>JAQMCX010000011.1:16151258-16196002 GCA_029814765.1 Acanthurus leucopareius | reverse complement strand
CACACACACACACACACACACACACACACACACACACACACACACACACACACACACACACACACACACAAGCATATACACAAGGAGAGAGATTGACAGAAAGAGTGAGACAGAGTAGTGTTTGTGATAGACGGAAACATATGATCTAAAACTAACTGGCATCATCATACTGTAAAACTGATAACACAATAGTCCGAACATCTCATACATCACTCCTGGTCACATCACTCAGAGGAATTCTGCCATCAGCTGCAGTATTTACTGAACAAATACTTCATTACATCTCACCCTATCTATCTTTTTCAATTCCCTACACACAGAGAAGGATTTTACTTAAGAATTTCTTAAGTAATGGCGCCATTTCTGGAGAAATACATAAAACCCCTCCCTGATTGATACCATGATGCAAGAGGCAAGAATCTCCAGCCAATGAAAATTGGGCTGATAATCGACCAATGATGACTACAACGAACAAAATAAAGCCACAGAACAGCACTTTAGGAGGCCAACAATCATGGCAAGAGAATGAAGAGTTTACACAGACTACAGAGAAAACCCGATTACTGCAAAGGAGAATGAATCACAAGGAAACAAAAAAATTCCACAATTTCTTAACTGACATTTTGACAAGAAAAAAGGGAAAGTTTTACAGATATGCTTATTGTTAAACAAAAAGTCCCACAAGGTTGGAATAGTGGCACTTCATGAAATAATAAAAAATACAAGAAGGGTACATGGTTACTGATTATTGCTTAATTTTCAGTGGTTCCTTAATACGTCCTTAAGTTTCTATCTAAAGCCATTTTAAACTTTGTATCTGGGCTGCTATCAAGAAACCAAACCAAACCAATGAAAGACTGTGTCACTTTTACCTAAAACTCAAAGCGACCTCTGTAAAGTAGAGGGCAGACATAAAATTTTAAAAAAAAATTACAATATAATGCAAGTCAAACAGCAGCTCCAGCAAATCCTATCAAAGCTGAATCAATATGTCTCATTAATTATGTGACTGTTGACAGCAGGTTAAAAGCCTCTCAAAGGTAGACTCACCTGAGGCTGTCCCTAGCCAGACTTCCATAGCTGTCTGGTCTCTCTTGTCTTCGTCTGTACAAGTCGGAGTTTGTCAACTCTTTCAGCCTCAAAGAGTTCATCTCCCCTTTGCCTCAGTCCCTCCCTTTCTTCCTTCCTACCCCTTGTCTGCTGAGAACACTCAGTCTACAGAAGTCCACGGATTACTCTACAGGAAGTGTGTGTGTGCTAAATAGTAAGTCCTGTGCTGCTCTCTTTCCTCCTCTCAAACACACCTCCGGGGCTAACACCCTTGAGGAAGGACATAAACAGAGGAGTGGTTTCAAGGCCTGCACACCTATCAAAAACTCTTTGCTCCTCCTCCTCTCCCACTCTGCAGGTAGAGGGAGAATGCCTCAGAGAAAAAAGGAAGAGCTGTAGAAGAAGAGAAAGGCATTTTCCTCTGTGACCATAACCCCCACCGTGTCCTTTCCCTCCTAACTCTCTCATAGTCATTTCTCTATTATAAAAAAAACCCTTTAACCCTTTTTAAAAAATGCCAGAGATGGACAACAAAGAGAACAAACAAGAGACACTTATTTCCACACAGAAAAATACATAATGGCAGGGTACTGGTACTAATAATTAGTTGTGTGAAATAGAGATGCACCAGTCACCCTAACAAGGTCATCTGAGGTCAGCATCAGAGTCAGACTATATACACAATAATCTGTTGTTCCCCTGTCCTGTTCCCCTGTTCAGTCATGTAAATGAACAGTGTGTCTTGATCTGCACAGGGTAAAAAAATTAGCAGTTTTAACATACAGACGGAGTAAAGCTGCACAAAACTGAAAAATTCTACATTTCATACAAAACTCTGCATTAACTTGAGCTTGTCCACTGTAAAATGTGATACTATTTCCCAGTAAGGACAACAAACTATTGAAAAAAGGGGAAAATGTCAACCTATGAATTATTCATCGCAATGCTATGTGGGAACAAGAGATCCTCCCTAACAGTCACAAAAACAGTAGAGGCACATTTTCAGAGAGTTGAACACAGTCTTTTATTCATTTACTTAAAAGCAAGAAGCTGAGAAGCCATCAAAGCAGGAACACTTTTCGCCAGAGAATGTGAGGCCAGCCAAACAAAGTCAGCAAGCAGACAAAGAACAATCAGTTGTAAACAGGGCTCAGACTGCAGGACTGTAAAACAAAACGTGCAAACTAATAAGTGATATAATTCTTAAATTTCATTTGAATTTTATTTTTTTTTTTAATATTTACTCTACGTATACTAAACAGTCAATCCCTGTGTCTGTCATAACAGACTTTAAAAATAAGGTTCAGAGATGTTAAATGGTTGTGGGATAGATCCCTGAGATACACCATGTTTCTTCTCAATATCTGCACAGTCACGTGCCTTATGATCAACCTCCACTGCACAGATTCACTTTTAGCAGCTTGCCTTGACCTGCTCAGCATTCCACATGGGTTTCACGAACACACACTCACACACTAAGTAGAAGCGTAAAATGTGAGTGTTGAACTTCAATATCGGCCTCACGCACTAGAGCAGCTGCAACAGGGACACAGCAGAACAGACTGACATGTCTGAGTATGCCAGTACATTCATGATGAATCATAGATGAAGGGTATGTGTCTAAGTTCAACTCACATACAGTTCAGTTCTTTGGGATGCACATTTCCCTCAATATTCAAAGACTGGCCACTGTAATTTAAATAATCTAAATGGGAATGGCCATCTGCTCTGGACTTTAGGCGTCAAGTGTTTCCAATGTTCAACTAATGGCAGCACATGACTGATCAGATTTGGAGGCTAATATTGTGCTTTGGATGTGAACAGCATGCTCCTGAAGTTTTTTAGTGGTATTAATGTGCTAAGAGATGCATTTACACCGACCCTCTTTGTCCCTCTCTCTCACACACATTCATACACACACACACACACACACACACACACAAGCGCAACGACTCACTAAGACCACATTTGGGGAAGCTTACATTTATTTCCTGCAGACTAACTCTAAAATGAACCTAAGCCCGACTTTACCAAAGACCCCCACCATTAAGTTTACAATGTGTCCCTGAAAGTAGCCCCTACCTATTTCAATTCTGCTACAGCAGAGCTGACATCCCACAAGCCCCAGAAAACTTCAAAATCAACTGCTCATCCACACGAGTGCACTGCCACTGTGTGGACAACACTGGTACAACAGCTATTTTATCAAAATCATTCTCAAATGTTGAAAACTTGGACACTGAAATGGCTAAAATGTATCCCATACATGTACAGTTGACAGTGGGGTCACTATTTTCTGTACTCCTAACATCAACAATCTATCTAGCATTTTTAAAACTGACACAACAAACTCTATATTCCAATTGTGTGAAGTCAAATTAACCACTTAATCTGTTCCTTTTATCAACTTGAGTCTTATTTCTACTTCCATATAGAGTGATACAATTTTTAATAGAATCTATTAATCACTGAATTAATAGAAATCTTTGAACCACCCACACATATATAAGGAAGTATGAAAGAGAGTATATCCACAACAGCCTGAGCACGAGTGCAAGATGTATGCAATTCAACATCACTGATAACAAACTGACTTACTAATGCAATATTTAAAGATACATTAACTTTAATATATATTGACTTTAACATATATATATTTACACGCACAGCTTTATAAACACTGTAATTCCATGTCTTGAACAGCTAACACGAAGCAAGTGATGGCCCTCAGCTGCAATAATAAATAGTTGAAACAATAATATAAATTAATAATCTTAC
Organism: Acanthurus leucopareius; assembly: GCA_029814765.1. Lineage (NCBI taxonomy): Eukaryota > Metazoa > Chordata > Actinopteri > Acanthuriformes > Acanthuridae > Acanthurus > Acanthurus leucopareius. Next base: position 16,192,174 of record JAQMCX010000011.1, on the reverse strand, counting down.
CAGTGTTTCATGTGAGACTGGAGTGAGAATATTTCAGTTGTTGTAAAAGTCCCTTTGCTATTACTGCAAACACTCCCACTGCTGTTATCTCTATCTGCATGGCCACATCACTTCCTGTTGGTTGTGGTGTGTGTTTGTGTGTGTGTAAATGTTTGTATCTACTTGTTACTATGTACCAGTATGTGTTTGTGAGAGACGGGTGACTGTAAAGCCAGCCCACACACTTCTAGCCCTTTGTGTGTGTGTGTGTGTGTGTGTGTGTGGTTTAAACACGTGACTGTCAGGTTGTTGTTTAAAAGGAGGTGGGGTAAGATTTGGGGAGATCAAAGGTGGTGCAGGAAAGCCTGTGAGGGTGTGAGGAGGTGCAGTGAACCCTCAACGATAATCAAACAGTTCTCATAGACCTGCCATGTTAAGGGTGTCTTTCAAGCTGCAATAGAGCAGCCAGAGTCACTTTCACTGACACAATGCATTGGGTGTGTGGATGAGCCATTACAATTATGGGTGTGCACTGAAAAATGCAATACAACTCTGTCTCATTACAGTAGAAACAAATTATCTGACTGTTTCACAACTTGGTTGTTAAAATGAAATACTATGAATATTTGTCTGATCCAAAAAAATACCTGGCTATAGATAAAAGAATCAAATAGAAATATATGGAATGCATTTGTAGAAAAGTGTTCACAGCATTAGGAATGTGTTCATTAATTAACTAGCATGAAGGCAAGCAGATAATTTCTTGCAAGGTTAAAAATTTTACTTTTTTTCATGTTTTTGTCAAATTTCAGAAATATTATATTTTTTTTCTGTTTGCATATTATCTTTGCAATGCAGCTGGACTGCTGCGATCTGAAAATCTGAAATCTTGCAAGTCCATCTTGAAAAGCTCCAACCGGATTCATTTGTGTCCAGTCAAGAGTATGACCGGACCAATCAGTGTCCTTTGTGGAGAAAGAGGTGGTAGCTATGAGCGTGGTTTAGTTTTGACTAAAGCGACAAGCAACTGCAAGTTTAAATGATGGCAGCCACCGAAGAGGTTAGCGTGGATGCTGCAATAGCAGCAGTTTACTCAGAACTGGACAAGATTTCCTCAATAAAAGAAGAGGAAAGAATGGCACTGAAGGCTTTTCTTGATGGAAAACATGTTTTTTCTCTTCCTCTCACTAGCATGAGTTATCAATGTGACCAGCAGGACGTTCATCCAATCACCTTGCATTCAACTTTTCCTTCCAAACAACCTGCCTCTTCCAAATGCTGTCTATGGGCTGTTTCCTAAATGGATATGTGAAACAATTTATCTGGTGCATCAGGTTATTCGTATACACGATAGAAAAATAGTTTGTGTCCTCATGAGGGAACAAAATCAACGTGGCATGTGAAGTCACACACACACATTCACACACACAAACACCCAAACACACTCTACCATAGAGGAACTGCTGTAATGTGAGAGGACATTGCACAGCCTGTTGTTTCAAACTTCCTTCTGCATTGGTACAGCAGGTCTCTATCACAGGTGGCCTAAACATACACGACAAACTGTGTACTATGAAGAAATAGTCACTGACAACAGTGACAACAGTGGCTCTAAAGGGATGTCTGCATAATTTATGATATCACCACACAGACATCCCTTTAGAACCTCTTTTTGTTAAACTTAATGACTTCTAGTTTGTTTTTTTTTCTGAAAAAAAAAGCAAAAATATGTTTTACAGAAAATAATGAAAATAACTTTGTGATTAAAAATGACTTGGAAACTAATTAAATGACTCCTATAAATTTAATATGTCATATTTTTGAAGTTTTGCAAAAGCATGCACATGACAGGACTTCCTTGTGCATAATATAAACCTTTTTCATTATTAAAAACAGAGTTTCTAATTCTTAGAAAAGCAGACGCCCCATTGTTTTTTGTTTTGCTCTGTTTATTTGATGCAGTAAGCAAATGCTAATGCACTAATCACCATTGATTTAAAAAAAGAGACTTCCTTAATCAGCCTCAAAACAAATGCAAAATAAGTGCCTCAAGATCATAAAGATCATGGGACTTCCAATGAAACCTCAATAACTGACACTACAATAGAATGCCATTGTACTTCAACTTAAAACTTGATCAGTGAATAGTGTGTAAGTGTCAAAAATACATTACACACTTGCACCACTTGCAAGTTAGTACACACACCGTCCAAATCCTTCATCACACAAGTTCACTGCTCTTCCAAACAAGGACAAGTCCACACCGGAGACATGGACATTCTTCTAAGCTTCAGTTGTATCAACACAGTGTAGAGTCAGATAAAAATGTAATGCACTGGGAATGCAGCAATCCTCAGGCCTTAAGATCTGCCCTCTTACAGCTTTTAGATTCCAGAGTACTTTATAAAAGCCAGATTCATCCCAGACCATAATTAACTGTGTGGCACACACAGAAGCCTTCACACAAATGAAAAAAAATCTGCTCTGAACAGCAGTCCCCAGGGAATGGATGGTCAGGAAGTGGTTTAGAAAGCTATAACTACTGTCCATTGAGTTTGTGTGGACATTCCTGTACAGGGAGGAGAAGGCTGATCTGCAAAAAATGGAGGAACATCCTCTTTCTTGCTTGCTTATTTCTATCTCACAGCACTTCTATCTGATGTGTGAGTGCAATTTAATACAAATATATTGAATGAAAAGTTAAAAGCTATGACTATTTTGGCTTTTACCATCGTAGCTATGCCAATAATGTGCAATATACAGAAGAGGATTGTCCCAAACTTGAGTTTGTAAGTGGATATTTCTCTGATTATTTATTTAATGCCAAATGTGTGGCCATGGATTTTTTTTAACAATACATCAAATGTATAAGGTAGAAGTTTCTGAAATCGAGAGCACATTTATTATCATCAACATTCAATATAAGTGAGAGATTATACGTAAATTTATTAAAAACCATAAAAAAACAATACCAAGTTAGAAACTAACCAAGAATGTCATTACATAATTGTAAAGTCTGCCCATCCACGCCTATTATCATACAAATATTGAGGTCACTGTATATCTGTGGGACCCACTAAGTTTTGTCATTCATCTCTATCTTTTTTAAAAGCAGAATGTAAGACTCTGCTCTCTGCACTTGTTTGTTGAACCATCATCGCAGCACAGCTCCAAACGGCTTTCAAACGAATCAATGAGAATGAATGAATGAGTGAAAAGTGAGTGAAAAGAAAGTGTGATGATCGGGCGACATAAAAAAGCTATCCAACATTGCATTCTCTCAAAATTGGGTGTTTGATCATAAAATACCGCTAGTAAATAATTCAACCAACAGCGCAAAACTGCACCGATCTTCCTGTTATTTTAAGGTCAAGCTGCAGCAGCCCTGAGCCACACTATTTGTGATCTACGTTAGCTGTCCGTTGCTACTAGCTAATTTATCTCACGTGTGTTACAGCGACGGTCCGTACTGAGTTTGTTGGATTGTTTGCAACAACAATAACTACATTTCTATTGTATTAAGACCTGAAGTTCATGCTGTGAGACATAGATAGGCTACTTTTGTGTGCAACTATAGTAGTACATACAATCTAGAAAAATGTTCACTTTAATATAACCTTAAACTTAAGAGAAAGAGCCTTTTTAACCAAAATATTCTTCATATGTGTCATTTGAATCAGCATTAAAATTCAACCTTGCGGTCGTAATATTTTGGACTTAAGTCAACATTCAACATTTAACAGCGTCAACACTTGAAGAAAAATTATGGAAATACAAAAAGCCTCAATGAATAACACGGTGGAGGGCGCTAGCGAGCAGCTTAAGTGACTAAATTGTGATTGTAGCTATAACATATCAGCATTGAAGTACATTAGCACCACAAAACGTTCGAGTGTGTTGCTTTTAGCGTTACTTTCTGACTTTTTGTGAAGAGCCATTTTCTCGTATGCTCCCAAAAAATATTATAACTAAAAGAGCAACATTGACCCGGTAGTTTTGTAAATGGGTTTTTCGTGGCTGAATAACCCATGAGAGAATGGAACATACCGGGGTTGGGTTTTTTTCAGCCAGAGAAAATGACAACTTCCCAACTTATCAGGCAGATGTATCTTAAAGTGAAACACCTATAAACTTCTCGCTTACCCGTTTGTCATTTCCGTAATGCCGAGCATCGCTCCGTTCTCTCCTGAACTAGACTTGTGTTGCCTGACTTTAGTTGCAGATGTCCAGATGTTGTAGAGTCTGGGATGTAACGCTGGTCACTGTTGGTTTTCACTCAGCTCGCAGAATGGCGAAAACGGGCCTCGCCTCTGTTCACCAATCGTCAAGGGAGACTTAACGGAATGATGCACTTCCGCTTTTGACTTTCAAAGTAAATTCATACTTATTGTGTTGGAATTCAGGCGATAAGCAAGTTGACTGTAAATAAATAAATGTAGACAAAAAGGAATTAAAACACCAAAAATATAAACATTAAGGACAATCTTTTATATTCATATTGTTTAAATATTTTACTTGATATATATTTAGTTTTACTTTAATATCTTTCCTTGCGTTATTTTTAAATGTGTTCCAATTTATTGCCCATTTTATTCTTTTTTCTATTTTTATTCTATTTGTACATTCATTGTCTGTGTTGATAACATACAGAGGGCTGTATCCGCATTTGGTTGTCTGTATAGTAACAACAGGGCTAAACCCTGAATCTTAATTATTTTGTTATATTGTTTCCTTTATATCTGTTCAACAAACTGTGGTCTTTGTATGCAGATTAATGAACAAGCACCTTCATTTAAGATACAATCTCTGTGCAGCTAATAAAGATAATTTGTCTGAGTTTTTTTCTATGTTGACACAAGTAATTAGCCCACTAGACCGTTTTTTCAGACATTTTGACATGTCAAAGTAGAAAAAGCACATGTGTTTTTGCAATATCTTGAATTATGGTTTGAATTCATTTAGCTACTGCGGTTTCAAGGTTCTGGTTCCGTGCATGTTTGCTCACTGTCATACTTAGTGTGATACAAAGTCACTTTTAATGTTATTGGTTCCATCTTTTTATCCCCTTACAGGTCTGATATGGGAAGAACAAACTGTCCACTATGCACAAGGTCTCCTGTGCACAGGGAACAATGCACTTTATGTTGTGGCAACAGTAGCTGTTTGTTGAAGGATATTTGTCTTAACTGTAGGACTATATTTGTTAATTTTGTTGTGCAAATAAATACATTGTCAAAGCTGTAAACTGAAAAAAGGTGCTTAACACTATATTATAATTTCCAAAATCTTACGTTTTGATTGCTTAATATTTATGTGATATTTATTGTCAAATCCATGATAAGATTTTTGAGAGGAAGTTAGACCAAACATTATAGATACGTGACAACCTCATAACCCCGAAAAAACACACTTTTATCAGAAAAAGTGCTTTTATTTTGAAGACCAGGGCGCTCGTATACTGTTGTATGTGTATCTGTGGCAGCTTATCATTCAGTTTGTGAGCTTCCACCGCTGGAGAATTACAATTTCGGTTTTAAAGCCAGAAAACTGCAAGACCCGCCCTGCGAGCTCAGCGCGAGATGTGTTTGTTTCAACAGATTACACGTTTATCTGTAATTAGATTGGTGCAGGATGCTGCTCTTTCATCCTCTATAGTTTTTTATCATTTAAATATTAAACATCCGTCCAGAATATGAGGAAAGTAAGACTTTTTTGACGATACAAAAGTTAAACACGGAGAGTGGGTGCCGTAAAGAAACCGCTATCAAGTCATGAGCTTCAAAGAATCAAAGAAGACTTTAAAAAACTAAACAGTTTATCAACGCACGTTTCATAGAAATATTAGGCTCCTGGGTTCTTATTACCCTGCAAAATCACTCTATGAGAGCATGTGATAAATAAATAGCAAACATAAGGGAAGGAAGCATCATGTGACAGCGAGGTGATAATAATAGTGCTGCTGACCGGAGATTCAAGAGCGGAAAATAGCATGTTTACCTCTCCTTTATGCATTATTTGTTGTTTCCTCCCTTGACTGCGTCATGATTCCAGAAAGCGCATATATTTCCTTAAAAGGAGAACCCCTGCACCCCCTTCCCCCGAACAAGAGGGATGAGGACTTTTATTCAGGAAAAGAAATGGATACACAGAAACTACGGATTCACAAGGTCATAAGACGATAACGTTGAGACTGAAATTGAGAAACTGTCTCCTTGAAAAGACATGTCTAAGCAATAAAATCAAGGTTTGGAAGTCTCAAAACATTCAGAGGGACTATTACTACTGATGTGATTTTATGTTTATCCTGGAATCTGTATTCATCTTATTTGTTTATCCTAACTCACTTAATCTTGTTAACTGTCTGTAAAACCTGTATACACCAAGGGCTTTAGTAACATACCCAAAGTATCATGCTAAAATTAAGTGCTGATTGTGATTTGTTAAAAGAACATTTTGTACAAGTGATGCTTATTTTGCAAAGTTTCACGTCATCAATGATTAAGCAAGGACACATTTTCATCCATGTTGAGTTTATTTAGGTTTAAAGATGGAAATAAGGACAAAAAACAAGAACAGCCAGAAATAAGCCATTCTATGGTGAACTATATAACATACCATAAACACTCATACTTCACTCTTATGCTGATAAGATTTTATAGTTACAGTAATCTCATAGCTTTTGTTGATGTTAACCACCATAAATATAAACACGTTGGATACAAATACATTCACTTATGTTGAAGGAATCACAAAAACCTGCCAATGGAATGATAAATTGAACAAGTCAGGTTTCTTTTTACTGATAGGATGATAAAAAAATGTATTACTTTAATGCAAGACTGGATGGATGTGTGTTAAAGTTCGAAGAGGACCTCTGGGCACAGGGGAGCCAGAGTTCATGGTCAGGCACTGTAAAAAAGCAGCACCCATGGGTCTGTTAGGAAGTCTTGCTCAAGGACACTTTAACAGGGTGGATGTGCTTGTTGTCATGGGGATCATCCTTCAACAACAACAGCTGTACAAACAGAGTTGCAACAAATCTCTCATGCTCAGTGACTAAACAGCAGCCAGACAACTGACAGTTAAAAATATTCCCAAAAAAGACAAAGAAACTATTAAAATATTAATTTTGCATTAAATAATTACCGTGACAATAAACAGTAAACAATTACACCACAACAAAATCAAAATTAATCATCGCTACAAGATATGACGAATCAAAGTTTAAAGAGATTAGAACTGCTCCTGATGTCAGAGTGTGAGGCATTTGTGAATAACTGCAAAATCAGTCAAAAAAAAAAAATACAATCCATTAAGATAATGTTCTGTCAGTTATGTTGGTCAGGTGAACCTGAGAATGTAGAAATGAACTCATTTGTATATGAGGTTAGATTATGCTAGCCTTAATGCAAAAATTTAAACAGACCACATCCAAAGTTTGGAATGTTTAAAAAAATTAAATGAATCACACATACTTAACACTGCCACTGATTTCTCACCTCAGCAAGTTGCATATGAAGGTCCACTGTGCAGCATTTAAGGGGATCATTTTGTAGAATATGGCAGAAACAGAATTTAATTTTCATGTTTTCATCAGTACATTATCACCAGAACATAAAATTTGTTGTGTTTTCATCACCTCAGAATAAAACTTTTGTATCTACAGAGGTTGCAGGGCCTCTTCAACTGAGTCCGTCATGTTGCACCTTCATGTTTCTACTGTAGCCTAGTACAATCATGCCAAACGCTGGCTTTTTTGGGGGGGTATATTTTGTATATTTTTGATTGTATAAAGTTTTAGCATATTTTGCAAGTTTAACAGCCTCCGCAGGTTTGCATTCACACTTGGAGGCAAAGGGAGGGAGAGCAGAGCAATATTCAGTCAGGTGCAATATGCATCTCTACCACTAGATGCAGCTAAATCCTGCACATTGGACCTTGGAGGTTTCTTACTGAAGATTTATCTATCTTTCACGAATCAACAGATGAAAAAGAAAACAGGCAAAAAAGCTTATGTGAATTTTCAGACTGCAAGAAATAAAAAATGACTGCCCCTTCTGGAGTGAAACCAAATTCCAACAAATTTTAACACTTCAATATGCTGTTGAAATAATAGAAAGAAATGTAACGCCTATGTGATTTGTACCAAAAAAATCTATTACAGTCCTTTAAGTGTACTGTGCTACACAGTACAAGCCCATTATTTGCACAGGTAAATTTTTAAGAAGTAATAAATCTGTAAGTGATATACAACTAACTATTTTCTTGATTAGTTCCTCTTCCCAAAATCCTTGCACATCATGTGCATTACACAATGTTGTAATTATTACATAACATACAAACAATTTTTCTATTCACTTTTAATGTTTTAATAGTGCTAATGATGCCCTTATTTGTTTTATGAGGAGGCAAATGAGCTCCAAAAATTCACAACCCTCATTTCAAGTAAAGTTTGTTATCAATATATATGTGTCAATAGTGAGAGAAAGATTTGTCACAGTTAACATTAATTGTTAGGAGACCAATGCAGCTACTGCACTAGAAATTTAAATCAATATGTTTTGGTTTGATTTCTGTCACACACTTCCTCATTCTTTTTGATACATTCCTTGGTCTCTTCAGTTGTGTCCCAGCAAAGGTTCAAAAATGCCCAAGTTAACCTCCCATTTTTCGCTGCTATTTCAAATGTGCAGTGTAACTGCTTTGTACAGGTTTTCACAGCAAAAGGCTCAGTAACATGTTACCCTTCTCCCCCTCCTTTAATTTGTTTGGTTGGTTGATCATCCAGTCTATCTGATCCCAGACCAGCTGTGGAGATAGGAGGTCCAGCCTGAGCCCCGAGTACCAGACCCCTCTTCTTCCCCTGCAAGGTCAAAGGACACATGATCAGAATTTAAAGAGACATAACTGACAGTATATGCCATTAAACTTAATTTGCCTGGAGAGGAAGATTGTGCGAGTGCATGTGAATACTTATACTGTAACTTTCTATGGCAGTAACTAATTCAACTTGCCAAGCTGTGTTGAAATTTGAGCAAATCATATTTTCTCACAAATACATAGACATATATGTTAAAGAAGAAAAACAATAACTAAAACAAAAAAAAGTGTGCATTTTGAAAGCAGTTGTGTCTATGGTCAATTGTTCACATATTTTTAACATGTACTGATATATATATATATTTATTTTAGTTATATAAGATAAACCTTTTCAACAATATGACTGTTTTTAGTCAAATTTACGTACAGTGCTTAGTAGTCAGACACAAAGCACTATGTCTCAGTAACTCAAAACCTTTTAGTGCATACCTTGTGCAATGGCCGCCAGTTTACTTTTCTCCTCTGGACTGAGCTGCAGCATTGTGTGAATGACGGGCAGAAGCGCCTGCCTCTCGCTGCCAGATCGCAGGAAGATGAACTGCAGTAGGACGTTCTTCAGATACTCCAGGTTGGCCACGCTCTTCTCCCTCTCCTGGTTTCGCTCCAGACGACGCACTTCACTTTTCAACAACTAGAAAATAGATCATATCAGCAACTTTTAATTACACTGCCATAAGCTTGGCAGAGCTTATGCCTGTATTAAACATTGTTAGCTTCCAAAAATCTGCATTCCAATCCCACACACTAAATCTCTGACTAGTGTGGACATGATACATTTATTTGTCATTAGGTAAGCAATAGACCAATGTCTAGCAAGGTGGAGGCAGAGAATACAGTGACATGAAAACAGATCTGTTCATGAAGAGGAAAAAAGGTCAATTGAGGACCTTTAATTTATTTTTTGTCAAAGAGAGATCGTTTTCTTTGTTCATTTTTTGCTACAAATAAATAAAAGGAAAGAAAAAAGGTCAGACTTAAAACGTATCCTAAGACCTAAGTGATACCTTTCATTACCTGGTTGTATACAGCATAACTGCCAAATGTATTTGACATTAAATAGAAGCTGAACTTTCTTAGAATACAGTTTAAATGAGCATTATGTATTATCAGAAAACACAATAAGCTCTTGCTACTAATAAAATCAGGACTAGCATACAATTTGCTTCGGTTGTATAAAACGCGTGGCATTTTATTTTGGTCAGCGCTACTTTCCGTAACCTAACACCTTACGTCACGCATAATAAGTATGGCGGCGCCCTATGCCACAGCGCTCTAATCTAATGGGAAAGAAGCCTTACAACTCGAGTTGTACTAACGATTCCTGAACGTACACTTCCGTAACTCTCCACTCAGAAAGTTGTTGGAAGCTTTGTACAATTTCTAGACGTGAAAAAATGGGTTTGGAGCGTTTGCTGTGCGGGGCACTGGAGAATTACTCTAGACAATTTCGACTTGTTAATATTCAGCAAAAAGTCGGAATCTTTCAAAATGTGTCGATGTTGGCAAGGACTTCAATGACTGCGCCCAACGTCGTTGACCGGGTTACGTGTGTAGCAGGTCTGTGCAGCAGGATATTCGTCCACACGAGCCGCTCAAATGCCACTCAAAGACGCCTGGCTGTCCGCCGCGGCTTCTGCACGTCCGCCCAGCCCTCCAGAGATGTCACCCTGTTCGAGCACGACAGGACCCGCTTCTTCCGGCTCCTCTCGCTGTTTTGCGGAGGTCAGTTTGTCTTCTGGACATACCTGGGCTACTTCGCTTACACGGGACTAAGAGATACGAAAGGAGCTACAGAGAAAGAGAAAGCAAAGGCGTCCACCACCACCACCGGGCTTGCTGGGATGTGGAGTTTTGAGATGAATCTGGGGTCAAACACCTGGAGGTATGGCTTCACGTTAGGATGCCTGTCAATAGGAGTAGGGATCGTCGGGCTCGGGGTACTGTTTTGCCGGCGCTCTGTCAGCCAGGTGGTTTTACACCGAGGTGGGAAAATGGTTACAGTTTCCACACAGTCGCCTTTGGGACCAGGCCGAGGCCGGAAAATAACGGTCCCTCTGTCCCAGGTAGCCTGTCATGCTCACAGACACGAGTCCCCCGCATTCATCCCCCTCAGGGTCAAAGGACACAGGTTCTACTTTCTTCTGGACAAAGAGGGGACTGTGAACAACGCTCGGTTATTTGATATCACTGTTGGGGCCTACCGGACAGTTTAAGCAGTGAATTCAACACCGTTGCCAAAACTATTGGATATGAAATACTTGTAAAACATTGGTTCACTGATATGATTTTACATGATTGCCAAACAAAGTTTCTGTTTGATTGTGTTCAATTAAATAAACGCTATGAGATCTAATATGGACTAATTTATGACTATTTATGAATAGTATAAAGCCCAGTATCATAATAATAGAACTGGTATGTTAAAACTGCTAGAATGAAATATGTTTAAAAAGGTGTTTTTAACATATATTTAAAATTAGAATAAACATTGAATTATCTGAAATTCAATTATACAAATAGCAAGAAAAAATGTGAATGAATAGGCTTAAAAATGTAAATGACTGACATCTTTGTGTTTCTTGCCAGTGTGTGTGTATACATGTATACTTTACATACAGTGATCTGCTCCATTAGAACAGCATTGGTGGCCTCAGTTTCATGCAGGAGGCTGTTCATATGCTCCATACTTCTGGTGGCTGTGTTCAGCTTTTGACTTAGCTCTTCTTTGGTTGGCTCCACCGTCCACATAAATGGCTCTAAAACAAAACCAAAGACGTACACATAAAATCAAAGTATGAGAAATCCATTGGCACAGAAGGGGATATGCTTCAGTCTGGGCCTAAAATAAATCCTATGGATGACAGCATGGGTGATCATATTTGAGTAATAGTCAAAAATAAATTAAGATAGCTGGCTGTTTTTAGAACAATATCTTCTGACCTGAAACTACAAAAATATTTTCTTTAGTATATTTAAGTTGGATTTTTCTTGCTTTCTAAATTTAAAATTTATCTCAGGGTCAAAAATTGAGGATTCAACTTATGAGACAGTTGAAATAGTGTACATAAAGCTTTTTTGAATGGAATAACTTCCCTACCTTGTTTGGGGTCTGGGGACATGAGAAGATGCTCCAGAGAGGGCAGGGGTGTCTGAGCAGGAGAAGGGCTCTCAGTCTCAGTGGTCTCCATGCCCTCACCCTCCTCCCTGGCCATCGACTGGAGGTCACTTAGGGCCATTAGCCCCACCCCTGCCTGGTTCTGGTCTGTATTTCTGCGCTGAGGGTCTGACGTCAGGTGCTTACGGCTGGACTGGACAGACACTGAACCTGGAGAGAAGATTTTTTGGTAACGATTAATAGCTTAATAAAAAGTAAAGAATGATCTTTAACATTAGAAAATTACATTAATAATTAATTTATGTTCAGTTAAAGGCTTGTTGTATAGAAAACCATTATTTAATTTGAAGTTTAGTTGTCTGTAAACCAAGATTAGTGCTGACAGTGTTGCTCCAAACTCCACTTTTGTTGACAGTGATCACGTCTTATACCGTATTGTATGTTGATAACGTTAATAATTATAGATAAATGTTAAATTTGAAAAGCAAAACCTGAGTCAGTGTTCTACTTTATTGTGACATGAGGGGGCGCCAGACACACTCTGGTGCTCATCAATTCAACTGGCAAAAACAGTGACAACAAGTGTGAAGAGAAGGGTGAGGCACATGAGAGAGAGAGAGTGGGTGGAAAAAAGTTGATTAATGGACTTTGAACTGAACCAAGAGACTAGACACTACACCAGTCCTGCACCGTCCCACCTACAGTCTGGTGCTCTCCTCTCTTTTTATGTCTAAGTAAAAAAGTACAAGACACTGAAGTCCTGCTACATGTATCTTTTTTTGCATGTACAAATGCATCCCAGTTAGACCATATTCTTTAGTTAGACCAGAGTCCAGATTAACTAAAAATCAGGCTTATTGCTTTCTGATTTCTCAAAGCCAGTTGTAAGCTTAGTAAACTTTAGATGACACACGTTAACTGGAAAAGTACAGAAACACATATTTGCCCAAAATGTGTAAAATTCTTAATTCTTAATCTTTTTCTGACTTCTGACAAAACACTCTTTGTTATAAAGAGCTTTAGGATGTGCACAGGACAGGCTCCACACTCAGAGAGGGCAGATTTAGGAAAAAATCAACCTGTTGTGGTAAAATACAGATATGGGGAAATAAAAGACACCCATTCATAGATGAACAAACTTCCTGAATGTTATATGAACCCTGAATAAATACTGAGTGCAATCTCTTAAGAGGCCACAACAACGGTCAGCAACAAAGAGAACAGCAGTGAGAGCTGCTGTCTCCACCAGTTTCTTGTAAAAGACTGTTTATGGAATTAATATTTCCAGTTTGTGTTTATGTACTGTTTGATTGTTTATATTGGAGTAAATGGGACAAAACATGTCAATGAACATAGATCAGTTTTACTGTTTGTTACAGATGACTCATAACAAATGAAATGAGGTCAGTAAAAATTGTCCAGGTTTTAAAATAAAGCTGCAGCTTTATGACCCACCTGCTCAACAGGGCCAGTTTAACACAAAAATGACTTCTTTCTGCATTTAAATTACTATTAAATCCAAAAATAGTGGCCAAAAAGGCTCACACATGAGTTTCATTGATATTGGCCTCATATTATCGGGCTTCTCCTGTTGGCTTGTATGAGCTGCTAATGATGAGCCTCTCCAGATGCCACAGTGAGCTGTTTGCCCCATTGAGAGGCGGGAAAAGAACTGAGGAGCCTCGCCAACACCTGGCCATAATGAAGTGACAGGGAAGAAATACACACACACACACACACACAAACAGACACAGACACAGACACTGTTCCTAGTCATTACTACTTCATGTGTGTATTTGCTGTTTGACTCCAGAGGGCAGCTGTGTGGGAGGTGATGAATGTGCTGCTGTTCGGATAAACACACCATCTCTGCTGTCATTTCTCTCACAGAAAAACAGAGTAAACAAGATAGAAAACTTCAACACTCTTAACCCTTGATAACATTCATGAAACCCTTTGCTCTTTTGCTGTCTAATTAGGTAGCAGTCACTTTTTCATTCTGCTGCTCAGTAATATCTTAGATATACATGGACACCTCACCTGTCTCAACTCCTAATCTTTGTACATTATTAGGTACTTACTGCCAGATGAATTTCAAATGTATCATGTTTTTCCTTAGCCGTCATACTTACTGTTCTGGCTCTGCAGGTTGAATAGCTGCTCCTCGACGCGGGTCAGCTGGCTCTGCAGGGTTTCCACAGTGGCCCGGTGGTCGTCTTGCAGCTTCCTTAGCTGCTCCCTGTAGGTCTGGCGCTGGGTCTCGACCTGGGAGGACAGATCAGCCTGAGCCTGGGACAGATCTGAGCGCAGGGCCACGTTCTCTGACTGCACCGACAGCAGCCTGGAAGATGAAGGTGAAGACAGAGTGAAAGGAAAATTATGGAGTGAGGACTGCTCATTTGGTGAAGAATTGATGGGAATGGCATATGTCAGGAAAGATAAGAGTGAAAACTACTGGAGAATAACTATAGAAGAGAAGATGGTTGTAATGAATGAAAGAGGCAAATGGATGTGAGATAACATGCAATACTTGAGGAAGATAGCATAGTTAAATCTAGTCAAGAGAGCATCACACCAGCTCACCTCTCTCTGAGCTCAGCCTCCTTGCTAATGGTTTCCTGGAGGATTTTGTTGTGTCTCTCCAGCAGAGTGTCGTGTTCAGTCTGGAGCTGCTGCAGCTCTGCTGTGCTGCTCTGAAGGCTCTGATGGCTCTCTGCCAGCCTGGACTTCAGCTGTTGTACCTGAGAAGACAACTGCTCCCTTCCAGACACACCACATATTCATTATATATTTACATATCATAAAAAAAGACTAAATTAAAGCTAAGCATTTCAAACAATAAAAAATTAATTAAATAAGGAAACCCACCCTGAAAAGCAACTGAAACTAATCTGATCTCAAACAAACAAAATAAATAAAAATACAAATGAAAACTAATGATTATATAAATATATATATTTATAAATTATATATAAATTATACAATGATTATATAAATATAATCCTTACCTTTCTAATTTACCAGAATCTCCATCATTCTGGGCAGTGGTTTTGCTCTTTTGTTGTTTGAGCACATTGTGGACTCGCACCTTGTAACTCTCAAACTCGCCAGATGTTGCCAAAAGCTCAGCCTGGAATCAGAACAAAGATTAAGTGGAGATACACAGTGAATATCAGAGCACACCTTTACTGTAGATTTTGTATACTTTCTGTTCTCTAGAACAAGCAAATGACTGCAAAAGATTGTAAAGAGCTCTGACAGGTGAAGAGATTTGTTGTCGTCAGTTTAAAGAAAGTATCCCGGTAAATAAAGCCATCAGACAAATGTAGCAAAGTAATATGTACAACACTGATGTTTACCTCTAAGGTGAGTAATATAAGGATAAAGTAACTTAAATTTGTACTTAAGGGCAGTATTTGAGTACTCATGTGTGTGAACTTACTTAGATCCCACCACTGCCAGCTGACTAAGCATTTTTTATTACCAACTTAGATGTTAGGAAGAAGCAAAGTTCTGTAAACTGTAAAAGTTAATTTCAACTATTTAGGTTTAAATAAATACAGTAGTTAGTGGGAAGTGATTTTCAACTTTCAGACTGTTTTTTTCTTTTATTCTTTTTCTCCTTTTTTACTGTTTCAAAAATACAGTTCCTACTCCTTTAAGACAAACATTATGATCAGTTTGAAAGTATCTTCTTGACTTATAACCCGTTTCAAGTGTGTCTGAACAGTATATGCAGGGATATTTTACACACATATACAGTATATGCCATTTTTTTTCTACCCTGCTCTATCAACTAGTAATTTATATAGAAAAATCAACTGAAAAAAACAAACACATTTTGATATATTAACTCATTCTATATGCAAAAGTGCAAAAAAAAATGCTGGTTTCTGTTTCTCAAACAGGGAAATTTGCACACTTTCAGTTTTTCATATCACTGTAAAAGAAAAGCATTTGGTCAAGGCATAACAAGTCATTAAAAGTTGTCACCTTCGGCACTTGAAACTTGAGACAAACATTTTTCACAACCATTTGACATTGTGAAGATTAAATGATAAATCAAAAATAATTGGGAGATTAATAATGAAAAAGGTCTTGCCCTATATTTTGCAGCCCTATATTTTATCACTGTTCCTAAGGTAGTGCAATCTTCAGTTACTTTCACCGAAGTTGGAAGTGTCTCCTTCTGTGATGCAGCATTTAAATTTCTACTGCTTATGTGCTCTTAAGCAATTGGCTTTCCTCTTATCCCATGCTGATGAAGCAGTTCAGTACTGAATGTGTGTAAAAAAACGATATAAGTCAATGTGTGTGTGTGTGTGTGTGTGTGTGTGTGTGTGTGTGTGCATTAGTGCATGCGTGCGTGTGCGTGTACCTTTGCAGTGTCTCTCTCCTGCAGCAGGCTGTTGATGCGTTGCTGTAAGGAGTTGTTGGTTCTTTGTTGCTGTTCCAATGCAGACCTTAGCTGCTCCTGAAGTCGATGGCGCTCGGCCGTCAGATCGCACACCTCAATCTTAACACACACAGACATGCATGCAAACTTTAACATGTGTGTTGGACATATGCAGGACTGAAATGTTGATTTGTAAAACTTTATATTTCATAAAAAGTGATCACTGAGAGAAGTTGTGCTTGGAACTGCTGGCTCTGTTACCTTGGAGCTTTCTAGCTGTTGTTGGTGAGCTTCCAGCTCCCCTTTCAGAGAGGCTTGCAGCACCATTAGGGAACTTTCCTGCATGTATGCGTGCGCACACACACACACACACACACACACACACACACACACACACACACAGAAAATTAAATGCAAACACTCGAACACAGCAACATAAACAACTATTTGCTATTCAGACATCTTCAAGGCCCCTCTAACATTCATGTCCATGTCTGACACTATTAACATGCACCAGGCATCCATAATGCTACAGACAGTAATAGGAAATCCAATAGGATATGTTTACCCAAACACACACACACAAACACACACATATACATAGAAACAGACCTGTTTCTTGGCATCAGCCAAGTCCTTTTTGGTCTTCACCAGCAGCTGTTTCATCTTGGAGGTCTTCTCCTCCTCCTGGTCCAGCTGTGACTTCAAAGACTCTGGAGACGAAAATACACAGGCACATGTACATGCATACACACACACACACACACACACACACACACACACACACACAGACACACACACGCACCCATACACACATACGCACACACACAGACACACAAAGGCGCAAACACAAATAAAAATAGTTTAGGGCAAATGCTGTAGGTTTCTCATTTAAGGATGTTTTTTACAGTGAATTGCTTTAATCGCAAAGCTTTCATAGAGGGCTTTTCAGAGAGAGAGAGAAACAGAAAAAAAAGAAGATGGCCTTGTAGTTACATAGCAGACAGTAATTCTTTACAGCTCTGAGGTAATAATATATGTTTATCATCAGTATATATGGACTGGAGTTCTTAAAACTATGCGCTAACATTACACTAGCAATATATATTCCTTTGTCAGTATAAAGGGCCTTGCCCATTGCACTTGAACATTTCATACATACCAATTTCCTGTTTGAGTGCGTCCTCTTTCTGGGTCAGTGTGCTTATCTGGGCTTTTAACTCCTCAGCACACTCATCTTTAACTAAGAGTTTGCCGTTGAGTTCTTTCACAAGGCGTTCATAGTCAGCCATCTCCATGTCCAGCAGAGAGCTCTGCTGCGCCTCCTACAGGCAGAGCCACAACAGTGTGTTATCACAGGGAACAAGGCTAAAAAAAAGAGATCTCCTTTTCATCTCATTTGGCTTAAACTTTTTGGACAAAAATACAATGTGTGGTTTATAATTCAAGTTCATTTTTAAAAACTGAATTTATCTCGTCAACAGTGGTTCTCAAACTGTGGGGCAGGACCCAACTGTGGGGCACAGAGCCACTGCAGGCGGGGCTGGATGATCAGGGGAAAAATATGGAGTGAAACAATGTTAAATGGATAAATTTGCATTTTAAAAAATAAAAAACAAGAATTTACTGATGCTATCATGCTAATCTTTCTTCCATTAAAATTCAACACAAGATGAAACATGAAAACCACCTTTATTATTAGTTGGTTCCCCTATAATTTTTAATGACTGGTAAAAATTCGGGGGTGGGGGGAACAACTTTATTGGTTGTCACAGCCTAGGACCTGACCTTAAAAAAGTGCTTAATTCCTGTAACATTAAAATAATTCACTCCAAACACACTCTCAATTCAAATTATATATTTTTTCTAATAATCATTAAATCCGAGTAAAGTTTACTATAAAAAATGACTATTATCACTATTAACTTCTATTTTTATTTTTTATACATTTTTTAAAATACTTTCTTAGGTTAAATATACCTTCTACACTACTTTTTAATAACAAACTTTTATATTCTTTGCTAAAAAATTAATACCTGCAATATATTAATACTAGTGCTTTATTAAATCACAATATGAAACCTAAAAAAATAGACCGTTTGTGTGGCTTTACTAACAATATGGACAGATGACAGACTCAGACCTCCTGGAGTGACCTCCTCCATGTACTCTGGAGTAATATGTAGGTCTCCACTAATGGAAAAGAAACAGCAGCTCCTGTGCTTTGGGCTAGAATTGCTCTCTTTGTCTGTAAGAGGTGCTGCTGTAGCTGCAGGCTGGCCATCACCAGTCCAGTCGCTTGACTGGTCAGGCCCTCCGAGGCACTAGTGTCTGAGAGGCTGCGTGTGTGTGTTGTGTGTGTGTGTACCTTGCGTAGTTGCTCCAGCTCCTGGGCAGTCTGCTGAGACTGCTGCTGCTGCTTGCGGAGCTGGGCTGTCAGCTCTTCTACCTCCTTCATGGCAGATGACAAGTCCTGGAAAAGCAATCAAGCAAACATACACGTGTACACAAAGGGGTTTTATAATTATTTTATATTATTTAGTTATCCTTTAAAGACTTATGCCAGCTTTAAAAGTGGTTTATGGATGTATTGCAAGAGCTAAAATACAAAATACAGAGCAGAGGCTGGCATGAACTCAATTACACAACAGTGACATAAAGTAACAATATCCTTTTTTTTGCTACCTTGATCTTCTGCTCTTTCATTGCTCTTTCAGCTAGCATGTCTCTGTCCAGGCTGGTTGACTGTTTTTGCAGCTCCTGGTTTTGGGCCTCCAGCTGCCTCAATGTGCTCCTCGAGGTCTCTATACTGGCCAGCAGGTCCTCCTTCTCACTGCTCATTGTCTCCACCTGTTATAGCATAAACATTCCATATTTACATCCCTGTCGGGTGACAATCATCAGTTGAACACAGGGCAATATTTAAACAGAGATACAGTACTGACTCTCATATACTTGAGGAATCAAGTGACAAATCCTCTGCCTTTCCTCTGGTTTAGGTAAACAGTCCCAGGAGCATAATCAACTAATAACTCTTCTAGTAAACTAAAATGTTGATCCTGGACCTTTCAGGCAAATTACAAGTTGCAATGCTATTTTTACTTGTCTGTGATTTATTTACAAAATCAGTCAGTGTTGCTGGTTTACTGTTTTACTGTTAAGTTTAACTAGGTATCACTGTTTACTTTATGAGCTGAGAATATTCTAAGATCTTACAAAATCATACCAAAAGGACCCTGGCAAAATGCTGTTTTACTTTTTCAAATTCAAGGTTTGTACCTAAAAAATTCACATATAAGCTAATGTGCTAAGCCTGCATGACCATGTGCCACATTTTAAAGTCATTCATGCAAAACTGACAGCGGCAGTCTGTGAGGGATCTCTCCACAAGGAACACTGAGCCAGCTAACAGCGGCAGCAGCAGCAGCTACCTCCCATCATCTGTCATCCAAACACTGGATCTATGATTGGTAAACAGAGATGTCCAGACGTACTCTGAGATCCCTGACTAGCTTTCAGTCTGCCTGCCCTCCCCCCCTTGAGACCCATAAGCGCACACAAGAATAAAACTGTATCTCAGAGAATGGTGTTACGCTAGCACGCAGCAGATGGAAGCTATACTTCGCTCCATTTACCTGCCGGTTTTTCCCTCATTGGAAAGAAACAGTTATGAGCTTGGGGAGAGGAGTATATATAAACAAAATTCCTCCCCAGCTCACCCTGTCACATCCGATGGGCTATTTGTGGGTGCCAGGCTGTCGAGCATAGCTGGGTAAAGAGTCCCTGGATGAAACGACTCACTGTAAATCTGATGGAAACTGAGTTATGCGAGAAGCATTGGCGAGATGTATAGCTGGACAAAGTGGCAGTGTTTGGATTTACTGGATGGTGAGAGCAGTTTGTGTGTTTGCGAGCAGTAATGTGTGGGTGTGTGTGATTAAGTGTGTATCTGCGTTACCTGTGTGACAGCACTGCTGAGTCGTTTGGTCAGCTCAGCAATCTGTCTTTCGGCCGCCTCCACTTTCTCTCTCTCCTTATCCAGTTGCTCTGTCTGCTTGTCGTAATCTATCTGCAGGTTCTACACAAACATACACACGCACATTCATTACTGGAAGCCTGTAGAACAGCTCAGTGAAGGTAAACACTATGCAGCTCAGCTGTATTTACACTTGAGTATGGGACAAAACTCTCATTAGGCACAACAGAGTGGTTTCTTCTCTAATGGGGACACAGTGGTAGAGCACAGTGCAGTCTGGGGGCTGTTTATGCAAACCTCTGGGAGTGACATCGTGCAGAAAGTCTGTTTCGGAGTGAGCATGCTTCCACTTGCAAATTAGCAACATATTAGAGATACATACAGTTAATTAAAATGTGTAAAGATCAGAATTGTCTGCTCATGTTGAGTTTCTCCTATGAAGAAAATTTTATCACTCGCTTTTGCCATTTTCAGTTGGTCACAGTGGTAAAATAAAACAAGACCGCTTATTTGGCTTTTTGTCATCTATATTACTACAAATGAAACACTGAGCAATACTGATTATACTGCAAGTTTATTAGAGCTATATGAAATTTATTGTGACGATTATCTAATCACTTCACTATTATATTCAAAAACAAGGAATTTGGCAAGCTGACGATGATGAGCAACTTACTACACACTTCAAATAAATATATCTAATGTAAAGTAATTTTGTTGCTTCCACAGTAGAGGAAACAAATTCAATGTCTTCAAATTTCTGTTTTTATGTGTGAATATCATTAAGTGCTACTGTTTTTACATGGGCAGATATTATTAAACCATACAGGTCATATTCCATTGAGAAATGCATAAAGTGTGTATATCAGAACTTAAACAGGATATTTAGGTAGTTTTTCTTGTCCAGACAGTCTCCTACCTTGTAGCCTTCTGCCCCATGGATGATATCTTTCATTGAGCTGTTCACTTTCTCCCTCTCTGCTTTCAGTGACTCAACTTCCTCCTTGAGGGTTGCAACCTGAAATAAAGTAAAATAAATCATAATTTAATCTGATTACAGTCACCTAGTCAATAATTCATATCTGTCCATTATCCTGACCACAAACTGCTTCTTTCTGATTTGAAATATCTTTAAAACAGCCTTATATTTAGGTTTCTCTTACAGTTTTTAAGTTAAAAGTATAAAGTATATATGGTAGTTTCCCTGTTTCCTGCAGATTATTTAAACCGCTGTATCATGTATGATCCCTGTGTATTAACCTTGCCATGTGTTTAATAAAGACAGCTGACTAGCATTTACAGTTTACACTTCATTGTACCTCTTTCTTACTGATGTCCAGCTCCTTTTTGGCTTTGATGGCCACTGCCTTGATTTTGTTCATCTTCTCATCCTTGTCTTTATGTTCTTTTTCCAGTTGAGCTGAGGAAAGCAGCAGTTACATGGTCTGAATTTATCATCTATAGTAAGTCTTGTACTAAAAAGAGCTGACAACCTAAATGGGTTTTTGAAGGAATATACATTTCATAAAATAACTTGCAGTTTAAAAGTGATCTTACTCATTAGTTAAGTGTCACCTCCCTACCTATTTTTTGTGTGATCTCACTGGCTGTGTTTTCCTCCGAGGAAGCAGACTGAGCAGCAGACTCCTAAGAGTGACAGAGGAAATCAAGAGAAAGCAGGAAAAAAGAAGAACAGAAGAAGAAAAGCACTTATTACACCTCAATAACTATTGCTGTTTAAAGAAAGTGTTGTTTTTTTCCTTTGTTTCACACAGGTTTGAGTGGCTAAGTGTAACCTTTATTTAATTTAATGTAACATTAACTCTAAATTTATCTATTGGTAGTTACACAGATTACTTTGTCAATAAATTAAGACAGCAGCTTAGTCAATAAAATTAACAAATGCCCACCAGGAAATCACCTACAGGAACTAAATCAAAGAAAAATATGGTGAATTATAGTTCAGTTTTTAGCTCAAGCAGTGAATATGACCTGTGACTATAATCAGGACAACCTTAACTGTCAAATTCAAATTTCTAACATTGACCTAAGATTATTCTTAGAAGTACCTGACACATCAGAAGTTCCACTCACCTGGAGAACAGCCATCTCGCTCCTCAACTGTAATATGACTGAATCCTTCTCTGTCAGCTGGTCTTTGAGATCTTTTAGGTCTTTCTCCATATTCTCCATCTTCATTTCACCTTTCTCATTCTCTTGTGTCTCTTCAGTCATCAGAGAAATGTGAGCCTGCAGCTTCTTGTTCTCCTCATTAATCCTCTCATTGACTGACTTCATATCCTCCAGGTCTTTTTGCAACCCTTCTGTATCCTTCACCACCTCTTCCAGGCTTTTTTTCAACATATTCCTCTCCTGTTCCAAATCTGTAATTCGAGCCTGGAGCTCCTTTTGCACCTCCTCTAATGTTATTACCCCTTGAGCCTCCTCAAGACTACTTTTCAAAAGGTTCCTCTCCTTTTCCAGCTCATCTACGTGTGCTCGAAGTTCCTCAACTTCTTCACTGGAGTTTCTGGGTGTTTCAGACTGATTTTCCTCCAGAGCTCTGATGGTAGCCTGAGCCTGCTCTGCCTCGTCAGTAAGTGAATTCAGCTTTGCCTCTAGGTGCTTCTTTTCTAATGTCTCCTGCTCTAGCTGAGCCTCCAATGCTGCCAGTTTGGACACCAAAAGCTCCCTTGTTTCCTGGTCTTTGGAAATCCCAGAGGATGCCTCTTCCAGTTTCTTATAGAGGTCTGTCTTCTCTGCTGAGAGGTCTTTGATAGTCAGCTCTAAGCTAGAAACTGTCTCCTGTCTTCTGTCCACCTCCTCTTGCAGGCGTTCCTCTATCTTTTCCCTCTCCTCTTTTAGTTGTTGCACTACATCCTCCATCTCTTTTTTCAAAATTTTCAACTCCTTTTCTTTTTCTTCTCTATACAAAAGTGCCTCTTTTGCTTTCTCACTGTCCAGCTTCTGCATTTCATCTTTTGAGTGCTCAAGCTGGGAGAGAGCTTTGTCTCGCTCATCAGTCAGACTACTGACCATCTCTTCTAGGTCTTGAGTCAAGTTTTCCTTCATCTGCAGTTGGGAGAGGATCTCCACATTTTGCCCGGTCAGTTCCTCCAGTGACTGCTTCATCTTTAAGGCTAAGGTTGTTTGTTCCTCGGCAGAGGACTGGAATTTCTGGTTCTCACCTTCAGAAACTTCAAGCTTCAACTTCATGTCTTGAATGTCCGTCATAAGAGTGTTTTTCTCCTCCATGACCTGTCTCACCTTCTCCAACAGTTCATCCCTCTCCTGACTAATTTGTTCCATCTTCTCCTGGAGTTCTTGTACATTTTTGGCCCCCTGCTCCTTCATGGCTTTGTACTGAAGAACAAAATCTTTCGTCTTCTCACCGAGTTCTGTCTCTACACTTTGCAGAATGTTTTTCATGTGTTCACACTCAAGCAGGGCAGAATCTCTTTCTTTGGTCAAAACCTCACAATGGGCCCTCAGCTCCTGTGGTTTACGGTGGTTCTGGTCCCCATAATTGATTGCTAACTCTTTGGATTCACATGCATCTTCTGCATTTTTGTTTGCCTCACTCTGCTGAAACCCATCTTGGGGTTCTTGTTGGTCAGGAGTTTCGGTTATGGCTGAGTCACTGGGAGCACTTTCACGGTTCATCTGCAGTTCATTGATTTTAAACTCCAGCTCTTCTCTCTCCATCTGGAACTCCTCCTTGGTCCTCTCCAGCTCTGCCTCAAGCTCACCCTTCACATTACTGAGCAGGGTGAGCTCATCTTTTAACATGGTACTCTGAGCCTGAAGTTCTTCCAAGGCTGCTCTCAGTCTTCCAGTCTCTGTCTCCTCTCCATCACCATGGCTGAAGTCACCCTGACTGCAGCCAGACAGCTCCAGCATTTTGGCAATCCCCGAACCACGGGCAGGTTCCTCCTCCTCCTCTTGCACATCCTGCAGGTAGCTATCTGTAAACACAATGGCAATTTTGGCTGGTAAAGTCACTTTAATTTTTATCCAATCAATGATGTAAAGACAAAAAACAAAGAAAAAGTTTATATATGATGTAAAGAAAATATAAAAAGCTTTGTGGCCATGTGTGTACAGTAGAAATGCTTTGATAGATGACATCACTAACAGGAAACAGTGACCTTTGCCTATAAATTGAATCTTATTATACCTTTGAGAGCAAGCTGCTCTGTCAGCTCTTCATGAAGCAACAGGAGACGCTCCCTCTCAATTTCATAGTCCTCCTCCAGAGCCCTCATTTCCTCCTCATGCTGCATATTCTTTTGAGCAAGCTCCTCCTTCAAATTCTCCATCTCCTGCTGGGCCTCTGTCAACTTCCTTTGGTGGCTCTCCTGTAGCTCAACAAACTCATGTGATTTTTGCTCCTGAATTGCTTTGAGTTGTGCTCGTAGGTTTTCTAACTGAGCTTCTAAGCAATGGTGGACTTCTTGAGCCTTCTCTTCACTGGTATGCTCAGCCTGGCGTTCCCTCTCTCTTTCATTCTCTCTCTCCCGATCACTGTCTTCTCGCTCTTTCAGTAGTTTCTGGAAATAAGCCACTTCCTCTTGGTGTTTTTTGTTGGATTTCTCAATGTCGCTCTCCAGTGTCTTAATCTTCTCTTTGTGATCTTCAATTACATGGTCAAGCTCTCCTTGCAGAGCTGCTAGATCATCCTGCACAAGTAACAGTTATGAGATGTGTTTTGACTCATTTCACTTAATACATATCTGCATTAATGAATGAACTTTACAATTTATAGAAATGCACAAAAATTTCATCAAGAAACCCTGTGGAATTCAGTATAACTGACTCGTCAACTAGTGTTAGACATTATAACATTTAAGTTCTGTATTTACCTTGGCTTGTTGCTTAATCTTCTCTAGATCTTTACGAGATAGTGCAAGACTTTGCTGAGTTTCTGCCTTCTCCAGTAGTAAGGCATCCATCCTCTCTGTCAGCTCCTATGACACACACACCCACATGATTTGCATGATGAAAATAAAGAACAAACGATACAAAATCGAATTAACAAACCTGTATCAGAGTGGAGTCATCTGAACTGCTTTTATTGTTTTTGGATTGCTGCTTCAGGTTTTCAACTTCTTTTTCCAAATCTGAAAAAGGAAATGATGTCACAAATTTACACTACTGGTCTAAAAAAACAGAGACTCAAACACAAGCTTTTATTGCATTTATAGCTACCTGCACATCTACTCTTCATCTTCTGCATGCCAGCCATCTGCTTCTTGGCAAACTTGATAAGGTCATCTTTGGACAGAGTGTCCAGCTGAAAATAAAACAGAGGGAAGAGAAAGGTACATGAGTCTGTATAAATACATATTTTGATAGACACTTTGACCAATGACAGGCTTTTAGATGTACAGTACCTTTGACTTGGCTGCACCTGCTGGTGACTGAACCACTGGCTCAGCTCCAGAGCCACCTGGGTCCTGTTTCAGTGAAAAGTAAAAGTAGAAATAACAAACCCATTAAGGTGAAGATGTCAACAAACCAATTTACACATTGGATGGTCGTTAACCCTGTTAAGCTGACTGACTCTAGACAGGAATGAAAGTCGACAGTCAATACAATATTTCCTTCGTAAAATCTAAAGTTTTATGTTGCTCTGTTTGCTGGCAAATTACACTGATGACAAAACATGTTTTTAAGACCTTTTCAGTTTTATCAGGGGCCACTTTTCAATTCGGCACATATAAGCAAACAATAAATACTCTATTTTGAACGATAGCTTTAAGAAAGGTTAGTCTTTCCCAGTCAACATTTAGGTAGGTACATTGGCGAGCAGTGCCAGCCGATTCGGAAAGCTGGCTTTGTGACAAACGACATTTTTAATATATGCTTATTGTGCCAGAAAAACAAAGCCTAAACAACATAGAGTATTTCCATTTTTCACAGGGTAACGTTAAAGTAACTGTCGATGTTGACAGCAATTGAAAACCAAGATTTGGAATGAGGTTCGGTTAATAATCTGCACAACATTGTAATCGGTAACTGAACATGCAGCGGGTTGTTAGTGTAATGAGTGATGTTTCAAATTCGACACTAAATTTAACTCTAAAGGCTTAACGCTACGAGCGAGCATTGTATTATTAACGTTAGTTTACTTGCAGATGCTATACACGCCTTACCAAGTTGACAGATTGGCTAATGCTAACGTAAATTCTTCAACCCTGAACATTTACCTCCATCTCAGTCGAAGTTTACGTACTCCCCAGTCGTCTGACAAACACAGAGTATAACCGGTAAGTCGGCTGGACAGATTCAGAACAATATCTACATTAATTCCTGTTTTCTTAGAGATTTAACACGAAAATATTCCTTCTGTTTTGGTTTTGAGTTAACAGGCTAAGGCAACGTCTTTCTTCCGCAAACGTCAACCTAGTGACGTCGGTATAATTTACGTCACAAATTTAACAGGATACTGGATGCTTCTAGCGACTATTACCATCCACTTTCAATCATTTTTTACTTTAAAGTCCTTTGGATACTTGAATACGTTTTAATTTTGCACAGCCTCTCTGAATTTACAGTGCAAACATAAGTCGTCAGGTTGAAATATCTTTTTTTCCCCTTTTAAATGTGTGAATCGAGTTAAAAATGCCATTAATCCCCTAGTGTTCGACCTGAGATCTGAGGGCCCGCAGAGAGAGTCATAACTGAGTGAGGGATTGATCAAATTAACACATTTTGCCTGTTGTGCAAGAGCTTGTTTTAAGGCCATTATGTCTGGGCTTCGGGATTCAGGAAATTCTTATACAGAAAGCCAAGGGATAAAATACACTGTGTGCCTCAGGGCATATTAGCTGGGAAAACACATTAAACACGCTATTATAAAAAGTTATTGTTACATAGATGAGTAACATTTTATTGCATAAATTGGTAAACAAACCTTCTCACCCATAAATAAATCTCACAATCCTCACTTCTCTCAGGTTTTCTGAATGTGATCCATCCTGTACAGAAACTTGTTACAAATGGTGGTACTGGCATGTTCATAATCTCAAGTAAAAACCCTAAATAATAACTCAGTTATATGTGATAAAATATTTTGGTAAATCTTCCATCTGATTCAGTTTTTTGAACTCCATTAGAATAAACTGATATCTTATTAACTAAGTGGTATATAGAAAACAGACTTCATCCAGTGAAGATTTTTTGTAGCATGCATATTAAATAGCTAAAGAGTATATAAAGCGAGTTTGGATGAAGGAAACGTAGAGGAGAAATATGTGGCCTGTCTTCCCTGTAGTGTTCATGACAGCACACAGTGGTTGAGCCAGAATAACAAATATAGTTCTTCCTAACACCAACCACAAAATTTAGTAATTATTAAGCACATTTTTATGACCAGAACTGAAAAAGTCCCAGCACAGAAAAAGACAGAAAACACACAACTTTATTAGAAATATGGAGGCAGTGTAGAGAGCCACACAAAGTTAGATATGTGATGCAGACAGTACATACTGCAGCTGAAAACCTACAAAATAACCTATTGTTTTTTTTTTTACTGTGTATGCAAGATCATATGGGGCATAAAATCACCACAAAGCTGTCTGATGCCACCATGATATTGTTTTTGGGACTGCTTTAGCTCCCCTCCCTGCCCTCATGCTGACATCGGGCCTGTCATAATCTCAGTGGACAGGAAGCATTGCTTGTGTATTCCCATCACATGAGATCCAGTTCTATCTGTTGAATATGGAGAGCATCTGTTTTGACACGAGTGATAGAAGCAGTGACGGAGGCAGCTTAGCAAGATGCCTCTCATCCTGACAAGGCTGGGAGGCTCTGGGCAGAGGGGCAGGAGCTCTGCCGACTCCCTGTCTCATCTGAAAGAGACCCATCCCTGCTTTCCAACCCGCCCGGGTCAAACACACACATCCATCACGGCCCCTCCCTTGTTTTCTCCCAGGGCACCGAGCAGTATTTTGCAGCCATTTTTCTCCCCCCACTCGTGGCCGTCAGTCAGGGACGGCTTTGCTGTAATATAACTGACACTGGCTGGCGTTCAGGGAGTAATGAATAGCCTAGCTGAGTCTATCAGGAGGAGCAACAGACACTCTTTCATGCCTCTCTCTTTTCTGTTCTTGTTTTTTTTTATCTCTCTCTTTCACTTTTTCTTGCTAGTTTCGGTCCAACTGTAGCTAACATAGAGAGTGAGTTATGTTCACCTCTTTCCTGCTTCCCTCTCTCACCACAACTCTTTAATTCCAGCTAAAAATGCTGAAATAGAACTGCTTCGTTGAATCCCTTCACCATAAGCATGAGCTATAAATGTGTTTTGTACCCTGTATGTTTCTATGGACATTTTGTATTATAAGTAAGCCAGCAATTTGTGAGATGTCAACATGGTATTGAATATATTATACTATGACTCTCACCCGTTTGTTAAAATCAATCAGTGTGGTTATAGGAACACTGAAGTGTGCACCATGAAGTACTCGTCATTTACAGCCTCCATCACCCCTTTCCCCCTCCACTTTACTGCTCTTGACCTACTGCCCAATCAGTGAAAGGTGACTTTGGGGTTGATGTGGTTGAGTGGTTATGTCACCAACCCCCTAAGGTGTGATTGAGGCCTCTCAGTGGGGCATCTTCAAAAGCCAACGAAGATGAATTCATATATATTAGTGCAAGAACAAATAGGAATCAGACTTTGAAGAAATTGTGATCTCAAACAAATCTCAAATGAGCTTAAAATGGGTTGCGAAAAATAGTAGAAGAGTAGATACGATTACAGCTCATGCTTACCAAGTATGCCTGCAAAAAAATGTGATGTATGTGATGTATCTCATTCCTCAATGTGACAGTTTCATTCCTCATTACTAACAGCATCTAAAGTCTGTCTTGTATTTGTCTGAATGAATCTTTCAGATAAGATTGTTACCTTTTTTCTTCCTTTATACCAGTTCACTTGTTGTTTTGTTCACTGCATCCTGCATTTGTTTTGGTTCCTGACATTTTACCTCTGCAGACTGGCAGTACCATTAATAGGTTTGACATTTTAACATATAGCTTTGACATTTTAATGTATTAATAAGGGAATTGAACCTCTCAGAATGTTCTTTTCAGACCCCGAGAAACTGTTTTCTAACAAATAATTAAAGATTATATTCATGGTAGAGTATATCATTATGTTCTGAGCTGCTGTTAGTCTTTGTACAAAATAGGTTAATGGTTAATAAAGTCTGTGTGTTATAATATCAAGAGAAAGTAATCTGTCAGAAATTCTATACCATTAATCAAGCTTACACTCAATTCTGGATGTGAGAGATAAATTCTTTTTCATTCTCTCGTGAGTCATAAGCAGGTTAATTATCTGGTTTCTCCATTATTGTTTAAAAGGCAATACTTGTCTCTCTCAGTGATGTCACATTTGTGTCGAGGAGGTTATACAGCACTTCAACTTGATTTTGTGTTTGTTTGTTTTCCACTCGCAGCTGTGACAGAAGCAGCGAGGGGCTCCATCCTGGTGCTCGTCCATTATTGATGATGTCAGAGTTGCTTGCCGTCAGCAGGGTCTCTGATCTGATAAATCAAAACTGTATAGTTGACCTTTGATCTCATCGCTGATCCGACTCCACTTTTTAAGACAGAAGCTGTCAAGTCCACCACAAAAAGTCAGAGGCTACAGACTAACCTCATAACCACCAAAGGCAGTAGTCTGCCATCAATCAAAATTGTGGTGGTTAAATATACTTTGTCTGATTTCTGTGAAGAGTAAATTTATGCGCTTCAGTCTACCACTGTGTGCAGAGGGATCGACTGATTAGGAAGAAATAGCAGTAAGTGTAGCAGTTTTTTCTTCCATGCCCATAGGCTGTCAGTGTTTTGTACATAAATAGTTTGGTGGCTCAGCAGGAGAACAGCACTTCATCAAGGACTACGGGCACAACCTGCATCCGTCTGCACTTCGACTTGTGCTCAGCCTTGATTACAACAGTCTTCCTCTTCCTCCTCTTCCTCCCCCCCCCCCACTCAGTGCCCTCTTTTGCCCCCCTCTTCCTCATGCTTATGGTACATTTTGCACATCCTGTGCAGATGTTGTGTATTCACTAATTTCCTAAAACACAAAACAGTGCTGAAACAAGGTTACATTGTCACCTTTCTCCAGGATAAGACAAAACAAGAAATTGTTAGACAAACAACCTTAGGCCCAATAGCTTTGCTGACTATCTGTATCCTGAATTTTCTGCTGTTTAATCGTTTTTATTTTTCATATTTTACCAGTTTTACTGCGCTTTTGTGAACGAGTAAAATGTTGAATGTTGGACTTTGAAGTTTGAAGTTGGACAGCATTGTATCCGCAAGTTATACAGGTTATAGCTTTGTTGCATAATAATCAGATGCAACTGTGTAGGAGGATGATGTCATTCTTAATTGTACCCTCAAAGCTCTGATTCACTGATTGGTCTCCGATAAAGGAAATTATGATGAGCAAGCACAACTCCAAATCAATACGAATCTCTAGATGAATTTGAGATAAGGGCAGGTTTTTAGACGCCTAAACCAAGCCAGTAGCTTGAACACTAATAGAGGTTTGCATTACAAACGCTGTTTAAAGACCATCAATGGGTATGTTATTTTTCAGTGTCTCTGTGTTGTACATTATTCAGATGTGCAGTCACCATGCAAGCTAATGTACACATTCACTCAGCCTAGTGAGGCAGCCCTGAAATGACAGCCCTGCTTAATGCATGGTCCTCCTGAATGCACAGCCCAACACGTACATGCAGATGGTGAATACATACACACACACACACATACACACACACACACACAAACACATGCACGCACACACACACGCACACACACACATACGCGCACACTCACATGCAGCAGGCCAGTGTTGATTTCATTAGCGGAGGTGGAGATACAACACAGCAGCTGATGGTTAAGAGTGATGAAGCATCTGGATTTACCAATGACAGCGGTTTGCTAAGTGTGACTGAAATACTGCCTCCTCCCTCGCTCTGTCTCTCGCTCACAAGCTTTTTTTCTCCTGATCTTTCCTCTCTCTCTCCTGCATCTTGTCATTCATCATCAGTTTGCTGGGGCTGTGGCCTGTAACCACTGGCCTGTAGGTGTGTGAGTGTGTGTCTATGGAAGAAGACTCTTAACTGAATGTATTTCAGCTGCACTGCCTCAATTTCAATCAGAGCTAATGGAAGTGCTGGCCAAGGCTCAGCTCAGCCCCGTTCCTCAGCACACACACAACCACAGCACCGCCTGCACACTGTGTGGGTGAAGTAATACAGTCTGCTCAGACAAGCTCAGCAATTGCAGTAAAATGTAAACTCACACTTCACAAAATGCTACTCCTCAGTGAAGCATTTTTTGTGGTATTATAGCATTGTTTTGGTGATATTATTTATCTTTTTAAATAAATTAGATAAACCAGAGCTGAGGATGCTGTTCAAACCAATTAGTCGGGTTGATGTTTATGTTTAATGGTAAATGTTTGTTTATCTTATTGCATGAATTCAAATAGATTAACCATTCTTAGCTGGGTTTTTTTGCCTCCCCTTTTAACTTTTTTTGCTGTACTATGAAATGCTATTCTTCATTTATCCAATTTCAAGGAGCAAAGCTCTGCAAAAATAATGGCTTCTCATTTTGTTCATTAAAAATAAAAATGCATGGCTCAGCAATATTGTGCAGATGTAGCATTTAATATTGCTCTCCTGACACCGAACAGGATGTACTTAAGTGTAACACGTCTTGGGTACAGTAATGAGAGCTCATGCACCTCTCTGTAGCTACAGTTATGCTGTATTTAGCAACAGCCAGGAACCACTCTCTATTTTTTCAGCAATTAGACATGATCAGTCACTGTCAGCAAAATGGCCATGAATGGTGAGCACTCCATTAGTGGAATTACAGCAGCTTCAGAGAGCTGCAGAGAGGGACTGCGAAATGTGAAACTTAATGAATTTCAATAATCCATCAGTAATGATATGTCTTTTGCAGGAAACACTCTGTGAAAAACATACCTTGAAAAACAGTGCTGAAACCTATTTTCTACATTAAAGTGTAAATAATGAAGAGTTAGCATATCCAGGGTGATGAGGGCAAAAACAACAATTACAGCGTTGCCGTAATGTGGAGCTGAATGGAAGGCAGCGTCTGGTGGCTCTGTGCTTAAAAAACTGCATTGTGCCTGTTTAAATTAGGCATAAATATAATGCTGCATGGATTCATTAGTGGATTTGCAAATAACTGGGGAGAGAGCTTTCTACACATCCAGACTCCTTTGGTATGATAAAGTTGATTGTAAATGTAAATTTTCTGTAGTTTTCCCTCTTAAACTTAACTAGATACATGTATATTTTTTGAATTTTTAAAATGGCTGATGGAAGACTCTGACAAGTGACCTAATGTCCACTTTGGGTTCGAGGACTTTCAAATATGCTTCTTAAAGTGACGCATTTGAAAAGTGCCTGTCTCACTGTTTTGTGTGAAAGGGTAAAGCTAAGCACAGTCCACAGGCACAGTCGAGCACTTCTGTATTCTCTAAGCATATTTTCCTATACAGTGCGTACATAAGTGCCTTAGTCAGCTCTTTGTTTTCTTACTGTCTTGGCACACAAGATCTATATGTGTAATAAATTTGGCTGATATTCTGTTTGTTTTGTTTTCATTCTGTGCTCCACAGTATCTGATGGATTTGAACTAGCGTGCTTTAATGCAACAAATACCATTAAATACCTAAAAAAAATCTATTAAATATCTGCAAATACTATTAAATACCTGATAACTTGAATCACCAAATCCTTTAGTAACAGGAGTGAATGTGTGGACCTCATACCCCTGAAAAAGGGTGCTGGTTAATGTGTATTAGTATGGTCAATATGGTTGTCAAAAATTACAATAAGAGCATCCTCTCATCTGCCATCTTTTGGTAAAACTTTGGTTAAGTTTAAGCAACTAAGGCAAATAAATTATATAAGAAACAGTAAACTAAGCAGTGGACAGAGTATGACTTCTAGCAGACAGCTAGAGGTTGCTGTCAATGAAATCAGGCATGCACTTACTTATACTTAAATTTAAGCCTTGATATAATTTAAGCAAGCAAGTCTTAAAAATTTGCACCCTTACAGTTTTCATTAATGAGGAAATCATATTTGGATACTGTTTAATACCTTTTAAATGGGCGTCCATGAGGATTGATTTGCCTGGCTATTTGAGGAACTGCACATTCAACTCTCAACCCTCCACCTGACTTCCACCATGAAGGCTTCTGTGGCAGTATGAGGGTGAGGTAGGGGTCTGTCATCAGGAAAATGTAACCAGAAGTTGTTTTAATCAAAAACTGAAAATACTTCTTATTTTCTGGAGCTGATAATTTCACTTTTGAGAAATTTAATAGTGTCAATAATCTCACACTGATTGTCAGTTAAATTTTGCATTTAACACTTGCTTTTTACAGTGTCCCCCATTATGCATACAAGTGATTGCTGAAAAACTGAGAAAATCCTTAATGTGCAGACCCAGGAAGATTATACCTTTTAGTAACCAGGTTAGAGAGGTCAAAGGTAAAGTGAATGGGAGGTGATAAGTAGCTCAGGTCATCTGAGGGCCTCCAATTTGTATTCCTATCGATTTAAGCCTCTACGTCTCAAATCAAACTAAAGGCTGTGATGGCCTTCTCCAATCTCGCTCTGTAACCTCCTTCATTACTCACGCTGAGAGCTCCTTTATCATGTAATACCTATCATATACACATTTCCAGTGGTATTTTTCTGTTCTTCTGTTGGTGCATCTCCCCTGTCCCCTGATCAAGATGAACTGCCGTGTGCAGCCCCAATTCAATCCGGCGGGACCCAGCCATCAATAATATATTAGTGGAGCATTTAGCAGCCTAAAGATATCAGTATTGATCTCCTACTTAGATTCAGCTTGTTTGGACTAGGAGACAAATAGCCTCCCCGCCTCTCTCGAGGAACCCATTTAATTTTACAGAAAGAGTTACTCTACAGTGTCACTGCTACTGATGTCATTCACATCATCTTCTGTATGCAGAAGTGACATTTATAAAGATTTGTTGGATCCAGAAACTTATATTATCATTATTATTTCCATCCATGCTATCACAAAAAACTGCATTTATTCATTTCTATCATGTTGCATGAGACTTGATGACCAAAGTGAGGACTTGGGAGTGTCAGTGTTTAGATGTGTTGATAGGTCTCAAATGCCACATCTGGAATTTTCCATCAGAGTGATGGAAAGCACTTTCTCCAGATCAGTGAATGTGGCTTTCCTCCTATTTAAAGAATGGGTAAGTCAATGCGCTCCTCCTCTTCTGCTGTTGTTTTCTTCCATACTTGCTCTTTGTTCAGTGAATCAATGCAAGGGGAACGTTTTAGTGGACTGAAAGGTTGGAGTACCTGCATCCTCTGCCTGATCAAGGTTGCATGCTAATTGTGACATTTATTACTAATTCTGTCTCCAGCTTCTTGTCTTTTTCTTTGAGCTGGGCATTTTTAAAACTTTGTCTATTTTCTTGTGCAAAATATCAAACGATGTGAGTGTAAATCCCCATGAGTATTTTAATGAATGACAGGAAGATGAGTGTTTGAGTTGTCAGCTGGTTTTTACAGAGATGAATAAAATCTTACTAAATGAAAAGTGTCACTTACTTTTTATGTATAAATATGACACATTTTAAGCTTTAAGCTAGTAACTAATAGCTTTGCCGTCATTATCTTTAGCAGAGCATAGGTGTGCAGAGAATATAAAGTAACAAGTAGTATAATTACGTACACCACTGAGAATTGAATTTAGCAATAATTGTTAATATTTCTGCAGTAAAGTGTCTAAAGTCAGAGAAATCTATAATTGTATGCAAGGCAACAATGTGTTTCATTTTTAGTGTCTCACTAACTCTAAGGGTAACACCAGTTAGAGAGTGGGGACGGAAGTTGGGGAATGTGAAGAAACCCAACATTAAAATTTGAATAAATAGACTCCTCTGTAAACATTTTGTCCTGAGTAAGTTAGATAGATTTTCATTTTAAACAGTTTGTTTATCAATGAAATAGACAAATCTCACATTCCTGTACTACTTCTTGACATCATCAAACTACAAACTACAAACTTTTTTTTTATTTTATTTTTTTAGTAGAAGACCTTACATATTGCAAATATTAATAATCTATCTTCATTTTCATTTAGTATATATATATATCAACTTAGCAACTTTCCAAACCTACTTTTGTGGGAGGAATATTATAAATCACCAGACCAATCTGCTGCCCACTGATTGTAATGATGACGAGGGGCAGTATAAGACAGATTAAGACAAACATTACTTACCCACCAGCCAGTGAGCTTTAAAGCTTAGGAATGTATTCTAAATTTGGTTTGTTTGTATAAAACTTTATTTTTGTAAGATGTAATAGAAAATGCAGTCTCCAATGGTGAATAACTGAACTCTTATAAATAAGTTTTTTAAAAATGCCAAAGTTTTGTCTACTTGATCCTTTTGGTAACAATGTTCACATCAAAGAAAGCTTTTTGGTAAAATTAGATAAACCAAAATACAGACACTTGAAATCCACTAGATAAATAATACCTGGATCAGATTTATTGTGTCCTCAGTCAGTGATGGTCAGTCACATTGTGCGCCTCTGCATCAGCATCCATTCTGGGTCAGCTTTTGTATCTAGAGCAGACATTCCTTTTGAAAATGATGATGTGCCTCTGTTGCTCAGAAACTGTGTATGTGTGTGTGTGTGTGTGTGTTTGTGTGTGTGTGTGTGTGTGTGTGGTGTTTTTCTAGCTTCATGTCAGTCTTCAGGGCTTTATCCACTTAGCTCTCCACTTTCTCTTCTACAAAACAAAACCTACCCCTATCATGACGCAGATGATGCATTTCACTTACCAAGTGATTCAACAGACAGAAACATAACCAGACAAAGAGGAGCTGCAGTGTTTTGCAGATGAAATCAGATGCCTCTTCCAAGTTGTGATGTATTTAATGAATAGAACATAAAAATGATTTAAGTCAGTCTAAGATGCTCTAAAATACATAATTTTACATGGAACACAAGATAACTGTTTGGGATAGAATTGAAGCATGCAAGTGAACACAGCTGTAGTTTTACAATCAGCAAATAAGAAAAGAATAAAAGCATGGATATGTAAACATTCAATCTCCATTTTATTGATCTCAATTTAAGAGCCATTCCTCTGCATTTGGAAAGGGTGTCCCAATCCGTAACAGTTGCATTAAATTGGTAAATAGGTTAGCTCATGTTAGATTTAATTATCTTTTCCAATTCAGAACAGGTAATCTGATTATCCTCTGCTGCTTCCTGTATGCAGTAGAGGGAGACATGAATCGGAACTGCAGCAGGAGTGCTGAAGTACCAAACAGTTGTTTGTGACTGTTTCTAAGCATTCTCCTTTTCTTCATCTTGCTCAGTTCACTTAATATTTCAAACATGCTAAATGCAAATATATGCAGTATGAAAGTGAATAAGGTCACATTAAACATCTAGAACACAATTCTTTATTAATTACTGCTGCTCATTTAAGCCTTTCATGAGAACTGTTCAATCAGTGCAGCTGAAGTTGCACACTAGTTTTTGTCTCCACATAAACAAGGAACTCATTTCCTGGTAGATATTTATAGCAATTACATTATGGAGGACATCACCTAAAGAACACATAAATATTCCCTTGTTGATCACACTCTCTGAGTGCAAGACAGCACTGAATCAATGCCAGGCTTTTTCAAATCACTGAAAGATGTGTTAATAAAATGTGGGCTTTGCAGAACCATTGCAAAAGCTCACTCAGATACAAAGTTACCAGATTGTTAAAAATAAATATTTTATTCAGAGTAGTGGTTAGTCTCTGTGACCACTGGATTACGGACATGGTTATGCAGTGCTGAATTAAATTGCTGTTGAACTTTTATTAAATGCTTAAATCTATTCTCAACAATAACTTCAGTGTTACCTAACACAGAAACACATCGTCCTGGGTTAAAAATGGCCAGGGATTAGAACTGTCACCTTTGTCTCTCAAATATCTATTTTTTTCTATTTTTTACATTGAATTACACAAAAGATAAAGTAAGTATAAGCTTCACAGTTTATTATATACTCCAAGTATATAAGCATTTCATTACAGATTATCTGGAAGAAATGCTCTTTTTACTTAGAGAACTATGGTCGTATATAACCTTCCAACCCTTTTAAGAGGGCATTGTCCCCAGTCACAGTATTAGATGACATTAATGTCAGTACAAAAACATCACTGTACTCAGTGTTCTACATGTTTACTGCCTCAAGCTGCACTCAAACAAAATGAAATGAAAAAAGAAAACGTGACTACTTTTGTCTCTAAAATCATGCTTTTAAGATACTGAGTAATGTTCTATCTATCTATCTATCTATCTATCTATCTATCTATCTATCTATCTATCTATCTATCTATCTATCTACTGTGTTCTATAAATAGGATTTGTTGTGCCACTGGATTCACTTTCTCTTGTTAATTAATCAATTATTAATTGATTAGTTAATAAGTAATGTGTATGTTCAATTAGTGATTACTTATGGGACCATGGGAATCACCCATGCCTAACAATGTATTCTGTTGTGCATAGGTTGGACTCATCATGTTGCTGGTTTGATACACACACACACACACACACACACACACACACAGTTATATCAGAAGATGGCCAATATCCAGAGTCACACACAACCATTCTTCTTGATTCATGAGAGATGTAAAACCGGAAAAAAATAATCAAATAAATAACCAAGACTACATTGGCCAACACACACGCCTGCACTCAAACACACACGCACACACACACACACACACACACACACACACTCACACACACACACACACACACACACACACACACAGAGTCACACGCGGTCACACATACACATGCTCTAAATCGAGACTGTTGTGGCTTTATTCGTGGCTTGTCAAATGGTAATTGTGAACGTGAGTTGAAATAGCAACAGAGCGCAGACACCCACATCAGTTAGGATCTCTTCCACATATACTGTAGTGTGAGGTCCCGTCTGCTGTTCACTGAAAGCACGCAAAGACAGCATGACATCATCAGCATGTGCATAACTTTATGTAGTTAATGGACAGCCAGTGCTTTTACGGACGGAGCAACAAGCAATCTCCGCCTGTTGGTCCTGCTTTTTTTTTTTTACAGCCACATTTTTAGCTGGATATTTCTCTCTGACCTATATTCTCATGCAGCCTCTCTCATGTCCCGCCTCTGCAAAAGCAATCATGGCCTCGCAATCTCCCAAAGTTACCTGGATATCAGCCACACGTGCAGCCAAGTCCACTCACACAATTAAAGGTTTGAAAGTGTTTGCTGACAAAAAGTGGTTGTAGGACACGTTTCAAGCTGCCAAGAGAGAGAGTCAACTTCCTGGCTGATAAGAGAGTGTTTTAAAAAAAAAAGGCCTTTTGATATTCACAAGTCACGTTCTCTTTCCCTTGGACAAATACTCAGGTGTTTGCTTTACCTCCTGTCTGTCATGTGTGAGTCACGGGAAAAGGAGGCACCACACTCAACAAGAAAATTGTCACTCACAGAAGCAAAGAGTGTGTTGCTGTTGATTTTTTAATGCTGGTCCATCGATCATGCCATTATTTTACATGCTCTCCATGAATGGACAGAAGCTATTGACTCAAGCATTATTAAAAGACTAAATGTGTGTTGAGAATTGCGAGAAATTACAAATGATAATCATGTGCCTGGGCTTTTAAAAAAAAAATATATATATACATATATATATATATATATAGGTATGAAACAGAATAAAAATGACAAAAGTGTTGTTTAAGACTCAGCCAAACTTCTATTTTCTTAAGTAACCTGCTGATTTTTCTCCTGATGAATCAATCTATCAAATATTAGAAAAAGGGTCAGCACATATTTGTTTTTGAAAAAGACTTGAACGATTCATCCATCATCAGAGTTGTTTCAACTTAATTTTCTTTGACTAACTACTTAAATAAAGGACTAACACCTTATTGGTGTTTGCAGTGGCGCCCTCAAAAATCATCAAAATGAATAACACCATAAATTACTAAGAGGATTGTTCAGATGGCGATTTTAAGTCCATCCTCAAACAAATATAAATGGGTCTGGCTTTCACCACCAGAAAAGCTGAAGAGTTTCCTAAATCTGCTAATGGAGCCCCGTTGTGATCAATCACTGTACCAAACCATCACCAGTGCCAGGCAAACACACTGCTCCACTTCGAACCAACACAGAAAATGTGTTTGTCTATAATGCATGAGGATGGCTGGGAAAGCACCGGAGCTGTTAGTTACTGTGCCTGGATCTGATTACACCAGTAGCTCTTAGATGTCAGAGAGGTTGAATCTGAGCGCAGAGAGCTGGTGACCTTCTCTTGGCTGTGGAAACATATGAACACATCTCTAGAAATAGTAGCAGAGAGCAGCATGTCCCGGCATGCCCTCAGATCATAATTAGATGCTTTACGTAGACAGCGCTTCAGAACTTTGAGCAGGTGAGGAGGAGATGGATGCGACACTACTATTTGTAACATGAAGGTGTGTAATTAACATGCTCTTAACTACAGAAACTGCTGCTGAGGGTCATTTATTTAACAACATAGAATTAGAGGTGCAGCAGACCTTATGGGCAAAGTTGTGGTGAATTTTATTGGCCTTTCTTTTGAGAAGAGGATGTACGATGACCTTCACAGGCAGACAGAATCATCCCATCAATGACTTTACAAGGTGAATGTAAGAAAGACAGAGACAGACAATAAAAAGTAAAAAGAGAGAGAGAGAAAAAACATCATTATACAATAACTTATAGCTGTCCTCCAGGAGCTGTATGTGCCCGTGTGTATGTGTGTATGAATGCAAGTGCACAATGTGCTCAGACACAGGTCATTTTCATACTCAGCTGCTCTATAAAAGACTTCATGTGCTGCACCCTTTAATTAGCTGCTCCAGATGAAGTGGCGACGGACACATCAGTCATGCTTTGGTTAATTATTGAGAAAGTGCAACAATTTAAATCAACTGTGTTTGCAAAACATTGAGATAGATGTCAGCGACTGCAAGTTAACTTATGTAATCTGTAATGAAGAACCTGCATAAAAAAACATTAATTCATAAGAAAATCAAGGAGTCTACAGCCATGAGAGAGGGCAAAGTAGTGCTTGAAACTGAATGCTAACACAAGCATGCTCGCAATTAAACATGCTAGGTTGCTAATGTTTAGCAAGTAATGCACATCATGTTAATCAACTTTGTTTATTGTGTTAGCATGCTAACACTTGCTTATTTACCTCCTGTCTCTGACCACTGTACTTTGCAGCAAATGCAAAGTACAGTGGTCCCTCGTTTATCGCGGAGGTTACGTTCTAAAAATAACCCGCAAAGGCGAAATCCGCAAAGTAGACAGCTTTATTTTTTACAATTATTATCTATGTTTTAAGGCTGTAAAACCCCTCACCACACACTTTATACACTTTTCTCAGACAGGCATTAACATTTTCTCACAT
>JAQMCX010000011.1:16133860-16151158 GCA_029814765.1 Acanthurus leucopareius | reverse complement strand
ACATTAAAAAAATAATCAAATAAATAAACAACACTACATTGGACAACACACACGCGATCACTCAAAAACACACTCACACACACACACACACACACACACACACACACACACGCACACACACACACACACACACACACGCACGCACCCACACACATGCACGCACGCACACAGCAGCTGCTCATCTGTCTCTGCCTCTCTGTGTGCCTCTCTGGGTTTGCTCCTCAGTTGCAGTATGTGTGTGCGTGTTTGTGAGTCTGCCTGTGTGTGTGTTTGTGCGACGACAGGGTATATTGGCAAGCTAGACCCCGCTCCTATCATATGTCATCTTTAAATGACAGTGTCGTAAAGCATTACAGAGAGCAGAGCGGAGAACAGGAGCCCTGCCAGGGCTTTGTTAGCCAGATAAATGTTTCTGCCCCGTTAGCCTGTTAGCCAGCAGCTGGTATCACTTCTAATCAGAAACACATCCTGCCTACTGCAACAGGTGCCCTGCAGCACGGAAGAGAGAGGAAGAAGAAAAATACAGAAACGGTTTGACCGATATCAAGACTGATAATTTGGTCTTGGCTGCAAATATTCTACGCTATTCTTTGAGCATTTTCTTGCCCCAGAAAAGATCACTGTGAAGAAATAGCTGTGCAATTTAGGACCTAATCATTTCCATCCATGAAGTAAGTATGGAACTACAGTAAATGCAGGAGGCAATTAGCTTAGCTTAGCTTAGCATACAGACATGAAATGGGGGAATGGCTAACTTGGCCATGTCCTAGTCCCCATTGGTTGCCTGGCAACCTCGCGGTGACAACAGAATCCTTCAACAGCGTCAGGCCAGCCTGTTTTCCCTTCGCTACAAAACTCAGCTTAGCCAAGCTAACCGCATGCTATCTCCCTAAATGCTAAACTATTCTTTGCTCACAATGTGTAAAAACATGAACCAAACTCCAACATTATTCCTCAAATGTGATTTCTTCCTTTCTTTCAATAAGCTGAGAATACCAGTTTACCAGAAAATATACCAGAAATACCAGAAAACCAGTCTTTTTACACTAACCTCTCAAATTATAATTTCAAATGGCATAAATCATACATTTGGCTGTTCATCAGTCCCATCAGAGTGGAGCTTGAAGTGAGCGTGTTATTAATGAGAATTGACGGCTTCAGTTTGAAATGAAACATGTTTTTGATTTCTTCCTTGTTGATGTATAAGCATCATTTCACCTGCCAGCTCTCAGCTTTCTTTCCCATCCCTGGATGTTTTGGGTTTTGGTTTGTTTGAAGGGAAAGAGGCATGTTTACTTGTTTGGTACCAGCTGCTGGAGGAAGCCAGATGTGCAGCATTAGTGAAGCAGAAAGAAAAACCAAAGAAGTGGACACACACACACACACACACACACACACACACACACACACACACACACACACACACACACACACACACACACACACATGAAACACACATAGACAACCTTGTTTGTAGGACTCTACTGTATGTGTTTGACGCAGCTTCAAGGCTGAAGCTCCTTCCCCCCCTCGACGTTAATTGTGAGTCGAGCCATTAACTAAAACACTCTGGAAGACCCCTCCCAACCCCTCACATGTGGTGTAATATAATTTTTGCATTGAAGGTTGCGTGGGTCCAGCTGATTACATTAGCCCTGCTGGGACGAGAGTCAGTCCCTGTCAGCTCTTTAACAAGGAGGAAAAACAAGCTTACAACAGCTGCAGATGGATGTATAAATTGAGAGGAAGGAAGGGAAACAGAAGATGATCATCATTGATTCTGCACTGTAACTAGAATCGGATGAAAATAATAGGATAAATTGTCTATATTGTCCCAGGGGAGGATTTTTTTTTACCTTAGACTTCAGATCTAATGACAGGCTGTCAAAGTAAAGAAGCTTAGTTTATTTCTATCCCACAACATCTTGCTCATTAAACTGATTTATTGTGAAACGATGGCTTTTGCTGAGCTTTATTCAGGCAATGTTGGCTATTAATGTTCTTTTTTTTTTTTTTTTTTTTACAGGGGACTCACATATAGCTTCACATATCATACAGTTTGATAAAATCCCCATCTCTTCTCCTGTCCTCTCCCATGGGCCTATTAAGGCTTAATTGGAGCCAAGCTACTTACCACTGATGGGATCAATACAAGAACCAACACTGGACACACACCATTTTCATTACTTACCGCAGCTCGATACATAGGCAGC
Source organism: Acanthurus leucopareius (assembly GCA_029814765.1). NCBI lineage: Eukaryota > Metazoa > Chordata > Actinopteri > Acanthuriformes > Acanthuridae > Acanthurus > Acanthurus leucopareius. The sequence continues at coordinate 16,148,945 of JAQMCX010000011.1, read as the reverse complement.
CACCGCAGCAATCAATGAGTGCCGTAATAAGAAAGGCTGCAGAATCTGCCAAAAGGAAGAGGCCTAGCTGGTTAACATTTATGTATAGGTGACAGCTTTTTCATGAGAGATATTACTGAATAACTAAAAATGACATTTTACTTAATGAGCATTGCCATTGCCATTAAAACTATTGGTTATATAGGGTGCATTCAGATGAAAATGCAATAGAAAAATGAAGATTAAAGAATTAATGTTAAAGCAGGCAGTTGATTTGTGAAATATTCAAGTGTAGTAGCACAAGTGTATGAGCACATACAGTATTACACAAGAACACACAAAAGCAAATTGCAGCTCCCACGAGATGCGTTGTTAGGTGAGGTGGTCTTTCCTTGCAGCGATACATTGAAAGGAAATCAATGGGTGCAGTGTATCAGTCGAAAGTGCACAAGCAGCCTGTCAGTCACATCAAATCATGAAATATGCTGCTAGAGCCATCTGTCAAAACTCTCTGAAGCAAAGATGCTGTTTGAGAACCCTTGTTTTGATACAGTGGTGGCGGTGATGGTGATGGGGGGTCCAATTTGCAAACACATTAGAGAGAATGACTGATTTGGCCTAACTAATGAAAACAACTGAAATAACCACTTAATTCTTTACTTGGATGATGATAGATGAGGGCTATATTGAAAAAAAGGTCTGTTTCTTTTTAATTTGAGGAAAAAAATTGGGGCAAACCTATCAAGTGCCCATACTGAAGTACTTTGGAACAAGCTCCTTTTATGTCGTCATAGAAATAAAAACAAAAGGATGTCAATAAGCACATAAAAATTGATCTCAGTGAGTCGGCAGCTGAAAGCTTGATTTGTGGCATAAGTCACAAGACCAGAAACACACACCAGATGAACTGTCAATATGTCACACAAACAGTATGCATGTAGGACTGTTTTGAATTTTAAAATATATGAAATCTATGAAATATAAATATATATTTACTTCTGATTTCTTATTAACTCAGCCCTGCAATCTGATCGGATGTCCTCCATGATGCTGATTATCTGACTAAGTGAATCAACAAGCATGAGTCAGCATCACAGTGATGTTGGCAGATGATCCTGTTGTGTCACTGAAGAGTTATTTTTCTCCCTACCTAAATATCAAATCTAAAGACTGTGTATAGAAGTGTAATGGAGAGCAACTATAACAAAGGCTCTTGTATATTAATATGACTGGTGGTAACTCAGTTACAACCACATGATATTTTCCAGCCTGACTCTGTACCTGTTCAAAGGTATTGTCCAGAGTTCATCCAGATCACAGAGCACAGGCATAATTTTATTACACTCTCGGAACAGGTATCTATATAGCTTTCTGTTTTAGACATAATTCATCAGCCATTATAATGGTGCAGAGTCTGATAAGTTGTTTAAAATTCTGTGACATGAGCCAGGTGTTTCTAATTTTACAAAGCAGAAAAAATTGCAAGAACTTTGAAGAAAAAAGTTTAAAAGTACAGAATGTGTACAAACTGTTTTTATTATTATTTTTTAAACAAAATTAATGATGTGGTATGTTGGAACTCAAGGGATGATTTAAACTGTCAGAAGGAGCTTTTATTTCCCTCCCTCTCTCTCTGAGTGTATTTGTTGTGACTAATTGTCTGAAATGAAACCCACTTGAGACTGAAAGCAGACTGCTAATGACACAGATCCAAGCTCTTTTGAAACACAAAGGGATAAATAAAAGCTCAAACTTTTCTCTCTCAGCACATCATTAGTCACTGAAATGAAAGAACATGAGATCAGGAGATTCTGACTTAAAATTATTATCTTTATTCAAATAGTCTTTAACAGTAAAGGTGGAAATGAAATAAAAATTTGGTAATATGAACAAGGCAGATTCTATTGGCAAAGGGATGAAAAAATGAAAAGAAATATGAATGACAATGCATAGATATTTATATGTGCCCAGCTGTCTAACAAAACAGAATTACTTAATTTTATAGATAACATCAGTGAGCAGACTTGAAGCCATCTTTAATATGCAAACTTATGGCAGTGACTTACAATTTCCGCCTCAATTGCAGTATAATTTGACTTAGCTGGAAATGTTGTTTGCTTTCCTGCTGAGAGTTACACGAGAAGATTGATATCACTCTCATATGTATCTGGTAAACATGAAACCACAGCTGGCACCTTAGCTAAGCTTAAAGTCTGGAAACAGTAGGGCAGGGCTGTCCTGGTTACATCTAGAGGTTATGTGGCTTAATTCTGTGTACATGTCATATAATTTTGATCTTCATATCAAGCAGCTGTGATGAAGCCATGTCGAAGACAAATTTCTGTTTTTACTGAAGAACAGACAATAAAGTTTCTATTATTATTTCTATTTCTATTCTATTCTATTCTATTCTATTCTATTCTATTCTATCAACCTTTAAATTGTACTTCTTTTTCTATTATATATTTGACAGCCATACTTGGACAAAGGGCATTCACAGCAGCTGCATTTTGGTAACTGACTACTCCCCAAAAGTTTTTGACAATAAATTATAGTTGAAATAATAAAAATGAAATGCAGTATGATTGCAATGAACATTTGAACTATGGCATTAGAAGTTTGCCTGCAGAATAACAGAGCAATGTGCTCACTAAGTGATACATGTCTATTTTCCCTGTTTCTGTTTGTTACAGTTCTATAATATTCTTGCCATAGCTCCAGCTGTAATAAATCCTCCAGTAATTTATGTTCCTGTCTACAGCATTGCTAGCATTAATAAAACGTACCCTGGGGACACAGGGGCTGTGTGTGAGTGTGTGTATGCAATGAAAAATAAATTGACTACAAAAAGGTAGTTACACAAGCAAAAAAGCAAACACTGATGGTCACATTACGTAACATGACAAAGATGTGTGAATTACACATCAATCAGCACACTGCAGATATAAAATATAATAAGTTAGGAAGTGTAACAAAATGATGGCTTGTTGGATTTGATCTTTAATGGCACACGATTAGAAAAGCATAGAATAATGTTATTCTCAACCAGATAAAAGAAAACAAATGGCATGTTTTCGTGATAAAGGACAGAGGCAAGGACATAGCTGGTGGGTAGAGTGGAGACTCCCAGTTCAGCCCATCCTTCACATGAGCTTGAGGTGCAACAGTAAATGTCTGGCCTTCCCATTCATTTCTCCCCCCTTCCTTTTTTCCTCCTCCATTCTGAGAAGTGGAGCACTTAGTCTAATGTGAATAATGGCAATGACTGTTTTCCAGACTGGCCATAATCTGCATTAAACTGGCCAAGATATATAGCTATAGCCCCCCTCCCCCTGTCCTTGGCACATGTGCAACAGAAAAAAAGTATTTTTTAAAGGAAGAGGTACTCTTTATGCTCCCTTTTTTAAACTGTATAATTAAGCCTAATATGTATTTATATATACTAATACTACATGATTTTGTTATGAGACTTGCTGAATATGTCATTATGCTGGATTAGCTAATAACTGCCATGATTAGTTGAAGCAAAAAAAGAGAAAGGGTCACTTGTTGTTGTTGTTGTTGACAGAACTAGCATTAGTTGCCATGTGCTGTGTACAATTATTGTGGACAGTGGATAAAGGAAAGAAGTTGTGGTAATACTTAAAGGTGCCATTTGTAAAATCCAAGTTTCTGCTCAAGCAATATGGGGTCCGTGTTGCACCCAATTATTTCACAACTGTAGTAAAATGTATATTTTCATTAGATATTTTATGGGGAAGTTACAATGAAGTGTACAATCATCGAATCTTGTCTCGTGTTGGTGAACTGAATAAGTTTTTTAGCTATTGGGTCCATTCAACAGGTCCATACAACCGCAATTTACAATCATCAGGAAATAACAGTAAATATGATCCAAATGGACAGCAGAGAAAGAATGTGCTAAATTCAAGCAATACTGAAATTCCAACTCCATCCTTAATAATGCCAGTGTTGTGTTTCCATCCTCACAATTGGCGTTAGTGTGACTTTACAGTTCAATGCTAAATTAGATCTTACTTTGCACCATTTTAGCAACAACATAGTCAGTAACTACCAAGGTGATAGTCACATCATGCGGCCTGGAAAGTTTATCCAAAAATGTTACAGTTTATGTTGTCATAATTTACACTGAAGATATTTTTCACTAAACAACCAGGGCTGTAGTTATTACTTTCCAATCCAAAAGAAACCAGGCAAGTTTGCATCAGACGTCATATTTTCCTCAGCCAGAGGCTGTTTCCATCATGGAAAAGCCACGGCAATAATAACCCTCGTCTTGCTTCGTTTAGCGACATTCCTCTTCTTGGCAGCAGAGGCTTTGATTCCAAACCTGATAAAGGCCATTTTACTTAAGATTCATCCATCGTGTTTATGTTAAAAACATACACTAGCTATCTCACTAAACTACTGAGTCACTTTTAGCTTATAGCAGTGGTTCCCTTCAACTGGTCCCACTTCTTCGACCCACCGGCTGTGGCACACCAGAGGCTGAAGTGAGTCAGTATTGGCATTTAGTGGCAGAAGCTGTATTACAAGAAAGTTTGAGCTGTACCCTGAGTGCTAAGCCGCCTGTATCTCTGCGAAGCCATTAATGGGTAACTTTGGCATGCCACCAAAGCTGTTACTTCTGGACACTCTGTTGATTGGGTTAAATAAAAATTCAAAAATAACAAGTCCTTCTAGATTTTATGAATGGCACATTTAAAATGAAAAAAATATTGTAATTATTTCATAGCATTGTGAATATGCCACATATGTCACCAGATGGTCACAGCATGTAGATGAAGCATGTTGGAGATTTTTGGATGGTTTTTAGGAGCTTTAGACAGTGGTAAAGATGTCTCCCCATTACTGCTATTCAATGTGGAAAAGTGCTAGCGTGGGCAGCTATCTAGCAAACGACTGAGCGCACAGAGAAGGGGGAGGCATCTATGTTCTTGTCTTACATTGAGATTCTGCAAGAACAGGCTAAATTCCTATAAAAGGGCAGTTTTCCTTTTATTAAGAACTTAATTAATCTGAGTTTTCAGCCTGCTTAAAGAAAAGTTTATGTCTTCTCCTTTGCCTCTTTTTTCACTCCCTTTCAGCTACACTTCTTGGCCACGAGCCATTCACAGATTTTACCATCTCTTTTTATTATTCAAGCAGTTTGAAGTGTACTAGGCTTCCTTCTCTTTGCTCTTACTGCCCCATAAAGAAGAAGCTGTTGATAGCTTAAAAAATGGACCCCTCTCTCTGTTGTTGAGATGATTGATTCTGTTTTTTTTACCCAAGCTGCTTCTTCTGTAGATTTATACTTACAACCGACAAATGCAACATTCAAACAGCAACTTCCCAACAAGCACCAGTTATGGCTAAAAGAGCGCTTCAAGCGTAAGCACTCTCTGTCCATGGATCATCCGTCTCCTTACATCAGACCAGCCAGTCAGTGTTTTCATACACATGGATGTGATAGCCAAGAAGATAATTTAATTAAACTGCCTGAAGGCACAAAATATCCATAGTCATTAAATCATACAGCAGCTCTTATTAAAAGCTCAAAGAAATTAAAATGGAGGATAATATGTAATCAATAAATAAAACATATAAAGGGTGTCAGAGAGTGTCATGGTTTGTCTTTACTTCCAACTCCCTTCCTGACTAGTTTTTGTTATTTTAGAGAGAATAAGTCATGAGCTGTGCTGCAGGGTTGAATATAGCATGTATCTCTGTGTATATGGGAATAACATGCTACTGATGACGTTCAGGGTTGTTTTTTATCACAGCGGGAACTGCGGCGAGGGCAAAACTTAAGTCTTAGAGCCTAAGGAGAGGCTGTGGGGCTGAGAATGATGAGGGGTAACATTCTAAACACAAACTGCATAGTTGACCAGCTGAGAGTTCAGTCAGAGGAATGTGGTGATACACACATGACAAACACTGGAGGTTGTGTGTTTTTCAGTGGATTATGCAGGGGGCACTGAAACATCAAACAGCTCCACTCAGGAATAACAAGAAATATGATCAGACTTAAACTTAACAAGGGGATTCTTATATTTTCATGCAAAAACAATGCACTTCCACTGTAGGAGCTGCTTTAATGAACCTATGTAACACAGTTTATTGTTGTTTTATACTCTTTATATATACAGTGCAGATAGGTGTCTCTTACCATCCCCAGAGACAACATATCTAAAGAGACTTTTATGCTGTGTTGCGTTAATTCTCCGTACAAAGACATTTTGATCACATGGGAAACAGATTAATGTCAGTGCTACAGCAGAACGATTCCTTGACTACTTTCCAGTGAGTGCTTTTATTATGCAATAACACACTTAAAACATGCCGCTTCAGGATTTTGCAAGAGCAATCTCTTGTCTGTCACCTGCAGGCGAGTCATCTGACGACGTGGAAGGTTTTACTGGCATTTACAATAATAACTAATACACCTGCTGACATGCTTGAACCTCTCTCTACAGACAGAAAAATGGCTTGCTGTAAGGTTTTGGGAGGTGTGGAGGGTGCATACGTGATTCCCACAAGATGAAGTACTGACAGTGAGAGGTGTAACATCTCCACCAAATGATATCACCCTCGACTGTTTCAATTTCATCCAGCAAGACTGAAATACACAACAGGGATTGTTACAGAAGTGACTTTAAATGGAACCATAACGATCAGTGAACCATATCATTAGCTAAGAGTGGAAAACGACAAATCAAGATAAAAGAACAACGTCGAGCTTTGCCAAAGACTCTAACAGGTGATTCTTTATAATATTATCAACAATATATTTAGTTGTGGTCAGACATTTTACAGTAAATGTAGTTCATACTGATTTGTTTCTGGATCAAAAGTCAAAGTTTAAGGCATGGATATTCTTTGACCTGTCGTCTAAGTGCAAACACTTGAAAAACCTCCAAAACAATAAAATTAATCTCTCCTCAGCTACTGTTTTTCAAGATGTATTATTTTTTTGTGCTTCTCGTAAGGATTAAGGGGGTTTTGTCTAAAGCTATAGATATGGCCAACTGGTCAGCTATAATAATGGGGTGATAATATTATGAATCTGCCACTAGTGTGAGAGTACAGAATACACATGCAAAAACAACTAAAAGAAATTCTTTCAGATACACACAAAAGGTTCAATTCTGAAGACTTTTTGTTATTTCTACTCAAAAGGTGGAGTTAAACACAACAAGGAAAAACACAATTTGAAAGTTTCCTTCATCAGACAGGCTCAGACCAGTACAGTCATGCTGAGATGTGTGTGCGTGTGTGTGTATGTCTGTGTATGAAAGAGAGTGATTGGCAGCGCTGACAGTTTTGGCAGTTATAAGATTCTGAGGTGGGCGTTTTGATTGATGCGTCCAAGCAGGCGGCAACCCTTAGATTAAACCCTCCACCAGTCAGTCCACAACCTGTAAACATACACACACATTTCACACACAATCACGCCTCATACACACACTCACATTCACATTCACAGCACATTCACCTTATCATTTCTTTCATTTCATACTAAATTGTTAAGACTTAAAGAATGATTTAAGGCTTTTGTGTGTAAAACATATGCAAAACATGTTAAATTTCATAATGCAAGAATGTAAAAAGAGAACCAATATGTGACTGTGCTAAATCATACAATTTATTCAACTGACCTCACATAGTTTACAATGATACTCTTATAGACACTGCATGAATAAATAAATAGCTGTAATTTCACTATCAACAAACATCAATTTCAATGCTGCATTTAAAAGTAGACTAATATGTCTCTATGCTTTTTTGGTATGTACATTTTTCACACAAAAATACAGCATCATTGCGGTTTACAACATATAGCCACAAGTGTGTCAGTTCAACAGGTGACACTGATTCTTTTCTGTGTGCGTTCAGGTCTGTGAATGAACGTAACCTATAACACACTCATTATTAGGCTTATTTGATGAGGAGCAAAGTTTACATTCACATTAATGTCCTATAAGATCACCCAACGCTTTGCAGGCCAGCACTCACCCCATTCAGTTGTAAGCTGATTTAGTCTAAATTATAAATCTCACAAACACTATTGTTTTAGATACATGAGAGGATCAGGACAGGATTCAGTGTGTCTTACTGTACCTTAGCAGATATGGCTGCATATGGGGATCAAATCTCTCTCGCTATAAAGACTAACTAAGGCCATCTTGCATCTTGTAAAGGATAAGGCTGGTGTTAATCTAGATTTTTCTAATTGTCACCAAACCCCTGGAGAGGAACAAGATCAATCAATAAATCAATCCAATTTGTATGTAATGTTTGTGAAATCTGATGTAGCTTGTTCCTCTTTGCCAGAGAGTTTCACTGCTGCCCCCCAAAAAACGAATGAAAAACACATCAGTGAGCCAGACTTTTTCAACGGATGACAAACCTTCATTAAAACTGACATAGGCAGTGTAATTCAATCAGTCCTCAGCTCAGTCTCATTCCCAGGCCATCAAATATGGACTCTGTCATTCCCCTTGGCGTCTTATGGAGGTGCATAAGGTATCATAAGGTATTTGGTGCCTAAACATAACTACATTGATACGTTTTCACAACATACACCACATGTTGATCTTCTCCTCAATCTGTTCATTAGTTTCTTTAATTTTGTCATTTTAACACCACCAATGTGTTTACTGTTACACAACAGCAACCATTTCAACATGTCAACCTCATGTTATAAACGCTTTTTGCAGGGAAACCTCTGGTGTCGTACACAGGGGGTATCTTGTGCACCTGTATGTGGGGTATGACGAAGTGGAATCAATATTTGACAACCTGGGATGTTAATGTGTTGCTGTTTTACATACACTGTCCTGCTCCCATAAATATTGTTATCATATATTATATATCCCATAAGAACCTAATAAAAATTTATCTGCACATCAGTTAATGCCCTATCAAATGTACGATTAACTCCTCTTTGAGTCACATTTTTCGAAAGTAAGTGCATGGCTGTTAGGAAATTGCAGTAGGTATAAATTTGGTTTTGTCATAATGACAATAAAAGAAATAGAGAACATCACTAGCCTTATCCTTAAACTGGAAATCAATTTCCATAAAAATGCCCACTTTTTGGAAGCATCCTAATCATTTTCCACAGCTGATCTTTGAATTAAGGCGAGTCCATAGTTTCAAAAATACACCAACAACTTACAACAATTCTGGAAGGATGTAAACATAGAGAAGTCAACTGGACAACGGTAACACTTAACAATACAAAACACATGTTTTAAAGTGGCAACTCCTTTGCTTGATTCTTCTTATACAGAGCAGCAGTGTGCCTTTTATTGGAAATTTTCTGCACACATGAGGGTGCTCACTCAGTAACTTTCATCACTGAATATAACACAATGTAAAACAAACACTTATAAACTGTAGTTTCTAACCTCTTAGAAGCATTAATCAAATGTCCTGAGGGCTAATCAACTGGGGATTGGATCAATAATGACTGGTGATACTGACACCATCCTGGGAGGAACAATCATTTCCTGTCTCCTCTAACCTGCTGTGGCTGGCCAGTCAATACAGGTTTAGAAGGAGCAAACGAACCATCAAGTTCAAAATATCTTCTGTGAGATCATTTTAAAGGACCATATCACTCCTTTTAAATGATATCAGTGTGGTACACTGTGCCAAAAAAAGCTTTCTGTAGTGTTTTTGGGTCTCAAAATTTTAATACTCTACAGGCTGCCATTGGTTTCCATTCATTTGTATTTGAACTCGGAAAATGTGCTTTTATTGTTTTCATCTATATATGCACATTATTCTAAACATACACAATACAATCATTACTCAAAAAAAAAGAGTGCAAAATGTTTTTTTCAATGTATGGTGAGGAATGGAGGCCAATGGCTGCCTGAAAGGTACACAGGAAAAACAATAAAAATTCTAGTTTTATTTTGGAAATTTAGCTCTGTGTATACTGTGGCAATGTGAAAGATGTGGTTCTCCATGGAATTTCATTCAGTTCTGATAATTCTGCAGTAAACATTTTACATCTGGTGCAAGTATTAAGCACTAAAAGTGTGGAGTTTAATAGCTGATGTGCTTGACTTTGACACCAGAGAGACTTGTTTGAGTCCCATCCTATGACTTATTATGTTTAACTCATTAAAAATAGATCTTATGTCTTACTCTATGCCTTTTCCTGTGGATTTCTGACAACATAAAAAATTATAATCTACCAAAAGCCAGATAAGGATAGATTTTCCATTGGATGGTACTTGGTTTTGGTTTTGGTTTTGGTTTCTGGTTTCTGACATAGTGGTTGGATCACAAACTTTCATAATACGACTAAAAAGATCAATTGAATATGTTTCTGAAAACATATGAGGTGGGAAACAGGCACTGCTGTCACCAAATCTCAAGTCATATTTTATAAGCACTACAAAGTTGGACAGATTTTTCCTTGTTTCCTTCTGTACCTGGAATGGCATGGACCACTCTGCTTCTAGTTATGCGTTTGCCGTCCTAGAAAAATAATTTAGGCCTGGCTTACAGTTTAAAAAATTTGCAAAGTTGATAGCAGCATGATAACACTTTTAGTTGGTTAAATGATTAGACCTGCACGTTGCTCATGGGACTGTCTGCTTTTTTAAATGAGAAACAGCTGTTGCATTTTCCTGTGCGCAATTAAAAAAACTGGACCCAGGACAGAAAATGTTGGCACTGAATGTTAAAAATGGTACAACTAAATGCTACTGCAATATTGCTGAATCATCCAGTATGAACCTTCTGTTTGGTGAGTCAGAATTTGCTAATACTACTGTGGCACATGGTCGTGAACCTGACACTTAGTGTATGTAGAATAAGGGAGTTGGACAGTAGGATTAAAAGCGAGCTGAACACACAGCATAAAATAAGCAAAAACCGCTCAAATTACTGGTGTCCAATTTACTAAAAAATGATAGTAACCTGCAAATATTGCACAACCTATCTACAACATAGATCCTAAAAAATATTATTGCTCTATTAATAAATTTACTCTATGCAAATCTAAAACTTAAAATATGAAATAGTATCTGGTGCATTCACTTGATGCTGCTTTGTTGTAGTCAGGTGTACACATGTGCATGTACATCCACACACACACACACACACACACACACACACACACACACAGACACAGACCTACACACACTGCTATATAGAAGTGAACACAGTACCTTGGTTAGATATTGCACTATTCTCATAACCCACAGAAAACCTCTGTAGATATCATTAAATACTAGATGTTTACTGCAGTGCCTCATTGTTTTCCCCTGAAAGTCTCTCTAATTTCTGTAGCAGCTCTTAAATTAAACTGGTTGTAGTGGTTGTCGATTCACAGAGTTATGATAAAAAACACAAGAATGAGTGTTGTATGCTTGACACAGCTGATTGACAGTCAACCTCTTTGTTCCAGGCAAGGGACCTTAAAAAAGAAGGAGGCACCATGTCATCAGCATAAAACAAACTTGTGTAGTCACTTGAAAGCCACAGTAGATTTCTGTCGATTTGACTTCCAGAGCGGCAGTAGCAAGTTTCCTAAAGAATGTTGATGCCTCTTTGATTATTCCCTCTTCTTCAAATTCCTCTGTTCTTGTTTTCTTTGTGCCTTTGTTGCCTAGTTTTCATTGTGAAAAGCCTCTGGACTGGATGCTCCATCATCACTGAGGATCTCGGTGTTGGTGAATGTCCCAGCAAGTGACGCACCTAGGACCGGCTTTACAGGTGCCATCTCTGAAAGGATGATGTTATCATGGTTGCTCACAAGCGTGGCTTTGTCCATGATCTCCTTGCTGTGCTTGGACACCACAGCATCCAGGAAGTCATACTTGTGTGACAACATACCGCTTTCAAAGAGGTACTTTGCCAGGTAAGAAAAGGCCACATTTGCCAGGAAGGATGCCACCATGGACACAGACTTGAATGGGAACCTCTGCTGGACAAAGTGCTCTGCATCCCCAGTGAGGTGGTGGATTCTCTCCTGGATCACCCAACCAGGATAGTAGATGAAGGGGGGAAGTTTGAGGTAAGGTTCCCCTCCACCAATGCGTAGCAAAAGACCAACGACATAGGCAGCCACAGAACCATAAGTGTTAGTGCCCTTGATGAATAACACACTCAGAAGCTGAGGAAAGATGATGACGTAGACCAAGTCGGAGCTTAGGTACCACAGGCCATACACTGATCCAGTTAATAACGCCATAGCAGTGGCAAGGGCTCCGAATACAAAGATGGTGAGTCGCATCACCCAAACAATCTCTCTATCTGAGGCCTGGAGGAGAGAACGAAGAGACAGCAGAGTGAAGAGGGTTTTTAAGACACATTTCCTCACACATTTCTCGTCTACAATCAACATGGATAAAGAGAGACTCATAACAGTGCAAAATAACTACTGACAGCCGAAGTCAGCACTTTCACAGTTTGCTGCTGCAAATAGGTTGAGAAGCAAAAGTGAAAATTAATTTACAGATTTAAAAAAAATAAACTCTGAGATAAATGGCTTTGGATTGGAGCGGAATTCTGTGTTACTCTGGGTGTTTATTCATCCAGAGGCTCGGGCTCTTTCCCTGTCTCTCCTCCAGAGCGTCCTGATGCTCACACCTGTCTGTCTGTGAGCAGTGGCTCTGTCCCTGTGCTTTGCCTGACTCTCCCTTCCCAACATCGCTCAAGCCAAGTATTACCAACTCACATAATCACATTGCGTCATGCAGCCAGGTGTGCCTATTTGCACCTTTGCACCAACTTTTTATGTAATTGTGACACATGAAATATTTGTATTGCTTTCTATGTAAGCCATACACCATTTGGCACAGCAGTGTTTTGAACTGACTGACTGAATGCCAGCTTGCTAACTTACGTGCAATAAAGATGCCAGCCTGCTGGTGTTTAGCCTGTGTAATCATCAGTGTCACCATCTTAGTTTAGCATGCTTGCATTTTGCTGATATGCTTTAACAAAAAAACAACAAAAAAAAACAGCTCAAGAATGTCATTACATTTACAAGGTTTTGGTAAAAAATTAAAGTTAAATGTAAACATTATTGCACTGGATAAAATGTCAAAAGATTGCTAAAGTTGTCATAATTCATCCTTTCGAGGAGATTAATGTCTGTCTCAAATTTTGTGAAAAAAGACAACAATACCAGAAATACTAGAAATGTCAACCTGCTGGTGGCGCTACAGGAAAAGTCTCTTGGATTTGTGATTCTATCTGGGCATTTAATGTTCAAAAGGTTTGATAACAATTGACTCATTAGTTCCAATAATTAGGACTGAGAAGTAACTAGCATAGCCATCTTGATTGGCTAACATCAAACTACTGGTACATATTACTGGCAAAGGTTCAATACATTTTCCACAATAAATTTAAAGAATTTTTCAGTAGTTTGAAGGTTTGGGTTTCATTTTTTATGTTCAGCAAGTACAATAAGTAACATCCGTCACATTGGTAAATCCCTGGGATGTGGAATTGATTTATTGATTATTTGATTGATGCTTGCAGCCACTGGCTCAAACTGTGCAGATGTGTGTTAGTATTATTGTTGGCACTCTTACCGACTGCCGAAAGGCAAGTTGATAGATGTTCCTGGCAAACATGGAGCTAGCTGAGAGAATGGATGAGTCTGCTGACGACATGACTGCAGCTGACACTGCCCCTAGACCAAAGAAGGAGATGTAGGGCGGGCAAAGGTGCTGAAGCACTATGGGAAGGATCATATCTGATTGATCCTTATCCTTTGGAGCAGGGGATCCATATGTAGTCTGGTTCCAGTCTGGATGAAGAGACAAGCGCCATAGTCAATAATGTGTGTTAGGCTTCTTAAATGAAATGATCAGTAAAAAGGAAAAAAAGTACTAGTGTGTTTTTATTGTAGAACAAAACACAATGCAGGAAATTGTGTGAGGCAAGAAATCAATGTATCTTAAAACCAGCTGCACTTAATCGTTAGCTTTTGAGACAAAGTTTTAGACTTTGAGACATTATTGTAATTATTGCCATTAAACAGATGTATCTCTGTGGATACACCTGTTTAATGGCTGAGAAACAAAAGTGCTTCACATTTCATGTGCTGAATTACAGCAAGGATTATCAATTTAATGCTGTGCTGTTGGCTAAAGGCCTGACGCCAGAAATAATGAATACTGATTGAAAATGTGACATCCATTTAATATTAACTTTCCCTAGTTTGTGCCTACTGGACCATTAGTCATAATGTGAAATATGATCCATTTCTGAAGAATGCTTTATTTAGTTTAATAGCATTTTAAATGTAAACTTGATTAATTATCATTCCATTAATAATGATTAATGTGTGGATGAGGCCATTGATTCTAATGAAACACTTTGAGTTGATTAAATGCAGAACTTTACATGAATGTAGTTTTTTTCTCAGGGATTAAATACATGTAAACCTGGGATCAGAAAGGTAATTTTTAACAATCATCTACAGCAGCTCTGAGCGCTGTAGGGAGATGTGCTGGCATTAGCATGTAAAAATGCTCACAGTGAGAAAGCTAATAGCAGAGCATAATATCTACTGTGTTTGCCTTTATAGTTAAGCATGTTAGCATGCTAACAATTGATAATGATCAATGATTTGCAAGTATTTGTGTATAAACCAAATTATTAGTCAATTTTTATTATGGACCTGATGATGGGGAAGTAGTAGGACAGTAGTATGGTGGTAATAGTTATGGCTTAGGTTACCCTAAACCCCTTTGTTATATAGATGGCGTTTTCTGAGGGAGTGTTTTTAGCAGCACACACATTATTGTTGGCCAGAGAAATAATATAAGAAAATCATAGACAGACGGAGGAATAGGTTACTTTTGCACCACAGACAGCACCATGGATTGATCAATACACAGCACACACAGGCCACTGATATTTTAGAGTGGTGATCAGAGCCATGGATTCTGTCTTGCACAAAACTCTGATTAAGGATCAGATGGATAAAGTCAGATAAAGAATCAATAAGTCAGGCAGAAGAATACAATAATAACAAATTCAAATAGAGGGGGGGGGGGGGGGGGGGGGGGGGGGGGGGGGGGGGGGGGGGGGGGGGGGGGGGGGGGGGGGGGGGGGGGGG
>JAQMCX010000011.1:16101475-16129538 GCA_029814765.1 Acanthurus leucopareius | reverse complement strand
AAGCACTTTGAGTTGCATTTTATTTTGTATGAAAAGTGCTATATAAATAAAGTTTGATTTGATTTGATTTGATTTGAAAAGAAGTTCACTCCCTTTGCAGCGGTTTTTTATAATTTGGCAAAGATCAAACAGAATCCATTCAGAAGTTTTCCAAATATGACGAGACCTTTATCTTATGTGATAATTTGGGCTTTCAAAACATGTTTTAGACTTTTAAGTCATCATTTATTGCTTCTAAAGTGCTCGGAATTGTAATGAATGTAATTGAGAAACTTGCGGTAGTAAACTATTGGTGCGCAGTTCGCGCGTAAAAGACGGAGTTGATCAAATCTAAGTCTTTTTCTGTTTGTTTTTCTTTCTTTTTTTTCAAACTCGTGATATCCAAATATGACAGGTTGCGCGCGTGGGCTTTGATTATCAGAACTTCTACCATTAAACAAAAATCCAAAGACTCCCCAGGGTTGAATCAACTCACCGGTCATTGTGAATCCACCAACGAACAATCCGATGTCTCTCCCCCCGACCATGATGCTCTCGCTCCGGTCTCCGCCTTCACCAACACCGGAGTTCTTGTTCTTCCACGCGGCCCAGATCCCCACAAACAGAATCAGGACGTAGAAGATCACAATAGCCACGAGACCCTCGGCGTGGATGGCCATCTTCCTTTCGTCCGCTTCCTCCCGCCGAGATCAGGTGCTATTGCGCACAGGGGACTGGAATTTCATGGAGAAAACTTTGAAGAAAAAAAGGCAGAAACACGTTTCTAGAGACAGTGTTCGACACTGACATAAAAAGTATATCTCATATAAACCTTATCTTGTGACACACATTTTACCAGGTTTGTTAACCATAAGACACCAGCAGCAAAAAAACCCAAAAAAAACAAAAAAACAAAAACTTAATTACTTCACTATCCAGACGTTTTATTTGAGGCTATTACAACATTTAATTTGTACTCAGTTTAAAGAATTTTATTAACCACGCCATGCATATTACAAACGGACAGTTTCAATGCAAAGTAATTTAAATTTTATCTCTCCTAGTCACGGATGGTCACATCTGCGCTTTCGGAAAATGTCAAGCTGTCGTAATAATGAATCCCCAAATCCAAAATTATTGTCCAACAGCGGTCGCTTTTCTTTTTTAAGCATCAAAGCGCAGATCACTACAGGCGAACAATCCGATTCTAATTTCTCTGTGAATCGCAGAAACAAAATCAGATTAATTTCTAGCCTATGTTTCAAAAAAGCCAACATTTTTGGTGATGTTGAATAACATAAGAGATAAAGTAGTTGCATCTTATATATGCACCCAAGATCACAACGGCTTGTAGGTTTTACTGTGGTTGACCACATTTTACTCAAAACACTTAACACGCTTAATTATTTGACAGATGTCCAGTAGGTTCTCAAAGTATTATAGATGAAAAAAAATCATATGCACTTCCGTGCCTTATTTCTGTGATTTTGTGCAATACTAAGACCATAACTATGATGTTAGAACTCGATTCAAAAACACTGAGAAGAGTAGCTACAGCCATTCTTACCGTGTCCAACCGACGCACATAGAAAAGGAGGAGAAGCAACCAGCTCTCCATCATGTGCCATCGCATCAAAAGATGTGAATCAGAGCAACTCAAAATTGAAATAGTGGTACTGATCAGAGTAGTTCACAGATTATTTGTGTTTCACTGTGTTGTCCAGCTCTTCAGATACGGGTGACTTACACGCGCCTCGTTGCCTCACTTAAATTACAAACATCGCTTTATCAAGTTAGCGCGCTATTTACTCACACGAAGTCTGCCACTTTTCAGTGTATTGCAAAAGAAGTGTTGAGGCTGCGCTGTAGAACAGCATCATTCTATAATTTGGAACGACATGGTTTTATGTCCTGCAGTCTAATCGTGCGTAAAAGTCCAAAAAAGCGTCCTAAACTCGACGCACCGTCAAAAAAAAACTGCGATCATGGCACAAAAAAGACCTAAACAGGCGCATAGGGGTTTTGTGTCCGATGTGCTGCATCACTGGACACAAACCTGTAGGTTTCAGCTCCCCGGTGCGCTGACACCGAGGCTCTAGGAGGCCAGTATTGCATTATTGATCTCTCTTTAAATCAGTATCTGTCACCATGGTCAAATACAGTTAGGCAGCCAACACATATCAGTAAAAGAAGTAAAGATTAAAAACTGACATGGTCTTACCTTTCTTTTGGAGAAACGGGTCTAAATAGATCACAAGAGCGCAGGCTCCATAAAAAGATTTAAATAAGAGTCAAAGAAGATTTTGTTTGGAAAATGTTAAGGTACCACAAATCCTCTTGGACGACCAAACACAATTCTCCTATGTTGTTTTTTTAAACCACGAACGTCGGAAAGAGAGAGAGGTAGAGGGAAAGAGCGAGGGACAGGGAGAGAGGGTGGAGGTGGGTGGAGGGATGGAGATGAATGGGAGTGGTGGGTTTATTGGGTGCTGTCAGGGTGGGTAGATGGTGGATGAATGTCTTCCAGGGTAGGACGAAAATAGCACCTAATAGAGAGTGGCATGACGCACAACCTCTCCGGATAGCTTTCCAATATCATAATATCATTTTGGCAAAGACTGAAACCTTTACTTTGACAGGTTAAATTTCAGGCCCGTTTCAGGCACGATCCTACGCAGGTCCACGCTCACTCCACTATTTAAGCATCACGCTTGTTTTTGCAAATGCTGGCGGTAATGTTGAAGATGTAAACCCTGCATAGGATTACTCTTTGATTTAATGACCCACCTTACCCATGAAACACCCATTTATTCATTTCAATTTATTATTTCAAGCTAAATTTTGAAAAAAGAGACGGGAAACAGTGGTAGATTTAGGTTGTATGAGGGGAAGGGGCCTAAAAAATATGTATATAAGGCTCAAGTAGGTAGAAAAACTTGTTGCATTTATGGTTAAAAGCTTCTAAACCCCTTTGTAGCAGCTAGGACAGCCTACATGGCATGGTATTGAGGTTTCCTTGTTAGAAGGGCACCCTACAGGGCACTTTATCCAATTTTCTTCCGCATTTGGCCACCAGAGCACTCCATCACATTTTATTCACTAAGGGGATCAAAAGGACAGGCGTTTTTCTTTTTTTTGTGATGATAAAGGCACCAAGGCCACCAGTCCACCAATGGTGACTCACAGGACAGTAATTCTGTCACTTTTAGTCAGCTTAAAATCTTACTTTAATTTTAACAAATCCAGCCTTAAAGATATATTGTGCAGATTTGAATGGAATCTAGTGGTGAGGTTCAAATTCGCAACCTGTCTTCTCCTCACCTCAACCGTCTTCAAAAGTACATAAGACAACTGGTCACAAAACATGCAAACAACTCAAAGCCCTTTCAGAATGATTTGTACTGTCTGGGCTACTGCAGAAACATGACAGTACAACACACTGGACTCTTGGAAGAGGACCATTTCTGCCATGTTCAACCAAGAGATTCCCTGAGCTTGCACACTATACCTTTAAATCCACCAAGTGTATTTCTAATTTAAAAGCCCACTGCTTATTTATAAAATAAAGTTTTAAAATTTATGAAGATGATCAAAGTATGTTATTTCAACAGACACATTCTGTTTTAATGCCACTGTTAGAAGAAGCACTAAATATGTTACTCCAAATTTTTGATGAGGTTTTCTTTGAAACATTCAGACTGCTGTCCATAGTGCTGAAATGTGACAGGGCCTCTAACAGAGAGGTTATACATTCAATCAATTTCATATTTTTTGTAATTTGTTTTGGTGAAGCCTTTTCTGTCTCATTATACCCTCATCTTCATTGATCATTTGGATGTAGTTTCTGTTTGAGATTTTAAAATGTAATTACATTAATGTAAATGTCCTTTTTTTTTACAGTTGGTTTCCATTAGTGATTGTACAACAAGCATTTTTCTACGATTATATTCTTTCTTTGTGCTTTACCAGCAATATAAATCACCTGCAGACAAACATGTTGACTAGTCTGACTGCTGGATATAAGGTACTTTGGTTACTTGCTTGAATTGTGACACGTCTTCTTAATTTAGTGTTTGTGTGGCTGACAGGCAGCCAGACAGAGGGCAGCTCTAATTGGAAGGTTTTCTTACAAATAAGCCTTAGAAACTCACTGAAGGATAGTTTTATGCAGGCAGACTGGAAAGCCTCATATAAAAAGTCACTAACAAGGAATCCAGCATCTACAACTGATGATAGTTCATCTGACATATGGCTAAATGACTCAGGATCCCTGTTTGTGACATTCATCAACATTCATCAACAGTGGCCTATACCACGTCTACCAAACGTCTTAGTCTACATGAATTACTTGAAGACATTAAGCTGCCTCTTTAAGCTGCCTGCTTAAAACACCTTTGTTGCCATCCAGTGGCCGTTTAATCATTTGTTCAAACCTCCATAAGATAGTTTCAGTTAAGAACTCAGAAACACATTCCAAATGATTTTGTGGACCAAAAAGTAAAGTGTAACAGAGATCCATTGGCAGTTCTGGTGCTCATTACAGCAGCAGGGTTTCCTTAGGGTTCAACTTTAAATAATCAATGGATTTCAAGCCAAAAAGTGTCACTATGTCACCTACCGCAGGTGTCTGTCTCAGCTCTCATTCAAAATACAGGTGGAACTTATATTGTTTATAATGACTCAGTCTTGGTAAAAAATCCCAGTAAGCCTGACCAGTTACTGAGCATGAAATGAAATGCAGCTATTAACTGATGTTGTTAATCACAGGTTTCTCATAATAATACCAAAACATCTGCAATATATTAATCTATGTCAAAATTATTAAAACATGACATTAACTGTATTTTATTCTCTTTGTCATGAAAATATTTAATTTTAGGATTACTACCCATTCACCCAAAAACATTATGATTGAACTTTCTCACAGAAAAAGTTCGTCCCAACGAGAAAGTACAACAAGACAGATCACTTGCTTATCCATCAGCACCAGTGTTACAGCACAGAATAGAGGGTAAAATCAGTCTGGTTCATGTGCCTTCCTCTGCGACTATTTGCTGTAAAGCACTGCCACCTTCTGACCCTACGGGACATTGCAGTTAGTCAACATGTTTCAGCCACTAGTTCATTTTCACACACAGGCTTTCAGAGAGTAAAGTTAAAGTTAGAGGAAAGTCTGAGCAGTGTGTAAAGATTTGACATCTGATTCTTGATCAGTTGGAGTCTTTCCTTTTCCATTTTTAAAACTTGTTTTGTGAGTATAAAGAATTCAAAGATAACTGTAAAGATAATGAAGAAGTGTTAAGTTGACTGTTTAGTTCTGTGTAGTAATGTTTTTATTCTAAAAGTCCCTGCGGCGTCCAGTTAAGGTGTCAGAATTTCCCTCAGTCTCAGACATAGTTATTGAGCCTATAGCCACTGCTTGACAGGGAGCAAAGTGATGGAGCATGGTTGCCCTTCAGGGCCTCGGGGGGCTTATAGAGTGGAGCAGGAGGATATATGTGGTTAAAGGCAGGGGGAGGTGATGATGGTTGGTTCCTCTGAATATGTAAGGGGCTCCGTGGCCTGTTGCTGCTGCTGCTCCAACACAGCACCAGTCCTCCGGTCAGGCTGAGGCAGGCCGAGGCGTAACCGAGATACACGGCCAGGCCGATCTCATACTTCAATCCACTTGGGAGGAAGGGGTCGTAGAAATCCATGATGACATCATTGGTCGTCCAGGACACGGTGACCAGGCAGAGCAGGCCAGCACAGAGAAAACAAATCGCCCCACTTAGCGCCAGCGGAGACTTGACGTACGAGCCACGGGCGAAGCGGGTACACTTCATCCCCATCACAGACACTAGACATGCCAGTATTGAGGTGATGCAGGAAAGCACCATGAGTGCCCGGGCAGCCTGATGTGGAGGAGAACAGACAAACACATCAACGTTTGGATAATAATAAGATTCTGATTCTAGCCCATGGGAGGAGAAAACTGTTCTTTATTAATACAATTACTGTGCACTCCATCAATACGCTGGTTAATTAAAATATCAATAAATAGATCTGCCCACAATACTATGAGACATTGAAGGACAAAAAATAAGTAGAAGTTAATTATTTACCTTGAGCTCATTTACTTGATAACCACCAGTTTACACTTTAAGTCGGACTATGTAACTTTCACTCTATAGCCACTGCTGTTGTCAGAAGTGACAGTGTATGGGATAGTGATGTTTTTTAATAGATCCCACTACTTTCCCAACCAGACCCAACCTAGTCTGCATTTTACTGATTGTTTTCGGTTGTGTTGGTTATCTTTAGGTATGGGCGGAGGGACTGGTTAGTATTAGAATAATAAAATAAGCCAATCTTAACCCTGTAGCCAAACAGAAACCAAAGTTGACAAAGAGGAAGAAAAGGGCAGGTCTTGCAAAGAAAGCAGTGGAATCCATAATAATGCATTAATGATAAATACTAAAAAGTAGTTTTACAGTGGACCATTTATTTTATTTATTTCTATTTGAATTTGGCACTTCTTTTGATAACATAAGGGAGTTTTGAATAAAAAACTGAGAGCTGAACATGTACCTGCAGGTCACGTGGCAGTGCCAGTAGAGATCTGTATAGTTCACACTGGTAAATGCCAGTGCTGTGCCATACACATTCCATCCACAGGCCTTTCATGTAGGAGGTGGTAGTAATGATATTGGAGCCCACGTGGGCCGTGCTGCGCCAGTTGGGGAGCACAGTTGCAACTACAGTCCCTCCAAACCCCAGTAGTCCCAAGAAGAAGCCAAGGAGCTGGACCGCCATGCTAGCCATGATTTACTTGCTTGGTCAGATCCTCAGGCTGGAAAAGTACAAAGATTACAGTTTGAAATCACTGCTGATGAGCATCTACACATTATAATACAATTACTAGCATTTGAAGGTCTCACATGTCACTGAGACAGCTAATAAACATATACCGGATCTAGATGAAGTTGAAAACAAAGGAAAATCAACGCACAGAAACAACATACGGTATTGTCACATGCAAAAGAAAACACTCTCAGAGCAAAACTACAGTCCCCCAGGCTGAAGATGAGGCTGGATTCCTCTTCTTATCCACATGGTTCCCAGCAGTTCAGTAAATTCCACTGAGTTTCCATTCAGTCACAGAGTCTGAGCCATTCCTCAATTGTCTCTGGACAGAAATAGCTGTTAAAACTTTCTAGCATCAGTCTCTGGTGAGTGGCAGGTGACTGCATCTGTAACTAATGAGAGCAGTGTTCAGCTTCACCTATTTAACGCGCCCCTCTGGAGGGCAAACCACAGCAGTCTATTTGTTAAGCTCTCCGCCAGCCCTCAGGAAAGGAGAGGAAATTAAACATTTACAGAAACCACCCAAGCTGAGAATACTGTTATAATATAAACCACTAACTTTGAACATTTCTCACAGCACTGCAGAGTCTTTGAGAGAGAGGGACTGAACGGCTTAATGACAGAGCATGTCTACCCTTAACAGTTCCAAACTATGACAATAAAGGATGATAGTAACATGTGTTGCAACAACTGGTCCAATTATATTACGTCCAATTTAATCTCTGACCTGGGATAACATTAACAAACACATCACACATCAAAAATTCCCAGACTGTCCAGGAAGTTCTAGGCTGAAACTAAAGACACGCACAGTAAGAGCATGTGAGCCTTATGAGTAGTTAAGCATTTACTTTTGTCCCTTCTCTCTGTTTTGAACAAAATGTTCTCTTGGTGAAGGAAGTTCTAAATAATTAGGGGACTTTAAAATTAAAAAGAAAAGAAACCAAACTGTCAGGAATTAGGGTTACACTGATCCATTGTTTTGACTTCCTAAACGAACAAACGGTTGTTTATAAAGCCTGATTATTATTCACTGTTAGACCTGGCACTGTTGGGGCCTGTTAAAAAATCAGAGATACAAGCATCATTGTGTTTACTTAATGATTGACTATACTGATGGCATAACAAGGAAGCAATAAGAACAAAGGCAAGACTGTGACAGGCATCCTAAGTCACACTGATTTATCCAAATTACACAGCATCAAAGTCAGAATAATATTATTTACAGTCACTTGCCAATTTATCTGCACTCTGCAATGCTGCACATGGGATGCTGCTTTACTATTCTTATTTCAAATTTTCGTAAAAACACCTCACATTTGAATACTCACCAGAAGGACAACACAAGGATTACAGAGCCATGGTCACAGGTGTCCAGACGGTATACATCCAGATAAATATGGCTGTTGGCAGTGATTCTCCACTAACCACCTGCTTCTGTCTCTGCTGTTGCCTTAACAGACAAGAAATACGTGTCTGTATGGCTTTGTCAGCATGGCTATCAAATATGTGATTGGCTGGTGTTAGATGTCATTATCAGCAACAGCATTACCCCCGAGGAGCATCATGTCAGAGATGACATGAGAGACAGTCCCAGCACTGGATTGTTGCTCCAAAAAGATAAACAGCGCCTATGTCAACCCTGGAGCCGGATGCAAGAGCAGTGTTGCCAAGCAAAGGCAGACAGAAGAGATATTGTTCTCACTGGATGTGCTGTTTTTGTCTCAATAATTCAGTTCTCTGCATGTCCACATCTGTATGAATAAAAAAAGGACACCATGATGATAAGAATGAATGAAAAAGAAAAAAAAAGCATATCAACTTACAAGCAACTTGTAGAAAACAATTAATATTCATTAACTGTAATCAGTTCAATTAGCAGGCAGGCATGTCTATGATTGTTTTTTTGTGGTACACAGCTTACTGTTCTGCAAGCACCCTAGGTCCGTCCACTTTCTTTGCTTTACTTCTCGTCTATCCCTCTGTGCCCCCAGTGAAACCTACCGTGACATCCTGTTGGTATACAAGGGTTTTTTCCCGACCCTTCCCCAGGGTCCCTTGTGAAGTATGCAGTTCTCTGTAAGAGCCATCTCATGAAGGGATGATCCTCTCCAAGGTCTGCCTGTGGGAGACGCCATTTGAATGTGGAACACTTAATAGCCTTAGTTAAGCAGAATAATCCTGTGATTAGCAGCTGAGTATTGCCGGTTTGTTGTGCACAGTGCTGGAAGGTAACAAGGTGTCTTCAGATGACTAAAATACTGCTTTTTTTGTAATTTGCATACCTTTTCAAAGATATTTATGCACATTTACACAAGACATAGTACAGGATAGGATATCTTAAAAGCCCTGTACACTTGTGTGCAGGTGTTACAGTCATTATGGCTGATTAGTCCTGAGCTCAGGTTAAGGTTGGGTGAAGTGACGATAGCAGTTATGTGAGGTCACCAGATTTCATTAAATAACACCAAAGCCAATGGTGAGAGCTGATCTTCCCTAACTAGCAGTAAACTAATAGATGAGTGACACTACACACGGATCAGCTAAAAAAAGAGAAAAATCCAGTATGGGGTAGCATTGGGCATTTTAAGACAACTGTTTAGGCAAACAATCAGATTATCCTACAAACACACAATCAGATAATTGGATTTGAGAAAAAAAGTTGCAGTGGAAAACTGTGCCACCAACATTAAATAATTCAATAAAAATAGGACGTGTAATGAAAAAAATCTTGGATCTTCCTTAATTAACGCACAAAATAGTATATGATTGGCGACTATTCAATTTCAGAGGTAAATACTTATTTAGTCCATTACATTCATGCAAAAACCCTCTGATCTTTTAGAGCCATTTGATGGAGCTCATTTAATATTAATGTTTGTTGCAAATATTGCACTGATCTATGCAACCTAGTTTTACTTTGACCATTAATTATACTTAAAGACCACATATTAGGACATTATTGTTATGTTTGCTGGTTAAACAAGAAGTACCACTCACTCTTCTGCCATTAGCTTTTTAACCTCTTTATTACTTCCATGCTTTCTTTATCGATCACCCATCACCGCGTAGCGGTTCTTCTTCTGCCTCCACCTGAATGCCACACCCTATGTGTTATTAGAAAATACTACTGACACCCTGTGGTATAAAGTAACATGACACTTGATCATCACAATTATCACACTCAGTGTTTTTCAACATGATGCTAGTCATTTTTGTCTCTTGATTCATTTTATTGCTAACAAGGAATAGTAAGTACTGTATTTGTCTAAACGTTACTTTACTGGCATTTTGAATATATTTTAACTACCGAACTTGTAATAATGTATCTTGAAGGATACTTACGATCTGAAGATTTTTTTGATAACTGCAGAGTAAACGAGGACAATACACTATTTTGTTTAGATGCTTTTATTTCTTGTTAGTAGAGCATTGTTTACCTTATTTATTTCGCGCCGTTGTCTGCTGTCATCAAAGACAGCTTAGCAAGCAGCTAACTTGACATTTATAGCTTTCAACTAAGCTAGATGACATTTGTTACTGGCTATCAATGTTACTAGCATAAGTTAATATTTTTGGTGAGATTCTATGTTCCTTGACCATAGATTTTATCTTTATTATTTATATTTCTTATTTTGTAAAAGCTAACCTAAAAGTAAAAAATTGTTAACGTTTATTTATTACTACTAAGTTAGTTGAGTGTAGCTAGCTAGGTAAACTATAGTGACTTAGCTTGCTTTTCTCCTGCACTGTACAGAATAGAGTAAAAGTTAGCTTGAGAGTTTCATTGTCAAGTCATATTTGCCTATCCTACCTTTAGGAATACAGTCACTTCAGCGGTGGTAGAAAATGGTGAGAAAAGTCTCCAGAAACATTGGAAAGTATACACTGACACGCAGGTCCAAGCAATGTAAGATGAATCACTATCGACCCCATCCAGCTAGAGCCATCGTTACCCGTAGCCAGCGCAACATCAGCGGGAGCTTCTTCCTCAGGCTCCCGGTGGAAGTGTTTAACATGATACTGGATAAACTGTCTGGTAGGTGTAACTGACGAACTTTGAAATACAATAATGAAACAAAAGAATGGCTTTCAAAGAGTTATTAAAACTGGTTTCAACATATAGAACGCTATAAGTTCCAGAAATCGTGCCCGACATGAAAAGTAGCTAGCTAGATTAGCTCCAACAGCCAGTAAACTAGTTTATTCCAATTTAAATTAAGTCATTTGGAATAATAGATACACACTCTGCATGCAGTATGAAAAAAATTGAAAAGGCTTGTATCTGTAAATTAAAACCTGTGTTATTTATAATATGTACTTTTAGTATTTAGTGCATACAGTTACATTTTTTAAAATTTAATATTTATTTTTTTATATTAAGTATTTTTCGTTCTGTTAAATAATTTCTGATTCAGTCCCTTTTGATTAGATCATTTAAATTATTTTTCTCTGTGAATTTTCTCTGTAAAACATTTAAATAAAATTTCTTAAGGCAAAGAAGGAATACCACAAATTTTGCTTTCGAATTGAACTGAAGTTCTGGTATGTCTTACAGTGCTCCATCCAGTATTTTTTTTTGTAAGATAACATTGTAAAGTTTCTTAAAAATAAAAGTTTGCCTAATTAATTTAAATTGTTGTATTTGAAAAATCTATAACACATTTATTATGAAATGATTGAGTTTTGCCCAGTACATATAAAGCTTATAAGAGAATCAAATTTTTTGGATATTTATACCGAAAATCGAACATTGGGACAAACATCTTAGTAAAAATAGCCATGGTTTTCTAATCTTAACATATGATAGATTTTTAAAACATCTGTGATTTAGTACTTACACTCAGACAAACTATAAATTTTGGGAAATTTAATGTCAGTACTGCACTGTAACAGGGTAATTTATCCTTAAAGAGTATTATGTGAATAAAAGTGTGTTTTTGTCAGTGCTGGAGATCAGTATGTTCAGCATGGTGTCCAAGGAAATCACTAGATATGTTGTGGACTACATATCCACTCTGGCCTGGAAGAATAAAACAATCATTGAAAGCTTTCACCCTTCCACCTGCCTTGAACAGAGATCAACTATTGGACACTACAGAGACCTGGGTAAGTGATCATTTAAACTTTATCTAATGTTTAATTTTGTTCATTATTTTATTATGAACTACATATGGCAAATTTATAACAAACATCATGTTTATTTGTGAAAGTAACTGATAGCTTCTCCGAGCATTGTTCATGTACTTGAATGATCACCACAGAGTACCAGGAATAAGCTGCTTAGAGCAATGAAGGAATAAGAGAGCAGAGTTTAATTATGTGCCTTTGTGTTCAATGTCTCAGGTTTGTTGTTCAAGAGATGCACTTTGTTGCTGCCAACAAAGGAGAGGTTAAAGTTTATCTTTGGCAAATTTTCGCAGGTAAGAAAAAAATGAGAGGGGGGCAAGCAAAAACAGAATATAATGTTATATGAACTGTCATAAAGTCAGAATAATACTGTTAATGAGAAAAATCAAGTTAAAACATGCTAGATGTTCATCTTAGATTAGAAAATTTGTGAAATGAGGAAAGGAAGAGAACTATGGAAATTAATACAGTTGGATACACTTTTATTTACTCCTTATTATTTGGATGAAGCATTTCATGAAATATTTCAATATTTTTGCCTAATTTCATCAGATATTGACACTTTCCAACTTTTATATTTCCAAATGGTCAGTGGGACAAGGAATACCATTTTTACTTAACATTATAATTTTTTAACAAATACACATCCACATTTTAAACCACTTTATAAAAAAAAAATTCTTTATCTGTCTTTACTCCTTTTACTTCCAAGCTACAAAAAATCAGCATATGATACTTGATAGCATGCTTAAGTAATCAGTCACATTAACAAATAAAATGTAATGGCACTGGGCTAAATTAATTACTTTCTTGGATGTAGACTGACTTCTAAGTTCAGTCATGAAAATGTTGAATGGTTAACATATTCATTTGCCTAATTGCTTTTTATCCTTTTGAGTATTGCATACATTACAGTGTTGTGGTGTAAACAACATTCTATGATATATTATTCAGCCCTTAGATCATAACCTAAGTTAATATTTACACAAAATACATAGAGCTTTCCCTCTGATCTGTTTCAGATTTCCTGTTTCACACTGGAGCAGTGTTTTTCACCAGACTGCATTGGTTTTTCTAGCTATGGAGTCTTTCTCCAGGTGAGGCTTTAAAGATGAGACTGAATATAAAAAGTTGAATGTAATTCAAGGAAATCTTGAACCAGGCACAGCTTAGAGTGGATAAACACAGTATATTGCATGCATATTTTAAGAAATCCTCTTTTACCCTTTAATAACAGACACTCCTCCTATGGTTACACTGAATCATGTCTCACTTCTGTTATCCATCCCAGTATGTAAAAACATTTTAACTGAGAACTGTGAATCTTTTTTGTCTCTAAAATTGTTTTTATATGTTCTGGTGAATACTTTTCAGACACTAATTGCAGGCTGGAATGAGCTGGAGTGCCATAGAGTGTTCAACTTCTTGTGTGACATCACAAATCTGCTGCAAAAAATTGAAGCAGTCATCACGGGGAAACCTGGTGTGTATTAAGGGACTGGAAGTGAAAATGTTTAATTATTATGTAGAACTCAGTTAAGAAGAAGAAACATAATTTAGAGCAGTGTTTTTCAACCGGTGTGCCATGCTGTGGCATCAGTGTGTGTCACGGCACACCCATGTGCTTCACGGCACACCAGTGTGTGTCGCGGCACACTAGTGTGCCGTGGTGTGCACACAGACAAGTTGAAAAACACTGATTTAGAGAACAGTCTATGAGTGGAATTGACTTGGCTATAACTCTTCATCCACCTGAAAGTCTTAAAATGCATGATCCAAAAGAGCCCCATTCTTTACTTGTCTTCTGGATTCAGGACTGAGGTGGTACCAGGAACTGCAGCTCCGTCTCTTCTGCCGTCAGGTGCTGTTGGACCCCTGGCTGAACCAGCCAGAGTGCCAGTTCTGGCTAACACAACTCCTGAAGCCTTGGCCAATGGTCAGCCAGGCACGCTTACTGTTCATCCTCTATGGGCCTGTGCTACCTGAGGGTAAAATAACTTTCATACTCACAGTTATGCCACAGCCTTTTTTTTCTTTTGCTCAACTTTATTAAAAAAATAAACATACTAAATTACTTGGCTTTTCTCCTGTTTAGCTTGTTGTTGGTTGTTTTTTTTTTTTTAATGGTGATGTTATATACTGTAGTAGGACATGTATAGTAGTTAGTAAGGGAGGTGGTCTCCTCTATGCAGGTTCCCTTGGTTGGCTGGATCTGGTGGAGAGGGGGCTGCCTCACAGTGCTCTGTGGGACCTGGCCAGGGCCATTCTCTTGCTTTTCGGTAAACTCGAAGTCAAAGATCAGACCACAAGTTCAATGCTGACAATCTTGGAGGAGCTCATTGGTGAGAACACTTCAGCAGTTCTCGGATGTTTTATTGTTAAAAATGCAAACAAACCCATATGAGGATTTGGAACTCCTGAAATACCATCTGTCCTCCTCATCTCCAGTCATTCCTCAGCCATGGCATGTGGAGAATGTGGCTCGTCTCTTGGTGCTGTGTGGCAGCAGTCTCTGCTATGCTGTTCTAGCCAGCAAGGCCATCAATGGACGACTTCCTGAGATCTCCAGACTCATTGTTTACATCATACTGGTGAGAAAACTAGTTATTTCATTTTGTCTTCATCTGAGATGAGTGAAGGATATTGGTTTCAACTTAACTCTCGTCTATGCCTATTTAGACATATTGTGCAATTATTGGCTTTAAATTGAAAATTACATACTCGTCAGCACTGTCTGTCTTTGGTTTGATTTGATATGATGCAGTTGATGCGAAATGAGTCAACTGTAACTCATCATTCTGATTTTTTTGCCTTATTTTGCCAGGGGGAGCCTGACCCAGCATGCACTGGGCAGAAGGCAGTGACATTAGTTGGTCTCGTCCCTCTTCTAGCATAGCAATCTCTTTTTACTTACTAACTGTCATCTTTGGGCTTTAAGGGCCTCTTGTGCTGTCCATGGAGCTGATTTTATAAGTTAATCTGCAACTGACTCCATGGGGCACTATGTCAGTATCAGCCTTACAAAACTGCAAAGTCAACTGGTTGACATCATCACTGAAAAGGTTTTTTATGTTAATAATGAGAAAAAAAAATCTCCTGAAACATGGCAGGCAGAAAAGCTTTCATTATACATGTAAATTTATCACTTAAATTGATTCAGTAATTAAAGCAGTGACAACATTTGTGCTGTCGAGTCTATTCATTTTTCTGTTTTTGGCTTTCTTCTTAGGTGTGTGAGAAGGATGGATATCACATGTCCTGGGCGGTGAAGCTGGTGCAGCAGATCTGCAAGATCTTCGGCACGGCTTCTGAAAAGTTTCGCTTCATCCAACAGCTGGAGAACATGTTCTCAGAGATCACCAGGGAGATTTATGAGTTTTCTATAACAGGTGAAACAGCTTTGTAGTGTGAACTTCATTTCAAAAAAGCTCTTAACTTTGACACTGAAAATTAATCTTGATTAATCTTTTTTTTTTTTTTTAACAAATGTTGACATGCACAATCATAAATCAGATATGTTCTCTTTAGACATAGTACAGTGCTGTACATGGAGAAAAGTGCAGAGCTTATTTTGACAGTCTGTTGTGAGTTACAAGTATGTGTGTGTAACAAGAAATCTACTGGGAGATCCTTCTTTTTCTTTTTTTATTGAAATTATTAGATGGATGTGTTTTTGTCACCCAGAGCAAACCTTTGTCTATTTGCAATGAATAAGTCCTCTCTTAAGATTTTAAATTGTAGGCATTATTTCATATTCTCTGAAAACGTGAATATACAAACTAAGTGCTGTGTTTTGGAGAAAACTGGGTTTTTTTCGGGTTTTGTTATAGCTGAATCAATTTAGTTGCCAATTTGTGTGAATTGGCATTTAAAAATGAAGTAAGTGCTTCAGACTGCATGATAGAAGACTTTAAATTCCTGCATATCAGTTAATTTATGTTTACATTATGTGTAAGTTTTTTGTGATCCATTGATGGTTATAAAAATTTTTGGCCTGTGACCCTCTAAAGCATTTCCCACTGAAGATCATTCCCCTCATCACAGGCTTCATCAATCTTTTAGCAGTGGGCAGTTCAACTTTTTTTTCTCAAAACAGCTTCTGTTTAAAGGCTAAGCATCAAATATAGGTAGAAATACTTTTGTGTTTGCATCTTCATATATCCAGTTACTGATACTGACCTCCAGATTTATATTTCACCTCCAGGTTAGGGACCACTGACTGCAATAGACAGGTTTCTGAAACCTCACAGAATGCATCATACTCAAATTAAAAAGTCATTAATTCCATCATCTGTTCTCAGGAAACCATGTCGAGGACAGGGAGACTTTCCAGACCCTGTGTATCCTTCTGAACTCCAGCGCTCGCTTCCATGCTAAATTCCTCCACATGTTCCTCAAATAGGAGCATGTGATGAAGTGTGTAAAATAGAAAGAGAAGTTGGAGAGAAGCTATCTCTGATAATAAAGGAAAGTTACACAAGAAGGACATGAAAAGAGTTGTGGACTTAACATCAGTGGTCATATCAAACAGGGGGTGAAGACAGAATCCAGGATGGGGAGTTTGTCTTAGTTTGTTTGAATTTGGTAAACAGTTGACTGTATGTTGTTAGAATAAGTGCATTGGTTGATTGGAAATAGAGCCATGTAATTATTTATTCCAAACAGCATGTTTATTTATACAAATTTTATATTTTTCTCAGAGTTTTAAAATCTTGTTCATCTTCACGTTATTTTTTGTAAACGCTATTTGTATTGTATTTATTAACTAATAATATTCTCTGACACTATTAAATATTTATTCACAAATTTTTTGTATACATCATTAATAAATTTGTATTTTCAGTTTTATTTTGTACTCACTTGAAGTTTATACAGTATTATGTCGCTGCTCCGTTACAAAAACTTAAAGAATGTACTCAACAAATAACGTTCTTTTATTATTCTTCTTACAGTACAGAATTCAGCACAACAGCATTTTCAAAAAAAAGTTCAGTTGATGAAACATATTTAAATGAGAGTTATGGATTTAAAAAAAAGCAGCTTCAAATGAAATAATTAAATGTTACAGAAACAATATTGTGGAAATTTAGGTTACTCAGGCTGCATTCACATTTGTGTTGTATAACACAACAATGTTGTGTAACAGGAATTTAAATAACAGTTACCCACTTTACAGAGTATCCATATATAAATTAAATTATCAGCAGGATTGTTTTTGTTTTTTTAAATAATTAAAAAAAAGGGTTAAAGTCATAGCATGCACAGGAAGTACTCGACTGTTTGACATTGAAGTTTAAGGCCAACAACATCAAGTGAGATGAATACTCCGAGTGAGAATGGGAGCCAGGTACAAAGTCCACAGGCATTTTAGTCATTCATATGTTCACTGTTTTCATATGATCTGGCAGGAGAAAAAGAAAAATACAGCTATTTTTATGAAACCTGGTCAGTGGGTATCACAGGCAGTGGCATCAAGAAATGTACACTACACAAAAGCTTTACATTCCTATTTGCCCTTGGAAGATCAAAAATCGCTAACAGATCTACAGTTGAAACCACACAAAAGCCCCGTTTGGATGGGATTTGTTTCTGTAGGTGGGAGAATTTATTATTTCATGATTTTTCTCTGTAATGCAAGATGCACTCAATTTTTTTTTTTTTTTTGCTTAAGGACCCTCAGCCTCCAATGACTTAAACCCCATCCAGAGAGATAATGAGATACAACCTACCACCACAGTCACTCTACATACTGAGTTGATACAGCATGATGATACTTACTGTGCAATTTGTTCTGTGGGTATAAAGGCATGTCTTATTACAGGTGGCAATCAGGATGCATTGATGTTGATACACTGATATTCTAAAACAGGTGATTAAATATACTGAATAGGCATATTACCTTGTAGCCAGTCCAACCCTTCCTGTAGGCCCTCTCCTTTGATGGCATTGCTGGCACTGAGAAAAACAAGAAGATATGGAGGCCTTAATCTCCTTGTGGCACACATTCACTTTCTCGTGACTTTTCTTGGATCTCGGATGTTTAAAGCTTTCTAGCTCTTAATCCACCTGCCTTCCATCTGTCTAATGAGTAAATAGAGTGGAAAACACACTTGTACTATAAAAAGATCCATGGCTTTTGAATAACTGCCTGTTGCTGTGCCTCCTTATAATATTTAACCTCAGCCTTAGAAATGAACAAATAAGGAGACACTGGAAATACACTCAGGAAGTAACCTGTTGATACAAAAAGCCTAGTCTCTCTCTGTTTATTGTTACTGTTTAAGACTTTAATCTGCAACTCTGGGAGCCTGAAATGTTGCAGACGGTGTTGTGACAAAAGTTGACTCAGTTCAGCTAATTTAATCCAAGAGCACTTCTTTGAAAACAACCTAATGTTAGCATTTGTCCAGCAGAATATTACTTAACCAGTGTCTCTGGTGGTAGTAAATGTTTTGCCTTTGCATAAGTGACCCTTCATCATAAGTTTGTGGTCATAGAAAGAAGAGAAATAGTGAACAATTGTAAATATTGGTCAGAACTGATAGTGTGCAGCCTGTTTGGACAGATATTTTACCAGATGTGCCAGGGTTTGTCCTTGATGCTCTCCAAACACAACATCTGTGAGACTTTGACAGAAGACATGGCATCTTGCAGATCCATCTTATTAGCAAAG
This sequence comes from Acanthurus leucopareius, assembly GCA_029814765.1. Classification (NCBI taxonomy): domain Eukaryota; kingdom Metazoa; phylum Chordata; class Actinopteri; order Acanthuriformes; family Acanthuridae; genus Acanthurus; species Acanthurus leucopareius. The sequence continues at coordinate 16,110,910 of JAQMCX010000011.1, read as the reverse complement.
AACAATACTGGTATCCTTTTGCAGCGGATATCTGGATATTAAAGCAAACATAAAAACCAGCAAGATGAAAGTATTTTCAAAACTTAGGAGTATAATATGTTTCAGTGTGATTTACTTAAAATTATACATCAGAAGTGGAGAGCTGTATCATAATGGGCAACGTGTCATGATGGAGCATTGCATTGTTTCATAGATTTCTCAAAACCCATTAAGCCACATGTCAGTAACACTTTTAACTGAAAAGAGTATATTTGTGTTGATATAGAAAACAGTATTGCAGGTATTTTGTACCTTCGTGGTTGAGAAGAGTATCCAACTCCTCTTTGGCAACAACCATTCTCAGTTTGTCACCACTGTCAATGACAAATATGATGGCATGGCTCTCTCTGAGGGGGACAAAAAAAGTCATTGTGGACACAAAATCATGTTACTGCAACATGTTTCAGTATTTGATCAGTGATGTGTGTCTTACTTGTAGTAATGCTCCCATAGGTTCCTATATCTGCTCTGCCCAGACATATCAAAGACTGTAAAGGACAGACTGCATGCAGAAAAAAAAGCAAGAGAGATAGATAAAACTTAGAAGGATACCTATTGATCATTTTCATTTCTTGTAAGCTATTAAAAAAAGTAATAAACACACATTATAAATATCTATAGAAATCTACCTGGAACTCTTGAACTTTTCAATGTTGAATCCAATAGTTGGGACTATTTCTTGTGTCTGCGTCTGCATGCACCCACACAAACACAAACACACAAAAACGGACAAGTAATGGCAAAAGTATGTCAAAAAGGATTTAGCATAAGGAGAGTATGATATGGGCTTTACCTGACTAACATGTTTCCACTCTTCTGAAAATGGCCCTAAATGATTCGAATGCTGAAAACAAGCAATCAGTAAATGATTGCAGTGAAATAAAGGAAATTTTGACAGGCCTTCTCACAATATTGATCACATTTTAAAGTTTGTGTACCCAAATGGCAGGACTACACAAAGACACATAAAGGCCTCTAAGTGTCACAATAAAGTAATTAACTGAGCACCCACAATAAGGTTCAACTTCATGTACTTACATTAGGAGGTTTGAGTTGGTTGATGATGGTAGTTTTGCCACTGTTGTCCAGTCCCAAGCATAAAACATTAACCTCTTTCTTCCTCAGGCCAAGCCAGCCTGACAGTTTATCCAGCAGCCCCATTAGACTTGATTGACACTACACCATTAACAAGTTAACTTATCACCCCATAGATAGTCTGACTTGCGGAAAATTAAAGAGACTAAATTTGCAAATTCTCAAACAATGATAAACATAGCCGTGAATAGTCTGTTCTCAGTCCTTGCTGTGAGTGGTGTCATAAGCTTAAGTGCCGCCTGGGCATCCCAGCTTGTGACAGTTAATCCTATTAGGGTGAATTAAGCTCTGTGAACCACCCGGTGACCTGATCGTGGAGTGTTTGACTATCAGCCATTATTTTTTATTGTATACTACATTTCACAGTGAAACAGGACAAACGGGTCACGCTGTAAATGTAAAATTTAGTCAACATACAATCACATATTAATAGACATATTATAAGCCCTGGAGATGTAACGAAATGTTAAATATGTGTTTTTTTTAAAAAAAGGAAGTGGCCAACATAGCAGAAAAATGTGTCAATCCAATCTGTTAGTTCTATTTCAAAGCCTACATTTACACATGACTGCAGGAACTGATTTTTGGACTTCTTACATGGCAGGAGTGGAGCTAGTCAGTGGTCCAACAGCACCACCTCTTGGTTACCTGTGGTGCGACCTCTTCAGAGTTGCCAGGTGAAAGAGGTGGTGAAGTTTGGATTTGGCAATAATTACAATTAAAAGCAAATTAAAGAAACAAGATTAACTCAGTGAGGTTTGATTTATTATGTCACACCCACTGAAGAGGCTGCTCTGGCCGAATTTCTTCAGTGAGGTAAAGCAACATTGGTAAAGTTTTCTTCTAAACTGAAACACTTAAAAAAAACCACATTTTAATTGCCTGAAAGGTAAAAGTGACAGCATTTCTTCCTCTGAATCAATTTCAGTTTCATTCCCTTGGCTTTCTTGAGTTAAAAATCGAAACAAAATTAAATGAGCAGTCAACCACCAGAACTGTTCATCTTTATTTGCAAATAAATATTCGCTGTAACTGCCTCTTACAGTGTGCAAGATCTACAACATCTCTTTGGAAATCATAGAAAAATAAAATACAAGAATTATAAGTATACTTGTACTTTGTACAAAAGAACGTCCTAACATTGCTCAGCAGTAGAACATGCTAAACAAACAGCATCTGATATTCTCCATATTCTTCAGAGGGGTGGCGACAGTGAGCGAGTGTACATATAGGTGTGCTTGGATGCGTGCATGTATCTTTTCTACCTCTAAGGCCTGGATGCATAATTAAACTGTGACTGAAAGGCACAGATCTCTAGATCCAGTTTGCCTTTTACATTGATCATTAAGCCCCAGTTTGTAATAAAAAGCACAGCTGCAGAGAGGCGGGTCGCTCTCTTGAATATGAAGTACAACTCAAACTTTTAGCTAGGTCCTGTTACTACACTGAAACTTATGAACTACTCTGAAGTGACTCTGTCTTGCATGGTTGCACAGACTGTAAGGCATTCTGTGTCTGTGTATATGTCAGTGTGTGTATATGTGAGTGTGCTTGTGTATGTTTGTGTGTGTTTGCTAGCGCTGATGTTAGAATGACACACGATGAGTTATGATGCTGCTGTTCATGTTGTTTATGTTACTCTCTCTGCTGGACAGCTCTGCCCTGATCACACCAATAATACAACTATTGCCTGTTCCTCTCTGGTTTCCACCCACCAGGTTTTAACTCCTCCTACTGCTTCAGTCCCAACTAAATAGTTCTATTCTGCAGCACTGCCTATACACCACTGACTTCAAAAATGTACAAAAAAAAGATGACCTCATTGGCAAACATCTGACAACTTGACATCATCTACTGCAGATCCAACAATTTCCAATCCAGACTACGTCTATGTACACTGGTTTCCCACACTGCCACATGTGCCATAGCCTTTACATGACCACAATGTACAAACACACTGGAGCAGAATCACAAAATCCAGCCAGTTGTTTTGCACCATTTGACGGATAATTCTGCTCTGACGTCTTGGATTTCTCCCAGAAGGGCAAACCACCGTCTGTATGAGTGTGTGAGCAGGCAAAAAGAAATGAGTGTTTATGAAAGCTTGTTCTGAAAAACCATATAAGTCCATGTTAAGTTTCCAAACAATTTCTCCTATCTATATTTAAAATTCTGTGAACATTCATATGCAAAAAATAGTGGAGACGGTGTACTTTCATTCACAATTCAAACAAAATCAGACTGATCATACAACTGTGAGTACACTGGTTGCAAAAAACTGTCAGAATAGACTTGTATGGTTGTTCATATGAAGGCAACAGATTCAGTTCTGCAACTTAAGTCGTAGCATGTGACAATAAAAACAGGTGGAAGTTGTTGCGTGAGCCTCATGTTAATGTGCCAACAAGAGGTCTCTCATTGCACAATTCTTCATCTCTTTCTGAGATACTGAAGTGACTGCATAATACTGTATTGCTGATTTGGATAAAAATCTTAAATAAATAAACCATCTTAAATAAGATCCAGATTTACTAGGGCTTTCACATACAGGACTGCACATTTATAGATATTAGGTTATGATAATAATTAACAATTAATTGTCTATACACTTTTAAACATTCAAGAAATCTCCATTGCTTGCTTCTCACTTCTTTCTTCAAGTATTAGCGCACCAGATTCTCTGGAGAGAGGGTTTACTAAAGCAATGCAAAGAAAACCTTTATGATAAATTATCAAACCCCTAAATTAAAAAATATTGCGGATACTTTTTTTTTCAAAAGACAAAACTTTTCGATTGCACAACCGATTAGCAGCTACATGAGCACATAACTCGGAGCGAGAAAAGAACAAAAACGGACAAAAGAGTCATAAAATTCAGTAGATTACGTTTGCAAATCTACATCTCTAGATATTGTTGCTCCACACACAAAGTACTGCTGCTGCAACAAGGCATTACATTCCCCTAAGTGAGGCCCTGGGCCAGTCTTTGAAGTCTATCAGGCTGTAATAGTCTGGCAGAACCAGGTAGACTGGGTAAGGGGTTTATAGTAAGAAAAGGTCTGTTACTACTGGATGTGAGGGAGACCGGGAGGGCAGTCTGCTGTGGTAGTAGTCTGTTCGATGACCTCCTGCTTGAGGGGTTCAGACTCAGGCACAGGCTGTAGACTGTCTGTCCATCGGTCTAGACTTCACTTCCATCAGGTCCATCTATCTGTCCATCCCAGGTGGTGTTAAAGGATATCCTCATACATGGAATCCCTTCTCCTGTTCGTGCAGCAGCTGAAGGCGGAGCGTCTGTATGCTGCTGATGATCCGTCTCTGGTGGCCAATCAGCTCCACCCCAAGACGCCTCACATCTCTAGGCCGAGAGCGGGAAACATAAAAACACAAAACACTTCAACTTGTGAAGACTTTTCAGTGACTTAATGTATTGGCAACTATTTCCTTAATCATGTAGGCTTTGCTTTTGTCTGAATAAAAGCTCTGATGTTTTGATCACAAATGGTCAGCAAGCTTAATTTGTCGTCCTCAGCCAATAAAGGACTGCGAGTGGATTATCATAAGGATCTCACTTTGATGTACTTCTCTTTTTGTTGTGTCCATGTAAAAACATCTTAAGTATTGAGGAAACTATGCACACTGAGTTTATTAGAAACATAAAATTTCAAGTTACTATGTGATACAAGATATACTTCAAATTACAACTACAGGGCTGTATCAACCAATCACTAAGGGGAACAAAAAATCTCAAACATCTAAGACAAGACCTTGACCTACATTGTTTGTCTAATTTTAAGGGGGATTTTTATTTAACAATTGTCATAGTTGTCTCTAATGTGGAAATTTGGCTCTCCATTTTTAATGAGTTGTTAGTCCTGTGATTTTAGTGTAAACCTGTTATTTATTTTAATTGTGACCAAAATGTTTTGTCTTTAGCTCAGAGCTGACCATGCACTGAACTTTCATCTCCTCTTTCAAAGGATTTCATAATCATATACACCTGTCTACCAGGTGAGCAGGGTAATTTTTTTATGTATATATAAAGAAAATAAAAGCTCTATTTTATTTTATATTACACTAACAAAGTTGGGCTACTTTTGAGAAAAAAAGAAAACAGCAGGGACAGAAATATCCTGGCTTTTTGCTCCCTGAGTATGAGTCACCCTTAAAGCCTGGATCCTGTCCCTTCAATAAAGCAACTGGATAGCCTCTTTCATTAGACCGTCCCTAAAACTTAAACCTCTCCATTTTTCAAACATAACACCCCAGATTTGAAACACAGGCTTTCTGTTAAAGGTGTAAGTCTCAAGGTGAAACAGCAGTGACCCTGATGACATCATCATCAGGAGACTTTTACAGTCTGGATAGTTCCCTGCATAATGAGTAAAACTGGCTATGTGTGCCTTTTAATCACCATCACTGGTGCTAAAAAGATAGGTCCTATCTGGTCTCGTGCCATTTAATAATGGATTTTTGGCTCTTCTACTCACTCAATACTCATCCTCGCCACTGAATCCAGCGTGTTGTAGCCTGCTGCCATGAAATTGCTCTTGTACTGACTCATTTTAATGGAGTCCAGCCAGTCGCCAACGGAGATGAACATTGGGTAGTCCATTTCTTCCCCTGGAGATTCTGGTAGACTGATACAAACCCCCCAAACCAAAAAACCACAGTGAGATTCTGCCAGCATTTTTAAGCATCTCAGAGTCAAAGTTCTTGTAATGACACACACTTGCTCCTTCTTTTAGATGTAGGAATAAACGTACTTCATTCATTTTCTTAACCAGAAACATCAGATCATCTTTGCCTGGACTGAGCAGAGGTATCCTGGTATAGCTCAATGTTTATTGTAACTCTAAAAAGTAACTCAGCTTCTAGTGGAGTTAATTGCCACTGATGCTTGATAAATATAGTTTTGACTCAAATTCACTTAGCATGCACTTAGATTTAATTTGATGTTAGGAACTCTCCAATACTGTACCTGTGAATGGCCTCTACCAGTGGTAGCAGGCTGCTGGGGTTGCGGATCAGTTTGTCCAAGAATGAAACAACATCTGTGAATTTGGGCCGATGACTCCTCTCCTTCTGCCAGCAGTGCAGCATCAGTTGGTGCAGCGCCACAGGGCAGCCCATCGGTGCAGGCAGCCTGTAGCCCTCTTCGATAGACAGAATCACCTGGAGAGACAGTTGGATGTGATGAAGGACGTTTCTAAATGTGGAAGATACACTTCTGTATTGCCATTATCTAAACTGAAAATGGATCTATTTGCTTTTAAAGTTAAACTTGAAGTTTGAAAGGTTAAGTTTAAGACTTACTGTGTGTCATAACCAGCTTATTTATGACCAATTTAATGTTTAAATCAATGTTTTTCTATGCAGCAAACCAGACAGACACAAGAAATCCACTCAATAAGATAACTTTTGTCGGCATAATATGGATTTACATGCAATGTCTGAGAATCTGGAACTCATTTTCAGAGCTTTATATGAAAAACAAAGTTGATTCTACTTTACATATTCATTGTTATGATATTTTCTATGGATGAATTTCTATGAATGTTCAAGTCTCAATATCCAATATTTACTGTTTCTTAGTTCTGGTCTCTACCAACTCCTGGAGGAAATATCTGGATCTTTAGCAGCTAAATGCTTCACTGTGTTCCCCAGCTGGTTGCTTTATGTGTTTTCCTGCTGTTTGGTGTTGAGCCGGTACTGTTCACTTGGTGTTCACTGATATTTCACTAAAAAACAGCTGCCTGCTGTGCCCAAAAAATGATAAGATGAGAGTGGTTAGAATGAACCTAAATGGGCTGGACTGCTGAAACGTGGGCTGAAACTCACTATAAAGCTCCGTACAGCAGAGGTGATAATTCTGTGTCATCACTACGAGCAGCCCGTTTCACATGGCACACTGTGACTTGATACATTGTTACTGTGAGGAAAATCGATTATAGCTGCTTTATGATACATTAATAATAGTCCTGCCTGTCCACTTGCACGCCTGCAGCAAAGAAGCAGATTACTTACTTGATCCTTCACAATAAATCAAAGAAATAACTGATGATACGAGCAGAGTGATTGAGGTAGAACAGTAAGCAACATCATATTTAATTTCTTTGTAAACTTGTAAACTCCTATACAATAATCTCCCCCATGACTGTCTGATTTCCTGTTTAGTACAAACATGTCTGAACTTTTTTCTTCCTTTGTTCAAGTTCCTAAACCTTATCTAGACTATAAATCAAGTCCAACGTGTTCTGTAAATTCTGCGCTGATAGTGTGTATTACTGTAACCTCCATACATTGGATCATATCCGTGAGAGTATGGGTGAGTAGTAATCTATGTATCTTTGTTGGGAGCTGTGGTAAGTGGCTGACCAGGATGAGATAGTGTTTGTCTGGTTTTTTGCGGCTTTTCAGGCCTTTTGCCTTGGAAAGCACTCCTAAGCAATTCCCAAACAGCACAAATCCCCCCCAAAACCCTGGGACCTTAGTGAGTGTGTGTGTCTGTGTAAAGATGTGTACGAGCCTGTGTGTGAGGGGTTGAAGGGATTATTGTGGAGCTTTCACACTCCATGGAGAGAGATGGATCTGCTTCCTCCATGACCCCTTCAATCCCTGACCATAGCCTGGGGATCAGCAGGTTGCTCAGCCACACTGAATCCACAGCTTTTAGCTTTTCCTCTGCTGGACCGAAGTCCTCTGAACCTTTGAACTTTACTGCTCTTTTCTTCTCCCTCTAATACATCTTTTTTTTTTATCCTTTTAGTGAATTTCACCAGCATTTCTGTCCCCCCCAGAGGCAGGTGTTTGATATGAGAAAACAGCCAAGAAGCAGGCAAGAGCAACAATTTTAAAAGACATAATGGAGAACAAACAGACTTAATCGATGAAGCAGGACTTGAAGTAAGGAGTTGATTTTAAGTGTGTTGTTGTAATGTTGAGGCTTGGAGGGGAAACAACAAAAACAAGCCTCATCAATCGTCTAGGAAAGATGCCTCCAAAAAAATCACTTCAAGTTGAGATGCATCCCGGGCTGAGCACCACCCAAGATGACAGGGATTAGTTTAAGGAAATTAACTTCCAAAGCATTCTTTTACGTGATAGCTGAAAGATAATGGACGCAGTCAGCCCTTTATCCTGTGCTGGCAGAGCTTTGTGGTGATAGGTATGTATATGTGGGACTACATGTAAAGTCAGTGATGTGAGTGGACATGAAGTTTATCCAGGACGATGAGAACTGAGACAAAAACATGAGATGGAAATATTTCAACTTAGGTGAAAACAATTAGCTTTTATCCTGGAGGCTTTATGAGTCACAGCCATACACAGATCAGACTGTAGAGAAGAGATGAGATGTTTTTTTTTACTAGATATGAGTTCTAGCAGTTACACACTGCAGTGTCTGAGCAGGTAAACAGAACCGATGATGACCTCAGCATTTTTAAAATCCTGGTTATATTTTTGACAGTCAACAACAGGACAAACAAAGATAACTACTATCTTTCCTTTTGCCTTATTCTTTTAATTGATTGACTAAAACTTTTTTTTTGTAATAATCTCATATTTGGTTGTCTGTCTTAGCTCTTATTTATTCTCTTAGAATGCTTTGATTTTTTTTATGCTTCATACCACAAAAGATAATTTTTGGGATCAAAAACATAATAACAAGCCAGTAAACTAATACCTTTATCAGTCACCAAACAGTCTGTCTTTGCAGTATCTCTAACATTTCTTTTATTTCCCAGAAAGCTACTTTGTGCTAGAATCCATAACTGTCAAATCAGACCTCAAGTGTCCCGAATATGTTCTACATTAAAGCAGAGACTTTCTTTTTGTATCTCTAAAACACATTTTCTTGGTCACTTGTTTACCAGAAGACACAAATGCAGCATGAACAACCTTTGTGCTGAATACAACACTCACATCCTGATTGGACATCTCCCAGTATGGCCGCTCCCCGTATGACATCACTTCCCACATGACGATGCCGTAACTCCACGCGTCACTGGCTGAGGAGAATTTCCTGTATGAGATGGCCTCAGGAGCAGTCCATCGGATGGGAATCTTTCCACCCTGTTCAAACACACAAAAAAAGTCATGGATTGACTCACATATACACACACCGACCCACCCACACACCCACACACACACACACACCCACACACCCACACCCACACACACCCACCCACACCCACACCCACACCCACACCCACACCCGCGCGCACACACACACGCGCACACACACGCGCGCACACACACACACACACACACACACACACACACACACACACACACACA
>JAQMCX010000011.1:16083977-16097581 GCA_029814765.1 Acanthurus leucopareius | reverse complement strand
ATATATATATATATATATATATATATATATATATATATATATATATATATATATATATATATAGTGCTGTCTGATACTGTACTAAAATGTCTGAAAGGTGTTTTGGATCCCTTTTAACCCATTTCCACTGACAGCATATTAAAATAGTTTTTGAGGAAACCTATCTTCTACAGTATGAATTAAATACTGTTGCCTTTGCTTCTCTGATTGCCAGATGATTAATCCCTCTGAAGTGTATCCTTGTATCCTTGTAAGTGGAAGGATAAAACATTACCCACCCACCCACTGGATATGGGATCTAATTATTTTTTACATTTAAAGAAAGTTAAATTCACTCCATGGAGATCTCCTGATCAATTTTTATGAGAAATTTGTATTTCAGATTGGATAACATAGAGTTATGTGTGGTTTTGAGACCCCCATAGGGGGTTCAGATGCTGACCATGAATCCCAACATCTCTGGTTTGAGTCTGACTGTGAGCCTCGGCTGTGTCCCTCTGTCCCACGTTTCCTGTCATTAATCCTGGTGCTGTCAAATAAAGGCTTAAATTGCACTTTAACACATGCTTTCAGACTCTCTACAGTATATTTCCTGCAAACAGTCAGTTTATGATAAAGCTGTAATATATGTTGTGATGACATACTGTGATAGCTTTATTTAACTTTTTTTACTTGCATTTGCCTTCAAGCATTTCTTTATTATTTTTTATTTAATTCTTGTTTTTTAATTTGTTTTTGCCACTCTTTTCCCCAGTAAGATGTGTTGGTAGGAGGGGCAGTGAGGGACTCTAGAGGTTTGTTGCTGTTGTTGTTGTGTTCACTGTTACATTATTTATTCTTATAGGATTACTACATTGCATCCTTTGTGTAATTGCTTGCTCTAAGATAAAAGTCAGAAAACAACCTCACATTCTTTCACAGTAGTCTTATGACATAAATTCAGTCCAAGTTGAAAGCTGAAACTAAGCCCAAAACTTAACCCTAACTCAAGTCTTAAAACTTAACCAACTCATTAGGCTAACCCGTTGTACGGTACATACTTAATTGTAAAGGCATTTCTACATTCCTGTAAGCATTTAGTATACATTTGTGAGTGTAGTTGGTCTTCCTAGTGAAGAGGTCTGTGCAATAATACACAGTATGGTGCACTCAACCCCAAATGAAGTGAACCAGCTTTTGACTACCATCTCACAACGTCCAGCTATACACTGCAGCTTTGTTCTGAATCTGAGGAATCGAATTGAATCTTGTCATCAGGGTTTGTTACCAGGACAACAGCACTGCTCCAGCATCATCTGTGTCAGAGCCTGTCAGGACTGAAACACTGGCACCAACAAAAAAATACAGCAAGAGATACAATGCAAAGAATATGGGGACAGATTTCATGACATAAAGCCTTTTTGTATAGATGACCTGTTGGTTTGCAAGAATTAGGACGCCCTGTAGCTTTTACTGCATTGAAATGTGAGAATCCTGTCAAGTAAAGAGCTCTTCTGTGTTCACGCTGTGACCAAATCTGTAAATTTTTCTCCCTGATATTATGGGAGAGAGCCAAGACTTGTGATTTCTCAGCTCAGATAAAGACCTGAATAATTGGCACATGGTTATGTAATGTGAGTGGTATGAGTCCATACATCAGTGTTGTATAATTTATTGCTCTAGTGGAATATGTAAAAGCACTGCTCCAATCCCCTTTAGGTCTAATTAAAGACTATCAGACTTTTTTTTACAATGAAAACACCAGGGGATACTGTGTAATCACATATTAATAGAATGATTACTAAAGAAATAAAGCTCCTTACAAAGATAAGAGCTGCTCAACTTGTAGTACAAAGCCACCCTTAAAAAGAATTCATATTAATGTCATTCCTGTGATCTCAGTTCAGCTTTTAATTTATGAACATTCCAAAACCACAAAAAGAAAATTTGATCTCTGTCATGAAGCTGTTGATTGGAGGCTGACTTTTTTCATGCACGCTGGCACCAAGGGTGTATTTATTCACAAAGAGCCATCTTTTCTTGGTAATCTTAACTTTTTGCATAACATGAGGCTCACTTGGCTGTAGAAGTTAGAGCCTACTAATTTATAAATTTGGATTCACATGCCACCATTGCTCAAACATGTAAATACTCTCAAATCAACATGACAACAATAAGAGTCCACAGACATGTTAGTGGTTCTGTGAGGTTGTATTCAGGGAAATCAGTTCTGCAAGCAGAATGTTTAAATCAGCGAGCCCATATGCTCACCGTCACAACATTAACACACTGATGTTTATAAGCTATACTTCTGAGTATGTTTAGTATCTTAGTTTATTGCATTACAATGCTAATGTGTTTATTAGCACAAAACTCAAAGTACAGCTGAGCGGGGAGTGATTTATGGCTCTATATGAAAAGCCATAGGATCACCAAAGGTACTATAAATAATTCTGAGGAGAAGATGAATGCCTGTAGCAGATTTCACGTCAAGGCACCATACGCTGCAATGTTAGCATGAAAAGTGGTTGGAAGAAACAGCAATGACAGGAATTCTATTGGCAACCTTGATGCCCTTTTAAAAAAACTCATACCAATTCAATACCATGGCCCTGATGCCCCGCTGTCTGCATTTTTATTTATTTATCTATATGTTTTTTATTGTTCTTTTCATGTCTTACAATTGTCTTTGTCTTGTCAAGTCTGCCTGGCAGCAAAATAAGATGCTGTGATGTGCACGTGTGACTGGTGAGTAAAAAATTTAAAAACACAGGTAGCTTTCTAAGTAAAAATGCAATTGTGGAACACATTTTCAAAATCTACCCATGCCTTTCTCCCTTGTTTGTGCCACAAATCAACTCCTGTTTATCTGGCTTACTGTCTTGTTAGCAGAAAAGAAGAGCTGAGAGAGAAGAGCAGAAGCATCAGCAGGAGAAAGATGCCTGTTTGAGAGGTAAATATTAAGAGAGGTTGTTTAATCTCTTGCAGAACTTCTTTTCATTGGCCATCACCAGCCGTCTTCTAATCAATAAAATTCCAATACTGTTGTACTAGATAGCACCATATCCACTCTGCTCAGCTGTTTATGAAGGCAAGTCATTTACTCACAGCACAGCACAGCAGCAAAATCCAGGCTGCATTCTCATATTGTTTTTGATTTTTGTTGCTTAGTTTTTTCTGTTTATGAACTAAACTGAACTAAAAGTCATTGGCATTCACAAACTGAGCTGAACTTACTTTTTCCCTCAGGACAATGGAAATTAAGTGGACCCCCCAAAAAGAACAGAAAAAAAGGAAAAAAAGAGAAAAAAGAAAGGAAAGCCATGGTGGAATTTTGAGTTGGTGTGTTTTTGTGCTTTGTGGACTTTGGGATGTGGGGTGTTTTTGTAGGAGTCAATACAATAAATTTCAATACATTAACATTTTCATAATATTTTTTGTTTGTGTTGTTCTACTTGGGTGTATGGTCACCCAGTGTGAACAGAGGACATTTTGATTTGGGATGCATCTTTGTTTGACATTAAAATTTTGTGTTTCATTTAGAATGTCATCGAATAAGTTTGATCAATTTTCAAATTACTTTAAATAGTCATTTATCTGTTGGATAAATCTGATATCAGAAAAATATCAAAAAACTAAATATGGTTTAAATGTCTAATGTCACAAAAATGGGCTTGCACTATGGATGTGATGAAAATACAGGTCACCATGTATGTTGTTATCACATACAACTCATCACACTGCAAGCAGATGATGTTACAAGTTGTTTTAACAAGAATAAATCAGTAACAGTCGGAATCGCACTTTTTACCTCATGGCCTTGATGCCCTGGCTTGTGGCCTTTGTGCCCTTAAAAAAAATTGCCTCGCTGCAGGCCATTGTGAAACTTCAGGTCTGGAAACAGCTGTAGGATGTTGATCTTCGACTCCAACCAGTTTTATTTTTGTAATAAATGCATCTCAGGGTCAAACTTCACTTGTTAGTTCATGTTCCAAGTAAAACTGTGTAGCTTAGAGTCAGACAGCAGCAGTTCAAGTGCTTTGCAGGGTCATGAAATAATAAATCAATAGCTAAAGCAAAACACAAGAAGAACACAAAGACTAAAAACAGCAGAGTATCAAAATAGAAAGCCCTGTGTAGAAACAGTAATTAGGAGTGAAATAAACAGCTTTCTGAGAATGCTACACAGTCTAAAAATCAGCAGGTCAGCTTTCCAAGTTTTTAGGTGCATCCATGCTCAGAACAGTCTCACCAGATTTAGAATAAGCTCCAGGGATACATAAAGCAGATACAGAAGGTACTCTGAGACCTGAGAGATCTCCAGGGTTTGTGAAATAAGCGTGTCTGCTGCACTCAGGAGTCAGGGCATTTAGAGCTTTGTATAGCATGAGCAGGATCTCAAACTTGAAATGCAGACAACCAGAGGATGTATGTGGGGACCAGAGAGATTAGTTATTTTTCCAAGACATACTGTAGACATCTGCATTTTAACTTTTGCATTTACTATGTAATCATGGTTACATTAGTGCAATACAAAAAGAAAGGCTTGTTTACAATAGTCTTTACAACATACACGGCTGAGGCTGATGAGAATGTCTGTAGTTTGATCATGATCAAAAGTATTGAAAAATTCAGATGATGTTAGTGCATGAAAAGTCAGAGGGTCACCAAAGTTGTAACTAAACCTGCTTTTAAATATGTGAACCAAATTTCATCCATCCAATAGTATTTGAGACATTTCAGTCAAAACTACAAATGTCAGTCTCATTGTGATGTTAAAGGAAAAGTCAGGGGATCGCAAAGTCATTAAGCTTCATTTTCTTTGAAAGGCTGCAATTCATGTAACCTAATTGTATCCTTAATTTTATCCTCCTCTATTTCTGAGTGAGAGGCAAAGGGAGATCAAAATACAAAACTCACTGATTGAAATAAGCCATTACCAATCTCAGTATTTTTAAAAAATAGTTTTTCCTCTGTCTTTGGAAAAGATCTATTGTTAAAGCTCTGATTAAAATTCTTCAACAGTAGGATCTGCACAGCAGGCAAGTGTGGAAAGGGCAGTCTGCATGATGTGGTGGTGGTGGTGCAGCTCCCACTGTCCTTCACAGCAGTTTTTCTTCATGTAAACACGTAAATTAATGGTTCAATAGATGATGTCCTTCCTAATAATTCAACAACCAGAATAAAATATTGGCATCACGTTGTCCCAGAGATAATTTCAAAATTTCATCCTCAGTTCTCAATAAGAGCAAGGCAAAACAACATTTTTTTATCCATATAAGCATTCACATAGAAGCAATTCAAAGTGCTTCACTGGGGCATAGAAATAAAGTAAAAATACATTGAAAAGTGAGAAATGATCACAAAAGAATTTGGCATCTGACAGACAACAAAAAACAAAAAAAAAGTCATTAAATATCAGGAGAAATTACTTGTAAAGTTAATAAAATTAAAAAGCCTAAATAAAAATAAAAAATAATTTATGCAGCTAACTTATTAAAATGCTGCAATAAAGATTGAAGTTTTAAGCATTGATTTTTAATGAGCTGCTAGTTGTGGTAGACTTAAAGAAGCTTATTCCTTATGTGGGGAGCATAAAAACTAAAAAAAGGTTCATTTTGCCTGGATGTGATCTTGGGACCACTGACAAACCCTGTCCCACATGACTTGAGGGATTTGAATGCTGTGAAGAATAAAGCAGAGATGTCTTTAGTCTAAAGACTATTTAGTGCTTCATAGACAAGTCAAAGGTTTTAAAAATCTATCCTTTGGCTTACAGGATGCCAGTATAGTGATTTAAGCACTGGTGTAATGTGCTGTATTTTCTTGGTGTGAAGACTTTTGCAGCAGCATTCTGGACAAGCTGTGACTGTCTGATTGATTAGGTAATAAGACCAGTGAAGACAGCTTTACAAGAGTCTAGCCTGCTGAAAATATCAAGTTTTTCTGTATCTGGTTTAGACGGAAAGCCTTTGACTCTTGATGTGTTTTTTAGATGTTAGTAGCTATTTTTTTTATATATGTAAAGTTTGATCTCTTCGATTTAGGATGAATAATGTCTTTAAATATTTCTTCATGGGGACCAAAAACAATATTTAAAGTTTTGGAAAATTAAGGCACATTCCATTTTTGATTTGTCCAATACACCAATTTGGCAATTGTAAAGACCTGGAGTCATGTAGTGACATTGCTATGTAGAGTTGTCTGTCATCCACACAAGGTAGGTGATATTATATGTTTCATAATCTGAGCAAGGGAGAGAATGTAGATGTTGAAAAGAGGGAGCCTTAAACTGAACCCTTGAAGAACTTCATAAATGATTTTTAAATGCTCTGATTAATGATTGCCATTTGACAAAATAGTCCTTATCGGGTAATTAGGATTTGATGCAAATTAAGTGCCAGAACAGTGCTAGAAAGGCTCACCATTAACTTAGCCAAATCCAGCACTGCCAGCAATAACAAAAAGAAAGTGTTTGATTTGTCGCTTCTTAGGTAAAAGTCCCTTTAACAAGCACAGTGCTTGATGCTTTGATTAAGCGCGAAATGAAAAGCATCAAAAACACTGTTTTACTCCGAAAACAAGTTGCAGGAAATAGGCCTATTAAATGATCTTCCCAAAAAAGGTGGGTTTGATATTGACCTGTAGTATACAGATTTGATCTCTGTTATTAAACGTAAAAAAAGTTTAATAACTGCAGTTTTCAGGGTCTTTGCAACAAATTTCCAAGAAAAATTCCTTTATATTTTTCTTCTCCTTAGTTTTCTAAACAGTTGCCATCTACTTGTCAACACATCAGCCAGCCCAACTGCACTGATTACTACCATGATAGCATGCCCTGGCTCATTCACCAGTACTGGACCTCAATGGAAGAGACAGACGGCTGCACAGGCTGAACAAGACAGAGGATGCTCGCTTTCCTTTTCTCCTTATTAGCCTTACTCTGGAGCAAGCCCTTGCCTCCTTGGAAGTACATTCAGCTGTAATCATTTTATTTCCCCGGAAATTATTGTTAGATTTGTTGAAGCCAATATTTGAGTAAAAAAATAATGTCGGCAATGAATGATACAAAATGCACTGGAGCAGAATTCAAACTCTGTATTAGTGGAGAAGTGAAGAGGCCAAATGGATCTCTGTAAATTTCTGGTCAGTGAGTTTAATGCAAAAGATTAGGTGAACAGCATCATCAAGGAGAAGGCAAACAAACAGAAGCACACATGATGCTGCAGCTGCTCATCATCCAGGAAATAAACAGTGCCATTGAGGGTGACTGGCTAAAGTCAACCAATGAAAGTTTGTGAGGTGTTTTTCGGCTATTAAGAGTGCCCATGTTTTCTCTTGCTGTCATTTAGTTGCCTGGTTTGGGGGGAACTGTTACACCGAGCTGAATCTGATGCAGCGTATTTCAACAGCTGGGCAATAATTCCTGGTCATTGACCATACTGTATTTATTATAGTGAGATATAGTGAGAGTGGTTTATAATGATCCATCACCCTGTTTGTTTGTGTGGAAAAGCTTAAAAAGAACCACCTCTAAATGTAATGCAATTCAATTCAACAGCACAGTCTCCACCACTATTGTCTCATAAACTTGCAACCAAGTGTTATTGATTAAATGTGTGCTCTAGTTTGTCGTAATCTACATAATAGCCTTGTATATGTATACACACACCCCTGATACATACTCCATCTCCTTTCTTGGCCTGTATATTTGGTCTGGATCAACAGGATAGGATGAAATTATGCAATTTTTGAGAATTCTTGTAAGCCATTGTTTTCACTGCCTACTTGTTTATTTCACATAGTGTAAAAAGGTGGAGACAAGTTGTCAACTGGTGTGAAACAGCATGATGTCATGAGTTCATTTTCTGTCTGTCCATATCAGTGTCTTTCAGCACAGACAAAGCTCCTCCATCATGATGTAAGAGCCCATGTGCCCATGTTAATGATTAAGAATGAATTCTTGATGAATGTAACTAAATTTTGATTATTGGGCCTGAGTCTGTGTATAATGAACTGTCAAATTATTCCACCTTTTTTCCCCACCAGATTCTGACAAATGCAGAGCTCAACCATCACACATTAATTAGGACAAAGTAAGAATGGAAAATCACTGAACAAATTATACTGCTGGGAAAAACAGTGACTAACTGGTTTCCTCTGCCATCTACAGAGAGACAGAATACATCTGACCACAGTGCATTTCTGTACATTCTGCACTGATGATTTACAATCTAAAATTAAATTGTAGACTCCATCTTCATTTATGGAAGTATTTCTGATTTAATCAGTACACAAACATATGAATTGTAGATGGAGTCAAACTGTTGGGTTCTGGCATTAGTGTGACAAGTTGAACAGAAGGTAACAGCGGTGCAGCTAATTGACTGATAAGTAGCATGCTCGTTATGGAGTGGCTTCTGTGTAAGAGCTACAGAGCAACCACGTTAGCATACTTAACTGGATGCCACTTGAACTTTAAAATAATCAGTGGAAGTGGGAATCTGAGGATTAATGGATAAAGAAAGTAAAGGAGCAAGAATTAAACTGGGTCATCCTGATGAACTTGATCAACCTCAATAAAGATCCTGAAAAAGAAAATAAACTAAAACCAGAAAAAAATCATAATGACATTAAAAATGTTGTTGGCTGAAGCAAAAATGTCATAGCACTATACAATTTTATTATAATTTTTGTTGTAAAAATATTCGTTAGACTGGCCTGTTACTAACTGACTGTTTCACTAATCAAGTGTCCACATCTTCCAATTCATTTGGCACAGTGGGTGGAGAAATTTAATTTCAATTATAATACAGACCACTAACAATGATGGTGCTCATTGACTGATAAATGTAATTCCCACTTTTATCTATTACAGGCAAATGACACAGTGAATGACTAAATGTCAAAATGACTGAAAACATGGAGTATTGTTTTACTGTATGTGCAAAATTTGATTTATTCCTCTGGTGTTGAGTAAGCCTATTTAGAAATGACATAAGCTTGTCAGAAAGACTTTACATGCCCCAAAAGTTAACGCAAAAATAATAAAATGTGCTCAGATGTGTTGTGTTGCCTCTTAGGCTCTGTAAGTTTAGGTTTTGGTCCTTCTCACTCTGCTATTTGCTAGTGAAAACTGGAGATCTGCAGCCTTGCAGCCAATCATAGACCAGCATCCCAATGACACATACCTGGGATGGTCAATGTTATGTTATGACTTTAAGCTGATCCACAGAGGAGGAGAGTGACATGAAAGCGGATGGTGAGGAGCCAGTTTCTATGTTTTATGGAGTTTTATAAGTAGTTTATTTGTTTGTCTTTTCGCAAATATAGAATTTTAGATAGAGCTTCAGGGACAGCTCAAGCCAACATTATGAACCAATCAGAGATGAAACCACAATAATGAGGAGTTTTTATTTGGGTACATGTACTTGGGGGGGCAACTATACTATTAACAGTGATAATTAAAAAGAAAAAAAAAAAAAAAAACAAGAAAAAAGAAAGAAAATAAATAAATAATAAATAATAATAATAAAATAAAATAATAAAGAAAAAAAATAACAATTATTTAAAATAGATTAGAATAAATAAATTGATAAAATAAAAAATAATAATAATAATAAGCATGATAGTCAGCTTAGTGGTTCATTGGTTTTCAGCTTCAACATGTAAGGTGTCTATATGAAGTAAAAAAGGCTGCCAAATTTTTTGAAAAGTCTGTAGGGAGCCCCTGAGGGAGAATCTGATCTTTTCAAGTTTCACGCAATGCAGGATTTCTTGAATCCATCTATTATGTGTAGGTGGGGATGAATGAGTCCATTTAAGGAGAATGAGCCTCCTGGCAAGCAAGGTGGTGAAAGCAATAACATGTTGTGAAGACTTGGACCAACCAGGTGCCGGGGGCAGTCCAAAAAGAGAGATTAGGGGGTCAGGGTTTACTGCACGACCGAGAACCCTTCCTAGCGTATTGAAGATAGAGCGCCAGAATTCAGTGATTTTGGGGCATGACCAAAACATGTGCATGTGGTCAGCTGGTGAGAGATTACATCTGTTGCAGGAATCAACTCTGTCCGGATAAATCTTGGCTAATTTCGCATTGGTAAGGTGGCTCCTGTGTAAGATCTTGCACTGTAAGAGTTTGTGCCTGGCACATATGGAGGACGTGTGAACAAGACTGAGTATATGTTCCCATTGTTCATCAGAGATTGTGGTCCCGAGGTCCTGGTCCCAGACCACCCTTAGGGAGCTCAGGGAAGTCGGATTCATCTTAAAAATTGAGTCATATAAAACTGACGTTAGGGATTTTTGTGTTGTTTTAAGTAAGAGAAGGGAATCCATTAGGGTCTCTGGGGGGCGGTTGGGAAAATGAGGGAACTGATTTTGTACAAAGTGCCGGATCTGGAAGAAACGGAATAAATGAGACTGAGGGAGGGTGAATTTTTTTGATAAGTCTCCAAATGTAGGAAAGACACCATCTATATATAGGTCATCAAGACTGTGCAGACCCTTACCGGACCAAGATTCAAAGGCTAGATCAGAACAGGATGGAAGAAATAAAAGGTTTCGATAAACTGGGGCTAGTTTTGATGAGGAGTGAAGGCCGAATTGTCTCCTAAATTGATTCCAAATTTTCAAGGTTTCAGAAACAACAGAGTTCCGTGCTACTCGCTTAATTGGCAGAGGTAGCTGTGAGCACACCACTGACCATAACGAAGCATGTGAGGAGGCTAGTTCCATGCAGGCCCACAGAGGGCGCTCAATAGGGGCGATCTTAATGCTCCAGAAAAGGATTTTATTGATATTACTAGCCCAGTAGTATCGACGAAAGTCCGGTAAGGCCAGACCTCCAAGAGATCTGGGGAGTTGAAGAGTTGATCTTTTTATGCGGGCTGGTTTATTACACCACAAAAAGGAGTTAATCAATTGATCGAGTGTAGAGAAAAAAGACTTTCGGACGAACACTGGAACATGTTCAAACACGTAAAGAAAACGGGGGAGTATCGTCATTTTAATCAAATTAATACGACCCAGTAGTGACAAGGGGATAGTGGACCACCTAGTTAGATCTGATTTACAGCGCTCAAGTACCGGTTGAAAGTTTTTTGCAAATAATTCAGAGAGTGATTTTGTTACAGTAACGCCTAGGTATTTTAATCCTTGGGTCGCTTTCCTAAAGGGGAGGAGGGAGGGATGGGGGATCTCAGCAGGGGAGTTGATTGGAAGATACTCACTTTTGTGTAGGTTGATTTTATAGCCAGATAATTTCCTGAACTGTTCCAAAACATCCAAGATAGCAGGAAGGGACGAAGATGGGTTGGTGATGTATAGCAGAAGGTCATCTGCATACAGAGATAGTTTGTGAGAGAGACCAAATCGAGAAATCCCTTCAAATTTCCTTTCACTACGAAGCCATAGGGCTAAGGGTTCAACAGCAAGAGCAAACAAGGACGGGGAGAGAGGACATCCCTGACGGGTGCCACGGGATAAAGAAAATAATTTAGATTTTAAGCCATTAATATTGATACTAGCAACAGGGGATGTGTAAAGAAGCTTAATCCATGATATGAAGTTGGAATTAAAACCAAATTTACTTAAAACGAAGAACAGGTAGCCCCATTCCACACGATCAAATGCCTTCTCGGCGTCTAAAGATAGGATGATTTCGGCTGGATTAGAGTCTGGAGAAGAGCAAATGATGTTTAGCAATCTTCTGGTGTTATGAAAAGAATGGCGCCCAGATACAAAACCGGTCTGGTCTGGGTTAATTAACGTCGGTGTGACCTTCTGGAGACGCGTGGAGAGCACTTTGGATAATATTTTAAAGTCAACATTTAAGAGGGAGATGGGTCTATAGCTGCCACATTGGAGAGGGTCCTTGTCCTTCTTGAGCAACAAGGTTATTGATGCTTCTGAGAATGTAGAAGGTAGTCGCTCATTTTCAAACGCATCGTTGAATACTCTCACCAGAATAGGAGCCAGTATGTTAGAAAAGCTTTTGAAAAATTCTGTTGTGTAACCGTCTGGTCCAGGAGCCTTGGAGCCCTGTAACGAATTAATAGCTTCCTGGACCTCAGTGACCGATATGGGGTCTCCTAGATTACAAAAGATGTCTTTGTCTACCTGAGGATATGTTAAACAGTCCAGGGGATTTGGTTCTGACCAGTTGTGGAGAGACATCTCGGACGAGTAAAGTGTTGAATAATAGCAAGAAAAGGTATTACAAATTTCCCCAGGGTCCGTTGTAACCAACCCAGTCGGAGATGTTATTCTGGGTATAAGTTTGGAGGCACTTGCGGCTCGGGCCTGATATGCTAATAATTTGCTAGGTTTATCCCCTTGTTCAAAGAAACGTTGTTTTGTCTGTAAAAGCTGAATCTCAACTTTGCTTGTTGATAACAGATCATATTGAGACTGTAACTGTAATCTATTTTTATATAACGCAGCTGAGGGGTTAGTGGCATATTTAGCATCTAATATGCGAATTTTATCCGAAAGTTCTGTTAATTTGGAGAGCTCTGCCTTTTTAAAATGGGATACAAATGAAATAATCTGCCCGCGTAAATAGGCCTTGAAAGAGTCCCACAGTATGTCACTACCCATATCAGGCATGTCATTCATTTCAAAGAAGAGGTTTATTTGCTTGGTGAGAAAATCTTTGAATTTTGGTTCAGAAAGCAAATGTGAGTTAAACTTCCAGAATTTGTAGGTCGGTTTGCAAGGGGAAAAAGTGATGTCTACCGACGTAGGGGCGTGGTCCGAAATTACTATACTGTGATATTCACAGGTAGCGATGCTTTGCAGCAGTTTGTTATCCAATAGGAAAAAATCTATTCGAGAGAAACTATGGTGCACATGGGAAAAGAAGGAAAACTCTTTTTTAGAGGGGAATCTGGTCCTCCAAGGGTCCGCCAGTCCCAGCTGGTCCGCATGAAATTTCAGCGCAGCTGCTGATTTTGTTGGGGTGGTATGTTTTGTGACTGATCTATCAAGTGTTGTATCCTGTACTAAATTAAAATCTCCCCCGATAATGATAAAGTGGTCTGCAAGATTAGGTAGGGAGGAGAAAAATTTGGATATAAATTTCTCATCATCCCACGTTGGGGCATACACTGAAGCCAGGACAACAGGAATATTCTGCAATTTGCCTGACACTATCACATAACGTCCATTGGGATCGCATATAGTAGTGGAGGGTTCAAAGGCGATATCCCTATGTATAACAATTGCTGCGCCCCTTACCCGTTCTGTGAACCCTGAGTGGAATAAGTGACCCATCCAAGCCCTCTTTATGCGCGAAATTTCCGAATTGCGGAGATGAGTTTCTTGTAGAAAGAACAGATCTCCCCCAAGGTGTTGTAGGTGTGATATTACCTTGCTGGCCTTGACAACATTGTTCATTCCTTTAACGTTCCATGAGATGAAGCGGAGATTCCTACCAGACATCAAAGTGGACTTTTAACAGAACTGCTGACTGAGCTGTAAAAGGGGACAGAAGTGAAAAGAAAAACAAAAACAAGAACAGAAAGAAAAAAAAAAAAAAAAAAAAAAAAAAAAAAAAAAAAAAAAAAGGGGGGGGGGGTATAAACAAAAACAAAACCCCACAAAAAAAAAAAAAAAACAAGTAA
>JAQMCX010000011.1:16053916-16083967 GCA_029814765.1 Acanthurus leucopareius | reverse complement strand
CCCCCCCCCCCCCCCCCCCCCCCCCCCCCCCCCCCCCCCCCCCCCCCCCCGCCCCCCCCCCCCCCCAGAACACACACACACACGCCACATACATTCAAAACGAACAGGTAAATCCCTTAGGAAAAAACTAAGCCTCTGTATCATACAAGATACAACCTTCCTACTCCTCCAACTCCAGCTCACCCCTGCTCCCTTATGGAGTAAAAAATAAGAAATACACAAGGTGAATTAACCCCTAGAACAAACTGACACAAATGTAAAACGACTCATTCAAAACTGAGCAACACTTAAAGTAGCACGGTTCTCAATATGTAACTATTAAATGTTGTAATATTCAAAATATAATGTCCCATTTGAAAAAGGGTAATAGAAATTAAATAATTACATGAATTAAATAAAGAATCCCATTCAAATGAGTAGAAAATAGCTGCCCCAAGTGTCTGGGAGACATGTTGAGAGGTAGACTATAAGTGTGCACATAGTGACAACATAAATGTGTAGATTAACAGGTTGTCTGAAAAGTGAAATATCCAAATAGTATACATATGTCCATGCACTGTTAAATGTGCAACATAGTGCAGAAATCCAGTAAGTAACGCGTGGCTCTTTTCTGTAACTGGGAGGAACAATAACACTTAGTCAATGAAACTTTTGAATGAAAGATGCACTAATTAACAGTCAAACAGCTTCTGATATTAAAACAAAATATCAGCAAGCCAATCTAATAATGTCCATTAGAAATAAACACATCAGTGTAAAACTGTAATTATGTCCATCACAATCAAAGTGTATGATGCTACATAATTTTCATGTGATTTTTAACAAAAATATTAAGCAATTAATGTGCAAAACTCCCCAATTAAAAATGTTACTTGTTATTTAACCATCTTATCTTGCTAGTGCGTTGAGATCTCATCGCACAGTCAGGCCAGGATAATATATTCTTGCATGTAAGTAATATTAGTTAAAGAAAACTGTTTCTAAATTCTAAATGATCAAATGAAGAACCCAAAGATTATATTTGCAGTCATGACAGATCGGGCTTCAGTAAACACTTACAGACATAATCACACTGTGCATGGGTGTGTATGTATGTGTGTGACTGCCAGTGTGAGACAGAAAAGGAAAGCAGGGTGAAACACACAGACCATCACCGGTTGATTGATGCACCAAGTCAAGATGCTCAATGCATAAAACTTTTCAGTCTCAACATGTGCAACCTGCCCGACGGGACCTGCTCGGTATTCAGTCCAGGTATGACATAAAACATTAGTTAGAAACAGGTGCGAGCGCAGAAATTCTCTCTCCGAATGTTATTGTTTCCCCACAGAGTATCCCTACAGTGCTACAGATTGACTGGTTTACAGCTGGGAGCCAGTTGTCCAGGCCTATGTGCCTGTGAGCTGTAAACCGTTCTGAACTGTTGGAAACAGAAATAAAAAGTGTTACTGCGGTGAAGTAACACCATGATATCACACTTCGGATTCAAGACAGCCTTTTTCCTCACATGGGAATGTATAAAATCACATGACGGAAACTGTATCTAAATGTGAGATCTCTCTGTTTTACAAGGCAAGAGCACAACTTGTCGTAGTCAAATCATGTCACATTTCATTTCAATTAGCACTATTTTTATGATTAAATAGTACACAGTTTGTAACAACAGTGAACTTTGCTACATGACTGAAAATAATAATAATAATAAAGGGAAATCTGAATAAAGAGGTGAGAAGTCACAACAACTCCAAATGACATCTGTCATTCCAGCTTCCCTCCCTTAAAATGAAGATCATCACTTCAGCAGATGGGCAATAACAACCACAATGTTAGTGGTGTTATTGTTTTTTAAGGGATTCAACATCTAATTAGAGAGACAAGAGACAGCAGGTGAGACTGAGTGAAGTCAGTGAGGCTTCTGCTCAATTCATTATGTGATTTCAGCTGACTGAACATGCAAAACTGTAGATTAAGACGACACACAGAAGATACTCAATTTAATAGTTTTTTTTTCTGACTAAAAAATGAACTGCACTTTACAAGGTAAAGTTTCAGACATTTGTGAATTTCCTCTTCACTGTACAGAGGGACAGTTCAAGATGCTAAACATTGAAAAGTTTAAGCGAGGAGGTGGGAATTTAACCAGATGGACTTTCAAGTACTTCCTCCCTCGTTTTTCAAGCATTTCTCTTATGAAGGACAGAAACACTTACTAAAAGAAAAAGATGGAATTTCACATTTTCGAGAGTGGAACATTCACACAACAGCCTTCAGCGAAACAAAAGGACCATTCCACCTGAACTCGGCAACAAGCCACATGCAACACATAAATGTGACATGTTTCAGTAAAGCAGTGTTTTTTTTCTAAAACAGGAAAACTTGAAGGATGAGAACTTGAAGTGGCTGGTTTTTGCAAATGCACAAAGTCTCCACCATCTTTGATAAGCAGTGACTCAAAACCAGTTTTTGAAGATTTTTGATGGGTAGAGGGGACAGTTCGAAATGCAATTGTTCCACTTTGGAGGACTCACTTCCTACTCCAACTGAGACTGAATACTAAACAGGCACAGGGAAAAATATTAGTTCTCAGTAAAACAGAACACATGATTTATGTTGTGCACCTTGATAAAACCTCATTTAAACAGTGTGTGATTATTCATATTGGAATATTGTAAGGACTTTGTCGGACAGGATGTATTTTTGCATTGTGAGTGATGAGTTCAAAAACCACCAAATAATTTGGTGTTAGAAAGTGATGCTGTAGCTTAGAATCACCATTCTGATACAACTGAGAAATAGTAAGAAAATACATTCCTTTGTAAACAGCCTGACTTCTTTTTAAATAATTAATGCTGGATCAAGCAAATCATCAACAACGGTATGTTGATCCTGAGCGTACACTCCCGTCACCAGAGGACTGAAGGTACGGAGGGTGTGTGTATGGATGGATGGATGGATGGATGGATGGATGGATGGATGGATGGATGGATGGATGGATGGACGGATGGACAAGCAGAGCCTTACTTTCTTTAGAACAAATAAGCATGTAATGTTTCTCATTTCTAATCTGCAAAGCATTAACATCATAGCCTAAAATTTGCAGATACTTTCCCCCAAACACCTATGCAGCAGGGATAGGCAGAAAATTACTTGATCAAGCTTGGCTTTCCGGGGCTAATTGGCAAGGACTGGAAACAATATATGGTTATGCAGTGCAGTGCCCGAACAAAAACAAACGCACCTGTTAACAGAGTCTAATGCATCACCTGTTATTTAGGAGCAGGTATAGCAGTCAGTCACAGCACAATACCCTCCATAATTAGTCTCTGAAGAACAATAACAGATGTAGGGAGTGAAGGATGGAGAGAGAGAGAGGGACGACTACAACAGGCTGCCGTTCATACAAAGAGACAGGCAGGCAGACAGAAAAGGGATATTCAGATTTAATGTCTCACATTTGAGGCCAAGCACAAATGGCTTTTGATTGTTTGATTTGGTGTGTGTAGTCTATTGTGAGTGTATATGTGTATGTGTGTGTGTGCGTTCACCACTTGATAGGCAGTCATGGGAAGTGGTTTGCACTGATAACTTCCTCTTTTATAAAACACAGATGAATAAGAACCTGGTTAACTGGTTATTTCATCTTATATTAGATTCAGTCCCTTTCACTCAATGTATTTTCTGCCTTTTTCATTTCATGTGACATTAAGTAGTGGAAATAATGTTCCATATTTCAATTTTAGTATAAAAACATGATAAATTTAAAATATTATTCTACAAATTGATAAATTGTCTCTGTATTTTCAGTAGAGATGTTCAAACTGTTTTTTCCTTCCAGAGATGGATTTTGATAACTGAACTCTGTGTGTCAGCCAATATCAAGAAATGATCCAACAATGGAAAAAGTTAAGACAATATAGGTACTTATTATATTTATATGATTGTTAGGTTGTGAATGTGGTTAAAGTTGCATAAGCTGCTTGCTATTTATGAATATTGGCTACTTGTGCAATGAAAAATTTGAGTTTTATACAAGTAAATGAAATGTTGGTAGGAAGTAGCAGGTCACATTTCTGATAAATTAAATGGTGTTGGATCTGTACATGGGCTCATGTTACATATTCATATAAAGTTTAACAAAGAAATATCTTATTTGATGGTCCATTCAAAAGTTTTTTCGGTAACTTCGTGTAAACTTGTCCGTGACTGTAGAGCTGCTTACAATTTAATTTGAGAAATTTTATGAGAACAAGAAAAGCATTTAACGGTTAATGATGTTGTTTTTTTATATGATTTACTGGAAAAAAAAGTTAAAGCTCATATTCATGATTCACAAATAGGGGATACAATTTGATAACAGTTGTTTAAAAGCCATTAATCAGAAATACTTAATGATTTAGTGCAGGAGCCACAGTTATTGACAGATGATGTGAAGACAAGTTCTTTCCCAATTCAAAATAATTTTTATATTATTTTTTAATCACCAAATGTCACCAGAGAAAATACCTCAAGAGTTGTGTGGGAGGATTGTTTCATTCAAAAGCTTCAGAGCTCAAACCATGAGAACTCCAGGTAAATCTATTGGTGCAGAATATCAGCAATCAGCAGCCTTGATGCAGTGATGGCAGTATTGGCCTTTAAAGACCCTTATCAGTTGAATCGTTGTCAGTGAGGTCAAAGCTGAGGAGTGTCCTCTATCTACATTCAGGGAGGGGAAGTGAGAGTCTTCAAGGGACACATTTATATTCACAGCCATGTCTCAGTTTATACACCCTCTGTAAAAACAACCATATGTTGCACTGGGTGAGCCCCGTAAAACAGAGCTCGTTAACACACACACACACACACACACACACACACACACACACACAAACAGAGCTCCTGTAGATAAAGCATATTCCTGTGCAGAAACAAGGCATTAGAACTTACACGTCCATCCACACGCACCCACAATAGGTGTGTAGAGGATAGTACAGAGGCATTAAACACACCAAAACTATGTGTATAAACAAAACACAGTCTGTTCACTAAGCTTGTAAATACAAGAAAAACACATAGCAACTAGTTACACCACACCTGATAATGAGGCATCTGCAGCTTCAAGGAGCATTTATATGGTAATTTATTATTTAAACAACCAGAGGCCTGCACTTATCCATCAGACTGCAGTAAACAGAGTGATGGGCTAAGAGATGGCAGCATGAATAGCTGCTCATGTTACATCTTATTTTTCTTATAAAACGCAAAGTCAAGTGTGATGCAACAACTAATTTTCCCGCAAACAACATAACTGATGGGAGTATTTTCGATATGAAGATGCTGTTTCAATGTTTAATCACATGTTTTAGTCTTCATCTCTGTGAGCAACACCAGAAAACCCAGCACACATATGTGAGGAATGTACAAAAGGAGAAGTGCCAATTACCAGTGCAGTTGCATACGAAGCATCAACAAACATATTTTTTTAAGCAAAAGCTTGAAAATTAGATTTTTCTGGCAAGCATTTGCACATATCTAAAGCCTTTTTTATTGTAAAACAAAGTTTAAAGGTGAGCTGAAGTTTTATTAATTAGTTTTATTGGTTATTTACAGAACATTAGCAGTTACTTCAGGGGAATGTGTTGGCATTAAAGATGTTATAATGTGTCATTCCCAAACTACATTTTCTACAATCTTGCTTACTTTTTGTGACCACGCCCTCCAGTCTGATGATGTTTGGGTGATCAAACTGGCCCATGATGGACGCCTCACGCAGGAAGTCCTGCCTCTGACGCTCCACGTATCCGCCTTTCAGTGTCTTTATAGCCACGGCGATTTCCTTCTTCCCTGGTGTTCTCAGGCGACCACTGCACACCTCACCAAACTCCCCTAAATCACACACACACACAGAAATAAATACAGAAAAGAGTCCATCGCCAAACTCTACACTTACAGCAGGCAGCACATCTCTCCACCTGGGGGCAGTGTTGCAGTTTCCATCTCAACTTCGGCATTATTGCTTTCTCTCTGATTAGTTAAACTTGATGAAATTCTCTCTTTAACCTTCTCAAAAAAAAACCTTGAATCTATTCTTACACTTTCTTTTGTTCTGTAAACCTGTTAAAGCTTTATTATTCCTACAGTGTGTGCAGAGAAAATGACAGTGAGACAGTGGGAAATGGAAAAAAGGCATCCTCTTTAGTCTGTACAATGGAGTAGAGGGGGTTCAAGGCAATTATAGGTGTGGAGTGAAAATAGATCATCTCCTGTGGAACCTTTAAAGGTATTGTTATCCCTAACAACATGAAATGATCCTCCTCCCACGTATCAGCGAGACACATTTGGATGAGTGTGTAACTGTGTGTACAGGCCTTTGTGTGTGTGTTTACCGGCTCCGATCACCCTCTCGATGCGGATCCTGGATGGGTCGATCTCTTTGGTGAACTCGTGGACGGCCTGCGAGGGGTCCTCATATGTATCAGGGTCCACATAGGTCTTAATTCCTGGAAAAGGGACTGTGGAGAAAGAGAGAGGCAGAAGACACAGACACAGTGACCGAGATGCAGATTAGATGGTAAAATTAGCCTTAAGACTTTTTAAAAGATTTTACTTTGTTTTACACTGACAATGTGCAAAACTTTTTAGGACTAAAACTAGCTATCTGCAACTACCCAGTACTGCTTGTTACTACATCTACTGATATTATTACTCAGCTGGGGGTACCTGAATCCAAGGGGACACGTCTACAGTTCGGGTGCTCTGCAGAAACATTGTGGAGTTTGATGAAATATAAATTAAAAAGCAATTAAAAATGTATTGTTTTGTGGCTTGTTTTGTTTATGTGGAAAAGACATGCAAGAAGGAAAATACATTAACTTGAGGCTGATCTTTAGCATATTTTTTGTCCAAATAAATCAAACAACAATCATCTACAATTAGGGCAAACTGGAAAGGATACACCTCCTCTGATCCAACTTGAAGCAAGTGCGCAGGAAAGCTACAATAGAGAGCTTAAAATAAATTAATAAATGCCAATTAATTGCCTCTGCCCTCCAGCTGGTAGTTGCACAAATGCAAATTTGACCAAAGAAAAACTCAGTCTCACCTTTAACAAGTCCATCTTTTAAGCTTTTTTATATCTGTTCCTTCTTAATTAATATTGTTAGATTACATCCAGATATCATTTTAAGACACAAACCATGTTTCTACAATGACCTCGGTTAAATTTTCTGACTTTTGTTACACCACACCCCTCTGTGCCTCCATGTTTTTCTGTCTGCATCCTGCCGTCATTTTCAGAGTCACAGAAAGAAAAAATACAGCGGCGACAGACACAGTGACAACATTGTTCTGTATTTTGTTTTATAGTCCATCAACAGCACTTCTTGGGACATTACAGATAGAAATATAAGAAAGATTTGGTGACCCTGTACACAAATATTGGGGACAAATTACAATTGAGAATCAGCTGTAAAGCAGTTGGACTTAACTCCATCTGATGCTCAGTTGCTGCTGTCTTGCAAAGCACAGAAGCAAAAAAGACTCCCACACATGAACACCTATACTGACTCCTATACACCGATAACTTGCTAATCCTTTTTACTCTCTTTTCTGTGTTCAGAAAGAGGTTTTAAGCAGGCATGCAGCCTGTTGAAGTGTCCTTGAGCAAGTCAGTCAATCTTTAACAGGCTGCTTCTGTCCTGGTTCTTGACCCTGACCTCCCAGTGGAAAAAGGGAGAAGGGAGGAGAGGAGGGTGACAGTGCTATAGACAAAAGCTGTGTTTTCTCCTTCAGGGATCGATACAGTATCACAAAAAAAAAAAGAACAACAATCCGTTGTCTCGGATGCCTGAACCGATACTGACACCCGGAGGACCCTGTTCTCCTTTAAAAGCTTCTGCTCAACATCACCGCAGGGCTGAGACTCGAGACAGGACACAGGAGATGCAGGATTCTGAAGAGCAAAACTTCAGGAGTGAAAACACACACACACACCTGCTCATAAGGTGTGTGTTTTAATATTGAAAATCAGAGTGTGTGGCAGCTTGTTAGCTACCTTCAAAAACTAATTTCTTCTCTTAGCGTTTGCTTTCTTTTTTGCTGGATTTCTGGCTGCAGATTAACAGTCCTCTTCAAACTGCTCGTTCCTCCTCGTCCTGCCCTCCTCTCCTCTTCTGCCTTTCAACTTTGTCACCCTCCTCTTCGTTTCTTCCTCCTCTCTCTCTCTCTCTACCTGAAATGTCCCCTTGTCTCGGCCTAATCATTGTCTTTCATCTCACTTTCAAACACCTTTTCCTTTTTTACTTTACAGCGCCGATTTCAATTTGTGTTTTTTATGTCAGCAATGAAAAATTGGGAATTAAAAGACAAAAGAGAGGCAAAAGAGACAGAAAGGTACAGGAGTGCAGAGGCAGACAGCTCAGGGATGCAGCTATGTAACCAGATCAATCAGAAAGAGAAAAAAAAATCCACTCATGTAGAACATCAAATGAAACCTGAGGGGCTGTGAAGAGACATGCTAGATATGAGGAGGGAAGGAGCGGAGGAGAGACTGAAAGATGAAGGAGCAGGAGGAATTTTAAACTGTTGACTCCTCTGACGTCTTAATTCCTCAAACTATAAATATCTTCTTTTGCTGCTTCTTTTCTTGCCTTTGTCTGCAACAATAGAAAGTTGACGTTTTTGCATTCTATTAAAAAAAAAGGGCCTGTGGTGGGGACTGTCATTCCTGTGCAGAATTCAAATACACAGAGGCACAGCTAATAGAAATGCATCCTGCTAGCTGCTAACAGTGGCAAACACAGTCTCATCCCTGCTTATTGGCAAGGACACGCCACAAAATAAAACCTGGCACTTCCTCACCAAGTGTTCGGGGGGTTCTGGCAAAAGTAATTCTCAACATTAACATTAAAAATCTGCCAAAGAGATTTTACACCTTTACTAAAATATATAATTTCAACTCAGCAGACCCTCTCATCCCTCACCCGCCTCCATTACCATGAATAAGAAAATTAATTATTCCTGATTCAATCGTTCTGTAAAAACACAGAAAAATTAGAGTCACAGTGAGAAAAAAAATAAGAACAACAAGAAAATAGGGCAGACTGGTTGATTTACCGTGTCCATTCTGGTAGTTCGTCCTCCTTTTCTCCTCTGAAGTCATCTTGGCCTTAAAGTACCATTGACACCTGCAAAACACATTGATCCATGATTGACAGCCAGAGATTTTCTTCAAAAATGTTTTTTCCTTTTAGCATATTAGTGGACTCATCACCATCATCATCCTGATGACAAATAAAGATTTAAGTGTTTTACTGTTGTCTCTACACGTGTAACAGTTAAAAATATAGAGGGGAGGGAGCTCCACTGCAACTGAATGATATTCAGTCCTTTTATTCTTCTCAATAGAGCACACATGATTACACAGTTTTCAATGATTTTTTAATATCCTGGTCTAATTATGACAACCATTATCGAGTTACTGAACACCCTTGCTGGTCCAAAATTCCAGCATCTTGTATAAAACAGCTTGACTTTGCAATAATGGGAGTCATAAAGTTTTCTTTAATGTTGTTATCGGAGAGGCAGGTTAAATACGGGCCCTGATGTGTTTGCTCACTCATATGTGTGTTTTAACAGTTTTAGCAGACGTTTGTCCAGTTGAGACATGAAAACACAGCATCTTGGAACTGTTTTCATACTTTTGTACCACAGATAGACACTAATGCATGAAACCCCAGGTGCTAATGGAAAAAATTACTTTAATAACAACCTCACACTAAAAACACATTGTTGAAAGAACAGAGGCACTTCAGTTTAACATTAACAGCTTCAAAAGCAGCTGAATGCAATATTAATTGGAGCGCTCTTATAGGAGCCACAATGAGGAAGAATGTTGAGAGGTGATATGTGTTAAAATACAACAAAAAGAATATGGGAAAGGAAAGAAAACCAACTGTCTATTGAAATTAATTTTTTCATAGACACATGGATCCAGGTAATAAAACTTAAATATATCTGGTAAAAATTCTACACTCAACAGGATTAAACACCCAAAAAGAGACAAAACTGTAGCCTAAAGGACCCAAAATGAAATAGAATAAACAAAAAATGTTGCAAGGTTGACTTACAGCTGGATTGTGCAGTTTGAAGAAAGATGACGACAGGAAGGAAAAGTTTGGTAAAGTAATAAAGAGTAAGAAATGAACATACAGGTGCAGTAAGTCAGTTATATTTGCAGAAACATGCACATAAACACAGAGAGGAAATGGAACCTTTAGAAACAGACACTTTCACAGACAAAACTTTTTCTCAGCGCTATTTTAGAAGGGAAGCACGCTTGCATCCACTAATGCAAAAAACTCAAACCTCGTCCCCCTGTGTGTGTATGTGTGTCGGAGCGTGTGTTTTGTGAGAGTTTAACTGGGCATGGAGAGACTGTGAGACAGCCAACGACTGATAAAAAGCCGCTGCCAAGAAAGTCTGAAAAGCTGAGAGATTAGATGACAGCATCTGCAAAAGACCACGGAAGAATTTATCCAAATAGATGCCTGGATGTTACTGAGAAATAAAAAAGAGAAGAAAACACAAAGTACCCTGTCACAATCCCACACAGAGCCATGTTAACGATAAAGTACAGTGAGGAGGCAGGAATTTGACTTGCAGCTCAAGAGCATTACTGTGAAAAGAGGTAGCCCACACCGAGTGTGTGTGGCATCAAGAAAACACCAAATAGAAGAAAAAAAATGTAGAAAATGAGCCTGCAGAGCTGAAGTGAATAAAGAGAAAATACACAAATGTAAAGAATGAGTAGTATTACTCATTTTTTACAGTTGTTTACAGTAACTCAGCTCTGAAAATCAAGGCAAATAAAGTGCAACCTTAATGACCCATTTTCCACTTTAAAGAATAAAGCTGAAACTAGAAAATAAAGTCTTTCAGCATCAGCATATAACTTACTTTTCACAGTTTGAAAAGCTGAAATAAATGAAAGAAATATCATTTTCATTGTGACAGTGAAGTTTCATTGTGACCATTAAGCCACAAATTGAACCTCAGCATAAACAAACAAACCACAGCAGTGTACTTTTCCACAGTTGCACAAGGACTTACACTCAGCTACAAATGAATCAAAGTTTAAAATTCTGCTGCAACCCAAATACACTGAGAATGATTCTCAGATCTTTTCGACATTTATGATGAAGTAAATATATAAAAAGGTCTGATAGGCATAAATGTAAGTACTTGACACCTGCTGATTGACAGGTTGGAAAAAGAGCAGCAAGATGAAATAAAATGATGAAGGAAGAAATGTGCTCTGAGTTGTCTCTCAGGCTGCATCACTGATTAATTTTAAAGCATATCTTACAGCAGAGAGCTTAATTAATGACCGTGACCATGAGGGACGCTCGCTCCCTCCTCTCAGGAGTGGATTCCCTCATATATTTTCTTCTATTTCATCACTTATTAGTTAGAATATAGAATTCTGATGCTTGTTTGGTTAGAACCACAGCATGCAAATGCTTAAAAATTAAAAAACTTGAGGTCATGAACTGTTTGCACACATGCTGCAGCTTTTTTTTTTTTTTTTTTAAGTAATAATGCTGTTGGCAGGCAACATGAATACAAGCTGATAATTATCGGAAGGCTGACATTTTTTTTCCAGGCACTGAAAGGGAGCAAAAAAATTAAATCACATCTGTGTAAGGAACTCCTCAAAAAGTGTAAAAGCGTGGCTTGTTTGGATTCATGTAAGGGTACAAAAAACTGATTTCTGTAAAAAAGAGATTAACATTTGTAAAATATCTATTATTATGCTTTAAGGAGGTGAAACAGGACAGACTTTTCATATATTTATGTATTTATCCTTGTGCTTTATTATCCTGTTGTTTAATAAACTGACATGTAAATCAGAGTTGAGTGGAGTTGCATGTCCAACAGAGATGTTGCTTCCTACTCAGATGGGTCCTGCCATGATTTTTACCTTTAAGTTTTTATTTCTGTTCTTTTATTTAGTGAGAAGGCAAACATGTAAAGTTTCCATCACATTTATGCGATGGAGTGCATGTCTGAAAAAAAATTTAAAGGAGTGGCAGCGAGTAGAAGAACAGAGCCTGGAGGCTTGACCCGACCCCCCCCACAGAGACAGAGATCTCTCATAGTCACACTGTCACTTCAGAGGAGAGTCCTCTCCTCACTGTCACTGCTGCAGACAAGTCCATCCTCCCCCCACCCCCCAGCCCTGTGGTCCGCATGAGAGATGCTATCTCCCTCCTAGAGATGAAGCCGGCCTAGCTGAGGGACAGACGTCCTCTTCTTGGCCGGATTCTTACAGGACACGATGATACTGACATTTATTGTTTGGTTTGAGCCAACAAAGTAATTACTGTTGAAGATCTGTTATGCTGCTCATTAATTGGGTCTTGTGATTTGACTGTAAGACTGGTCTCGCAACCTCTTGCCTCCTCCTATCTGTGATGTAGAGAAGTGTGTCCTAATCTTCTCTATATATGTGTAATATTCATCTCTGTGTATTCTTACATCTGTGTGTTCTTATAAGTCCCTGCTGTTTTGTTTTTAAAAAGGTGATTATCACAAGTTGTGGTGTAACAAAGCTCTGTTTAACAGTCTCTCCTGTCTTCAAAGATGTCTTTTAATATGGTATCTTGCATTTTCGCGAATCTTCACTTACTCAACCACGGTAGTCTGTTGTTCTTCCTCTGCTTCTAGGAGAAGCTGGTGGCCTTTTTTCAGTAGGACCCTACTTCTCTTGGCCTGATCATCACCTATTTCTACCAAAAGACACCAGTTCCAAGAGACCAGGCTACCTGCTGCTGTTTGATGTGTTCTGTACAGTTGACCTTAGCAGCAGTTAGTTGATAAATCTCTTTGGGTTCATGACCTCGAGTGACCCCTTTCACATTGCACATAATCATTTAAAAGTCATATATGTCACATTTCAGCACCAATTTAAGTACATTTCCTCAGAATCCTAATGACTTGTTCAAATGTCTTCATGTTGGATTCTTTAGCATTTTAATCAGCATCCATTTGAATTGTGCCAGAGATTTCTGATTTTCTTAAAGATACACTTCCTCTTTTTTATATGGGATGTGATAAAACAATGATTCCTCAGTATCTATTCTAAATGGCACGAACAGCCTCCTCAGATTTGTACAGAGTACTATACCAGTATGGTCAAATACAGTGGTCAAATAAAGTGACAGTGCAGGCTGCAACTGAACAAGTTACAAGTGAAAACTAGCGAGGAAAATGTGTGTAAGCACCTGCTTGTATGAGTGTATGAGTGTGTGTGTGTGGGTTCATGTGATCACATGTGAGCCTCCTCCTCTTTGAAGACTTAACATAATCCAGGTTGCCAGATTAGAGCAGGTGTCAGAGGGGCTACAAGCCGCGGGTTGCCAGATTGGGCTTCAGCTAAGTGAAGTCTGTGGGATCCTGGACACTGATAGACAGAGCAGATAACATGGTGGGCAACACTGGCAGAGAGGACAAGAAGGGGATTTAGAAAGCTACTGTTGACCTCTGCTGATGGGGTCAAGTTGTTCATTAAAGAAATGGTGGCATGTGCCTTTATCAGTCTTTTCCAGTCCCATCCTCTGATCCCCTTTATCCGCCTATCCCTCTGTCTCACTGACTTTCATGTTGAAAAGAGGCCGCACACACAGACACAGACATACACAGAGACTGCGGCTTCTTCCGCTCCTCTCTGAGCTGTTGAGCATTGTTATAGTACATATTCACAAGCACTTTACACACCCACACATACATAAAAAAACAACCTTGCCCTGAGCCCTAATCAAAGCATCAGTGTAATTCAAACAATCTCCTGCCCTCACCCCCCCCCTCACAGTCACCTCACCACAGCGCATCTCTTGCTGCAGAGGCGACAGAGGGCACAGAAAAAAAAAGGAAGAGGGAAAAAAATATGAGCCGGAGTCAAAGGGGCCGACAGACTATTCAAGGATAAAGAGCACACGGAGTAAAACTCTTCAGCTCGGAAAAGCTTTGCTCTGGTAGAAGTTTTCACTCTTCAAATTTAACATGAGCAGATGCAAACACGATGTAAATTCAGGAAGCTTTTAGGGCAACCAGGTGTAAAAAGTCCTCGTACGG
The DNA here is from genome assembly GCA_029814765.1 of Acanthurus leucopareius. Taxonomy (NCBI): domain Eukaryota; kingdom Metazoa; phylum Chordata; class Actinopteri; order Acanthuriformes; family Acanthuridae; genus Acanthurus; species Acanthurus leucopareius. The sequence goes on along the minus strand of JAQMCX010000011.1, from coordinate 16,069,855 downwards.
CAGGTCCTCTTATATCCTCATTTGAGCTGTACAACATTACATCTGTGAGAGCTATGTGTGTCTGTGTGTGTGTGTGTGACTGAAAGCTCTTGTCTTTCTCAGGCAGCTCAAGTACATGGAGTTTTTTTTTTTAAACTGAAAGAGTGCGAAAATCCCTCCTACACAGGGCAAAGAGATCGCAGATATGACAGATCGTGATGAAGTCAAAAAACACTCCAACTCCTGCTGCAACCGCTTTTAGCCAGAGTCAGGTAAAAAAGGTCCTTCTTGTGCTGGAATGCAAAAAGTCTAAAAGGGCTCTTACCTCAACACTTGCGCCTGGTGAGTGTGTGAGGTTTTAATAAATAAACTGGGTATACTAACCCCCTACACACACTGCCATCACATCGTAAAAATAAGGAAAAAAATACTGTTCCTGCTATGATGCTTTCAGCTTATTTGTACATATTTAGTTTTTTAAAGGTGAATGACTTCAAATTCTTCTGATGTTTGAATAATGCAAACAATAAAGGGCTTCAGTGGGAGGTAGAGCACCCTGCTTGATATTAAAACAGATTTCATACCTGTGAAGTTCACTGCTCACTCATGAAATTTTGGATTATGCTGAAAGGAATATGCAAGTTTTTTAAACCTGCAGCTGCTCTAATGAACACAAGATCAAACTGTCAAACTAGTTTGGTAATGGCTAACATGCTAGCCATCTGAGAACAAGCAGAGCTTACTTAGTGCTTAACTGTGAGCTGGCTAGCTCAGTTGCTAACAGGACAATAAATACAGACATTTAATCCACAATATACTTTGGTTCAGGTGACTTGTGTCTCATAACTGTATGAAAAATGTTCTTCGCTTGTGGAGCAGTTTATAGGTGACGGAGAAGAATTAAATAAAAGTGTGTGTTGCAACACAGCTAATGTGTTAGGTTAGTTTGCTCCATTTTGGACTCTTTCTCAAAGGTCAGCACTGTCAAGATGGTTTGCCAAATGCTGCAAAATGTTGCTGTTTTAAAATGCCAGCGTGACCGGGCACATTGTAAACAACACCTTATAAATACCAGGTGTGCCTTTGTGCGTCATAGTCCTGGATTATTTGTAAGAAAAACATCACTACAAATCAACATCTAAGAGTTTTAAAAACAATGTAATTAACTTCAGTTACATTTAAGCTTGAGGATCATTGTTCTGCTAATGAAAAAAATCCAAAGTCCGAAGGTAAATGTTCATATTCAGGATTAGATGAGGATTTGACTTTTGCTCCATAAATGTTCCTATAAATGTTCCTATGCAGCACTGTTTGGTCCATTAAAGTGTTATAAAGGCCAGACTTGTATCACCTCGGAGGACTGTGAGTGTGTGTTTGATTGACATGTCTCAGACCCTCAAATTAGATTTGTTGGACTTCTTAAAGCAGTAGAATGTACACCTTTACTGTTCATATTGGTTCAAGAACTTGCTGACTTGATGTAATTTCCTGCATCTAGATTTGTAACAAATTAAAGGAGAGAGAGTAGAGAAACATAATGAATGCAGAGACTTGCATAAAAGTGCACTGAATGGTGCAATGAAGCAATTAACATCCACTCATGCTCTGTGACATTTAAAAACACGCTGAGCAGACTCAGTTGATTCTGATATCGTATCAACATGGCAGGAGGAAAAGATCTAAGGGACTGTTCATTGTTGTGGCACGGATGGCTGCAGCCTCAGTCACACAGACCGTTCAACTGGCCAGAGTTTCAAGGGATGAGTGAATAAAGTGACATCTGCATTTACTCTAGATCCATGCTAAAGTCATCGGTAAACAGGGTCAGAATTGCGGTCGACAGTGCGCATTTGTTGACTGTGATGCTACTGTGTTAGGAAGATATGTAAAGAAGAACTAGAACATCTTTTCCTTGGTTAACTGAGAATTTAAATGCAGGCTGTGCCAGCAAGAGCCGCCTGTCTGCAATTCCACAGAGAGGGATATTGTAGTAGGGTTGCAGTGCATAAACCTCACATTACAAAGATGAATGCGCATTTTAGAGTTCAGTTCACCACATTCTCGACAAGTGGGTGAATGCATGTGAGGCTTACAACAAGACAACAGAACGGGTCTGATGCTTAACCCCAAAACTAAGGGGATTGTGTAGGTCAGTAATGCTGTGAGGAGGCATTTTCCTGGTATGGTTTTGGATTCACTTGTCCTCTTAGAGGGAAGGGTCACTGAAAATCAATACAAATTGTTCTAAATGATCATCCTCGTGCTGTGATGAAACAAATCAATTCTGACAGAGGTGGTCTCCCCCAGGCTGACAATGTCCCTTTTCCATAGGACATGAGGGGTCACTCAAAGGTTTGATGAGTCTGAAAATGATGAGAATCATATGCCACAGCCTTGACAGTCACCAGATATCAACATGCTAGACAGTAGCAAGGCAACAGCAAATAATAGCATATCTTTGAAAGCATGTTATTCCAAAGTCCCTACAGACAAGTCCCACCACTCCGCGGCCATCTTGACGGCGCCTTCTACTTTGCACATGTGTAAGTTGGCACGGTTGGCCTATCAGGTTGTCAGTTCAACTGCTACAGAGCAAATGATTGGTTTCAAGTGGGGAGAGGTGGAATATTTACATGTAACCGCCATCTTTGGCGTTACAAATTTCCCCCATAGAGTCCCATTCAAATGAAGTGAGTGGTGTGTCTCCTCTCTCTCTATAGTCTCTGGTTATTCTTTCCTTTTAGTAGTAGTTTTTACTGGTTTATTAGGTTTTCTCTTTTGATTAGCAGATGGATCCATATTTCAGTCTAACAATATGCTGTAAGCCTCGTCTCATAATCTCACAGTCTTTTGTTGACATTTAGATTTTTGTGGAATAAAGGTTGATTTGAGGTCCTTTGAAATACGCTCATGTTTTTTGTCCAGATCCTCAGATGCAGTGCCTGTTTTGATGCTAATAAAACCCTTGTGCATCATATGAGAAAAATGTGCAGTCAACCGTAATAATCATATCCGCTCCTGTTTTTGTGCAGACTCCAGACTTTATGCTCACTGTGTAGTAATCTCAATGATATGTCTTACAGGAGGCAGAGAGAGTTTCATAAAAAAAAACAGTTCAGAACTGAGAGACAGAGATGTAGAACGCATGCTTGCTGGATTTGACATGAATTTCAGACATTGAAACTCAGCCGTTGTTTCCCACTTGCTTGTCCCACCTCATCTCTGCCAGGACTACAGCTCTTTATGATGCAAACTTGGGTTTTCTGCCTCCGGTAGTTGCTCAAATGACAGTAATCAGTAAATCAAAATCCAATCTTCAAAACATTCTTTCAGACACTCAGGGATGATGTGACACACAAACAAGCGTTTCTTTTTGAAACAATGTGTTTTACCAAAGAGAAACACTTGAAGCACCAGTGTTAACAGAGAGGCTGATTTGTTACTGATTGCATTTATTTACATTGATGAAATGGCAAACAGTCACCAGGGTCACGTTAAGTGAATATTTACCGCCTTTGACAGAATTTTGATTGACAACTACGGAAAGTAGTTCAGTCTGACGACTGTCATTTTTACAGATTGGAACACTGCTTTCTGTAGTGTTAAAAAATATACACACAACACTGTCAATAACCACATGTAGCCTATTCCAGCTGTTGTGGACCACCTGTCCAGTTGGACGCACACACACACGCACGCACACACACACACACACACACACGGACCTGAGCAAAGCAAAGGAGAAGATAATGTTGTCCGCGTATTCTGTGTTTTTAGCTGAACTAGACCTGAAAATGTTTATCTAAAACAGACCGATGATGCTGTTTTTCCCTCAAATAAAAAAGGCCAACTATTCCTCCAAAACATAACACACACATACACCTGTCAGGGGGCAAAAAAAATTGGGCACAAGTTATCTGCTTCTGTAAAAGGCTGATTTTAACAATAAATCAAAATATACCTTCCCTGAAATAAGGTATACTTATCAACAACTTGAGGACAAAAAAAATGCTCTGCATGCCCAAAAAAGTGTAAGCTATTTGGCTGATTAGACCTTTTGTTAGGCTCGAAGGAAATGAGGTTGGGTGAAACTCCATCTGCTCTACAGGCACAAGAAACTAACAGGAGGAGAGAAACTGTTAGTCAAGAATGGTCAGTACACTCATACAGTGTAAAATCACAGGAGATTTGAGTAAAACTTTCCTTAGTGCCCATGGTTGTCTTCAGAAAACATTGGTTTTATTTATACTAATATACTCAAAGCAGGTAGAACTGACAGACTGATTTTAATAGTGAAGTGTCAGCTTAATATACAGGCAAGAAAGTGGATATAAACCAAACCAAACAGTAATAAAAGTAGCGCACTGACACTGATTGACTCTATTTGAGTCAATTCAAATCAAAGGCAGTGGAGTGCTCTTACCTTCCAGTAATCAGGAGGAAGAGGGTGAGGATGACGAGGAGGGTAAAGCCACCAACAGCTGCTGTGACGATGACCAACACCTGTCCTTGGTCAGAGGCAATGTCTGATGCTGGAGGAGGTGGAGGAATATTGATGGGGAAGATGGGGAAAGAAGGAAATGAAGGAGAAGAACCAGAGGATTGTGGTCAAAGGGAGAAAAGGAGCAACAGTGTGAGAATGTAAAGAGCAGATAAGAATGATAAAAGCAGAAAAGGGAGAAAATATGGAAATAGGATGGATGGGAGATGGGATAAGGTGAAAAGAAAGGGAAAATTTTTATTCAATATCATCTTAAATAGTCCGCTCCAACAATACGCCATGCATACACCATGTAGGCTCAGTTGATAGGCAGATATTACAGAGACATGTTTGATCAGCTCTTTGTAATGCAAAAAACCCTCCGTCAGCCTTCGAACGGGAATGATTCATATGCCTGCTGCTGTTTAATTAATATTATTCATTCATGAAATTGTGATTTAGTCTATGATCATTTGGTTAAATTGGGCCCATTTGATATTCATGATTTTCTCTTTTCTGTGTCTTGTCACAAGGCTAACGAATCCAAGATAATTGAAAGATGATTGCTATTACCAAACTTATTTCTATAATATTTCACGCTTAATGAATATGAATTGGAGATCAGGGTGCGTGGTCGTGGGCCCAATGAGTGAGGCATGTGGATTTATACAGTATTTGGGTGTGTGGATGTTAGGTAAAGAGCATGTGTGTGGGTGTGTGCAGGGTGTTAAGGATGTGTGTGTGTGTCTTTAGATGGATAAAAGTAATTACAGAGCGCTCAGAGGGTCAGTGAGTGAAAGTGGCGGTGGCCAGATCACACAAGACAATCCTCCCAGCCGTCAGCTTCATGCACTCTTCACATTACTAACTACGCAGATGTGTTGGACTGATGCTGCTCTAATGAGGTGTGTGTGTGTATGTGCATGTGTGTGTGTGTGTGGAGAGGGAGTGAGAGGAAAGGGCGGCAGAGGACAGGATGAAAGAAGTGAGGTGAGGGATGAGGAAAACGGATGACAGGAGGGAGATAAAGACAAACAAGAGAGAAAGAGGCAGGCGGAAGTGACAGACGGATGGAGAAACGAGCGCGTGAGACAGTGAGTGACAAGCGGAAAGACAGACTGACAGGGAGCGGGAGAGGGACAGGGTCCAAATCTGCTTTCTTTTTCAGATAAAAGGCCAGCCAGTACAAAAGCTTGGCCGAGCAGCGTCTGATCCGTAGATAAAGCAAAGCTCTGCAGCTTTGGAAGGCAGAGGGCCACTGTGAAGCCAAATCCCCCCTCAACAATACCTGACCCAACATAAAAGGGCAGCTGGACCTTTGTATTTTATGAGTAGACCTGCAATAGAGCTACTACTCAGACACAAAAAAACATTGAATATACACCTAACATCAAGGCTGTTTTGTCAAACTCCCTGTTGATTGTATTTTTTTTTCCTGTTGCCATTGTAACCGGTTCCCTGACCTTTAGGGATTTAGGGTTTCTGAAAGTAACCTGTCTGAAATTCATACTGTAGGGAGGCCAGATGCTCTAGCTGTAATCTAATCACAATGAAATCAGCTGCTTTAGGCCGCATTTTGTATTGAGAGAACTCTGAACTGAAATAAATGAATTAATAAATTAATATATAATTTTTCCAGGTCCACTTCCAGTGTGTACTATTAAGAATCTAAGTAAAGTATAAGAGAGAGTGGAGTATAAATATCATATAATGTAACAGCAATACAGCAAGAGTCAGTAGAAGGGACTGAGCTTATAGTTCTAACCCACTGTGACCACAGATATTTTGCCTCATTGTCTGATATTTTCCAGTCATAGTGTTGAGGAATTTCTTCTACTTAATTCACATTGATATCCTAAATTTTATGCTAAAAAAAAAATCAAATATCAGTAACCTTAAATGTTTTACCAGATTAACTCAGAGTATAACTTTTCTCCAAATGAATCTTGACGTTGTACACAGTAAATACACCTTGCTTTCACACTGTGGTAAAGTAAAGAAAAGTAAAGCTGAAAACTGCCTGCAGAGTAGGAAGAACACATTCAGAAATAAAATTCATGAGCAAAAATATACATGATGTTGTGTTGTCCCGCTGCTGGGATCATGCAGTGTCTGTGTTTCTGTGACAGTTTATGTTTGTGGGTAAATATGTCAGGATCTCATCATAAAGTTGTTGCTTCTCATGCTGGTGGGTTCATATTCAGGCTTGTTACATGGTGTTGTGTCCATGCTGCATGCTGCCCTGAGCGCTGCTCCAGGCTATATGAACTCCATCTGACCCTTAACTGCTGCTCACAGTAAACACCAGCTATCTGTGACTCTAATGTCATGAAGATGAGAAGATAAAATTAGGAAAAGACCATACGGAGCATACTTTTTAATTATATTTGAGAAATGTAACTGACAACATGATTTCTCTCTAAGGATAACTACCGGTAATATTTAAGAATTTTTTTTCCACTTACTCGACCTAAACAACAACAAAAGAAAAACTGAAGGGAAAGATGTTTACTGGCCTTGATACAGCCCATAAACTTATTGATGGATTTTGTTCATACAAAGTGGGATAACAAAGGATGGCTGACCCATTTCTCCAGTCTCATCCCAAACTGACACACTGAGTGAGATGTTTTGTTTGCTGTCATCACCTCACGCTTTACAATCAAGTCAGAAGAGCCCTTTGGTCTGAAGACTTAACCTGATGCTGCTAAAAATAATCTCCACCACAGATCACCTCATCAATGCTGTTTTTGTCATATCCTTATGTGTCTCATACAGATGGACAAAGTATTTGCTACTGACTCTGTGTAACATGCAAAGCTTTACTGTTAAAAGGCCTCTATAAACATTTGATTAATATTATATTGGTTGGAGTTTTGTTGGACACCAAAACTACTTGGTTAAGTTCAGGAAAAGATTGTAGGTTTTCAGCTTTAGGTTTCCCACTTTTGGGACACAGCTGTCAAACCGCGGTGAAATCCCAGTGTCCATCTCTTTTTATCTCGCATTATTATCTAGTATTTGGCTCTGCGATTGTGTTGAGACATTCAGTTGTTTTTTGCCGTTGGTCCTGTCACTTCTTTTAAAGCCTTGGGACTTTGTTGTTCTTTCTACCACGTCAGGTTAAACGGTTACAATGAGCATATACTATTGACACACATTTGTTTACTTTGGACTTTGTTTAAACCCCAGTTAACTAGGTACACTGGTGCCTCATAAAAGACATCAAGGAGCGTGACAGAGGGTTCGCATTTGATGAGCTGAGAAAGAGACCTGGCTGTTATTATAGTCATTTGCAGAATTGAGTGCAGCAACATGCTTTGGAGGATTTTCCTTTTCATGTCATTTTGCAGTGAAAAACTGCCATCAGCTTAAGTACAAATACAAGCATTTATATAAAAACAGATGTATCCCTCCCCAAAACTGTGCCCCGAACAAGCGCTGTTGATTGTCTCAGGCACTTACAGTCTCCAGTAGTTTCGTATTCATATTTCGGGGAGTAGGAGCTGTATCCAGCAGGCGTGCGGGTGCGAACACTGAAGACATACCAGGTCGCTGGTTTTAGACCTGAGATGATCACACTGGGAGCCTTGGCACGTGTTGATGAGTAGCTCAACTGCTCATGTTCCTGTGAGGGACGGTACAAGGTGATCAAGATATTCTGAGCGCCTCAGAAAAGGTTTTCAATAAAAATGATGCAGTAAATAACAAACAGATTCTCTTATGTGCACCCTACTTTCAGCTTGTTACCACATGACAAGTGTGTTAGAATGCATCAGTCTATATTTCAAACACCATCCCCCTTAATGAGACGCCACCAGGGATACCTTTGCAGGATATAAATCCCAAGTCAACAGTGTTGTATGTGACTGTTTAATCAGTGTGCTATATCGCTGTGCCAGCATCTTATGTTAGCAAAAGCCATGAGGATTGTCTGGTGCAAAGCCAGACTTTCTTGTATAACCATAAAGACTCAGACATCTCTGTCCAAACCCTAATAAATACAAAATGAAGGATCTTTAGTAATTTTTTCACACACCTGCTTGATCCAGATTTTCCTTGAAATCTCCAATTTCAGGCTAAATTCATGGACAAGGACCATAATTTGGTCTGTAAAAATTACATCTGTACTTAAACACTGCTAAATTTTTTTACACTGGACTTGAACATTAGCAGAAGTAACTATACCTTTTCATAATATTTGATCTCATAGTCGAGGATGGGCAGTGTGGTCTGTTCCGGTTGCTGCCAGGAGAGAGCGATGCTGTTTGGAGATGCCCAGTCCTTCTTCAGAGCCCCAATTAGAGACGGACCTGGTTTGAAAATAAATACACACAAAACACACAGACATCAGCTTCAATGTCTTTACATCAGCCAAAAGAATTTATGAATCCTGCTTTTGTGAATATCCTAAAAAATAAAATGTGTAATATTAATAACAATATGGTTGATTGAATCCATATACAACGGCTCTGAGCAGCAAAACAAATTCACAAGCTAGACTAACAGTGCAAGAATGCAAGATTCCCTTAAATCATTCTACCATAGAAGAAGAAATGTAAAAAAAATAAAAATAAAAAGCAAACAATATAAAACAAAACAAAAACAAAACAAAAACTGAAAATAAAGTTGTAATGCACTGAGCCACTGTAACTTAGCGCTACATGTCCAATACTCAGGTTTAAAACCAGCAACTTCCAGTGATATACCCTTTGAACTCTTGCCTTGTTTGTGCAAATTAACAAGTGTTAGCATGCTAACAGGCAGTAAGATGATGACCATGTGCAACATTACCTGCTGAATATCTGCATGCTAACTAAAGACTCTCAGAGCTGCAAGTGCATCTAGACTTTCAGTTTTGTTGGTACTGGAAGAACCAGTTGACCCCAGCAAGCAGTCAGTTTGACAAGAATGTGCACTGAATACAGAGTGAGGGGTTTCTCTTTATGCAGCCAGTGCACAATGAAGGTATACGGTGCGACTGGAAATCCAATGTACACGTGCATGTACACGCATGAAACACAAACAGATTAATATCGTCCACCTAGTCAGCAATAATTATTAGATATCCATGCTCACACTCCATTATATTAAAAAATAGGCTTAAGTCCTTTTAAGTCACTGGAGGAAAAAAAGCACATCAGCACAGCTATTCCCTTTGCCCAAAAGATCATCACGCTTTAATTGAAAACAAGTTGAGGAAGCTACATCTTCTTTTCTTGGACAGAATTGCATTAGCTTTGCTCTATGATTTCCTGCTGGGTAAATAACTGCACTGAGCTCCCCAGAGAGGTCAGCAGATGTAACTACCCTGAGAGTCATTATTATATATTATATCATCTAATGTTACAGTGTCGACTCATTATGTGGATATAAAATGTAGACCTGCTTTTCTCATGTGTATTTAAAGTGAAATGATGACACTGACGCTATTTTCTTTTCAATTATTCCACCGTAGCGTGCCTGGGGAAGCTGTTTGTAGTTCTCATTTTGTCTGGAGCTGAGTAATAGGGGGAAGCTCTGGGTTCAGGGGAAGCGTGGAGGATCAGGCATGGGGGGTTAGGCTTTGGGCACTGTGGTGGAGAGTCTTGGGGTTGGGGTTTGGAGGCTAGATAAGATGAGAGCTGTGGGCTGTGGGTTTGAGCTTGTTAGCCAGAGACCTACTGCTACTAATCTGACAGAAGGAGCTAAAAATGAACACCTCTGTTCCCTTCATCCTCCTCTTACTTGCTTCTTTTCTCCACCACCTGCCACTTTTTGTCTATTTGCTCTCCTTGTGGTCTTCATCTCTTCATAACCTTCATAACATGGCTTTAACTGTTTGTTCTTCCTGCAGATCTTCAAATCTCTCTCCACACTCGGACTTCGAAGACAATAATAATCAGCATGTTAGGGAGCAGGAACTCACAAAGAGGAGAAGAGGAGGGCAAAGGCTTAAATTATGACAAAGAAAGTTGAGCTACAAAGAGGACACAGAGGTGAGTGTCCAAAAAACACTGTTTCGTTTCCTCCCCTGGTGCTGTGGTGCTAATAGGATAAGAATATCATTCAAATAATCTCCAGTGGTTATGTGACTGTTTTAAAATGTAAAATGTGGAAAACTTGTGTGTTTGCTAAAGTGTATTTAGAAAAAAAAAGGAAATTCAGAAAAACGCCTTACATTTTATGTTATTCACACACCCATCATGATTACTAATGACTAATACATGCAGTTAATCATGCAGCCAACAGCTCAGGTCAATAATTTTAACTTAATCGAATCTCTGTAATGTGGTGGTGATGAAATAGGGCTGGAGGGGTTAGGTGTGTGTGCTGTGGAGCATCTAGAGCAACAGTCACTTTTACTTTAAATGAATCTTAATGCTTGGCTTCTTCCTAATAACCTTAAACTTAATAGCCATTTAAAATTTGGTAGGTTGTCTGAAATGTTAGCAAAAATAGAACAACATAATATCATGCGTGAGTGAAAACACCTTATCATATTAGCATAATCAGCAGGCTCAAAGGGCATGGCATGTGTGTGAGTGCATACACGTATATGTTGGTGTATATGACTGTGTGTTTGTGCACATGTTTTTATCTTAAACAGGGTATGGAGCAGCTGGAGAAAGCAACACAATTAGCCGACCTTGCTGACATCTTATTAGGTGTTATTATTACATATAACCTTTCATATGAGCATTTTACTCAGAGCTCAGTGCTCATATCCTCTGCTCTGTCTGTCCTCAGCGGCAGAGAAAATTCATCTCAGGGGGATTTTATCTGATCTAACTCTCTTTAATGAACCACTCTGTCGAGGCTGCGACGTTGCAGGGTTTCCTGCGTTGCTCATGCCAGCTGGGTACAACAGTGGCGGCAGGGTGGTGTGGTTTGCGGCTACAGTCATGCGGTGGAGGCATCAAACTAAGACACGGCAAGATGGCTGGCATCTGCTGTTAGCATATTGGCCCCTGATAGGGAACAATAAACACAGCCTAAACACAATCTCCCTCTGACTCAGAGATTAAAATCAGCCTCCCACTGCACGGCACTGCAAAATGCACGCTCACACGAGCTGTGCAAACAAACAAGGGAACACAGTTTGAAGGAAGCACATGCACTCGTGTGCACGCACAAACAGTTGAAGGCAGACTTGGGCAAAAACAGTGTTTGTTGGAGAGGCACAGACCACTGGCTGGCTGGCTGGCTGGCTGGCAGGAAATAATAGCCAGTAGAAATGTGGCAGCACTTCTTGAAGTCAAGACAGAAGTCATCCTGAAACAACACTCACAAATTCCTTTCCACAGTCTTCATTACAAAGACACGATTGCTTTGCTAGAGCTGTTGGTTCAAACTCAAGGAAATATGGCACATTTTTCAACAAGATCATATCAACCCTCCAGCACCCATTCAGTGTTCAGCTGTCAGTTTCGGAATTGATTTTAAGATTTTACTAATCACCTTGGAAGCACTTCATTGTTTGGCTCTCAGCTTCATCACTGCATTGTTGTTCCCCTTCGAGGGTGGGCACAGCCTCAGATTATCATCCAGGTGTCTGCTGGCTGCTTGGAGTGCTGGCTTTTTACTACAGGTGACTGGGCTTTTGCAGTTAGGGTCCCTCAGCTCTGGATTTTCCTGCCAGAGGGTCTGAGACTTGCAGAATCTTTGACATCAACACTAAAAACCTCCTTAATAAAGTTTTAGTCTTTTTTTTTTTTAATTACGGCACACTGTTTTATTCCCAGCATATTTTATATGCTTTGGTATTTTTATTTATATATTTTTGTTGTTTATTTGCCCCTTCATCCTTTTGTGTTAAAATCTTATTTCAATTATGAAAGACAAGAAGCTCTTTGCACTGAAAGTGTAATTGTACCATACGACATATTTATCATATTTAACATTTTAAAACGAATGAAATCTCTTGACATTGATGCAAGGGTTATCAAAAGAGATTTCAAAATTCTTAAATCACAATAATTCCACTTGGATACCATTTGTTTAAAAAGCTAAAACAGACAGAATCTGCCGCTGTGTGCATATTTGTTTATTTCCGAAGGGTGGCGTATGAAACACATTACTGTCTCCAGGCATTGACAAGATACTGTGAGGACACACGGCAACTGTCTTTAATGATTCTGCATGTGGGTTATTAGAGCTGTAGCATGAAATCTGCCAGAGGAACTCACTCTCTTTCTCTGCGATGCAGGAGCATTGGAAAGCCATTAGAAACACCAGTCAATTACGATGCCCGATGGATGGATTTTCCAGTCAAGCTTGGTTAAGCTCAACATAAACTAATGGAGAGTCTTTAAATGAGCTTGACCTGCATATGATTTTAATTAGCTTTCCTGCCCTAAAGGCTTCCATTAACTGTTTGAAAAAATCAATAGAGCCAGTATTGATGCTGTGCGAGAGCTTAAACGATGTCCTAACACCACAGATTCATTGCTGATGGAGAGATAGAATGAAAGAGGAACACACACACACACACACACACACACACAGTATAGGGGCTCTTGTTTTTACGACTGTCACACTGACACGTCTGTTTCTCTTCTAGGTGTCTGGTTGTGTTTGTCTTGCAGCCGATGCAAATTGGTCTTTCAGCAGGCCTCTTCAGGGGTGAATAGAATGAAAAGATTTATGGGAACAAACACACATACACACATGCTGCACAAACATGCAAATATTTGAATCACCTGAATTCGATTTGATTTGATTCAAATTAGTTCAATTCAATACCATTGGACTCGATTCAGAGCTGTGGCTGCCATCGACAGGTACGTGGCGGGCTTCAGAAACACTTCACAGTGGCTTCAGGGAATGAAGGGAATGAATGATTAAATTGAAGTTGTCTTCAGCGTTACCACTGGGACCTAAAGTAATCAGTTGGAGCAATGTCACATTTTTAGAATCTGTAATGCCTGTGTGTGAATGTGTGTGTGTGTGTGTGTGTGTGTTTGCAACTGTGCTGCTTTTACAATCTGCCAGACAAAACTGAAGTGACATGGGGTCTGCTTTGGGGACTATCATCATTACCCTTCATTAATGCTGGAGGTCATTTCCATTACACTGTGGGTCATCAGCTCTCTGTCATGAATTCCATGTGTAAACACACAGACCACGCCACAGAGACCCGACAACAGTCAAATAAAGTGTTGGGTCAAATTAGAGAGTGTATGTCCAACTATGGCAAGTGACTAATCTGATCAACTAAATCAAGCACTATATTATTGAAATTGTTGCCTCATTAGCACTGACCTTAGTGTTGTCCACCTGAAAATCAGATCTCCAGACAATATGAGCTTGTTTGTTGGACCATCAAGGTGTAAGTTTAAGGAACAGTTCGACATTTTTAGCTTTCATGCTGAGAGTTATATGATTGATGTCACTCTTCATCAGTGCATCTGGTGTGCAACAGAGTGCAAAACTGAAAATAAATGTTACACACAACTTAAACCAGGATTATGTTGAAGTGGTTTAAGATGACTGGTGGGACCACTGTGTATCCTCTGAGTTGAGATATTTTCTCTTGTACTGCCATGTTGTATTGGTGACAGATTACTTAACTTGTATGTCCTTCTTGAGCATAACACTCCCAAAATATCAGACTTATCTCATATCCTGTAGATGCCCCGGGACACCCTGTAATAACTTGAAAAATCGTTGTTACTGCTCCTTTCCACATATTGCAGGGTCTGCACCACTCTCTCATTCACCGTTTCCTACATAGTAAACAGTCTTTACTGAGAAGCAAATTATTAAGCAAACTAATCAAGATTTCAAACACCATCATTATACAGCACCATGACTGACAAGTGTAGTGTTTCATGACTTACTGAGAATCTGGACACTTACGTAAACATATAAGATAGTAGAAAAGATGCTGTTTTGGAAACAGCCTCTCTTTCATACTGGTGATAGATCTCTATTTCACTCCAAAAAAATTCTGCAAAGCTGCTACTTTTGCAGCAAGTTTGCACCAAAAACTTTTGAAAATTACGGATTCGGTCATTGCATTGCATCTGTGCATGGATACATAAAGCCCACGTCTCAATCCATTCCATACTGACTATAGCTTCACATTCCTTCTTCCATCTCCTTCACTACAATCTCCATATAAAGTGCTGCCATTTGCTGGCCAATCGTCTCCAGCAATCGCTCTCCCCACTGTGGTTATAGGGGCTTCTTTTTTTCCAGGCGTATTGTTGCTGCCTGCAGTCCCAGAAAGGAAAAATGGATGTGACCCCCCTGACACTAAATAGCTGTCAACCGGATCTAAACTGGGACAGTTTCTTGTTCTCCCTCGGCACACCTGCAATACCCCCCTGCTGTGGTGGCTGTCTTTAATATGACAGTGGAGAAAAGCTACTTAGACTCCTTTGCCCCATCCAGATGGTGGGTACAACAGTCACCCAGACCATTTATCATGTGTATCTGCTGAGTACAGGGAGTTAACAGGTAATTAAAATCATCAGTCATGCAACAAAAGCAGGGATTGGAGAGGCGAGGTAGAAAGGAGGAAGAAGGGAAAGAGACCTTTCTGCTTGTTCCACTTTCTTTCTGTGGCTTTGAGTTGTGGTGGGAAAGATGCTAAGTAAATAGAAATGGAAGGAGTGCTGAAAAAATGAAGATAAAGGAGGCAAACCAAAGCCACCTAGTGCAACAAAGTCTGGCTTTGGATGATCTTTGACTTGCAAACAGTTCTCAGCATTTAAACCTTTGTCTTCTTATAAAAAAAGACAGATAGATTTAAAGTTAAAAAAAGAGAAGGGATGTCCACTGTCTTGTAGTGGAGGTTTGTCTCCTGCTCGCCTGTCTGACTCTCTTAGGGTCCCGTCTTTAATAGGGTCCCAGCTTGCCACTGATCCCTCTTGTTCCCACTTAATGGGGATGTGGAGAAGCAATGACGTGTGGGAAAGGCCAGTGAAACCGGCCCCATACTGGCCTACCACAATCAATACTCATTTGGCCTCCACCTCTCTTTCCCCAAAAGTAATTAATGAGAAGAACGGAAGTATCTGGCCGCTGACAGCTGATTTCCCTGCTGGTCCCTGTCCTTAACACCCTGTCCACTTCTCATGCTGCTACTTAAAAGCTTCATTATGGTTGAAACCAAGCATTCAGTATTGGAAAGTGACAAAGATATGGGCAGACATAGACGTCGATGCGTATAATGTTCTAACATTAATTAAAAATTAGAATAAGAGTCTGAAGTCATTCTCGCTAGTTTAGTGAAGTGGATAAACACACTAATTTTTTTTAATGCCTTTTTAGAACACAAATTAAATAGCAATATGTAATGCTTTGTTCAACTTGTGTCTTTTTTTTAGCTAAAATGATGAAGCTTTGATTACCAATTTAATGTACAGTGGATAACAGGATAGTCACTTTTACTTAAAATTCAAATTGAACATGGTAAAAGCAGTGCCATGTACTCAACTCTGCTGTCAAAGTCCAGTTAAAATTGGCTGAACATTTGATACAATGCTATGTGA
>JAQMCX010000011.1:15998023-16053816 GCA_029814765.1 Acanthurus leucopareius | reverse complement strand
ATGGGTCATCAAGGATCGCTCCATTATAGAAGGAAGCATGCACTTTAAAAGCACTTATAATGCACAAGGTAACAGTAGGTATGTTCAAGACCAATGAAATGGCCCTTGTGAGCCAATTACTGTCAAATTCTACATATGTGTGTAAAAGGTTATTGTTTAGTTCCAGTAATTTTTCTCTAGTTCTAGTGAGCCACCTCTCACAATTTTTTTTCCAGCTGGCAACAACAGCAATTCTCTAAAAAAATTGTTGTGATTTGTTGAATTCAAAATTCTCATGTGAACCAGGTTGAGAGAGGAGGGTTTTCTAAAATGTTCTGACCCATGTAATGTCTCACAGTAAACTGCACTAGCGTTGTTCTTCGCTCACACTGTTTTATGAAAAATCAAAACCAATGCAATTGTGATGGGAATGTGTGTAAGCAATTAAAACACGCTGTTAAAAAAATCTGACAAAGCAGTAAAGGTTAGTTTGGATTCTTTCAAACTTGAATTTCACAGCCCTGAACCACACCACTAACCTCCCCTTTCACTTAAATTAATTCTTCTACTTTAAATTCTGATTTCATAACAATGTTGTTGTTGATGGCAATGGCAGTGATGTTTTTGCTGGTTTTGACTTTGACTTTTAGTGAACAGATTTACTTTTACACAATTCAACCACAGTTTCTGCAGGTTTCTTAAAAAAAACCCAGTAACCACAATCATGATGAAATGACAATACTTTGACTTTAGAGTTAGCACTCCATTTAACAACAAAAAAACCTTTTTGTGGCTTCAAAATGTCCTCTTATTCCCTCTCCTCTGTGAACAGGAGTGCAGAGGGAGAGGAGTGCCACTGCAGTGGAGGTACAGTATAAATAGCAGAGGACCCTCCTGTAGCACCCAGAGCAGACTTACTGCAGCAGAACACACAGCAGGAAGTGTAGCAACAGGCTCTTTCCTATAGAGCTCATTTCAAGCAGTGCCATATACTCAACTCTGCTGTCAAAGTCCAGTTAAAATTGGCTGAACATTTGATGCAATGCTATGTGAATGGGTCATCAAGGATCGCTCCATTATAGAAGGAAGCATGCACTTTAAAAGCACTTATAATGCACAAGGTAACAGTAAGTATGTTCAAGACCAGTGAAATGGCCCTTGTGAGCCAATTACTGTCAAATTCTACATCTGTGTGTAAAAGGTTATAATTTAGATTCTGGTAATCTTATGTGCCACTTCACATAAGTGAAGGTTACTACTCTTTATTATTATTTTTTTTTCAACAGGCTGGCCCTTTCGATAAAGAGGGACATATCAAGATAGTTAAGGCACATTTTCAAGTACTGCATTAGAAAAAGTTGACAGAAATATAAAAATTTGAATACATTTCTTTAATTTTCATTTGCATAAGGTGTTTTTCTCATTTAAAAAAAAAAAAGTACATGCACATAATAGAAGATAAAAACATCTTTTCTGGAAAATTGAAAATTTCAGTCAAATGACTGATCAGTAGTTTCCACTCTGAGGGAAGAAAATGAAGAAGTAGAGGAAGCTGTTTATGCTGTCAGTGTCCTCACAGATATTCCCATAACAACTGAAGACATGGCAAGCAGATTTGTTAACAATGAGGAGCTTTCTGTTTCCACTTTACTACCTCAGCTTCTACTTCTCTGTTTGTTATGGTCATTTGTAACGTACTGTTCACCTTTGACACAGCTTCATTATGCACCTTTTATTCTATAAGCTCTGAACCAGTTTTGAAAAACATCTAATCCTGATTACTATTCTTACTACATTTCAGAAGTTCATTAAAGTTAAAAGAATAAACCTCTGCTATTACTTAAGAGATGAAAAATGGTTAAAGAAATCATTATTAAGCGCTTAATATAAATTGTCAGCCAAAGTGCGTTGCACTTAAAAGGCTAATGTCACTCCTACAAATCCTCACCTTAATAAAAAACTGTGCGACATGTGCTCATGAATGTGACAAAGTAAGCTTGACAAAAGAAAGCTTGTCAGCGTATTTAATGTCTCACGCTGAACATATTGAATACACTGTGTAAATGGTGTATAAACTGTAGAACCTTAAGCTGAGAATGTCTTCAGTAGGTGTTAAAATGTATAAAGGTCTTCAGAGATTTAAGGTAGAACTGCTGTCATTATGAATTGCTTGATGGAGTGAGGGTAATGCAATTTCATTTAAATGAACTGAAGCCACAAAAGGCACTGGCAACTGATTTATCTAACACACAGAAGACAATGGGGCTGCATTCTTGGGAGGAAATTCAAGCCAAAGATTGAAGAGGGGATTGAGGTGGGAGTTGAGAGAGAGAAAACTTCAGAGAACATCCATCAGGATTGCAGAACAATGAATCCAATCACTCTGTATTAATGAGCCAATGCTTAAAATAGTTCCCGTTGTGAGGTGAAGTCAGGGGAAATGATCTTTGCAGGGGGGAAAGAAGCTTCCTGATAAAAGTCTGGGCATAAATCATTTTGTGGAGTAGAAATAGCTAATCTCTTTTCCTTCCAACTCCCCACCTGCTCTGAACACTGCTGAATGGCGATCTTGGGGAATAGCTATTCTTAACGCTGACTGGTGAATAGCTGACTTACTGTATGTTCGCAGGACTCAGAGGAGCTGCCTGAAGATATATATGACCACACACAACACTGTATGTGGGCAGCTAAATGACGGCCTTCAAAACTTCAAGCAAAAAGGTTTTTCTAAAATACAGCAAGCAGCTTTTGTCTAGATGCTGAGGGACTTATTAACAGTTTTTTAGCAGTAAAGACTGTAACATGTGATCTCATGTTATGACACTTAAACAGAACTATCTCTGAACTTAAATCCGTACCGAGCAGCGCTGAATCAATTTTCTGCAAATGCACTTCGTCTGATCACACACACATACAGGCACAGGCACAGGCACACAGACATGGCATAGCTTTGTTCTCACTCAGAAATAACAACACTTTCTAATAATGTGATAATTGAAAGTGTTGTTGATGCACAGTGTTGGTTCAGACGGAAATTCCTCTCTCATTACACAATGGATTGCCATGAAACTGGTGCAGACATTCATGTGCATTTCAAGATTTTGTGTAATAACTTCATAACTGCCTACAGTTTTGTCTAGTGCCACCATCAGGTCAGTTTTATGTTAAAAAAAAAGTATTTGGTTTATTACCAAACGCATAAAAACCTAAAAAACAAAAAAACTTAAACTAAAAATTTCACATTGACCATGAAACAATAAATGTTAGCTTACACTATGCTAGTAAGCTGATAATACTGTATTCACCTATTAAAGTATTAAAGCATCTTAGTATGACTGAGCATATTAATGCACCCTCAACACGTGATGATTTACTTGAAGAGATAAAGTAAACGCAATAGGTAAGTATGGGTGATTATTCAAGAAATAAACTCTACTCTGTAGTCCAAACAAATTCAATTGCAGAAATGCAAATTATGCTCTTTTGAATCCTTGTGCCACTGTGTGACATTACATGCAATGCTATTACAAAAGATAAACCTACAAGGCAAGGCACATTCACATTGCACTACAGCACATCAGTTAATTGGGAGTTTACTACTGATCTGTTATATGTGTCCCTAAAGTTTGTGTTAGTTGTATGACTTTGTCCTGAGGCCCCCCCAATCTGATGTTGTCCATATTAAACAGTTGAGTATTTGTATGCTGTAAACTGAGTACAAATAAACAGATACAAGGCCAACATTGGTACAGATGTCCCTACTGGGCCCAGCTGTGCTAATATGCCCCCGTTCACCTTGTTTTGACTTGTTCTAGCCCTTATCACCTCTCTCTTTCTCGTTGTCCTCCACAATAGTTTGGCCAAATCTGACTCTGTCTGATCCATAACAGCCTGAATACTATGTTATCATCTCCCTCCATCCTCTCTACCTAAATGCAAAATGCAGATAAAAGTCAGAGTTTTTAATGCACCTAAAACATGACGATCACCACTTGCACTCTCATTTTTTTGACTCCACATCTGTTGTTTTTCTGTACAGGTCCAAACTGAACTGGTCTAAGCTTGTGTGTGAGTGTGAGTGTGTGTAAGCAGCAGGTCATGGGCACAGATAAAAGAGGGCGCTGAAGGGCAGAAAATGGGCAGGGGGCAACAGATGCCCCAGGTCACATCGAGCCCCGTGGGATGCCAGCTTAACAAACCTGCCAACAAACACTGTGAGCGAACACCTGCTAACATTATATCGCAGCTGCACACATTCATTATGTCTACACACACATTCATCCTATTGCATACCATTATAAAAGAGTAGGAATAAAACATTGAGCTCATTGTCTTCTATATGATAATGTTTCCTTGAAAAAATATTCTTAAAATTGGGAACTAATATTTAATTTAGCAGAGAAAACTGTGAAGAAAGTTGTCATTTAAAGGCACTGGTAAATAGAAAATGGCTAATTTACCATTTAAGTGTGACAAATTAAGCATGAGGAGACGGGAAGCATTCAAACTGCCATACTGGGTAAACCATGCTGTGGTCTAGAGCTATTTCCTATTGAGGCAGATTATTCACTACTGCTGAGTTTTTGCCATGTCAAGGTTTAAGCGTCACCGTGTACCAGAGACAGCTTTGAATGGAGCCCTTGATGTGAGAACGGGGCAAGTGACTTTTCACACAACCTAAATAGCACAGTACAACTTTGGCCTTATCTTGATTAAGTGTTGGAAGCTTGACATTTGCAGTAGCAGCAACAAGTGCCAAAAGATAAAAAGTTTAAGACTGAACAAAAAAGTGCCAGGAAATCAACAACTTCTGTTGCTGCTTTACAATAAAAACCTTCCAGTGATTCATCATTAGAGAGCTTTTTAATGTGATTTTAAACGTGAGGACATTTGTGGTAAATCAAAGCAAGAACAGCAATGTAGGACTAAAAGAAACTCAAATTTATTTTTGTGTTTTTCTTAGTATTTTCTCCAGTTACCTGTATTTCTACACAAGTTGAGTCAATTAAATTTTATTATGTTGTTACTGCGTATTTCTGTAAAAAAGCTTCGTGGCTCATGGAGTGTAATGCTATAATATTGGAAAGAGATCTTTTCCAGCTCAATTTCGTCATGTATTTTTTACCATAGCTTTTGCTTCCTCTACCTTAGAAGACAGTGGGGGTCTTAACAACTGTATAGCAGCACTAATTTACAACCACTGTGGTGGAGCGCATCCCAGCATGCATTAGATAAAAGGCAGAGAGCTTGGTTCCTCTGATCAAGTGCATTGTTTCTGAACCGGGCCAAACTGAGCAGCCTAAAGGAGAGCCACAAAAACACAGAGAGAACATGTAAAAGTCAGACAGGAAAGACCAGGGAATGTTAATTAACGCTTGAGACCTTGTTGCTATTAGACAGGTAACCACTGGACTTACATGCCATTGCTGCTAAGCATCAGGATCAAACGAGGAAAAAAACACGAATTAAAAGATATCACTTCATTGCTTAAACCCTAATGTAACTCCAAACAATTTTCAGATTTTTTCTTTCTGTTTTCCTTAAAGGGAATCTTTTCATTTAACATGATAGCAGGGACGAACACTGTGCTGTGGAAACCATGCGCAAGTGATTCAGGCTGAAGCACAGAACTCTGTTCTATTTGGGTACAGTGGATCATTTTTTTAGCTGGAGAGGGAATTGAAAGGGGTCCTTATGATAGGTCACTGACACAAGTAACACACACAGTACATTTTTTTTTCTGTGTGTGCTGGTGCTAGTAAAGATGACATGAAGAGCAAAAGCTGATGGGAAATATGATTTTGATCTTATGTTCTCTCTCTGTATCATCCTCTGTTTTTTTCTTCCACCCGAAACTAGGCTCCCTCTGACGACTCTCTTTGTTTATCTCTTTTCTCATTTCTTTCTTTCCCTGCGTCTCGTTCTCTTCTTCTCTCAGTCTTTCTCTTTGCAGAGAGCTGATGGCAGCGGCTTGGTTGTGATCCAATCACAGGCTGGCTGCAGCAATCACCGTCTGCTGATTGGTTTTATAATCCTCACTCAGGATCTCAGATGGGAGAGAATCAGCTGGCCAAGAAGTGCTGCTCTGAAAGCTGTCATACTGATGCACACACGCACATGCACTCACGTACACGCACACACATGCATGCACAAACACGGGCATGCACATCAAAACACACACACCCACTCACACACGCTCACACACGCACACACACAAACAGACTTTCCTTTCTCTCTGAATCTATATCACACTTCTTGACTCCACATCATTACATTCATTCTCTGTACAAAAATTCTGTATGAATGTGTGTGCATGCATGGCTGTGTGTGTAAGTGTGCTGGCATGGCGGTGAATGGACAATAAAGAAGACAGGAGAGCATTCACTCAGTCTGAGTTCTGCATCTGAGATAAACTGTTATTCATCTTATGTGTGTGTCTGTTTGCTTTTAGCGTTGTTGTATATAGCTGCATCCATATGTACAATAAGGACATGCATCCGTATATTTTAGAATATGATGCAAGACTGCATCCTAGCCTTGCAACCCCTCACCAGGGGCACAAAAGGAGAGGATGAAGTAAAATATAAAGGAATGCAGTAAAGCTACACGCACTCCAGCCCAAACTCCCAGATCAATAATCTGAGCTTTAACTGTCATATTTAAACATCCAGAGAAGAAAAGCTAATCTTCAAGGCACAATATCGCACAATATCCCCAAATCCTCCCAGGTAACAGTGGAGGTGTGATTTGCTTTCTGGCATGGATAACCATATGAAAATAGGAAATGTAATTAGTCAATACACAAAGGTGCTGTTCATGAAAAATACAATAACTCATTCATAAACGCACACAAGTGACCACAGAAAAGACAGAATGCTACTTTATTAGTACTTTGTACTTTATTTCCCTCTTCCCACAACAGGTCCCCTATTATCATTTAGGTATAGTGTGCCTACTACGGTTAATGCAAGATGCAAGGCTGTGTGTTACATCTAATATACTGTGCTGGATCCTTTGGTATTACTTTCTGCATTGTTCAGTGTGTTGCATCAGCCTGTAAACTACTGCGTGTCCTATTTACTGTGTCCTTGTCCTGCATCTGTAAAGTTGTATGAGGACAAATAAGACTCATACTGGCAATGTGAGCCTTTGTCCAAGTGTTACCAAAGTGTCTTTTAAAATTAATTTTAATGGTGTTGTTTGGAAGTATTCATTGTAGAACTAGAACTGTGTAATAACCTGACAAAAAATTGCTGTTTTACCACTCTGTTTCATAATGAAGGTCTTAGGTCTTGCAAAGTGCAAGGCAAATAATTCAGTCAGAAAGAATAATACTATGCAAAGATGCTTAGTTTGATTTGAGTATTTCCTGTTTACTTCAGCCCCTGTAATAAGCTGATGAGTCATTTTTTTCCCTATTTCTTGTGGTTTGACCATCTTATTGACTTGCTTTTCACTGGTTTTAAAAGCTAGCTGTAATGGTTCAGGTTAATGCATACCTGCTGTTTAAATCTGTTTCTGAAAGAAGTGGACTCACAAAGTTACTCTTCAGTCACCACTGAAAAGCCTGTTGTTTCCCACTAGTAATATCATTATACTTATATACATAATAATTGAATTTGTCAGCTGATTTATATCCCTGTGCTTTTCTTTAAATTGCACACTGGTTACAGCAACATGTGCATGCGTCATGTGAATAAAACCAGATAACTGTTTGTTACTGATCTTCAAACTGAATATGGAGACTATATATTTCATTAAAGGCTTTAAACAGATTTTTCCAGGATGTTACAAAGAGTTATTGAATTTTTATAACTGTACATAATAAATAATATTTGAGAATTCAATTGACTCAGATTAGATCTGCTAAAGTGTTTCTTACAGTATTCTACAAGAATAATTCAAGTCAAAAGTCTGAAGTAGAACGAGAGGACTCAAGATGAGGCAAAGATGTCAGAATTTTTTCTGGTGGTAACACACAGGCAATTCAACAAAAAGCTTTTTCCAGATGGTTTAAAATATATCCATGTATGGACAAAATTCTGGATTAATAAGTTTTTCAATCAATGGGAAGTGGATCTAAAGGTGAAACAGTCTGCAGGGAGTTAGTCATTTAAAGGTGCCACCACTGTGCTGATTCCCCACAGTCCTCTGGGAAAGTAAGGAGAGGAAAAGCTACAATGAAAATCACACACAAGTTCAAACATATGCACACACACACTGGACTTTAAGTGGTTTGCTTTTTGCTCTCTGACTTCCATGAGCCTTCATGTGCGATGTGAAAGGACAAGTGACACACTCATGTTAACATAATAGGTTTGCATTGCGTGTTTGATAAGCTATGGCCTAAAGTAAATGAGTTGAGTAATACAGCTCTTGTTACATGCACGTACAGTCAACTTTTTGGCATTAATGGGAAGTGGATCTAAAGGTGAAACAGTCTGCAGGTCTGTGATCAGACAGCTTGAACTTAATAACCTGTGGTACTTCTGTTTTGGGTAATTGAAAATTTCAAGTCAATATTGTCATACGAGGGTTACATTGTTATTTTATTATAATTTGAAAAAAAAAATAAAAAAATCTATATGTCCTGGATCTAAAAAGACCTAGATCTACATTTATATTTGACAAAATGCATTTTTCTTACAGAGGAGCTTCCAATATGTATAATATGTTATGTGTGTGGGCAATGTGGTCATGCACATGCACACACACACAAAGAAAGAGGTGACGGCTATGACGTAAAAACACAGAAACTTTGGTTAAGCACACATAAACACCCATACATACACATGTCAGAAGTTTGTTTGGTTTGCAACATTTTCTGAGTTCTGTTAGGATTACTCCCACGTATGCACACACACACACACACACATCTGGTCCCACTGCTTTGCCATTAGCTCAGCGTGTGTGTGTTCGCTGGGGTGAAACCAAGCCATTGGGAGCATCACTCATTCCAGGCCTGGAGGGAGAGAGAGGCTGCGTATAACAAACACACACATGCATACACACACTGTCCCCCACGAGGTCAGCGGGATAAGCTGGTTTGAGGAAGGCATGTACCCTTCACTTCCTGTCAATGACAACATGGGCTGGTAGCCGCTACGCACCAATGAATCTAAAACACTGTCTCTCTCTTGCTTCCTCTCTCTCTCTCTCTCTCTCCCCCTGTTTCTGTGTGTATCTCTCTACCTGACGTCTCCCCATTGTATCTCTTCCTGACTCATCTCTACTCCCCAGTCTTTGCATCCACAACTCCCTCTAAATCAGATGAAACTTTAATGATTCCCTTCAGGAAATTGGCTTTTTGCACATGCACATACACAATCAGAGCAATAATAGGATGCTGGGTTTTGTGTGTGTGTGTGTGTGTGTGCGTGTGCGTGTGTGTGTGTGTGTGCGTGTGTGTGGGTGTGTGTTTAGGTAAGGAGACACTTTGTTCTGTTTACTCAGTCTACTTCTCCGCAAGGTTTTGTATAATTTCCTGGGCTGATACAGTACTTTTTTTAAATGGTCGATATTAATATTTTTATTTTTATTCCTAATTAAGTCTGTACCATCTTTAAACCACAACCATCGCCATTCTTATTATCTCACAAACGTTGTCAGGTATTGCTTACAATCTTGTCCACACTCTCAAATGATCAAATTTTGCTGTAATCCTCCACCATGTGTCAGTTAGTTGTGTGCTAGCATGGCATGGCTCAAATTTTTATCTTATGTTGCCCAGATGTTGAGTGCTGTAGCTGATGTCCTCTTTGCTAAGTTTTTTTCGCTATGCAACAATAGAAAAGAAATATTGTACTATATGTATTGTGTTACAAGAAAAGTCCTTTGTAATATATATTTTTATATTCAAATATTAAAGATAATAAAACCATTTTATTGGCATGAAAATTTGTGTACAAGCACAACAAAAGGAGACAAGATAAGTCCCTTGTATCCCTTCCATCTTCTCTGTCTCCATCCCTTCATTTCTCTGAGGGCTCTCGTCACACAGAGGACCGTCATCCTCACTCCGTCTTTTACTGCCTCTGTCTGTCTTTTCTCACACGTCATGTTTCTTTTTTCCTGTCTGTCAACTCCCTCAACATATTTCTCTGTCCCTTGGCTATTGGTGTATAAAACCCTAAAGACTTTCCATGACAGCTGGCATAGACACGTTTGGTTTTGGAGTCGTACAGTGCTTCCTAGAAGCTCATTTAGGTGAAACCTTTCAAGCTGGCATGAGACAGATTTAAAGAAAACCCTGCTAAGAACCAACTCAGAGACATGAAGACAAAAACACTTTAAAACCTCAGCTCACTGTTTACTTTCCACAGTAGCAGATCATGGCTATTTTTCTCTGACTTTCATGTTGCCATTCAAAACCATAAAGTTGACAGCATTGTTTGTGCGTGTTTATAATAATTTAAATGCACTACTGTGTTACCATACATTGACAAGATAGTCCCAAAGCCCCCACATGTACATATGTCAAAATATTAAAGAGAATATTGCTTGTGAAAGAATCAACAGTTAATGTGATGTGAAAACTTTTTACTATTGCAACATTTTCTGATCAGATAGCTAAACTTTATAAAAAAATGTACAAACCAAGTGCAAATATGGATGATGAAAATAGCTGTCTATCCCAGAAGAACTGGGAGAGTAAATAGAACTACTTGTCAGCAGTCTATGCAGCTGTTTACTGTACTGGAATACTCACGCAATATTTAATTCATCTTGCAGAGGTTCTTATCTGACTTATGATTGGTGACCAGGCAAGAGTTGACTGTCTCACTCAAGGACACTTTGACAGGAAAAACGTCTGGTAACAGGACTCTGAAGTCTTTGGGGATTTACTGCCAGCCGAGCATGTGTGTTAGAGTTATGTGTGTCATCCATCTGTGGTTCCGTTACACACACACACACACACACACACACACACACACACACACACACACATATACACACACACACACAGAGTGTCGAATAGCCTAATAGATAAGCATTTAATGTCCACACACACACATACAAGAACTAACAGATGAGCTTTCTCCGTGAGACTTAGAGGAATATATGCGGACACCTGGCCTTCAGCAGGCTCTAATGTGTTAATAGTGTGAGAATCAATAATGCATAAGGTGTCTAAATGGAAATAAACGCAAGGGTCTAAGGGTCACTTATAGAAGTTTCTCTCAAACCAAACTGACTCAGATAAGCCAGTGAGAAAGACTTTGACAAGGTTTGTTCCCTTTGTGCTGTTTTTCTTGTAATCAGTAACTATGTTTGAGTTGTAATAAAAATTGTACCATGTAAATGACTTCACATGCTTGCTTCCAAGCTGCATTCTTACTGTGGATACTCTGTCATGAAATGGGGAAGTGGGGATGTATGAACCAAGGCTCAAACCTTTTGGCTCCAACTGTTTAACAACTACAGTACAAGCATTATCAAACATCATGCAAAGACAATGTTTGACATTTACTTATCACAATATGCTGATGAAACTGAAATTTATATATCAGTTTCACCAAATAAGTATCAATTTCTTAATATAGCCATTGAGCAAATTTCTACAAAAACAGCTGGAAATCATAACCTATTGTTGTTGAAAACAAAAACCTAAGTCAGAAAACATCTTGAATAAGTAAGTTAATGACAAAGTTTGCTTTTATCACACCTAAAAATATACCTTTGGGAGAATAAACTACTTAAGTGAGCCTTTGTCAGATCCTTTATTATTAAAGAACTTTCATAAGCTGACAGGTCCTAACAAACTGAAAATGATTGATGCACAGTTTTTACCTACTGAGGATAACCTAATCTGTGAGGATCAAAAGGTGCAAAATGATTTTTCTTTTAGAAAAAAAAAGAAAATCAACTGTACATTACACCAACAGGGACACAGTATGATAGAAATACTGTAAAGCTGCACATGACAAAATGTAAAAGTAAAATAATATTGGCCTCTTCTGTCGCAGTTCTTGCACAATGATATGTCTGTATCTTATCAAGTTGAATTGCATTTCCTTAAAGAACTGATATTTTTTTGTACCTGGTGTGCAGGGCTGTCATTTTAATGATAGATATACAGTATTTGTCTCATAGTGCTTCACACAGCTCTGTGCTCCAGTGTGAATTTGTTCCCCTATAGACTGTTTATAGGTGCTATATATCACAAGCTTTTCAATGGTAATCCCCAATGATGCTGCAATCTCAACCCATTTAGGTCACTACTCTACAGCCCTCGCAGCTTGATGGAGCTATAGTCATTATGTCTTTGTGTGTGTGTGTGTGTGTGTGCATCTGCGTGAATGTATGTGTGTGGGAAAAAAGGGTGTGTGTCTGTCTTACTCAGCAGTATCACTACATTACAGGTGCTGGCTTTTTCACACAGCCGTCGTCCTGTTGTGTGTTTGTTTATGCGTGCGTCCATATGTGTCTGTGTTCGTGTGTACAGTGCAATTTGCACAACTGCAAGCACAGCACTCCGCTCTCTGGTAATACATAGAGCGGTCTCTCCTGACAAGAGCACTCAATCATGCTAATTTTTTACGAATGCAGCATTATTCAACTGGCTCAGACAAAACTGGGAGTTTACCTGCAAAAGCCTTTGTGAAAGGTTAACCAGTTGCTAGGAAACTTATGTTTGGGTTTTTCATATAATTTTACTCAAACTTTCACAACATGTAACCCATTTTGACAAAGTTTTAGGGTTTCTTTTTTTGGAAACACGAGAATTATTTTAAATAAACTTTGTTTGAAGCGTCACAACAATGCCAAGAGCTTCAGCAACAGAAAACAACCCAAAAACACAAAACAACATCTTTGTAAAATGCTATGTTGAGAATAGCAAGTACATATCCTGTGTACTGCTTTGATAATTTTGCAGACACTGGTTAATTATCACCAGTAACTGATAATTAATCACTTTTGACAAAAGTTGTCATCACTTTGGAAGTGAAAACTATAAATAATCAAATCTGAGTCTCCAGTCAGCTGCTCTCATTTCTTTGATTCACGGCATATTAGTGCAGCATTTTATGGGAACACTGCTTATGGAATGTATATTTTTCAAGATGAAGACTTTATGCCTTATTATTATAAAGAAAGTCAACTAGATCCACAGTATTTCACAAACAATGTTTATCTGTAAACATTGCATCAATGCATTTAAAAGTGAGGGTAAAGAGACTGGAATGTGTTTTAAACTGTGATATAAACTCACCTGCATTTTGCATGGATTATGAAAGATTGAAATGTCTGCTTGAATGAATAGTTTATTTTGACGATAAGGTCAAGCACCGCTTTTGCTATTCACTGCCTTACTTTTTGCCTTGCTTGTCTGTCTGGTTCTTTCCAACAACAATTCTTTATTTCAACTAGAACAAAACACAACTAATCCAAAGGAGCTCGAGCTGACAGGTTCATGGGCAGACAAGTTTCTGTGTGATTAATAATGCGTCTTGAAGACAGAGTGTTGAAGACAGTGTGAGCTCGTTGTGTTTTTTGTGTGTGTGTGTGTGTGTCCTCGCTCTCCTTGAGGACTTGACTCCATTAAAAATCAAGAGTGCCAAAGGAGAACAAACAGCATTATGCACACACTTCAAGAGTGTACTGTAGCGCACACACCTTTTCCCTAAAGAAGTCAAAGTGATAGGTGAGCTTGAAAGTTGGTCAGCTTTAGAAAGTGTGTAAAACAAAACGAAACCAAATTTGTGTTTTAATCTTCTTCTGAAAAATGAAAGACTTAGATACAAAATAAGAAAACATCTTTGGAAATAAGTTATCATGTGCAGTGGTGTATTTGTATATTTCGGCTGCTGTCTTCAGAGAGAAACTAATTTTGAAAAATGCTGACAATATTATTCAAATATATTGACACTGATACTGGTTTTGTACTTTATCCAATATAAACATCCTTATGATGAATTTTTGGAATATGAGCACATTTGGAAGTCTCACTGAAGAATAAACAAACATAATGTGAGAACACTGTATCAAAGCCTTGATGCAAGGGAAAAAAGTGTTTGTTTTACAATGCATCTGTTTTAAAAAATGACAAAATTGTGAAGTGTAAAGCCTAAAATTTACAAAAAAAACTTGATTCTAACCATAATCTTATTTAAAATCTATTAGTAGAAATGGTTGGCATGCTAAATAACCTTTTATCTTTCAATACAAAGACAATATATTGTCATCTTGTCTACCCTTTTCTCCACTATTTACACCTTTCTGAAAAAAAACTGTCTTCCTTTATTCTGATTCTCTTTCATGTGGTTGCGTCCCACTTCAAAGGCTGCTGTTGTGATTACAGACTCGGGAACAGAAAGAGATACTACAGTTATACAGTAGGTAGATAGAGAGCATGAGAGGAAGAGGGGAAGAGGTCCCTTCAGAGGGCAGGGTTACACTGGGGGTGGACAGCTTCAAAGAAGCAAATGTTTCTGCTCCAAAGCGTAAAGGGCTCCTTTGGTTTGCTGGCAGCCAGTTTGAGTTACATTTGTCAACTACACCCCCAGTTTAACTGTCATGTGGGATGTTAGCCTGGATGGCTGCTGAGTCGAGCAATATTAATATGTACACTTAAAAAATGTTGAACAGTTTTTGACACAACAGCTACACTGATTCACTGACTCCAACATGCAGGACATTCACATAGAAACATAGCCGAGTATAATCAGGCCTATTGATGCAGCCAGCACACTAAAAACTAATAGTCAGAAGTATTTATGATTGAGTTTTAAATTTAAATGTGAAGTAAAATACATAATACTCTAAAAGTGGCAATGTTAGGCATAAATAATTTCAATTCAAATCAGCACATTTCAAAGTCAAAGACAAGATGGATATCAGTTGATACATTTATCAGCTATCCTAAGTAATGAGAATTTTAAGGGATATTGTCATATCGTTACCAAGGCATGTCTTTGACGTGACTTTGGAATGGGATTAGCAGGAGATGTGACATACCATTAGTTGGTTTGCATACCCTTGGAATTGATCTGTCTCTCTTCCAGCTTTCAGTAAAACGTACTCTACATCTAATCACTTCCTGGTTGAAAAGCAGGGTGTGTGAGTCCAGTTCACGCACCCTCCAGTAAATGTCCAATCCAGTAAATATTGGTTGTCTGTAAAATAACCATCCATAGCTTCTGATAACATGGAAAGCACCAAACTATGAATGTTATCCAGGAAAAACCAAGCTGCATTCAAATACACACAAAGAGACATCTTATATGCAAGTATATGTCGTGAGAATTATATACATACATAAATACATTTACACAAACACGAACAAGTCTGCTGACTGGAACAGCATCAAGGATGTCATGGTTACATTTGCATTTAGATAATGACACTCCTGCAGGAGTGAGGTGCCTTTGTAGTTAGCTTAAGTATGGGAAAACTTTGGTGAGCATGTGAATTAACACTGTTGACTTAAAGCAAGCTGTCTTTACTGTGCTGATGTCTGAGACTGTCAAACTAGAGAATCCACAATGGGCACAACAGATAACTCATTAATTTTTAAACATATATTTCATAGCAGTTGAGAAAGAATAAAGCATTTGCATCTAAACTTATGGGAGAGCAGAGGAAGTCTGCAAAGCAACTGTAAAGTAAACAGTATGATGATCCAACCATGACAGCTTCAAATGCCACAGGTACAAAACCAGAGATAAGAAAATATAACAAAGAAATATGATGAGTAAAAAAGAATGAAAAAATGAACTCTAAGGCCAAGAATGGATTTTGAGGTTTTATAATTATTAATTTGTATAAAAATCTAAAAATGTTCAATACATTTTAAAACATGCCTACACTCATTTGTACTATGATCAAAAATATGCTGCAGTTCTACTGATGACAATAAAAAGGCAAAAAACATTGTTATTTGCAAAGCATTGCACTCGTATACATACAGAGCTCAAATGCCTACAAGCTGAGATACATATATCTACAAATGCTGAACCGCTCACACACAAACGAGAGATTTATCTATCCATTAATTATGTCCATCTACCTTTAATTTAACAACACTCCTCTCTGTTCTGGCATGATTACTCTGTTAATCATCACTTGAAAAAGGAGGACAAGTCTGCAACGCGTACTGTACACACACAAGGTCGACTACAGTGGGAGAAAAATCCTCTGTGTTCTTCATGTTAGGATGAGTGTGAGAATAAAGCAACAACAGCAAACACTTCATTATTTTCAGTAATGCAGTTGAAGCCTGCTCTAATCTGCTTGGTATTCGTCAGTGTTAGAGAGAAAAGAATGAGTGTGATGATGGAGATATGAGGACTGTGGAGATGTCAGTGTAGGGAATTGCTTGTGGGTTTGTGATGGGATCAGTCACCCCTGGGTGCTAAGGCCACTCAAACAGGGGTTGGAAAAGGGCTGGAAAAGACCCAGAGAAGCCATAACACTGTGTTAGGGGGTAGTTACACTGAACCCTTACAACTTACACAGCAGACGAATCTTTCATCTTGTTCATTCTTCATTCTTTTGCAAAGACACTTATAACTTATAATAACCTGTATAGCTTCTGGTACTAACTTTGTAAATGTGCAGTAACACTACGAGCACCTATATGACATAGTCAAACAAATGTACTGATATTTTTTCTGCTGCAAAGTGTTGATCAGCTCACCATCCTTCAGGTTACACCAAAGGTGATAATGTGACACGTTCATCTTGCACTTCACTAATCATATGCACGGTATTGTAGATCCAGTATGTAGCCAGGAGTATACCCATAGTGCTCTGTGTGGGGATAAGAGGAGGGTGAAATACACCAAAACAACTAAATATACATCAAAAAACTCTAAAGTGACCATGATGTGAAGTAAATTTTGAAATAAGTTCATCTGATCTGTTTTTTTGACAGGCTTTCAGCTGATCAAATGAAATAAAAGCTAAACATGGTGATCAAATACAACTGAATATTAAGCACTACATGGATTATGGCCAGTTTGAGTGAACACTGATGAAAGAAAATAAAAACCTTCATGTAACATGTAAAAGAGGGTTACTCAGAGGAAATACCGAAGTTTCAATTGGCTCAACTTTTACACTGTGAAAACTTCTGGCCACTGGTAATAATTATACTCTTTATAATGAAAGATAGATTAGAATAATACTTAAACTTTATGTAAACTGCTGTACAGCTCTTTTAAATTGGGGGCAATTTATAGAAGTTCTGTAGTCAGCAGGGTTGTACAACAAGAAGCTCTGGGGAACTGCAATTCACAGACCAATTGAAAATCTACTGCCAGAAAAGAAAATGTATTATTGGTCTAGATAGTATTGTGGGGAATAATGAGGAACAATTTTACAAAAAAAATAATGAATCTGTAAAAAGAAAAGTACAAATATTGTCTTTCCCTGAACTATCATCTTAGAAATCTTTATTTTCTGGACATTAAGCTTATCTGGATTTACAACCTTTTTTCTTCTGTCATAACTGCACCCACAATGATAAAACTGTATTGACATTATAATTATGACTAAATGATGATAAAAGAGATGCATTAGAAAATCAGAATTTAGAGCAAAATTTGAGAGATATTGCTGAATTCCTTCCACAAGACAAAAGGATCAGACAGGAGGAGATAAACCTCCCACACACTTTGGATCAAGATGTCATTTCACGGATAGGATTAGAGAGAAAACATCTTCGAAAGGCAAGAAGGAGGAAAGCCAAACATTATGCATAAAATGAGATAACGCCTTTTAACCACAGCCTTAATGAAGTAAATCAATGCCAAACAGCTGTCTTTATTCACACGGAAAAATATAATGGCATGTCGTGTCAGTTCCCATACACATACAATTCAAATCCAAACATACTCATGGCCTTAATGTAAAGTATGCGAGGGATGGAAGGATGAAGGAGAGACAGAGAAAGGACAAAACAGATAAAGGCACATCAGCTGGACAAACAAGCTGATAAATCACTGCAGAGACAGAGAGCTGTCGGACAAATCTATCCCATTCCATTGATACCCGCTATCTCCTTCCACAGGTGGCAAAGGAGGTGTGTGTGTGAACACATGGAAGTGTGTGAGAGAAAGTGATGGCCACAAAGGTACTGAAAAGTTGAATTGATGCATATAACGACACAAGTCACGTGCAGACCTGCAACATGCATGACACTGCAATGCAAAACACTGCCTTGACACATTTTGCACACATACAATGCACTAGGTAATTGGGGACCCCTGGGGGCCGATATCTGGGCTTGGGTGCCAAGGGCGTGCATTTCTTATGGAGAGGCAGATAAATCAACTGTTAATAAGCCAGCAAGCACGGAGGCTCTATTTATGACCGCTCTCTCCACAAGGCCAGTGCCATGAGCCCAGCTGTGGTCACAAAAACGAACACACGCAAACACGCACACACGCAGACACACAGACATGTACACACACACACACACACACACACACGCACATGCGCTCACACACACGCACATACATTCATACTTAATCTTTATCAGACAGAAGACCCCCAAGATACACGTGCCCATATAACTGTATGTCAAGGGGGGGAAAAACTTCTCCTCTAATGTGATATATTCAGCATTTTTCATCAGCCGCTCCTTTTTCCTATTAACCCATAATGGGGTAAGGATCACAGCTAAATCTACCTCACTGACACTTTCTCTCCCTCTCTCTCTCAAACGCACACACACACGCACACACACACACACACACACACACACAGTGGATTCCTGCCGTCTCAGGCAGATCCACAATGTTAGCCGGAGCTCAGCACAGCAGCAGAGGAGAGAACAGTATTGATTCATCCACAGAAAGTCACCTTCCCCCCTCAACCCACCCTGGCCGCTGCCTTGGTGCCTGGGGGCCCCCGGTCATTCCACTCAGCCAATTTGTATGGCTGTTGTTATTATTAGTGTTTCTCCGGCACGGCGCTTTGGTCTTAGGGCATGGACACACTTTATGATGCTGCGCCTAATAAACATCATTGTGATTTTCCCAGGCTAGTAATTAAGTGCGGGGCTAATTTGTCATAGTTAGTTAGAGCGTGGCACGATGCCGGGAGAGGGCTGCCCGGGAGGGGTACGGTGGCTGAGAAGGCCAGGAGTTTAATACACACCATTTGTTTATGGCCACTGCTGCATTATGAGCTTGGTGCTGGCTCGGGGAATGGCACACAGCCATCACAGATCAAGGTGGGCCAGAGGTTTTCTTTCACAGAACATGATGGACATCATGCTGTCAACTTTCTGACATTTACAACTGCTTGACAGCCAATGACAACATTCATTTATTTTAAATAAAAGATTCTCTGGCAGGACTTAAAGCTTTGAATTGGATTATCTGTTTTTTTTTTTTTTAAAAAAAAAGTCTTGTATGTTTATTTAATTTAATTGAACCAATTTGTTGAATTTCTGTTTTTTGTGTTGTCCAAGCTGCAACACTGTAAAAAAAACAACAACAACATATTATAAACTGATCCAATGCGCCGTCAAAGCACAGCTACAATACTGTGTTAACTTTAACTTTTGTTGGGGGGGGGGGTTAACCCAAGATTAACTAGAGTTATTTCTCAATTACTGTTGGGTCACCTATTGGCAGTGGATAACATAACCACGGTACTGTGTAAGTGCTTTACTGACCAACACAATTTTTTCAGTTTTAACGTAAAATTTTCTGCTTTAAAGCATCAAACTGTTTAAAAATAGTGAAGAGAGAGACACTGATAAGATTTTGCATTCATCTCATTTACTTTTCACAGACTTTTTTAGTAGCAGAGCAACAAGCCAGAAGAGGAAAACAAGCACAACTGATAACAAAACGGAAAACTTAATTATTTTGGCTCTGAGTCATTGAGGATCCAGAAAATTAGAAGCTGTAATGTGAATACATTTGTAGTGCCAGTGCTCATTACAGAAAAAATGGTAATTAATGGGGGCAATGATAACTGTTTGTCATGCAGGCATTGTCAGATTCTACAACATCATTTACACTCTACATTTTCTTAATAAAGATTACAAGTAGGGATGGTCTTTAAGGAGTGACTAAACATTAATGCACATGTCAAAATATTCGCATTTATTATGGTAGCATTTCAGTTATGTCTCTGAAATATTAGTCCAAGTTAAATAAAAAGGGATATTAACAAATGAAATAATCATCATCAAATTAGAGAATATGGACCATAAGCCTGAGGCTTATAAAAGCATATGTCCCCACTTCTCACTGGGTTCTATTTATATTAGATTTAATTTGAATGTAGTTTGGGCTGTATTTAAAATCCTCTATTTTTTTGCCTCCTCTCTGTGTATGTGATTCTCAGGTCTGGTATCCAAGTAAAAGACAAACATGCTAAACACACCACAAAGGGTAAACATGCTTTTCCTGTTTGGATTCAGGTCAACTGAGTCAGTGTTATATTTAAAAAAGATTTTAAAAAACATGTGTGTGTTAAGTTTAATATTGCTTTAACTAGAGTTAAATTTAATATTCAACCATCCCTCAAAATATTTTGTTGCATTGGTACAACAACCACGGTACTGTATGTACTCAATAAGGAAAAAAGTAGAAATATTTGCTACAGGCAGCGCATGGCGAGCGAATCAGTGGCTGACTCACCACAGATAACTTTTCATGGGAAACAAATATCTATATATCACTTGAAATGAACAAGTATTAGGTCATCATGGATCTACAGTTTAAGATGTTTCAGTGACAAAAAATAATAATATCTTGACAAAAGTACAGCAATAAAAGAGGTGACAAATCTAAAATGAGCTGCAAAGTGCGGACAAGTCTGCTGTAATAAGCAACTATTCTGAGCATTCTGCACCAACATCTCCAGGTTTACCATCGAATCATCATTTTCATTAATCTTTCATTACTACACCCTATTCTGCAGCCCATTAACTCCAAACTCTCTGTGTGCATGGTGTATAAGCTTGCATGCCAGGTAAGCACATTCTCAAATCAATTTAGATTTTGATGAAGTCTCCGATTATGCACGACGCTGGCACATCCGCGTGGTTTGCACGGTTTACTGGAGAAAGTAGGCGACAGATGAAGATGATAAAGCTACTGATGGTTAAAGCCAAGGTAATCAGTGCCATGAAAAATTACATACTCATCAAGAGCAATGTGGCAGTTATGCACAGAGTGGATTGTGAGATTTCATTCAGTTTTGCACGGTTTGGAGCGTTTACGAGCAGATCAGCACACTCTCACACCCACTTTGGTTTTGGCGATGAATCTTTATGATGCACAATTTCTACATCTGCCTTCAGGTGAGGGAAACAAAAGAAAATGATCTGGACACTTGCCGTCAAATGCCAAGTCAATGAGCAGTGCTCCTCTCCTCAACTCCTCCCACAGTATTCCATATCATTATGCAGATCTGAGATTGTTGGTTTTACCCACCGGCTTTTCATCTACAAAAGACTGTCTGATTAGAGTCTCTCAAGTTGCTGCAAGAATGTTCTGATGCGTTGCCGCAACCGAGGAAGCCGGTCTGTCCCTGATTGCTTCCAGTGACACACACAATTACCCAGCTGCTTCCTGTGATTAAAGCAACTTTCCTCTTCAACCTCTTCCTCCTCCTCCTTTGGCTCTTTGTGCAGCCATCCACCTGTCCACCCCCTCTCACCACTTACTTCTGAGACTGCATTATGAAATACAGTGATTACTTGTGAAACTCGTTGTCCACACACTGTGTTGACAAATAAGCTAAATGTAACGCCACACACACACATATGCAAACACATTTGCACACAAATATATATCCCGGAGTGTTTAATATCTCAGCTGCAATCCTAAAGCATATTTGCTTTAATTCATAAAGTTTCAATGCAGTTACAAACACACACACTGTAAAAACACACTGTAAAAACATAGCTGAGGGGACTCAGAGACACTTGATACAGAAGAGGTTTCACTTTTGAGTTTAAAACTTTGAAATTTGCCATCATTACCATTATTTACAAAACTATGATTTTTTTTTTAAATTTAAGTTTGAGTCTAGAACCTCTACAATCAAAATTTCTAAATATACTCCAAGATCAACTCCAAAAGAGGCTGGTCACTGTCAGCCTTTCATCCCTCAAGATTATGTCTGCATCTGTAAGCAGGTTGACAAAATGAGCAGGCGTGTTAGTGGTCAGCTGACTCACAGCTGCAGTCAATTCTGATTTACTTACGAGGACATTTTTAAGTGAAAATAAATGAACCAAGTGGAAGCATGTTTCAGTTTTTTACAGTGCATATGCACAAGTTCACAGATGTCTCTGTGTGTCTGCATCTCTTCCCCCGCTCTCTCTTTATCCTCTGCCCACATTTCTTGTCAGCTAATTTACCCTCTTTTTCATTCTGTCACCCACTTCTTTGCTCTCTCCATCCTCTCCTCACTCAATCATCTTCTCACTGTGTGCTTCTCATTTTCTATGTTCTTTCACTCTCTTCTATTTCTCTGTCACTTCATCCGTCTCTGTCCTGCTCTTCTTCTGCTTGTCACATCCTTAACACCTCTCTCCCCTTCTCTCTCTCTCTCTCTCTCCTATTCTCTATTTCCCTCTTAGGCTTACTCCCTCATTTCACTTCTCCTCTGTTCATTTAACCTTCTACACCACCCCCCATCCAGCTGCTACTTGTACTCCAGCTGCCTCTTGCTATCTTCTCTTCTTTCTGACCCAGTCACCTACTTTGGGAAGGCACCCAGGGTTCTTTTGTGCAAGGCAGCACTTGTATGATTCCACCTCTTACCTGATGTTAAGGAGAATACAGGCTGTTCAGTAAGAAGGCAGATTGTTAAAGGGACCACATACGATTTGATAGTGAACCTAAAGGATTTTCAAAGCTATGTGCAAGTGAAACTTCATCATTGCAGAGAATCGGTTGATTTCTTTCCCCCACAGAGTTTTGAGGTGCAAGGTTTCATTTCCTCCAGTTTCTGCATGCTGTTGATGGCTTTCAGAATTATTACTAGGTGGTAAAAAAACCAAACAAAAACAAAAAAACCCCCCTCTGGTGGATGTAAACTCCCCCCCGGCTTGAAAGCTCACAGTAAACTTGCAAGTCTGCCAGATCACGCCAGTGCCACGTTCCTGGTGCCGACAAGAACTGCAAATGCACACATAATTTCCCCAGACTCTGTTTCTCTTTCTCCAAATATGAGGGGATTTACTCAAGGCCAAGACACTCCCCTGCTGTTAATCCTTATGCTTTATAATTCTCCACACACGAGTCTCAGTGCATGTGTGTGTGTGTTTTAAAGATTGATGCTTTTGCATACATCAGATGAGCTTCACCGTATGAATCACAAAATATTGAAAAGGTTATACCTGACAGGAAATTATCATAGGCTTTAACTTTTCTATGCCACTGATGCATGTGTACAGTACTCTGTGTGTGTGTGCGTGTGGATGTGTGCATGTATGGGTGTTTTTGTGTTCGTGTGTCCCAAAAGCAGCCCATCATAGGTACGGCAAAGCTAATACTAACCTCACTGGCAAAACGCATTAACAAAAAGGGCTATCTGAATTTTAATGACTATGTCTAATTTATCTTTGGCTAGTGTACATAATTACAGGAGACTCTTGATATTCCTCACAACACAGAAATTCACATAGCTGTCTCATTTCTGCTGATGGCAACGCTATGCTAATGCTCCTTTGCAACAAGCCCATCCCAGAGAGGGTTTAGGTAGATGTTTCTGTGAAAGCATATGTGCAAAAGTGTTTGTATGCATGCATATCACTGCAGCTACTGAAGAACTGATCACTGCAGCACACAAGCTGTCCTTTCTCTGAAGGTTTGCATGGTAATGTCTGAGTTGAGTGAATATGCTGACCATATGCAGATGTTAAACCTTTTCAAAATCTGCTGCTTTTTTTACACTGCTGACAATGAGACAATAGGCATTCTTCATCAAAACAATGGGTCTGGCTGAAGCACCTGATCTCACTTCCAGTGTCTTGTTGTTGCTGCTTAAAATAAATGCTCTGTTGTTTAAAGAAGTGACATAATTCCTTGCTGAGATTGATTTTGGTATAATACTGATAGTTCTTCCTTTTACGCGTTAGACTGATGTGACACTAGGTTTAATGTGTTGTTTTTTAAGAGTGTTTGGTAATCACATAGCTCTGTATTGCATACTGCAGAAAAGTAAAGTAGTTTAAGTGATAGACTGGGTCTCTGACTAGACAGTGATCTCTGCAATGAGAGGGTATTACTGTGCTGTAAAACTCAGTCTGTTATCACCAAATATGTATAAGTGTGTGTCTGTGAATGGACACATTACACAGGATTGTTCAGTTTTATTCACTGGTCCAGTTCACTTTCAAACAAACGGTGGAGTTCAAACCAGCAACTGTGCATTGATAAGTCAGCTCCTAAAGTAAGAGAGGTCAAACAGAAAAATAATGTGACAGAATTATTCCTCTTTCTGACAGAGTGTCCAAAGATATTTTATAGTGCAGGATTTGCACTAGTACAAGATCTCAACTACTGCTTTTTCCAGGAGACTGTGTCAATGTACCAAACCTTTGTAAAACAGAGTCCCAAGGCTCCTGATGCTTATTATATAGCATTCTTATACAGCACAGATATACAATTAAGGGTTTTTGAGTTTCTTTCTTAACTACCAACTTTCATACCACTTGGTTAACTCAGCATTTGGCCCTGGAACACAGAAATAATGTGTTTTTCTACCACTGGAACTTGCTGTTAGCGGTGTAAGAATACTTTTATGTTTTCAACAACAAAAAAATTACTTTTTGTCAGGAGTTATCTGAAACATCTTTTTTGTGCATAATCTGAGATAACTCATAAAACAAATAAAACTGCCTTGAAGATGAGGTCAGATTATTTGTGGAACTGGATGACTTCAGCAGTAAACTTGTTTCACGAAGAAGCTCCTGACATAAATTGCATTTTACAAAAAAGAAATAAGTTAGGGTTTTAATGACTGATAAAGCTAAAAATTCACTGGCCCTCATCTGTTAATAATTATATAATAAGTGCTTCAAAACTAAAACAATATTATAAAAAGCAAAAACAATAACACTCAACAGTTTTGATTAAGTCAGTGTGGGCACTTGATATGCATGAATCATCCTCCTCCATCCCCAACAGGAACAGCTAATCTCCACCTCGGTAACAAATTCTTTGAAATTAGCTTCTAGCTGAGGTGTGAATGAGAAGTCTGACTGTATGGTGGGTAAAATACTTAAAAAGCACAGGGATGTAAACGTGATGTCCTACTCAGTACTCTTGTGTGAGCTGTAGACACAGGACTGAGAATGGAATAGAGATGCTATAAAATTTTAAATAAAAACACAAAGAACAATCACTGAGAAATAAACCTACAATAGAGGGTTGATCTGCTAAACTGCAAATAACTACATCTGGCTAGAACAAGTAGTCAGAAAAGTTAACAGACTAAATAACTAAAAAGCAAGTATTTCACATTAGTGAATGGCAAATGGACTGCATTTATAGTGTTTTTATATTATATGGACCAGCTAAAACAGACTGCATGACACACTGATGGAATTGGCATTGATGCAGAGATCTACCTGCTCATCAGAAACACACACACACCTACACAGTGATGAAAAGCCATCGGTGGAAACTTTAGGTCCAAAGTCTTGCCCAAGGACACTTAAACATGTAGACTGGAGGAGCCAGGGATTGAACCATCGACCCCCCGATAAGCAAACAACCTGCACTACCTCCTGAGTCACTGCGACCCCTAAGGTACGAGAACAAATTTGCATACAGAACGCATTTTGTAATGCACAGGGACTGTCGAGTACATACAGGAAAGAGCCTGGGTCGAGTCAAGCTACCTGATTTTCAGTTATTTTAAATGATTTAAGGTCTTGTGTGGCTACAGAAAATTTGCTATATCTTACATTGTTGTTTTTATTGTATTTTTTCATACTTCTACTGTATCTCAGAGACAAATATTGCCTGTGTCCCCTCACTACATCTATTGACAGCTTAAGTTGCTTATTACTTGCGTGGTTATGATTTTGCATAAAAATTTTACAATATATCATTAAATATAAATCACTCTTGAGGATGTGCTTGTGCATAATGAATACAAAGTAAAAACAAAAGAAATACTTGATAAGTTGATAGTACTTTTTTTTGTCTTCACCTGTAATAGTAAAAGTGAAGGATCAGAAACCACCAGTGATCACCTGTCACACAAACAGAGACTGTACACTGAAATATTCACAAATGCTTTGAAATACAAACTAGGATCATCAGCACATGGCTGAACTGCACACTGTGTGCCATCAATAATTTGCATAAAAAGACACATATATGCACTGACAAAACTCTAGATTCTGTCAAGGTGATCAGGCTGCTTATCACTGGCTAATGGCCATGAATCTGCCTCTTCTCCTGAGTATTTTAAATAGATGCAGCTGGATATATTAGTGATGAAATAGGTCGTGTGTACAGCTTGGGGACCTGCCATGACTATGTGCTAAACTGGGCACCCTAATGAAATATAAAGGCTGCGTGTAACATTGAGTTACCTGTAAAGGCTTGAGCTGTCCCCAGTGACATAGAATAATGCATTTAATGTGTTTTGGCTG
This sequence comes from Acanthurus leucopareius, assembly GCA_029814765.1. Classification (NCBI taxonomy): domain Eukaryota; kingdom Metazoa; phylum Chordata; class Actinopteri; order Acanthuriformes; family Acanthuridae; genus Acanthurus; species Acanthurus leucopareius. Next base: position 16,027,250 of record JAQMCX010000011.1, on the reverse strand, counting down.
TATGAGAAAATGTATTTCTCCCAGACTCCCACAGCAGCACGAGGATGGAGGGAAGGAGGGAAAGAAGGGAGGAGAGAATAAACAAACACATTTGGAAAGAGGAAATAGGAGAGAGGGAAGAAGGAGGATAAACAAGCAATGGAAAAAAGGGAAAAGAAAATAGTCAAGGGAGGATACAAGAGGGAGGCGGCAGAAAACAGAAAACACAGTGTTTGCAAATCACAAATTAAAAGCATAAGCGTTCTACACACCGAACCCAGTCCCAAAGGAGCAAATAGGCCTTTCAGCACAAAAACCGTATACAGAAGAAGTAGGTAGCTAAAGAAAACCTCTCCTTGGTCTCCTGCCATCATTTACAACAGCATGTGAGGATGTAAAAAAAGCAAACACTATCTGTAATGCCATTTTGAGTTAACTATTGGCAACTACAACTCCGGTACTGGAATGAAGGTTTGAACTTTAAAGTGTGGAAAAATTCCACAGGAGTCTGACTAAGTTCATGGTTTGTGGTGTTGTGTCATGAGTTGCTGTGGGTGGATGTCAGTACTCCTGTCTTTTAAACTTGTTAACTATCATGAATTTAAGTTATTTTGTACTTATATTTGATAAATGTGGCTAGCAGTTACAGGAATAATGTGCTGTTTTTTTAAAACAATTAAGAACAATTTTTGGACCAATACAAAGTTTTTTAGAGCTTGATAAAGAATGAAAGAAATTTGCAGTATTAAAAAAAACTGAAAATTTGAAAGGAACTATTTTGAGTTTTGTTGCAGGCAAGCAAAGTTTCAGTGTTTGTGTGTATCCTTGAGGCATAGGAGTGTCATGTGTTTGGCTTGCACTAAAGATTCATGGCAAAAAAATTTAAATTTCAACAGTCATAAAAATAAAGTCGTGAAATCAAACATGAAATGTTCTCGCCAGATGCTGTTCCTGCCAAATATATGTGATGTTCCTTGACAAATGATTTAACCTCTCGTCAAATTTCACCATAGTCTATTTGATATTTTAGCAATAAGACTAACTGAATGTAGACTGCTGGTATAATATCTGTGTGTTATTAGACTGCAGGGTCATGACTGCTGCATCCTGGGCATATTACCATTAAAGCTCACTGTGATTAGTTTAAAGAAATACAAACAAGACAGAGTTTTATTCTCCTGTTGCAGAATGATAATTGATGCTGCCAGACTTTGCTTCAGTACTGACACAGTGCTGAGGGATAGGGCTGGCTATGCATGACAAGAATTTCACTTATTCTGCTAGCATGTCTCTCACAAACTAGCAGAATTACTGAATGCATGTGAGAATGAACGATGCAGAGCTAGCAAAGCATTTGTGTTTACCCCTTGAGGACAGTGTAGATATGGACTGAAGTGAACTGTCTGTATGATTCCCATTTAAGCAAATCATATCCAAAATGATGGAGCTAACTCTTTTGTACATTTATATGTGTATGACATACATGTATAGACTTCTCTCATATAATACAGAAGCAATGGAGCTAATTAAAGATCAAAACAAGTGATAATTTAAAAAAGCTTATCAGACTATTATCTCAGCTTTCGCACCATGCATAAATGTATGGCAGCACTGCCTATGATATGATTGTTGCAAGATTTGTGTGAAAGTACCAGAAAAGATTATAAACTTAGAAAAGCTATAAGCTGTAATTAGTCGGACAAAACTTATCTTTCACTGAAAGTGATGATCTTGAGCTGTATACTCTATTTACTGAAAGCCACATACCACACAAGTAACTATGAACATTAAGTAGAATTCAAATAATACATACTCACCACCCTGATTGGTGCTGACTGTAATGATGGCCACCTGACGAGGAAGGGGGCTTATGTCTGACACACCATTGAGTGACTCGATCTCAAAGGTGTAGTTGGCGTGTGCTGAGAAGTCCATGACAGTGACAGTGGCGTTGGTCAGGCCTAACGGTCGTGGTAGGAAACGAAGGTCCTCCTCACAGAACTGGCAGTGGTCTGGCTCGGGGCCACAGCGTTTGCACTGAACATTGTAGGTTATGTCCCGGCGGCCCCCAGTGTCGCTTGGCGGGGACCATTCCAGCATCAGACAGGTGTCATTCATGTTAAACATCAAGTTGCGGGGAGGAGATGGAGGTCCTGTAAGTGAAGGAAAAAGAAAAGAAGATAAATGAATAGATAAATCAGCTGTCAGGTCATTTTAAATGATTTTAGCTGATTTTTTGAAAAGAAGATATACAGTAACCTATGTGGGGCTCAAAAGACAACCTTTCCTGACCTAAGGCTTTGGAATTTAGACATGTGAAACAGTGCTTATCCATGTATTGACCCAGTGGTAATCAGTATGGTCTTGAAATTGATTCAAAGGCAGCAGGGATAATGCTTTATCTTCCAATAGTTCAATTTAGGAAACGGCTGTTTTTGACCCAAATTCAGCTTAATCAAAAATTCAATTAACATGGACTCTTCTTTAAAGCTAGGGTTAGTATTTTATCCAATATACGCCGAATGTTATGTTGGTTGAAATGGTCTATGCATCTCGACAGTAATCAATCACTTATGAGCTGTTATCTGTAAGTGCTGTAATCCTGTAAAAATGCAGACCAGTCACTGCCTCGTGGTCTGCTTGGAATATCCATTCAGATGCCCCCTGTTCCACTGCTCATACTGTGCTCTACTGTGCACCAGCCTGCACTCAGAGTGCATTGTTGCCGCTTCTGCTGCTGCTGCTGCTGGAGATACATTATTGCAAATAAACTAGAGAATAGAAGAAAAAATGACCACTGCCACTCTAACTTGTAACAGCCTGCAACTCTGTTATGATGCAGTTGTAAGGTTGCAGAACTTAAGCATGTGTGTGCGTGTTTGTGTGGAGGGGTCTTTGGAAGGACCTCAGAGGGCAGGGAGAGGATTTAGATGGAGTCCTGAAGCAATTCTACTTTAAAAGTTTGCTAGTTTTCCAGAATTACAACCCCCAGCTAATTCATGCTATTTTTTCACCTTTTTTTCCCAGTTATTCTCATTTCCAATGCAGTCAAAAGTGCTACACGCACAAGCCGGACCAAACCATATTTAACAAATGATCTTTCAACCTGTTTTCCTTAAGCCACTCAGTCATAAAGAGCTGTTCTTTAAATGTCAATGAAATTCTGGCATGTTGTTGCACAACCTACCACCTCCCCGCTGCCACCAATACCTAGTTTGCACCAGCCATCAGCAGGCTTTTTACTGCAACATCACAAGTGTCTAGGAAATGTTAATCTATCTCCTGTCTGTATATGAGTCAAAGTTTAAAAAAGATGTTTCGCACTGATGGAGTCAAATCACTAAATTCTTATTCTGTTGCTAAACAGAAATATTTTTAATCACTTCCAATGCATACCATTCTATTGAACTCAGGAAATTCAATGCTTTTTTACTTTACAAAAAAGTTTAGAAAATGTCAAATAGTTCCTAAAAAAACCTAAAAAAAAATAAAAATAATAACAATTCACTGTCACTGTTTTTTGAGCTTTTTTTTTTTTTTTTTTTTTTTAAAAAGAGTTCTTTGGTGTAGCCAAATGCCTATTTTAATTGTACAGGAGAAAAGATATGATATGGTAGCACAGATTTAAAAAGGACCCAAAATTGACCCCTGAGGCACACCACCGTTAAGAATAAACTGTAAATGCTTTGCAAACTTATTAACATAATCTGTTTTTGTCTTTTTTTTCCTCACAGGTACATTGCAGTATGAAACTTTAAGGGTCAAATTCCACCATCTTAAGCTGTACCACTTAACTCTTTTTCTTGTAATATGCTCCTATTCGGTGCAGTGAACATTCAAAGTTATTTCCTCTCCCTCTCATTTCACTTTGTTGAGGTATTTTTGTGCTCTGTGGATGTGTGTGTGTTTGTGTGTCAGGGTAAGTATTGTGCTATAGCAGGCAGCCAGCTGTCAACAGGGTGGAGTTAAAAGGCCTGAGGGATTTGAACACTCCCGTCCTGCCAGGCTGACTGTCTGCCTAGACAATGGGATGTTTCCTTCTCTTTCTCCATCCCTTCATCCCTCTTCCACCCTACCTTTGCTAAAAATCTCAGCAGACAGGAAAGCTCCTCCCACTCCTCCTCCACCTCTGTCAGTGTATGTCCAATTCTCTCTCTCTCTTTATCTCCTTCTGCCTCAATATCGGCCATTATCTCACCTCCTCTATTCTCTCCATCGAGGAGAATCCACCCACCTCCCCTCCTGCAGAGCAACCCCACTGCCATCAATCAGCTTCTATTCTCCTCCAGGGGGAGATTGGTATCAGCACCCTCCTCCCTTTCTCTCATCACTGTCTTCACCGTCCACCCTTTACACTTTCTCTCCACCTTTATCTCTCCTCCTGTGACATCCTCTCCTCTCTTTCTTGCTCTCTAGTTCTGTCTCCCTCTCAGGCCCTAAGTCTTTAATCTCCATTACTTTTTTACTCAGACATCGGACAAACAGTTTATGCTCTGGTCTATAAGCTCCTGATTAAAATGCATTATGGGAGTAAACACGGAACTCACAGCTTGTTAGAATAGATGTGGTAATCTACTCCTCTTAGTTTGTACAGAGTATGCTTGTGCAGGGAGGAAAGCTGACCTCTGTATGTGTTTCTGTCTAGAAGATTTACATGGTAAAGCAACAACTGTTAAAGACCCATTGAGCAAGGCACTAAAAAACACTTGTGTGATGAAATTTGTGTCTATTTGTCTAAAAGGTGTACTGGTCTCTATTTTATTATATTTTAGTTTAAAATAGTCTTCAACAATCCTCCGTTCACACATAGAAAGATTACTCATCCATTGTCAGCATAGAGCTGTGGCTTTTTGTGTGTGTTATATGAGCATGTTGCTTCATATGAAAATACAAATAATTTAGAAGGTGTAATCCTGTGTAGGGACACAATTTCTTCAGAATTTCTTCAGAGGTTAAAAAAGAGTTTAAGAAAATACATATCTTAAAATTTAGAAATTAATTAAAAATAAACTGTTTTCTACATGTACTGTCTTTGTTGTTGGAATATCTAAAACTGCTTGATCACTACTTATAATTAATTTTCTGTGGAAGAGAAACAGCTTAAACTACTACCAGACCAGTTAGTTAGGGATTAATTGTTTTAATAGCTGTCCAACAGCGAGAGACTCTTGTTGCACTGGAAAGCCTGCAGATATAAATGCATGGGTTTCTATGAGCAAGGTGTTGCATCATCTGAGTCTAAATTTAGAGAAGAAAACAGTATATGAAGTGCCAAGCCTCTCTGCAGATATCCTTAGCAAACAGTGCATCATCTGAGCAACTGTGAACTCACAGCTTCTCCACGAAGACTTGGCTTTGTCTTGAAGTAAAAGACAAATACACTCCTCCGCCCTGCAGAGCTCTCAGACATGGCCCCCGTCTATCTCAGTGACAGCTAAATGGCTTTTTAATTAAAGGAGAATTAGTCCGGTTAAACTGTAATTTAATGCAAATATGAAGTCGTAATGACAGTCAGTGAGTCATCAATGAAGATGAGGCAGCTGAACACAAGCCATGTAATTCATCCAGAGACTCTCTAATGTACAGTTTCACAGCAGATGAGTCCTAGAGACGAGACTGGATTTACAGCCGCAGCAAATTCTGGGAGACCACTGAAGTAATCGACCAGCTCTTGAGACAAAGCAATAACGTAGACTGACTGTCAGGCACAAGTATAGATATTAAATGTGAAATCACAATTAACAAAGTTACAGTAAACAGTGCCAGTGAATGTTCTCCCATAACTATGATCACATCAAAGAGGATGACTGAAAGCCCTGTACATCTATGTGGTTTTGTCCCAAATGAGTAAATATTAAGCTCCATTTGCTGGTATACTCACGTGTACAAGCCATAGTTGGAGGGTCTTTCTCAGCCCTGAAGTAGCTCTTCTCACAGCGGCAGATCGAAGCACCTTCTCCATAGCTGAAACTATGCGGAGGGCACTTTGAACACTTGATGTTTCCTGCATGCGCCTTGTAGAAGCCCGGGTGACATGCTGGGGGTGACAGAAGGACAGTGTGATAGGATATGAGAACAAAGCCAAGCCATGTTTTGGACGTGCGGGTAAAAATAACACACACAAACATCACATATCTTCATGTTCTCAATGCCGAAGGAACTTAGAGGACATCTCCAAAACGGCCATACCATCAATCAGCAAGAGGCACTGGAGTTGTCTGGTGTCTCTAAATAATAATCATGAATTAAGCATCATCAGTTATGCTAACTATGTCTACTATTTATCATAATTTCTCATCTCAGACAGGCTTTGAACGGATTTATGAAAATCAGGTTTTCTTTCAAATATGGAAATTGATGCTGCAAGGTTTACTCAAAGATAATGAGACCATCTGCTCTGCTTTTAGGAACTTTTAAGTATTAAAAAGTGTGATTTGAGCTTAATGGACACATATAAACATATATTCATGACTTGACTTTTTCTAATGAAAATCATTTTTCAAGAACTAAATAAACGGAAAAAATGGAAAAAGCTGAAAAGTTGCAGAGTTAGAACAAAATCACAATACTAACAGAATGAGACTCAAATTAAGCAATTTAAACATCTAAAGTGTCAAGAACTATTTGTTAACTTTTTAAAATGCTAAGTTTCATTTAATATGCTACCAAGTGCAGAGTGAGATAAACCTTCTTAGATGACGTTTATGCATACCACAGCAAAAAAACAGACATACTTGATAACATGATTGGTGGCATAATAGCTGCTGGGGCACTTGAGTGTTATTAGTGTTATTCCTAACACCTTTAACGCTTTTCATTCAAGGAAAAAGCTCCTGCGAAAATTTCAATAAAAAATACAGCTGTAAGTATGACATTTAAAGCACAGATAAATCTAATCTTGTACTATCTGTGACACTGTGAATGAAGCAGTCTGCACATAATCACATGTTCAATACACACATTACAACACCTGTGCAGGTGATCAAAGGTGTGTCAAAACCTGCTGTGGAGCAAACTTTCTTAATTTAAAACACGTGAATGCAAATGTATCATGTCTCTCATTCAGCCCTGCAACATTTGCAACAGGCCATTTACAGAAACAGCTGAGACAGCATATAATGCTAAAATAAAGCACTGTGGACTCAAAGCCTAAGTGAGATAAACTCACAGTCCACAGCCTCATTTAACCAGAGGTGATTGTGCCTCGCAGACATGAATGCAGACAACAATAATCAGCGGATTTGTTGCAAAGAAGACATTCTGGCCTGGATTTGGCAAGTAAACAAAAGAAAATACCTCTTTGACCATTTTTTCTCAAAAACTTCTTTCACACTTTTGTTTATCTCAAACTTTTGAGAGACTAGTGATGAGTGTATGTTGAAAAAAACTGTAACTCCCTGTATTCTTTCTTGCCAGATAGGGGGGGTCTTAAACGCTCTGGTTTGGTGCATGGAAAATGTTGCCAAAATGAGTCTGTTTTTGTTCTAATCCAGGACTAACTGCTGAAAGTACTCCCAAGGTCTGTGTATAAAAGCATGTAATGATAAGGTTTTCTGTTTGTTACACATTCACAAAAATAAAACATATGTATTACTATCAAATCCAAGCTTTTTGTGTTTAAATTCACAGAATGAACAAAAAAAGGTTGTTGCCATAGCATTTTACTATGTAATGTTCCTTTCCTAAGCAACAGGAGCACTAAAACTTTTTTATCTGAACTCCTTCCTTATCAAGTACATTGGAGTATGTGGCCACTTGATTGTGGGATTTGACTAAGAAACATTAATGAACAGGCATAAACATGTGAAAAATGGACTTTAAGTTACATTCATGGCTGTACTTCAAGTTATTCCTTGTGTTTGCTCTGTTTTTTCCCTGACTTTGTTGTCTTGCCTACACAAACATGCCTATTTATTACAGTAGCTTTTCTGTGTGTTTTGTTGGTCCACACACATACACAGTATGAAGCCGATAAAACTGTTCTAGAGGAATCCAGCCAGTATGAAGATATCTTAAAACTCCATAAGCAGTGCTGGCATCCAGACAGAGAAAAGTGCCGTAGGTCTGAGTCCTATTTTTCGGTCCAAAATTAACTAAGCAGAATAGCATAAGACTTTAGAAAAGTCTCGACATCAGGGACACAACCTTTGAAATGCATTTCTCAACCTCCAAAGCTCTTCCATGCCACAGAGACGTGCAGAAGTCTCCTGACTCGTAAGATTTCCATTGCTGCAGGTTGTCACCGAGTGCATTGATTTAACAAGGTAACACAAGCTGAGCCATTTGAAGGGATTCACCTTGAAGCACTGAGTGCCTTTGTGTGTCTCCATTCTTGCCTGTGATAAATGGAGCTGTAGGGAGGACAAGGAAGCACCCGAAACCATGACTGCTCTAATCAAATGGGGGCAATTAGGACAGAGGCAAAGAGGCTAACACACACAGACACACACAAAGACACATACACACACAGCAAGTCGATTTGAATCAATTTTTTAGTGTTTATTAGTACAAGGATTGTTTCTTCTGCTACATTAGACATTTTTTTGTATCAAGGACTGATGTTACACAGTTGAAAATGATTAGCTCTGCATCTATTGATGTGTATATATTGATCAAACCTTAACACTTTTAATTGTCACTGTAATCTTTTTATAAAGAGAAACACCTTAATGTCCCATGGCTGAGTAAGATGAAGGCTTTTAATGATGTTAAACTGATCAAAAAGGCTAAAAATGACCAATTGATGTCCTTAGTTTAAAAATATTCGAATTGATATTGTTTCTTAAAAAATCTTATCATACATTTATTCTTTTAAAACACACACAGACGTGTGCACACAGAGGCTTTCTGTATCAGGATGATGAGTGGCACCCCCTACGGCCTATCAAGGCTGCCTTCATCATTAACCTCTGATACCGGCCCGTCCTTGAGTTAAAAACCGTCAGTCAACTCCCCCCTGCCCACAAGACCCTGTTTTAGACTCTGTCAACCTAATGATTCCTCCGTCCGACCTTCGCTGAACTGAAGGGATGTTCCTTTTTTCGAACCTCTCTGCCTCCTGCTGCAATCTGTCTGGCCAGGCTCTGTTCCAAGGCCACAGTGGTGCTGCACAATGGCTGACCATGCATCACCCAAGGATGGACACACGTGGCAGTAAGGAGGTTAGCTCACACATGCTGGTTTATGCACACACACACACACACGCACACACTCCAGCGAGACATGGCAACGGCAGTGACAAACAGCACATTGAACTGAACTTGACAGCTTGTCAAATGTGAATGAAGCTTGGAGATTTTGACTGGAAAAAGACAAGCATGGCCTTAAGGACAAAGTCTTAACTGTTGATCCATCAAGGACAAGGTTTCCTCCTTCTATAAAAAGCATGCAAGCAGGTGTGCACACTGTATGAACACAGTTTCACTTATGATAAAAAAAAAAAAAAAAAAAAAAAAAATCATGTTTCCTCCTGTTACAACATCTGATCCATACTGATAAAAGCATTTCTAGGATTTGCACTTTAGACTCCTTATAGACTGGTGACCTGTGAGTATGACAGCCAAAACAAAATAGCACAGTGGAAGGAAGCAGAGCCAGAATACAATGTGTGTATTTTGTGTGTGTGTGCGTGTGTGTGTGTCTGTGTGTGTGTGTGTTTGTGTGTTACTGCTTTGTAACTATTTTACCTGCCACGACCCATAGAAATTTCACAACTCGTGGCTAAAGTTCCGGTAACATTTTCAGTGAAGCTTGTATCTAAACAGAATCAGCTTTCACAGAGCTTGAGAATAAAGTGGTTCGAATCTTCATGATGCACTAAGATGTCTTTTAAGAACAGCTGTATATATAAACAAAAATATAACTTTTTTTTTAGTAGATAATTATATATTATGGATTTTAATCACAAACCATCCAAAAATCAATTAACACAGTTGCTAAAATTCACTTAGTTCATTAAAAAAAAATAGCTAAGAGAGAGCTCCTTCTGCCTCTGTCAAGTGTAAGGTTGTGATGATATTAAGAGAACAATTTGTCCTGTCAATTTTCCTGTCAGACAGAAGCTTGATATGACCATCATGCAGTTTGTTGATCCTGACACTGGAGCCCATGACAGACATTTAAAGTTAACATGTGGGAGCACAGAGGAATCCACAGCTGCTGAGTGGGAGTACTGACACAGGAGACATCACATACTGACTTTAAAAATGTGTTATCTGATTTCAAGCCCACCTACATATATAAGACACTGTCATGATGTCTCGTTTATATTTCACATTATATATATTACGAAGGCTTTGATCTACTCTTAAAATGTATTACTAATAACATTTTTATTATTGGTAGAAGTGAAAGTAGTAGAAGTGTAATCAAAGAAAAGGAATAAATTAAAAAACAAAAATTTTGTACATTTGCGTTGCATGGATTCATATGGCATGTGACAGAAGCAGTGTGTGAGGAGTTTCATGTAAACTGTACACACCTCTGTGGTCAGTAGACTAGAGCTGAGCAGAGGATGAAAGAATAGCATCCTGACCCGCTGGCCTTTGGGGCTCTGATCTAACTCTCGGCCCTTAGCTCAAGGTTAATGAGATCTGGAAGTCATCCAGAACATCTTCAAGCCGAGCCTGGCCCTGAGACCCGAAGGCAGCAGATTGGTTGGTGCGAGGCCTGCCACTTCATACTCAGTGGACCTGAACAACACCAGAGCAACTGGCAGGAAGATCACGTATGGGAAATAGATCTGTCTGTCTGCCTCTGCCTGTCTATCTGTCTCTCTACTGTTGATACTGCACGACCATCTATGGTTTGCCTCTCTGATCTGGTAGATAAAAACATTTGTGAGCTAAACAGTTGCTCCTACGTTTGTAAGTAGATGGACAAAGTGGTGGTTGCACCTCTAGTGTTATTCAGTGTTTTTTTTTTTTTAAATAAGTGAACACAGACTAAAAAAAAGGGTTAAAAAGTATGTTAATACTAGATTAAACCTTCTTCCTTCTGCCTTAAGACTGATTCTGACAGCTTTAACTTCTCTGGAAAGTTGTCTGTCCAGTAGCCATAAAAATTACATCCACAGAGAACAACCACAACCTTAAAAGCCAGTGCACGAAGTAGTGTATGTTTTAGTTGCCGGACCCCTGCTATAAAGTAGTAATTTGTCTGCCATAGGCTCAATATTTTTCTATGTTTGAACTGTAGTCACTATGCGCAGCCATGTAATGAGGAAAGTATGGAAACAAAAATTTTAAATACTTGCAGCTGCAAATTCTTTTTATTTTTTTTAAAAAGGGTATTATGTGGCAGCATTATCTAATAAGGACATTACAGTCTGGTGATCTAGGAAACTTAATCAGCCCAAATATTTTAATTGATCTGTTCAATAAACAGAACACCTCTAATTCAGTCAACCATCAACAGTTAATTAGTTGAATGAATGCACCTCTCACTGTGCAATCTCTGGCATTCAAAGCATTTTAAACATTAAAACATGTATTTCTGAAAACAACTAAAAATCAATCCTCACCTGTTTACCTCATCAACTTTTTAATAATATGTGAGAACCATTAAACACCAGGCTTAGTTTAATGGGGACACCCTGTTATTCCCTATTTCTATCTACTTGAACTTCTTGTCTTCTCTGTACTGCAGACACGTTTCATACCCTAATTGTTACAGCTTGTCTTATCAGTCAGATGGCTGTTTTCTAGACTTAGATCAAGCAGTGAAAAATAGGCTCACTTATTGCAATGTGGCTTTAAAGTCTAAATGTCTCATTAGGATCTTCATGTTTGTTTTAGACATCCTCGCAAGAATCATAGAGTTGAACAGTATGATGTTTAAATTCAAAGCTTTGTGTCCGCATTAAAACTTCATTCTTCACTGGAATCTGTGTGTGTTTTGTGTGTGCAGCAGATCTGTGTGTATGTGCAAATGACACCCTTTGGCTCTTTGCAGCGTGGAGCCGGTGATAGCGGGTTTCTCCCTCCGTGGTCAGCGAAGAAGAACAATTCCAAGAGGAGCACAATTCTGCAGCATTTACTTGCAGAACCACATCAACAAATGTTGCAGAATAGTTCAGCTCTTGAAATCAAAGGCAGCGTGGTAAGGCGGCGATGCAAAAGATGAGAGATCATTGCAGAGATGGCGGCGTTATAGGTGAGTTGCAGCCTGAAAGTTATTGCATATGGGCAAAGAATGGAAGCTGTGCTCTATTTATGGTTCCATTTCTCACAAATATCCTCCTCAGTGTCCCGTCTATGAATGCTATAAAACAATAAAAAAAAGCCTTATTGCTTTTTCCTTATGCTGACAAAGTACACATCTTGTCCACACTTCTTGAATATTAACATAACAGTACCAAGTCCCTTTTCTTTCTCTATACATAATAACATTCATCATACTTCACCAGTGGAAAATTACAATCACATCTTCTCTGCTCATGTCACATGATATCCTCCACTTCAAAACAAAACAATATGCCAGTATCAGTGAGATAAACATTAAAGTTCCCCTTATGTCTGTGCTCTCACATACGAGTACGCTGCTTCTAGCACTTCTAGCTGTAATTCAATCGGCGTTACCTACTGACACTGCCTTAAAAAAACAGTAGCAGTGTAAACAAACTCTCAAACACTCCAAATGAGAAGCTGTCCTCTCTTCTCCGTGTCAGTCCGTCTCTCTTAAACATCAGCTTTACTCCCTCTCTTCATTAGCCGAGAGCAGTGAGCGCTATCTCTGATTTGCACTTGAGGATTAGTGGGCCTCTCCAACACATCTCTGCTGAAGTGTAGAGAATGGTGTTTGCTCAATTAGTGACAGAGAGAAAACAGGCTCCCTGTTGCGAAAGCTATAAAGCAACTATAAAATACATGTAAATCTTCCTCTTTCACTTATTGTACTGGATCATCAGCATCGTAATCATCAATCCTTGTCATAACCTTGAAATAATAATTTAAGATTACATTATCATTTTAATCTTTCACTCTTTCCCCTCACTGTCTTTGAATGGTACTGTATGTGACTGTATATCATATTTAGATCATGTTTCCTGTGTAATATTAGTCTCTAGGTGAAATATGTATATAATGTTAATGTTTTTTTATGAATACCTTCTCTGTACTGTCTCATTTAAAAAAATGGATTGAGTATGTGCTCATCAAGTGTTTTTTTTATGGTCAGTCTAAAAGGATCTTGAACAAATTAAAAAGTTTTTAGGGTTTATCTGAACGATGCGCACTTTTCCACATCTGCACCAGTGTTTACAATCTGTTGGTTTCTGTTTGAAACCCAGTGGTTGTTACCTTCCTGTTTTTACTCTCTCCTTGCTCCCTGATTTTAATCCAAATCATGGCATTTAGGGATCATCCAATCAGGTGGCTTTGCAAAACAGTGTGCTTACTAGCAGCAAAGTTTAATTGAACACAGAAAGCTAACTCAGTTATGTAGAAAGGGCAGCAACTATGCAGAAAATAAAACTGTTGTGAGACTTTGAATCTTCTACTCTTTGGATAAATTTAAAAACACTCATTTGTTCATTTATGTACCCTCTTGCCACAATTATTTGAACTTCATCTATTACATTGATTTTTTTTCAGTTTAATTAGACTGTTTTTTGTAGCATTGGGGGTTTATTGGGTTGGATCAGGCTTTGATAAGATACAATTACTGAAGATTCATTATTGGTGATCACAGGTAATAAAGTTAATAAGCTCTTTTAATGCAGGCAATTTTTGTGGGCAGGAAAAAAAATATCATTAACAAGGGTAATCAGAGCTAAGTGTCTCCTCCAGTGACAACATGAAGACCGGAGGGTGCAGAGACTTTTTAAAAGGTTTGAATCATTTACAGTTAAGAGCCTTCCACCACTATAAAATCACTGCTTAATGCAACTTCCACTTCAAATAAAACAGGACAACATTTTGTTAAAAAAAAAGTACTGTTTGTCATAAGACATCTACCCTTTTCCCCTCAAGACCGGAGCCAATCTGTCCTCAACTCCGCTGATCTGTTCCGTATCCGCTCATCATGCCATGCTAATGTCTTCTTGTCTTATTAAGGTACATTAAGGTAGTTGATGTTTTCTTGTTAACAAATAAAAATTATATACATTTAGTTACTACTTATTTATTACTCATAACAAACAATAATTCTTTCATATTGTGCTCTTAAAATGAGCTAAATGCATTTCCCTCCTAATAAAACAGTATTTTAAATCCTGTATTGCTTGCTTTAAGCCCACCCCAAAAAATTCTTTCTAATCCTTTAAGATTAAGACTTTTGTTCCACTTACTTAACTATGTTAACTAAAAAAATTCAAAAATTCTGTTTTTGTTTTTTTTTTGTATTTTCAATTGCATTTCTTCTTTATTCATAAAAAATGTCACGCCACTTTTGTCATCTTGCCCAGAGCACTTTGAACCTATTGTATTCTTATATCAACCTGTCAATCAGTCTGCTGTTAGCGGCACAGTTCAGATTCCCAGACAACATTGGAAAAGAGTACTAGCAGCTGTAGCAGTTCGAAGTAATTTGTTGTAGCAGTATTGGTAACAGGTGTATTCCAAGAAAGGCTTACGTTAGCCTCTAACTCTGTACCACTCTTATTAATAACACCGCATTCCTCTGTGACTGCTATGATACAGCCCACCTTTCAATGGTCCAATCAAATCGTTCCCAATGGTTTGTCCAGCCTATTTCTGCCAGATTTACATCATGGACATAGATACTCTCAAACATGGATGTATAATAAGAACTCTTATAATACTTTTATGATACATATAATATACAGCTCCATAGTGTTATTTGAGGTCATAAATGCCACACATCTGCCTTTCATTCAACTGTTACTGGAGAAAACTGAAAGAGGTAGGTACTGAAAAAAAAATCACAATCATCAATCCATTTTTTCAAGACAAAGAGTTCAAACCAGCATGTCTGAAACCATATGTGCAAAAGGTCACAGCATAATAACATGAGACAGTTCAGTGTGTGTCTGTTGTTTTGACACATAAATGACCTTGTACATTTCTATGAGGAAACTGTTTTTTTTTTTTCTAAATGCATAATTGGTTATCTTTAGCCAAACATTTAAGTTTCAATGTTGGCATTTAGCTTCTTAAAAATCATTTACTGGATATTGATATTTTCAAGGGGGACAAAGGTGAGAGTGGAGCAAAGACAGAAACTCAGAGAAAAAGCTTTTTAATTACCAGACAATGAGATGAAGATGAGAACACCAGAAAGGCCAGAGACTACGATCCAGTTTAAACCAAAGAGAGTGCTGGGAGGGCTCATTCAGGGGCAGCCGTTGCCTATATATCAGTGACATTATCAGAGACAAAGATCTTTTTATGGACTTAACAGAGGTCAGCCTCACTGATCCCTTTATGGCAATGTTTATAGCAGCAAAGAAAGAGTCTTGTGCCAAATGAACTAACAGAGTAGTAAAGTTCCTAAAAGACGTCCGTTAACTCTGAGTTAGAGCTGAGTTCCTCTCTAAATCTTACTTGAGAACAAAAACGGTGGCCCGTAGAGGCTTTGGGATGGACAGTAAAATAGTGTTTTTATAGTCTGGGCTTGACAGCTGAGATAATGTCCTGACTGGCTCCAAGACAGCAGTGACCTGTCTTAGGATATCTCTAATGCACAATCACAACAGTAAATCTATGATAGTGCTTATCGTTGGCTAGTGGCCACTGACCCCATCAACTACTCGTGGATTGTGAGACTTGTTGCCTTGCAAGAGGTGGAGTTGGTGGATGGTGATATAGTTTGGTTGTTGCATCCATCTCTTCAACACTTTGGTTCACAGCAAGAAGTCCTAAAGGAATAGTCTGACATTTAAACGAGAGTTATGAAAAAGTTAATATTGCTCTCTGTAACATATTATCAGCTACAGCCAGCCTGTCTTTCAGCCTTAGCTTAGCATAACTTAAAGACGGCAAACAAGGGAAGAAAGCTAGCCTGGTTTTGTCAAAAGATAACAAAACCTGCCAAAATGTCAAAATATTTCTATAACAACCACCTGACAGCCTGAAAATCATACAAGTAATGATCGATTTGAATGATTTTGGTAAAGAAGGATCTTTCTTTGAATTCTCATCAGATTTTCCCTTATTGTCAAAGACAAGATATCTGAAAATACTATGGGTTGATTTCTGTGAATTGTTTTAAGATCAACCTCATGAGAGTCAGATGATCATGTTCAGTAATATTTTGTTACAAATCTACAGCAGTGTGCCAGCTGTTTTGTGGAACTGTAAAGTAAAACAGTACCCATGATATTGCTTTTTATTTGGAACATTAAATAAAACATACATATTTAATTTACAGTTTGCACTGCACATCACCTCATCATAAAATATCTGATCTTGTGTCTCAACTTTTTCATTAGTGTTAGAATTCGCTTATATTCATGTTTTTATTGTTCTTCTAGCAGACCCATTTGGAGTAGGATACACTTGTATACCTCTCTGTCAATGTCAGTTTATTGAAACAGTTTTAATCATTAGAGTGCAACTCTTCATTCATTGCCTCTAAAATGACTTACCTTACATTCATATTCATCACACTGTTTTCACTGCTGCAAAGTTTAATTAGGGTTTATGCCTCTTGAAAAAGAAATAATGCATGTCAATGTGTGTGTGTGTGTTGTGTTGTGTGTGTGTGTGTGTATAGAGGTGTAATGAATTTATTATAAGGTGTTATTAAGATTAACATGACTTAGCCCCAAACTTTTCCCTCACTCCCTGCCTTCCTTCCGCATGATTGATGCTGATTGTGGTTTTAACACGCTGTTAAATCGACAGCAAATCGTCTTTAGCAGAGGTCGCATTAGCATAGAGGCCTTCTTGTGGAAAATAAACAACGGCAATGTCTTCTCAAAAACAGCACAAACAATGGAGTGAGATAATGACATGGCAGCCCTTTAGCAACATCAACAACAACATAATGGAGCTGGAGTGAAATTAAAATGGATCAGTCAATTCAAATGCCTTTGGTGACTCTCTCTCTCTCTCTCACTTCCTCTTGCTCTCTCTCTCTCTCTCTCTCTCTCTCTTCATCTCTCTCACTTCCTCTTGCTCTCTCTCTCTCTCTCTCTCTCTCTCTCACTTTCACTCTCTCTTGATTCGTTTCCTTTTACCTTCCTAAATCTCACCATGACAGACTTTTACAAACAAACTCAAATCCAATCAAGTGTATGCATACAAGAAAAATACTTACAAAGAAAAGAAGTGTATCACACATACACTATAACATTAGCAAGATGTGTAACTGTGAACACAGACTGTAAACATTTTGTTCCCAAGCAGGATCCTGAGAGTCTATCAGAAACCTGCAGAACTAAAGAGGTGTTTCTGTTGATAATGATGGAACAGACATTTAGAACTAAAAGAGAAATTCTGAAAAGTTGCCTAAAAAGGCCTTAAAAAACTTTGTTTAAGTGCTGTTTCAAAGCTGAACTGTGAGTAGGAAGTAATCTATTCAACAAAAGACCACTTTGGAGTCCATGAAATGGAAAGGTAAAATAAGCAACGGTGATGGGATTCTGCAGCAGATAACGGGTGTCGGTAAAATGTGTCAAATTATATTTCTGAGAAGCAGCTGTAGGGATGTCAACACATGCAGCGTAGTTAGTGAGAAGTGAGAAAATCTCGCTGTCACCTTGTGAGTGTGAAGGTGTCGCATGTAATTCTAAACAACTTTGCAAAAATTGGTATGAGCAAGTGCCTCTCTGAGGGAGACGGGAGGAGACAAAAGATGACAGGATCTCTTTGCAGGATGACACTATTGAGTCTACCAGCCTTTTTTGGGAGAAGCTTCTTCTTTGGCATCCTAAAATGTGAGAAGACATGGACTTGGTTGCTGATGGAGAGCTAATGGTGAAAAAATAAGAATGCACGATTAATTAAAATAAATGTTTTGGCTTAAAGATGGTAAAAGTAGCAAAAGGTAGCATGTATGTGAAACGTTTATGTATATATATATATATATATATATATATATAACCCTTTCTGGTCCAGTTAGAGTTTAATATTTAGGACAACTTGCTTAGCAGAGGGCAGAAAGCACTCCATGTGCAGTCATCTGGGATGATGGAGTGTGCCTTCATGGGACTAGCAGGAAGCATTTGCCAGTAATTAGGGAGAATGAGCACAACTGGAGCAAAGCTACTCTTGTTAATGATCTGAGGACAACACACTCTCTTTCTGCACGCTGACTAAAATAACAAACACACACGTTCTCAAACTCACTCATATCACCCAAGTTGTTTCACATTGCCTCAGTTCTGTTTGCACATGGCAAATGCACTTTTCTCTAGTGACATCTGATGAGTGGAACAGATTGAGTCCCCTCTCTTTTGAACGCTGTGGCAACGTGCTAATCGGCAGACCGTGGCATTTGTGGAGGTACAACCAAGCTGAGCCAGAAAAATGTTCCAACATTTGCACAATGTTTATTACCCTGTGTTCAACATATAGAACATACATAATCTACATGGAAAGTATGTCAAATATGAATAATATGTAGGTGATGCTACGTTTATAGAAAATGATGGCTGATTTTTTTTCAGGCTTGATTGTGCTACCTGGCTCCCATCTGCAGTGGATGAGGGAGGGCTATAATCACAGTAAAGGGAGGGTCTTCATGCCAATGAGACCATCACTTAGACAGTCGCGTATAATGGCTTGGCTCAATCTCTGCATTTACTGTCTCCTGCTGTAGGTCCTCTGAGTCTCTCTAAAACATTTCAGACTGTTACTATATGGCCTAATTAGCTGCTGCAACCGCAATCAGCTACTCATATTCTTAATCGGTATTAATCACAGAGACCTGTGGTTAACTTATATATTGATTGTGTTTTGTTGAAATGTTGAATGAAAGTCAGAGGAACTTCTCTAATCAGACATGTAGAGGAAAACATTAGCTTTGCTGCTTAGTTTAAAATAAAGTGTTAAGGGGGGATGAAGAAACTGTGAGTGAGTTTCCACATTCAAGTGCATATGTGCAGAATGAATATGTATGAGTTGTAGGCATGTGGGAAGGTGAGAATGTAGGTAGAAGAAGTGTTTGCAGGCATCTCCAAACACACACACACACACACACTTATATAGTGTTAGTGAGTTAATGAGCTATTAACCGTTGCTATACTATTACTATTTTATATGTTTTCTTGTGAAGGAGGAAACCACCAAATTTTACCATATGCAAAACAACAAAAAACAAAACCTGTGGTCAAAATCAGGCAACATGAACAATTTGGTTAGTGTTGGTTTTGGTATCATATTAAAAATAAAGGCTTGCTGCAACCTCTTCATCATTCACTTTTAACTTTTAATAAAGACCACTATTCTTCTCTCACCTTAACTGAGGATAAATATTAGATTTCATCATGTTTTAGTTGTTATAAGTAGATATTTTAGAGTAAGAAAACTGCAAAACTTTGTCTGTGAGATCTTGGTAGATACGTTCATTATCATTTTGACCCTTGGCAGTTAAGTTTATGAACAACATTTTTACATTAAAGTATGTTGAAAAAAACCCCTTTACATTAATTACAGCATAATGTTATTTTTAACATGTATTTGCTGTTGCAAATAAGTAGTGTATAACTTCATTTCTAGACAGTAAATGAGTACTTTCAGAAGAGCACAGGCACATGCATAAATGACCAACTGTCTGAGCACACATTTGTCAGTGTGTTTCCTGTTTTCTAAGAGAAAGCTGAGAGTTGGATGTGCCTTCAGGCTCAACTGCATGGCATGTAACATAACACAGGTTGACTTCAGTGCTGGCACCCCGCTGTAATGATTCTTTAAAGGCTTATCCACTTAATTTTCACTTCAAAAACATGATGCATGGCGAGACGTCCGAGGCTGCCAGCGCTGATGTCTGTGATATATAGTTTCCCTTTGATAAGTAAGACTTCTCTTCACCTTGGAAGCTCCTGCTGAGCCTAATGTGATAGCACACACCACTCGGTCTGCCTGCTGGTGAGCAGGGTTCAATTAAAATTTTTAAAAAGTAACACAAACAAAGTCTGTCAGGTGTGGATGACAGTTAAGTGCAATTACATGTATGTTAGTATCTTTGTTTTGAGCCTTATCCTGTTTTTTAGTATCTACTGAATAAAGTATTTACAAGAAACATGAAAAAATCTGGTTAATCCAACCCCTGTATGCATGATCCTTCTGCAGGTGCGTCTTGATTTCTTTTACTCAGCCAATATACTTATCAAGACTACATTGTTTACATATCACAGTATTTTAATTTCTTTCAGAGAACTCCGGGTCAAATACACAGGTTTTTGAAATCTGGATAAGCTGAAATCTACATGTGCAAAACATAAAACATAACTACTAAATCCTGACCACTAACAGAATACTAGTGTGCATGTAATTAACACTTAAGACCAAAACAGCGATGTTCTAAGACAACAATGAATAAACCGACTGATCATTGGTTCAAATTCCACAAAGGCTGAGCAAACTGCAAGCTAACTATGAATGATGTGCTTGTTAATATAATTGTTTTCAAACAGTGTCTCATCAATATTTTATGCCTTTGATTTCTTTTGACAAATAGCCAGTAATAACCTTACATTCATCCTCAATGTCAGAACAGCAGCTGGTCTTTGAAAAAGCATGGGAAACACACCTACATCTGCTTTGATGTGGTGCAGAGTGATTGCATGTAGCACTGGCACAAACCACCCCCACATATTTGGACTCAAAACATGGCTTACACCAAAGCTAATAATAACTCATTATAAAAAATAACAAAATCAAAGAGTCATTCTTTTCTAGCCAAGTACATCCAGCCTTAATGCACATTGGAACATGTGTTCTGTGCATCCTGTTGCTTGTTAACAAAATTGAATAATCATGTATACTGCTGTACTGGCATCTTGTATGTATACTATTGTTTTTTTCATACTGCAAATTAATTGAATTAGTAACCCGGGCTACTTATAATAATTTTAGCACTAATTGAACACAGTACCACGTTCATTTCTATAATTTTATTTACAGTTATTAGACCTCTTATTTTAGCATTTTATTATTACAATTATTATCACTTCTATTAATACAAACTTCTAAACTAAAACTATTAATAATAACTCTTTAGACATATTGTATTGTATTAGAGGGTGACCATATTCACTAAATCATAGCTGGTGCTAAATAAGAAAGCTCTCATTTATGGGCATATAATCCCAATTTACACACACTTCCACACACAGATGAGCAGACAGTATATCCTCCTCAGATCCCTCTCTGATCTATAGAGTGTAATAGTGTTTAATAAGGCTGACATTACGCTGGGATAATCCCACTCTCTCATGCACCGACACACAACCAATTCCATTTCCACCGCCTCAGCTGTTTTCTCTGCGCTCCAAAAGCTCATTTCAAGAAAAGGAGGCCGGGGCGCAAAACGGGGCCTCAAATATCAATTACCACTGATGGGAAAGAGGGAAAAAGCTGATGGATGCTACATTTCCACAAATCCTTTGCTATTCTTTTCATTTTGGTTTAATATGTTTTTTATTACAGAATGATAACAGCACATGATGAGGAAAAATTAATTCGGATTGGGCTAATATGAGAGGTATGGAGTGGCAGAACAGCAGAGGGTTCAAAATGGATGTGAATGTGTGAGTACCTACGATGAACAACTGGTTGGGATAGATTTGCATGCAGAAAGGATAAAAAAATATTTTTCTACTCTGTTTTTATGTTTTTATGAATATATTTCATTTATGGGTTATGAAACATAGCAAATTTTACAACTTAGCATGGGTGCAATGAAAGCAAAACCTGTCAATATTTTTTATATCACATGTCTGGCTTCTGGACAGGTGGACAGTTTATCACAAGGCCAGCAAAATAAATCTGAAAACAAGTTACATAATTGATGTTAAAAAGATAAATTCACCTTCAATTGCTCACAGCAAGTTCCCATAAGAGGCATGCATAAGTTATTTTGTTACAGAGGCAATAATCAAAAAGTGAGAAGATTTAGAAGACTAAGCACACTTTCAATCCTAAAGGAGGCTGCCTTTGCAGCCAGAGAATAAATTTGGAAGCAGCTTCACCAAAATTCACAGTTGGGACAACAAGAAGACCCATGTCTACTAGCCTGAGTGATACAGTTGGTGCCTCAAAGACAAAGGCAAACACAAATCTATCAAGTACTACAGATTGCTCTACTGGAATATAGGTGGCTCTAGGTTTTCTGTGTGTAGCTTATGGAAAAAACACAACACAACAAAAGGGGCCTTTGGTTTGCAAGGTTGTTAATCCTGCATAGGGAGACATTCAGATGTGTATCTGCAGGACATAAATTAAATGATCGGTCTCTGTAAAAAAAAATCTGAGTCACAACATAAAGAAAACTGATCAAAAAAATGATACAGATTGGTTCTTAATGAACATAATGTCATGACATTGTTTTGGATAAATGAGAATTTTGCATAAAAGCTAACATTACTGTGCCTCTCACTTACTAAACAAACACACATCATGTGTGTTACAGTCTGTTCTGCTTTAGCTGCTGCTGTGTTGGAAATCTGTGTTCCTGTGACTCAAAAGATGGATTTTCTTTCAGAAAGGTGAACAAACTTTTACTGAAACTCTTGTTCTTTGGTTCTGATATTTAAACCAGATTTTTATATTGTTTATGATCTAGATTCTGTATCTTGTTACGTGGAACAATATGGAGAAGGGATGGATGGATGGACTGGAGTGAGTTTTACTGGCAGGACAAAAATATGAGAGAGATGTGGGAAATTAAATAACAACACACTGATGATTACAGCAGCTGAGTTGCTCTGGCATGTAAACAAAATCACTGTCTCTGCCTTATGGCTCTTTTTCCATATAAATAAGTGAATAGAGAGAAATAAGGTGCATATGAATTAATCAAATCTCTGTGTATTACTTCCAGAATTCCCAGGATCTCAGAGATCGGAGTCGGCACGCAGCTCGGCTTTTACAAACGACGCCGCCATCCCCGATTTATGTAATTAGTTTAGGATTATTGCATTTTCATGGAACAGAGGGTGTAAAATGTGTTATTGCTTTTTAACTGAACACAGTGGGTAAACGAATGTGCTCAACATGATCAATAAATCAGATCTGAACACATCAACTCCCTGCCAACTGGAAAACGAAGCTGATGGTGTGCGAGCATGTAGAATATATCTCTCACTGTCTGATATGTTAAAACATTGTTATGTGCATCTGTGCGTGTCATGATTCTTGTCCAATACAATGACTGCAAGCAAACTGTATGTGCTGTTCAGTCGCTTTAAACCAGGACAGGAAAGCTTTCCTCATATACCTTCCAAATATGATGTCAATAATTCCCATTAAGGGCAGCTCCACGGATTATCTTCACAATCTCTTTGTACCAGCCTGAACAATCGTCTCATTGCTGCGCCCTGTCCTCCTCTCCTCCCACTCTGTGGGCGGCTAAGGCGGTTGGTCCACTTTGCAAAAAGCCTCCTGCAGTTCGCTAATCATGTTGACCGCCAGATACCAAATTCAAGCTGTCACTGCCGCTGTCGGACGCCGCTGGTCTGAGCGATGTAGCTTCCAGTGGTTAAATGGATCCACCACAAGGAGCCGTTGCTATCATGGCCCGTCAAAGAGACACTGCTGCCACGTGAGGCCTTTGTTAATTCTGTTTTAGGTAGATTTTGTTATGTTCCCCTCAAATTAAGACTTTTTGTCACTGCAGATGGTTGTTGCATTTGTGTAGGTGTTTTCATCAGCTCCTACATAAAGTGTAACGTTATAAATATAAATATAAATATACTACTAGATAACTTCAATAGAAAGGTTGTTTTTTATAAAAAAAACAGACAGACAGCACTGTTATTACTGTAGTGTCATTAGGTACAGAGAGACAGATACAGCGAGGAGAAGAGGCATGTCTTATTTTTATTAAATAATCTTAAATACTTTTCTTGCTGTCTCACAAGCCCCTGAATGAAATGAAGAGGTTTTGCTCCAATCATCTGTTACGTTAACAGTTAACAATAACTTTGAACAAAAAATATAAAAGACTTGATGTTTACCACAGCTTATCTAACCCAAGCAAGGTTTAAGTGCCTTCTAAGTAGGCGATATACGGAATAAACAAAGCCAGTGAGTGTTTGAAGATACAACTAGAAAAATCTGAAAAATCATTTGGTCTGAAAACTCTTGCATAATGATTTGCACACAGTATAGATGCTCAAAGTGCTCTCTTTTTTTCAAGCTGAATTTGAAAAACTTTGCAATTTAAAAGCTTTTTGTATGTTCTCGATGGCTTTAACACTTCATCAGAGGCATTACACAAAAAATACATGAAGAAACACACAAAACAAACACAAAAGCCAGTCAACCAAATAACAAAAAAAAAAAAAATTAACAAATATAAAAAAAAAAATGGGTGTGTTTGTTAATGAAACAGTGGGCGTGTGTTGTGCTCATATTACAATAGCAGATAATTTACTGCATTTTTGTTCGTGCACCTTTGCTTACAAGAAAGCACGAAGGAGCAATTTGAAATATGGGTTTAATATGACAAAGCACCAGAAGTGGAACTCAGGTCATCATGTCTACATGGTGCGTTGACATTTTTGTACAGAGAGACATAGAAAAGCTGAAGTGGTTTTAAAACACACAAATTAAGTTAGTTGAAGACTGAAGGTTTTGCTCAAATAGTTTATTACCATGATATTTTAGCATAACACTGCGGGGCACTACTTTCTATTCACTTTGAGTTTAGTTTATTTGCTGTGATGCAGCTCAAAGCCCGCATAATAAAATGTAATGCAGTCAGAACGCTCTAAGGCTAAGTGCTCCCATCTAGCAGACCTACAGTATATCAAAATAAGCATATTGAAATCATTTAAAAGTCACTGAATATGAAACTCTCCAACAGGTTACCTGAGCTTAAGAGCTCCCTTGGGCCAGCCACTGTCTCTGCTGCATAAAAAACAAACAATGAAGAACGGAACGTTTCATAATAAAGAACCGTGGAGCTCTTCTGTAAATCACAGCACAGTTAATGGGCTGGCTCCACCTCTAAATAAAATGCAAATATAAGACAACAAGGCTTGGAAAAGGGATTTAATTAAGTACATATCTGTGCATTTCCCTTGCAATTAAACCCCAGTGGAGTCCTCCAGCAGTTCAAACATATTAGAAGAATGCCTTGTGTCAGAGGATGATGCTGCAGCCCATTAGCCTATCCACAGGCACATAGAGGGAGCAGTGAAGAATGAATATTACTATAGGCAAGAATTCCTTTTGTTTTCTGGAGAAAACTTTGGCTGCAAGTGTGTGTTTATCCTTTTTTTTTTTTTTTGGGAATCAACCCCCCCTTAGGTCCAATGTGGTCAGAGCAACACAGAATAAAAAGAAATCTTTTAAGGGGCATTAACATGCAAACACTGATGGTCATGCAGAGTACACACTGTACCTATTCCCCTTTATCCACCGCCCACACACAGACACCTGGTGCCACAGGAGAGTTGCAAAATGAAAACTCCAAGCCTATCTTCTCTCCCGTCTCCCTGTTAAAACATTTCTTAATGACAGAGCGGGGGAGAGGAAGATTTTAATTAGCCAGCAGAGGAAGCTTCATTAAATCTCTCCGCCGGCCTCTTCCGTCCTGCCAGGCGCTGTCCTGATACAAAACTCTCAGTGCCTAGGTAGGACGATGTCGTGACAAGGGGGAAATCAGATACATCCTCCACTCAGCTTGATGCTGCCGATGGTTTGGCAATGTGTATCTTCATGTGCTGCAAATTTAGTCACATTGTTTACAATTTGTTGGTATGTTTTATACATAATTAGCAGTTAAAAAGTTTATCTGTGTTTTAATAGGACCTCAAAGGCCAAATTTTTTTTTTTGCACAGCTTCAGACGCTACATGGTTTGTTTAATGAGCCAATTATCTTGCCAACACTTTGTTCCAACCTCTGTAGCTACCACAAATTGTTTGATAAAATTAATCAAATAGTCAATATGTGATCAAATTGAACAAATATTTCAGTGTGGAATTTGAAGCCTTTCCCACATTTTTCTCATTTCTATATCTATAACTATGGGACTTTGGTAGAGTGCAGGACTCAGCACAAGATAGACTTTATATAATACATCCAGCAGCTTGATGTTTATTAAATGCTTTGAGAAATTATTTGCTGTCTAAATGAACAATAACCGTATGGCGGGTGATCAGATTTCATGAGAGAAGTTGGCCAAAGTTCACCAATATTCTTGACAGAATTCCAGAAATTAGAGTAATGACCAAGGATGTGCATCACTTTGAGCTTAAGAGAATAACAACGACGTGAAAAGTGCAAATGAATAATGCAAGAATGCTTTGTTTGAGGAAATGCACATACACACATTTGCACATCACACATGCAAAAATGCCTTTGATGGGAATCGGAAGATGAGTTTGGCCGTTTTCCAAACCTGGACAGCTTTCACGGCTTTTTATTTATTCTAACGTTTATTTTTCAGTGATGTCGAAAGCCAAGTGTAAGAAAAATGTTCCTTATACACAAAGCTTTCAGGACGGAATGAGCACATAAGATGAAGATGAACAGTCTCAAGAAGAGGATGAATGACTGCCAAGTTACACGGTTAAAAAAAAACTCCGAGAAGATGTGCATCTCGCTCATATGCTCAATACTTTCATTATGTTCTAACATAACTTCTTCCATCTCTGTCAAAGGGACAAAACTCCACATCCATCCCTCCTCTTCCCATAATCCAGCCTCTTTTCTATTCCTCTGCCAGCCATCACAGTCTATCACTTTATCCCTCCCTCAAAGCTCCCAAGAGACGACTGTTACAGAGAGAAAAGTGAAATGAGAAATTCCCATTGCCACCTAATTGCATGGCCAAATCGATCCTGTAATAGATTCCTTCTCTCCGACAACCAGTTGCACTGACAGCACTATCAGACAGACAAATCAGAATGCTCAGTGTGTCCGTGTGTGTGTGTGTGTGTGTGTGTTTGTGCGTATGTGTGGGCTGTTGAGCCCTCAACATGGCAGATTTTGGACGGCCAGACATCTGTGTGATTGCTTACAAGTGAGAGGAAGGCAGATTGAGGTTCTGCAATACCTCTCCCAACGGTTTTGTCGGAGATGAGCTTAAATGTGAGCAATACAGTGCAAAACAAAACATATAAAGCAAAAGACAAAAAAAAAGGGATATACGATTGAATATATAAAGGTGTACCGTAAGACATGCATTGGATGGAGACATTATGAGGAATGGAACAGATCTCAACTCTTCTATTACATTCTTTAATCAGTGCTAATTGATATTGCTGTTTACTCATAGCATGCACATTACATTTGATGCCCTAATATAAAGCATTTGTGTTTACTACAAGTGATTATTCAGTAACCTGCACATTAATGCAGCAAGGGATCAAAATCTTGTCAAGTTATCCAATAAGTGTCAAGCTTCTATTACATGGTTTTTCTCAGTTATTCTCTTCATCAAATTGTGATGGAACAGGTGCATAGATGGACACCACAACTATTGACATTTTCAAAGAACTGTTTTGTGATTTTAGTTCAGCTATGAGGACTTATTATTGCCATTTGCTACTCTGTAAACTATTATTACTTTTGTAAAAATTGAACAAACTAACAAACAAAAAAAAAAACTACAGGCAGCCGTGAGTCAGACAAACACCTGTTTTTCAGCAGGTGACCCTCCTGAGCATCCAAACAGCTGCAAATCACATCATACACAGGTGTAAAATCCCTTCAACTAAATCAGCTGCAGCCATTATTTTCAACCCCCCTTTTCTCTGTCTACTCTTTTTATTTCTGCTAAAATTTCCAGAAGAGCCTAAGTTTGCTCCTCCTGCACTCTGGAGTGACCTCCTTGAGTGAAACCCACAGAGAGGATGGAGATCTGTGCTCCTTTCTGTCTCCACAGCCCTGTGACAGAACGTCACTCCTCCTCCCTGCAGAGCAAACCGCAGGTGTGAGGAAACTGCCTGTGTGACATCGGCTGAGGTGAAAAGGAAGTCACAAACTTTTGACTCCCTCTTTATTTTGCCACAAGAAATACTGCTGAGCTGAGGACACAATAAAAAACTTTAAATGTAAAATATGATAAAAATAAAAAACACAGTATATCATTTAAGGCTGTGTCGAATGGGCAAAGAGAATTTGGAATTAGTTTGATTTCAGTTGGAAATGTGTTTCGGGGTTGAAACTTTCTAACTTATCTTCTTCTCAACTGGGGATAAACTAATTTAGCAATTTGTGCTGATTAAAGCTGACAGTGTGCAATAGTCCACTACCTTCCTTTGCAAAGACTTAATTCTCCTGCACACCTGTGCACCTTTGTTAGACAATGTTCAATTAGGTTGCAGGGGCTGCATAATTTTACTAATGAAACATGACTGAGGTGTCTTTTGTTTACTTACCAAATAGAAAAAAGGCAAGAAGTTTCAATCTATATAAGTCCAAACAAAGTGCTGGGTGTCTGCTTTGTAGTGCTGCTTTTGCTAGTTTAAAATGAATAAGATGATCACATCTTTAGGACAGTAAAGTTGTTATCATACAATCTGCTGCAAAGTCTGAGTGTGGATATATGCTACTGTACAGGTCAAATGAGGACAAGCAGGTGGAGAAAGAGTGAAATAAATGGCAGTGACCCAGGATAATAAGAGACAATTAACTTAAAATGTATGTTTTGAAGCACTACAAACAAAGACAGTGTAAAACATATGTTTCCAATTATATTTCAGGTTGTTGGCTTGAATCAAAGCCGACCAGCTGTCAATCATATCGTCCCTAGAAAGAAGCTTATTGCTTTTATTAAGTTACAATTTATTAAATGGTTTCAAGTCCCAACTCTCTTCCTAACCTTTTTTATGTCATGTTCATCTCACAGCCAATCATAAAAGCCATAATGAAAATGTGCTAAAATAGTAATAACATGAGGTTATGGTGTAAATATGAAGATCAATCATGCCTTGATGATAACATTTTAATTAAATGCTCTTGTTATTATCAGCGTAGACGAGAAAAATGTGGACGTATCAGGAAATATGATGCCCTGGTGTCAACAAATCAAAATCTGATTTTTATGAGAAGAAATGATTGAATTACTGGACAGATCTACTGCCCAGTCTCTCCTGGAAAAGGAGATCTGTATCAGGATTTTGAAGGATCACACACGTTCACACCCACACACACGCACCCATGCACGCG
>JAQMCX010000011.1:15973810-15997687 GCA_029814765.1 Acanthurus leucopareius | reverse complement strand
ACACACACACACACACACACACACACACACACACACACACACACACACACACACACACACACACACACACACCCCAATACACAGCATGAAACAAAATGATTCCTTTCATATTCCCACACATGAACTGGACCCTCAGTCACTTCTTGACTACTACAGCAGAGATACTGAGACTCTGTGTGTATGTGCGTGTGTGTGTGTGGGCTGTGTTTCATGTTGTCTGGAGCTTTGAAAGCCACAGCAGCTGCAGATATTTTTCACTTACAGCACCATTTCTTTTTAACTCGAGGTTGATTGAAAGCAGACAAAGAAAGGAAACAGCGAGACGGAGGAGCAGGTGGCCGGTAAGTAGTAAACTCTTCATGGATTCTGTGTGCAGAAGTGTGTGTTTGGGTGTGTGTGTGAGACATCAAACAGACGGTGGTCGGGTGCAGAGGTTTGGGTCTGATGCCCCGGGGTCCTCTGGTGCCCTGACACCCACATAATGTTAATCACTGTCCATGATCCCGTCCTGCTGCTGTTAACACTCAGGAGGAAGGGGCTCCTTTAACAAACTTATTTAGGCCACATGGTCATGCACACTTAAATGCTTGTCCACATAGTGTTTTTTTTTTCCTGTGTGTCTTTTTAAATTTTCTGGCTAAGAAGAACACGTATAATGCAGCACATGGCTGCCTAGAGAGAACCATTGCATCGTGCGTTGTCTTTTAGCACACTATGACTAATTTTGTGGTGCTGCTCCTAGAATGTCTAGTTGAAAATTTCTGAACTTTTCAGAGAGGCCCTTGTGCAGTGACTGTTACTCCTTTCGAGCCAACCAATCATGGAGCAGGCCTGGTAACCCATCACCTAGTTAACCAAGAAAAGGAAAGGGAAGAGTATTTTGTTTGTGGCCGTCTATCCTAAACTTAATTGTGCTTGGCATTGTGCTTTTACCACTGTGCGTTGTGCGCTCCTTGTTAGCTGTGTAGTCAGCCCTCAGTTAACACAGTTAGCTACCCTGCTGATATCAATTAAAACTCATGAGAGGCTTTTTTTTTCTTGTAACACAAGTGCTCACCAGCACCCTGCCATTGCTTGCTAAGAGTGTAATGTCTATTTATTACTGCTGGCTGTGATTCAAATTACTGCACCCCCAGCGAGATAATAGAGATACCTTGAACCTTGAATCGGAAGACATGAGGCCTAAGTCAAGAGTCCTGAGCCCAGAAGAATTAATGATTCGTTGCACAAAACACCCTAAATTGGGCACTACTATGAACCAAAATTTGCATCTATCAAAAAACACCATGTCCCCACGCTTTACACCGAGACTATGACGTGTTATCACAAGTGTGCTGCAGCCTAAACGAGAATGTAAAACAGCACATGGGATACATTTAAAAATGCTCTTATAAGTATTTGGACCATTGAAAGTGCTTCAGAGTACAGTTAACATTCAACTAATTTATTCATACGCTAATGACAGGTGATCTATATAGTGCCAACATGCTCATCAGGTACAAACGTACACACGCTGTGATGAAAGGGGCATCCAGCCAAAGCACACTGTCACATGCAGACCTGAAGAGCCAGAGATCAAACCACTGACCCTCCAATAAGTGGACAACCTGCTCTATCTTTAAACCACAGCCGCACCAAACACGTCATATAGAAAACTGCTGAAGAAATGGATAAATGCAGCCAAGATGCTAAGCACTTCACACTCAGGGTTATAATTATAATTTTGCCATTAATGACAAGTTGATATGTTTTCCATTACTGTTTTCCAAAAATCAACTGGCGTGTGAAGTATTGGTACAATAATCAATATGCAAGCATAACTTCTTTGCACTTAAGCTGTACTGATAATTTATCTAACAACATCAGGGCACAGGTGCAGCTCAGACTTTTTTAAGCTGCAGTGTGTGTGTCCTTGACGATGGGTCAATGGGGAATGGGTTTTTGCACTGACCTTAACTTTGTCTCCATGATTATTAGTAAACTTTGAACATTAACTTTTAACTCAACACCACTGGTCTAATTGCATTGAAACATCTAATCCAATATCTAATGGTGTGATTCCATTAGATCACATTATAACCTAGTCAAAATAATCTTTAGGTGAAGTGGTTCAGTGTTTACTGCCAGTATGTGACTGACTTTTTTGTGTTTTCCTGGTACAATAAAGTTTTTGGACATGTCTGGAATGCAGAGCAATATATGAATGTCAGAAAAGGTGATGCCACTAAACTGTATAATTGTAAACACTTTCATCGTTCTCTTTCACAGTCATTCCTTTATTACCTGCTGTCACTCTGAATAAAGACAAGGAGAATGCTTCACTGATGGAGACACAGGCAGATCAATCCCCTATAAAACAAGCTGTATTGGTTTATAAATCAGGTCTCCAGTTTCTGCCTCTGGCTGCTCAATAAGCATACATCAGCTTGAGTGGGATGAGCTGCCTACTAGCTGCAGCTGGTGATAGATAATAAGAGCACACAAGCATGCACACACAAACATAGCGCAGAATATGAGCAAGATGTACACATGAACCATTGCACATGCAAACACATGAAGATGAGACTCAAAAAGACACACAGTCTCATGTGCAATTTCCTGCATAAAATACATGCATTTATGTAAACACACACACTGCATCCGAATGCAGAAAGTCACTCAGACTGCACCACCACTGCTCTTCTTTGTACTCCACTTTGCACACACACACTCACTCACACACACACACCACATCATAAATATAAAACATTGCAAAGTGCTCTTTTGTCTCTGTAACTCTTGGCCTTTACTGTGGCGTAAAAAGCCACTTTGCATTTTTGGGTGTTATACGAATTTCAGATGAACCATCCATTTGACTAGTTGCTGAAGCCTAATGGTGCAGAGTGTTACCATTACAAAGAGTAATGACAGTTTGAAATGGCTCCACTAAGGGCAATATTCAAACGTTCAGCAAATTTGTGGCCAAGCACTACCACTTAAATTGCAACCTTAAATTGTATATGGAGGAACTTGAACTCAAGAACTCAAAGTGTACACGCAAAAAGAAATGAATATACATGATGAAAAGCATGCACTTCACATTTGTTTCTGTTTACTTCCAACCACTATGCCTCTCCTGTTCAATGACTGAACACATTTGGACTGCTACATAAAATATGGTGACTCAGCAGTCTCACAGATGGAGCTGTTTAACCCAATGAGATTAACTGTATTGGTATCATATTTCTACTGCCTTTATTCATCTCACCTGACAAATCAACACAAAAACAGAGGAAAATTAGCTGCCAATACCACATTAATGAATATGTGCTGGTTTAATATCAGTGGCTTCAGACTGATATTTCCACCAGTTGTCCATACACAGGCAATAGTTGTGATGGTATTCTGAGCAAATAAATTGAAGGCAACTGGACTCGGTAATATGTCTGATGGTATATTTCACCAATGGAAGGTTCTGTACCGGTAATATAGTCTTTTGTAATTTGTTATTCTAAGTACACAGACAATATCTTTGGGGCCTAAAGGATGATCTAAGCTGAGATACTTAAAATAATTAGAAGCAAACAGTTTTCAAAATCTATAGGAGAATCAGATGTGAAACTTTGTTAGTGGCACTTTTAGTATCATTCTAACCAAACACTGTCCTGTGTTTTCACAGTTTGGAAAATATGCTAATATAATGCATGGTGAAAATCATAAAATTAAATAGATAAAAGCCTGTTCATAAACCCCTTTAGTATTACACTTGTTTACCATTTATAAGTTTTGTCCCTGGATTTTCCTGTGTGAATGATGTAAAAAAGTTAGAGTATGCATTTACTAACGCACACATTATGTACACCCTGCCTCCTGTCAATCAGCTGATATACGAGGAAATGCAGAAATATTACCTGCCAATATTACATTTATGAACATGCACTGGTTTTATATTGGTGGCTTCAGACAGACATCTCTTCCAGTTCTCCATACACAGGCAACAGTTGTGATGGTATGTTTCACCAACCTTTTTATCCCCAACCTTTTTCTGTTTCACCAATCTTCAACTTGGCAGTACTTTATGAAACATATATACATGCCAAACAAACTTAATCTGTACATGCACATTTTGACCTTGGTTATCAGTTTATTATTCTCCCCACTGAAAAATTTGATATTAACATGTATGTGACATGTTCAGCTAAAAAATGTCATTACCTAAACATCTTATTTGAACCATTACTTTTCCTTTACCTACTTTCAGAAATTAAAAAATAAAAAGAGGGTCTACACTTAGCTGGTGCAAAAAACAGACATGTGCAATACAAGCCTTTAATGTGGATTTTAAATCCATCCTTAACATTTTACCTCAAAGTATAATTCCTAAAATGTCTATGTGAGGTACAAACCCGGAGAGAAGTGAGTCACCGTCGTTCGCAGCTCCACCGCTTTAAACTTCCTTCTCTCTAGTTAATCTCAGCATGAAGAGAACCCAATTACAGCTACTCTATTCTATCCATGTCCCAAATACTCCTCCTATGGCTTAAACCCAAGTTTTTAGCCCGATCAGTGAAGTTGTCTGCATTAATTCAAACAGATTCCATCCTACCAATTCTGGGGTCTCATTGTACGTCTGTACTTGTTGGGGGGTCAGCCAGAGTTCAGACCTCAATCCACCCCGAGGGTAACGGTTTCACACCACAGTCTTCTCTAAAACTGACCCAGTTCTGCTATCTCTGCTTGCCGCATTCAATGGCTGGATTAAGTCTATCCACGGGACACTTTTGCATGTGTGTGTGTGTGGGAGAGAGAGTGTGCGTGTGTGCAATTCCACCAGTGTGACTAACAAGCTTGGCTGTTGCAGTCCGGCAGATTGAGAGACACCTACTGCTAGTTAAAGCCTTTCGTACCCTGGGGTCATTGGCTCACTTCCTGCGCTGGTGCTGCTCATATATGAGAAGATAGAGGGATAGAGTGAGGAACAGTATCAATGACGAGGAAGTATTGTGGCTGTCCAGACATTTTTTGTTAAAAATATATAGAATAAGAATATATAAAGAATAATATAGAATAATAGTATAGAATATATAGAATAAAGATGCACACATTCTATATGAAACTGGAAGGAAAATTTTTCATCATATCATCATAGTTTCTTTTAAGTGGAAGCAGAGCAGTGTGGTGTTTCATTCCTCTTGGCCTTTTTGTGCATTCAAACATTGACTGCTCTTAATGAGCTTTTTTGAGCTTAATTTATCTTTCAGGAAAGACTGTATTATTCTGATGTTGTTGACTAATCAAGGTAAATTTCCGTTTAGAACACAGTGCCATTACTGTAGGAAACTACCCACTGTTCTGATGACCCATTATTCCAAAATGCCAATAGTCCAAAAATGTCCCATTAGGTTGAGAAACCACTTGCTAGACATTCACTTATCACTTTATTCCACATGCATTCTGTAAAGATCTGCCCTATGCTGCTTTTGATAGGCCAGTTCTTGTTGCATTGTCAAGACTGGCAAGATGGTTTGGGTTGGAAAAAACTGTGAGGGCCAGAGCTTTTTTTTTAGAGGCAGAGAAAGGTTAGGTCTTCCTACCCTTTTTTGGAGCAATGGGGATTCAGAGCTTATATGTTTGTTTCCAGGATAACTAGCTGTTAGAAAAACAATTTTTTTCCGATGGGATGTTTTTCAAAATATTGGGGTACTGAGAGACACAATTGCATGTTAGCAGCGAAACTAAAAAAAGTTGCTGTAATAACTGTATTGGCATGATAGGAAATGAAGATGTAACTTTTGCAAGAGTTTTAAAAAGCTGTTAAAGGATAATTGATTGTTTGAAGAATTAAATTACACACATTAATTATTTTTCGCAATTGTTCAGTTGCATGTCTGTGTGTCAATAGAAACATAATGTCATTTGCAATTGCAAGTTTTGTAAGAGTTAGCAGGGAAACCAAAGTATAGTTTCAGTTGGAAAATAACTACCAAAGCACTGTGCTGTGTAATAACACAACCTGCTCTGAGCTGCTGCATCCACCTGGTCACAAGTAGGCTGCATGTAGGTGCAGGTACAAAAACAGCACATGTCAAATGGAAAGTGGCATTGCTAATGTGTTAAGCATTAAAATAAAGACAATTGTTTGGAGGAATAAGCGAATGAAGCGTCAGAATATTACAAATGTGTCTTTCTTTGAACAACAAACTTTTAGATTAATTACTGTTTTGCAGTTTGTCAAAATCTGACACCGATGTCTGAGACACTGTGTGTTGTGTCAAAAAAATGAACAAAAAAAGACAAAGCAAAAGTAACTTTAAAGTCAGCGTGCGGACAGTGTGTGACACATCTGTGCATTGAAAATAATAAAAACCACTGCTTGAAAGGATAGAAACATGACAACAGGGTCATTGCACGAACAGACTGGTCGTGAGACTGATGAGCTGTGGTCTATACTGTGTGGAATACTGTGGAACAGGCTTGTGCACGAGATAGATGATTGTGTTAACAGGCCTATGAGTAAAAAAGGTCTGACAAACTGATGCACCGAACAAATCTAGAGAGTGATATCTTAATTAGAACAACTTTCAAAACCCCAGCTTCACCCCTCTCACTAACGAGGGCTGCTTATAAATGATTCAGTTTTTTACATGGCAGATGAAACATGTATATGTTCTAATTATTAGACACAAGAGTATAAACTTCTTGCTTTATGTCTGCAGGATAAACAAACTGCCACTGAAACAAAACACAGTCATCACGGACGCTGAACCCTCAGTAACCCCTGTTTTTTCTGCTTTTTTTACTGGGGAGGAGCTGTCTCCAACTCCTAAAATGTGCTTTCATTTTTGACAAGTCTGCTCTTCAATCCAGCCTGTGATGTCTTATCTGGGCCATGTCGTGCTATACATACCCTTTAATGACTAATTCAGTCTCTTGGCTTAGGCACTAAAATAGAACACACACATATGAGGAAAAAGGGAAATCAATTGAAATGTTGCAATGTCTGACAGGACTGCGCTTGAGGAGACAAAAAAAAAGGGAGAGGGAAACATCAGACGGTGTCGCTTGCTTTTGTTTTCTCAGTCAGAGACTGTGCGCTGTTGAGACAGGCAGAAGCTGTATGTATGTATGCAGGGTGCCGGTACGTTGGGGAATTTATTTTTTTCAACTGTCTTTGATCACTTTCCTGCTTTGAAGTAACTCGCAGCGAAGGGGGGGAAAAAGCCAAGCAGAAGTCACCGCAAGTTCACATCGCAACTAGGACTCGCAAAAAAAAAGAAAGAAAGAAAAAACTGCAATCTGCATAATTTATTCTTTAAACTGTTAAAATGCAAAGAGATGAGAAGATCTCTAGGTGCCCAACAAACCCGCCTCCCGGCTTGACAACCCCAATTAAACACTCTCCCTCTTCACATTTGTTCTCAATTACAGCTTGAAGAGCGACGACATGAGAGCCTCTAATGCTCATCAAGTGACGGATTTAAAGACACACGATAGACGGTAAAGAACCACCAATTAGGAAACATGTAATTGGCACACAATGTACATAAGCAAACAGAGGTAGTTAAGGACACACATAAAAAGAACTCATCTGTCAACATGCTTTTCTTGTCTTCAGCTCCATTAGCACGACATATTTAATTGAGACGAGACAAGTGTTTCTACGTCTCTGTATGTCTTAGTGAGGTGCTGATTGTTTTACGCAACTTTCACGTTTATTTTTTGGAGGGTTTCTACGTTTTGTTGGTGTCCTCAGAACCCAGCAATTATCATCTAAAATCAGATGCCAAAGAACCAAAGCAGTCCTTCTTGAAAAACACTATTTGTCAGTCAAAATATTTATTTAATGCTAGAGTCTAAATCAATTGTTGACAATTATTGGGTCTCTGCAAATTATAGTGTGTTGCCAAGACCTGCTGTACAAGAAAAGTGTCTTGAGAGCAGTTTTTTTGTGATTTGGTGCTATATAAAGAAAGTGGACTTGACTTATCTTCCCTATACAACCCTTCCCTCCCAACAACCTTAAATTAAAGCAAACACTGATGGTCTCACATTACATTTTGACACAAAACACTTCATTACAGAGTGACGATGAGTATGAAGTCTAACACTAAAGCCACAAGTCAAACTTGAGCCTATTTCAAGCCACTTAACCTTAACCTGACCACAGCTTTAATCTAAAGATCGAAGCACTAGATCTAGATAATCTAGATAATAGTGTCCTCGTAAAAACAGGGGATTGTCAATAGTGGGTCCTCAAACCTTTTCACCTAAACTATGATCTCCATTGCATCACACAGAACAGAGAAAACAGCACATGAAGTTAAATCAGATTACTCAGATGTGCACAATGTTTACATGAAAACATTTCTAACAGCAAAGGCCTTTGCTGTCTCTGCTGGGCCATGTTGTTGATAAAAAAAAAGTTTAAAAAGAAGGATGTTTATTTTACCAGTTGATACTGGCCTTTATATACATAGTAAGAAAAGAACCAGTGGATGGGTAATGGATGACAGAGTCACAGAGTCAGTGTTACAGTTAAAAACCTCTATTGTGAGTGTAATCTGCTATTTAACAAACTTTCCCTGTGGTTGTCAGCAATGCTGAGCTCCCACTCGTTCCACAGCAGTCAAGTATCAGTGAGTGAGTCAGTGGAAGAGAGGAAAGATCAAGCTGTGGCATGAGTAGGAAGATGACCACCCTCAGCTCACTGCAACCCACTCGACGACCTCCCTGGCCTGCTCCAGGTGGCGCCCATTTTTCAATATGCCAAGCCGACTGAGACAATTGACCCCTACTGCATGGTCAACATCTATCAGTGGGACAAAGGAGTTCAACATGTCCAGAATACAGACGAGTCCTGCTGCTTTCAAAGACTACATCATTTTACAAAAGCAATCATTTGACAGTTTCAACATAACTTTGTTTTATTCAAGTCACATACAAATAGTCCAGAGAGAAGAACTTGTCTCCAATATGAGACGGATCATTTTTTTAATCTTTTTTTGCAAACTGTGGTTATTTACTCATTCATGTTGTGGAATATGAACCTGAACAGTGAAATTAGCAGCAAAAAGCAGCAGCAGGTTAATATTTTTAAGCAGTCACTTTAAACAATAAGGCAAGGTTTTTACATTTAATATTCATTTTAACTATTTTCCAGTGCTATTGAATGTTTACAACTGACATCCTTTTCTTAGTTAAGAAATTATCTCTAAAAATATTTGAAACTTAATGAGTTATTTTGGATTTCAAGTTGCCGGTAAACCTTGAATGTTGGGCCTTATAGGTCCTTAGCTTTATGTGACATGACTGTAGTCACAATCTAAAAGCATCACATTTATTGTAATTAATTAATTGTAAGTGAAACTTTAGCCTATAGATATAGCATAGGAGTTATGGTACGTATCATTTATATTCTTTTGTAAAACATTTGCATTGTCAAACTGACCAATCTTAAGGTTACTCACATGTTATATTAGATATTTTGGTCAAGAACAATGTCTAATGATTGTTTTTCATTTTTAGAGATTATTTACTGTGCATGTTGACAGCATGTAGAGGCAGACAAAGGAGCAGTGGGCTGACAGCAGCTTTTTACGCTGGGCATAATTCCAGTCACATCAAGCCTTTGGCAGGGAAACTCCACGCCTTTCAGTGGTACGCTGAGCTTAATGACAACTCAGGGGAAATATGCATTAACATACCCTCAGTGTTCAAAGCGCTTTCAATTATATTCTTTGTGATAGCTGCAAAAGCAAATGCTAATACAATGAGTGTGTGGAAAACAAACAAAAAGCCATGCGTTAAGCCCAGCCACACTATGATTTGTATTTGTGTCAGACTCAGAGTTAAAAAACTCTGTTAATTGATGCAAAATTTAGAAATGTTTTTACGTCCGAGAATAAATGATTTTATGTGCTGGGAAGCAACAAAGACAGAGAATGTGACAAAGATGAGAACTGTCTTAACGGTGGCTAAGAAACTAGTGGCCCTGCCTTTTCATGTACGTCATCTCTGCCCTTAAGATAAGACACATGTCCTGGATAGCTGTGTGATGTGTCTGTAGATGCTGAGTGAAGTGGGGTTAAATTTATCTGACAAAATACGATCTACTTCCAGCGTGCAGACATGCATAGTCTCTCTCTGTCTCTCAGTCTCTCTCTCTCTCCAGACGCTCCCAATTAAGCCTGAAGGACCATGCTTGTTAAATGAAAACCATCCTTTTCTGAAATGTCACAGTGTCTCCCTGCAGTGTGGCCCATCTGTAAACAGCTCTGTTGCTGATGCCAGCCTGAGCCCCCCTGGTGTGTCTCCTTGTGTGTGTTTGTTAGAGCATGTTTTGTGTGAGCAAAATGTTGTCTCCTGCTTTAACACCCAGTTGTGAATGCTTGAGTGCACTTTGCGATTTTTTTCTATGTGGTTTGGTTTGTTTGTTGATCGTGATGCCAGGTGGTTTGGCGTGAGATACAGACCGGGTCTGTTGTGTCCTGGTGCCTTGGTGTGTTTGTGTGTGTGTGTGTTTCAAGTGATTCATTATGGGTGTCTTCGCCTGAGCAACCTCCCTCTTTCGAGTGTGTATGTGTGTACGTGTGACATCTCATTTGGCGGGTTGACAGGTTGAAGGATATCTGCTGTAATTGTTGTCTGACTGTCTCATTCTGTAATTGAAAAATGTCTTACAAGTGAAACTTTCTTCAGGATGTTTATACCTGCATGCCAATTAACGTTAACGCAGATGTTGCTGTTAGCTGCCCAATTACTGATGTGTAGTCCATCTGAGACTCCTGGTGTTTATCAGGTGACATGTGTAACACATTGTGTTAAAAT
Organism: Acanthurus leucopareius; assembly: GCA_029814765.1. Taxonomy (NCBI): domain Eukaryota; kingdom Metazoa; phylum Chordata; class Actinopteri; order Acanthuriformes; family Acanthuridae; genus Acanthurus; species Acanthurus leucopareius. The sequence continues at coordinate 15,986,881 of JAQMCX010000011.1, read as the reverse complement.
GTTAGCAAAGAACTACGGGCTTAAAAAACTATCAGCACTATTTGTTGTTTAAACATTTAGAGATAAATTGGGATATTTGGAAAACATTCTGATCTCAAAATCCCGAGATAATTTATTTGTGATCTCAGCAGCAAGACAGAAAAAGTAGCTGGTTTCCACTTCCAAACATGACAGAGCAATCCACACTTGCCTTATTTTATTTTAGACCTGTGAAACATTTTGTCTTTTGTTTTGAAATTAAATCAACTATAAAGTAGTACAAGTCGTGTTACAAAATGTCACAGCAAGTTGTGTTATTTTCCTTCCTTGGGGGTATTCATCATTCTTAAATACGAATTCTCAATGTGTTTGGCACAGCATTAGTTTAAAATGTAAATGGATTGCTCTCACTTGCTGCTCCAGCCCAACACAGGGGAGAACCACTTTGGTTCAGCAAATAACAAATAGCACCCAGCTACAAACACACCAGTGCACACACACACACACGCACACACACACACACATAAATAAATGCACACAAACACACTGTGATTACATTATTCATAGCACTGCAGAGAGCTCTTACACAGAGCCTGACAAACACACAAGACCTGCTGTACAACACTGAGTGGTAACAGCATCAGCTAGATTGTCTTACAATGAGAGAGATGGAGAGAGAGAAAGAAAGAAAGAGACTATGGGAGTGAGTGATTAAATGCATGTGTATGTCAATCATTTAGAGCAAGGCGTCTTCTTATATTAACACCAAGGATTCCACCTATGTGTGTTTTGGTCTGTGTGTGTATGCGTGTGTGTGTGTGTGTATGCCTGTGCGTGCAGGCCTATATTTAAACGAAGGTATACAAGCAGGTTGCCCTGAGTGCTGATGGCCAGGAGGGGTGCCAAGGAGGAGATGGAGGCATATATTATACTGTATATTTTGATTATATAATAGTATGCAATGATGCACAATGTGCATGTTTCACAGTCATGTACAAAAATGTCAGCTTTTGTTATGCGGTTTGGAAGTTTGGTAGACTAAATATTTTACTGAAGTATATTTAAGTCAGATCACGTATTGTCCCCTTACATGCATGTTCACAAAAAACAAAACAAAGTAATGTCATATGTAGACTATTAAAAACAAAAACACTGGTAACACAGTTCAAAAAACAACACTCACCTCCTCCAGTAACAAACTAAATAGAGACAAAACCACTTAATGGAGACAAACTGTGAAAAAAGTGGGTGCTTCACAAAAAAACACCTCTTTTTCTGCCTGTGTTGGCTCTTTCTCTGCCTACCTCCATTACCTCTCTTCAGTGGGAATGTGGAACACAAATATAAAACTTTGTTTGTAAACCTACATTTTGCTACATAAACTATATCAACCGCAATTAAAATGTTCATACAATCTTATTTCTTTAGCTTGGCATGTGTTCTCAAATTGAAAAGAAAAATGCAGCAGCTGCAAAGAGAGCAATTATACTTGTAATATTTATATATATTATATTTGTAATTTTTATGGAATTGGCACACATTTAAGACAGAGAGGGCAAGTACCAAATACGTGTTGTGTTTTTATTAGTGTATCCTCATGTTAGCTAAAACAAAGAAATTTTCCTACTCATCCCACTGTCCAGTAGTAGTACAATGTGGCCATACAGAGGGCAGATGTGGTGGATGAGTGCTGTCCATTATGTTGATATGTGCATGTATGAAAAATGATGAGAGAGAGAATATAAAGAAAGTAACATGTTGAAAGATCTTGAGGAAAAACTGATACAGGAATAGGGGCTGTAAGGAAGACCATTCACTTGCACATGGGCTGACAGACTGGATGTTTTCCTCCTGTTTCCTCAGCCAAAAGTTTTCTGGAGGCTCTTGAGGAACTTACCTCAAGAGCCCTCTGCATATCAACAGCAGAACAGAGCTCTAAATTTTGTTCCTCAGCCACTTTTCATGGCCCCCTAAAGTCTATGACCCCGGGATATTACTTTCTGATGGCCCATGAATTATTGTGGTTGAGTTTGCAGTGCTGAACGTTGGTCATTGATAGTGGCTTAAATACAAAGCAGAAATAAATCACTCAGTTGATTGAGACAAGTGTTCTGGAGTGTTTATTCTCCTTGTCCACCTCTGCATGTCTCAGTTTCATTTAGTTTTTTTTTTTTAGTTTTTTTATCCTAGGTGTCACTAGGTGTCACACATAGAACACCATTAAAGACTGTGCATTGTGTTTCCATTTGGTAAATATTAGGCCAAAAATGGCCAGCCACATTTAAACACCAAATCTTCTACTCTGACCCTTTAATCTATGGTTTCATTCTGAAAAATACTTATTTCTAGTTTTTCATATGTATTATTAGCCTTCTCCTTGAAGCTTTCTCATCATTACATTTTTTTTTATCCTGCAAACTAGTAAATTGCTAAGCTGCATATTGCAGGTCATTTATTTGTGCAGATCAAATCAATCAACCAGAACTGATGTGTCACTGCCACCTATGGAGCAATAAAATAGTGCAAAACCATTGGCAGAACTGTGTATTGCTTCCCCTGCAAGAATTTAACCGGCTTATAAAGATATATCAATAGTGCTCAAAAGGCTATGGAGTTGCTGCAACTTCTGAACAAACAAGCCTATGAATTTTCTATAAATTAACCGCTGAGAACACAAAGTAGAACACATAAAGTTTTAAATTCTCAAAAGTCACATTCATATTCATGATTTACTCATAACCACAATGATAATTGCAACTGAAGCTGCAATAAAATCTGAAATTCTCCTGTAAAACAAGAAAATGTGTGTTAAAACAAAGGAGCTGCCAGCCGAAGTCTAAACATTTGGACGAGCATGCCAGTTGAAACTAGGGTCACTGAGGTTATTGTTAGCTGCTAGATTTGATTAACTCCAGCCTCACTGCAGCACACCGGCACTCCAAACTTCATTTAGGGAGTGAATAAGGGCTTAGAGTAATATTGTGATCGAATGCACTGAGAAATATTATTTGGCTGGGTGGCATGTCCTTGTCTCTACCTCAGTGGAGCCAAAGCCCTTTACTCAGACTTCTTACAGCTCATCTTTTCTCTAGAATTAATGCAAGACGTCAGAAACTTGAGTGTGAGTAAGACACATATGAGTAGCTGGACTGGTGTTAAGGGTTATCTAAGAAAAACACTTTAAATACTTCACTACACACCATTTGTGAGTCCAGAGTAAAGTAATGTGATGCAGAGCACTTTGACCCAAACCTCTGCTCAATACCACAACAACTCTCACTGGAAATGATTTGTATTGAAAGAGTGAAAATACTTGTAGTAGAGAATATTATGCAATATTTAGCCTCTCTCACATACTTTCAGTATGAAAACAGCAATAATTTCCTCTCATTAGCATTAATGTTACAAAAAAGTTTAGGCTTTAACTTTTGGGCTTGTTCAGAGTGAGCTTGTGGTGAATGTATGAGCAGCATAAACTTTAACTTGATTGCATAACATGTATGCAAGCAGACATGGAGAGCATAAAGGTCATTGCTGTGCTTTTAAAACACTTGTCAGTGATGGTATTTTATTGAAATCAAGGATCATTCAAACCTGTTTGAAACCAGCCAAGCAGGCCTTTCATTTGAGGCACCAGTCGGTTGTAAACTGGGGATTGAAGCATTAGCTTAGCCAGTCACCTCAGTCTTTCTCCTTCAATGCCCAAGGCACTCCGGTGGTACCTTGTGCGGAGGCATTTAATAATGTCGCTTGTTTGAATTCTGAAACAATGAGCGAGGGCTGCATTTCAGGGCTGACACTGCAGTAAAATGCCATCACATTGCCCAAAGGACTAAACTCAACCCAACTGTGAAATCCGTTTCTTAAAGAGCGAGGGGTGAAAGATAGGAGCGAGGGAAGAGGGTAGACAAACTACTGTAGTCTGTTGGGTCAGTGGGGATGCAGAAAGGTGATCATGCTATTGTTACATTTTGTTGTATATAGCAAAGAGAGAAAATAATGTATTTTAGCTTTAGCTCCTTTTTACCTCTTGAAACTGTGATGACTTGAATGTGAAGCAAAGACAGTAAACTCATTCAGGACACACTTAAGGTAAATATATAAATTCTAGAAAACTCCTCGCTAATTAAGTGTTACATCATAACATAAGACACATTTCCACCACAAGTACCCAGACCTTTCAGCCTCTGGAACTATTTTTCATGAGATTAAAAGCCCGTTGTGGTCTGTGTTTCCACCGCAGTCTTCGGACCCGCTAACACTGCACAAATTGTCCACTAATGTATGAAAAGGAGCATTTTTATGTGGCTTTTATCTGTACATCCATTGTATGATCTCTCTTGTAACTCTTTGTTGATGCAATGTCCACAATAAACAAAAACGGCATATTTTAAAAAAATAGTGGCTGAAATAACATGTCACGGGTGCTTGACCAATAGGAAATGTTCGACACTTCAAGTCTCCAGCAACAAGGCTCCTGTGCTTTTAGAAAATACTCGCTCCTGAAACTCAGTTTAGATCCTAGCACAGTGGAGACACACCGAGTTTCACCAAAGGTTCCTAATTCCTGAGAAAAGGTCCTGCAGTGGAAACAATAGCTATACGTCCAGAGTATACTGTACATTATTTTTCAACTCCGGGATTTTGTGGTATTGCATGTTGGAATTCACTATACTTATGTGTTAAGTCATGGATAAAAAAAAAAAAAAAAACAAGCCTGCAAATACACTTCAACCAGACTCAGAAGAGAACTCACTTTGCAATCTGTTTTTTCTGCAAGTCCTCAAGACCCACTTTATTTAGCAGCACTAAGCTTCTTCTGTCGCACAAAAATTAATGCATGCACAAAAATAAAAAAATAAATAAATAAAGAGAGTAAGCAGATAGAATATGAAATAACCGTTTTGGTACAGTCCGGCTCTAATCACAGCTGCAGTTTAACCCCTGGCCTGTTGATTGCAATGCAGCTGCGAGTGCAGCTGGGAAATCTCGCCAACGCGTGACACAAGATGAATTGTAATCAACTGTACAAGGACATCTGGTTCTGGATGATGGGAGAAGAGCAGTGTGTAGTCTTGAAAGCATTTTTCAAAAGAGCACTGAGCAAAGCTGTACTTTGTGGTGGTGTTGGACAGAGTGAATGATGGATGTCATCCAATGTGTGTCAATACCATCTACTGTGCACCCTGTTCATTTTGATAAAAGCAAAATGGGTACATTCTCCTTGTTTATATCTAACAAATGTCAGCCTGATATGGATTACAGATTGGCTTTGTGCCCACCTACCATCTGTCTTTGCGACAGCATCTTTCTCTCTGTCAAATCATTCACAGTGACTTTAAAGCACTGTGTTAAAAACAGTAATGTAAGTAGTGCCTTAATTGATATCTTGATTTTTTTCAGGATGACAAAGGAACAGTCAGTGAATGCAGCACTTCTTGCAGTAAGTGGCTAGCTTCCCTCCCAGTGCGCATCTTACATTTCTTGTAGCTTGCAGATCCACCTACTGTAGATTACAGACACGTATACCGGTTGACCTGACATAAACCTGTATGTAACTTGAAAAGAAGCTCCTACTAAACCGTTCCCAGTGAGTGGTGCTACCGGCGATAACCCGAAGCTCATATCAGAGAGTTGGGGATCAAACTGTTACACGGCAAGCCAAGGTAATCTGTCACACCAAGGTAGCCCCTGGGACAGTGGGTGGTGTACCACTGCAATATACAAAAACAGACCCACACATATGCCTGGTCACAAGAACACACACTCCATTCTTCTCCATATAGATATCCCACTGATGCATACACATAAACACTACAATTTAACACAAACTGGCATTCAAAGGCTAAATCCCCTAAGAGTTCTTTCACACAGCATCTTACACTCATGATAATTCATCAAAATACTGCTCCTTGTACACACGCACACAAAAGCGTCATGTTTGTCTCTTAAGTAATATTTCAAAGTTGGCCTAAAACTTTCCAGGACAAACACACATAAAACAATAAATTTGTCAATTTAACCATCTGGGAGAATTTTAAACCCCAAAGCAACCATTCAAGCATTAATCTTTCTTATAAATCTTGATAATAGCGTTTTTTGTATCATTACAGCAGGTCTCTCTATCAATCACGCATGCACTGTAAGAGTTACTGCTGACTACATCTTAGCCTTGCAAAACTGGTATTTTCGGAATTTCTGCAGTATCTGATAGATCAAGACTTGCAGGACAGAGCGTGTAAATGCATCACAGTAATTGACAGACAAATATACACAAATGCACACACACACACACTCACACGCCCTGAAACAGTCCTGAAGCCAGAGAAGCTCCATGCCATCACACTACCAATCCTTAACACTTTAATCCCCTCAGATTAGATCTTAATTTCTTCTCAAGAGAATCAGTCGCTAGCAATAAGCAAGGGAGCAGCAGTAAAACGTTGCAGGGGTTATGAGGAGCAAGCAGAAGGGCATGAAGAGGGAAAATATAATCTTGCTTATCTAAATCTTTGATGTATGAGAACACAGCAGAAGAGCGAGTGTATACATGCACTATATGGAATAATAGAGCTTGTAAAAAGATGGTCAGCCACTGACATAAAACGTATCTTGTAGTTGTTGCATGCATTGGTAAAATGCATGAAGTAAATGGAAATAAAACCTTGCAGACTTTTTATTGGCCACTTCATCTATCTGCTTACTACTGGCTAATGCATCAATCAAGTTAACTTAAATGAACTTAAATGAAAAGAGACTTTAGTTGGTTACTATGGGAATATAAGGATGTACAGCCAGTGTTTGATTGAGAGAAACATTAAAAAAAAAGTATGGCATTCGTTATGCATTTACTGAACCCTTTATGAGATTTCAGCTTCCTGCTTGACATTGCTCTTCACTTTACTCCTCAGACAGCAAGTAGTGCTAAAAATACTGTAACCTGTACTGGAGTGTATACCTGACAAGGTCAACTCTCAAGAGTCAGTTTCGCACATAAATGTTTTTTAGTATTGAAATACTTGCTTTAGTTTCCATAGACTCAGTTTTATACATACAGATGAATGAAAAGCAAATTAAATGACAAGGTTGGAAAGACTTACCACTACATGAGCCATCAATCTCCTCATACCCAACGCTGCAGACACATCTTCCTAAGGGAACCAACCAGTCTCCATCAGCTCCACAGAACAGTTTGGGTGTGTCTCTTTCTTCGGCATGGTCAATGCACGCCCCCCTCACCTCCACCAACGAGGAAGAGTCCACACGAGGTACTGTGTCCGGAAATGAGGCCAGGTTCCTCAGTGTGAATGGACATTTCTTATAGTAAACTCTCACTGAAACCAAAGCGATACAGGCACCAATGTCCTGGAATGCCAGATAGAAGCCCTTCCTGGTCATGGGCCCGACCTCGCGCACCTCTGTGTTGAGCTTGAGGATGCGATCTCCCAGATCCATCTGAGTAAAGCTCTCATCGGCAGCGATGGTGTCAATCTTAGTGTACTGCGGGGGCTTGAATTTTACACCGTGAGCCTCATCAGTCTCATGGTAGAAGAGATTGAATGTCTCCTTGCAGGTGCCAGACACCCAGGGAATGGAGTTGCAGTCACGCAGGGTGAAGCGAAGCTCCACGTAGATCTTTTGTGCAGCCTGTCGAGCAATCCAGTTCGAACGAAGCCAGTTGTTCTGGTTGGGCTCCATCACGTTGCAAACCTGGAAAGTATGGATGGGTCGGTTGTGCTCATCCATTTCCGTGATGGCGTCCCACTGAATGGAAAATAGAAGTGGGTGAGGAATAGAAGAGAAAGAGAAAAGAGAAAAACAATGAAAGGGATTAGTAACCGTATCATGAGATCAATAGACTGAAGCCTTACTCGTGGCCTCAGCAGACAGCAGTGTTCAACATAAAGGTGACAGACACAATAAAGAAAATCCTATTCTTTTCACTTAGTAGATGAAAAATTAAAATCTGTTCTGATTGTAACTGAGGAATGAGCAAGCTGGTCTCTCTAGAAAGTTATTTTTCAAGCATAAATATGATCAGCAAAGTTAATTTAAATATGCCTGTTTCTGACTATTATGACATCTTCTTTGTCAAAGGTATGGTGGCCAAAAGTTTGAAAAAAGAAAGTGAAATGGGGAGTTGTGAGAAAAAAGGAGTGAAAGCATCTACCATTTTACCAAATGGCCAAAAATGACCTGAGTAATGAGGAAAAGATAAAGCCCTCTAACACTAACCCTTAGTAATTAAATGATGGGAAAAGAGAGGAAAATCAGGTGACATTGTTTTAGTGCAACAAAGTCCATGCAGAGTACAAAGCAACACATTAGACATTTACACAAGATACTGCTGTTTCCAGCTTTAGACCATGAATCAAATTTGAATCAAAATCATGACAAAGAGTTGTTGAGACATTTTACCTCTGACCAAAATGATTAACAACTAACAACTAACAGAAAAAAAACAGAAAAAAAAAAAAAAAAACTTTATGACTAAACTAATCATCTCCTTTTATCTTATTCCTTGGAGTCTTTTCCAGTAGGTTTTCTCTTAGAAAGATGTCTGACTCCAGCTGCCTAGTCATCAGCTCTACAACACACGGTCACATGATTAGGGCGTATGGCAGCTTGGCAGGGTCATGAGGTTACCTGTCCCCGTGTTGATGGGAGAGAAGTTAATGGGGGTTTTTAGCCTCCTGGTCCTGCACAGCTCTCTGGTTTTATTAGAGTGGGGACTGGCTACATGGGCGACCCCAAAACCACCAAACATCGACCTCCAAGAATCAAATTACCTGCCTGGGAAAAAGAGCTCTCAAATCACTTTGCTTTTAACGCAGGACTGGACTCTCCTCAAGCTACAGTGCCATTGTTTGTGTGTGCATTATATTTAGACTGATATACAAACCGTTTTTCGTATACTGTGTATGGTTGGGGTATTATTTTATTTCACACATTTATTACTACTAACAGTGCTTCCTACTCACACTCTTCTGAATGTAACTTCCAATGGAAATCATTAGTACTATTTCTGGAGTATTTTCTTTTACTTGAATAATTAGAGAAATTGAGAATTTGGAGTATAAACACAACATTAGCATTAGACAAATGACAAACTCCTGAGCTGAAAAGTGCAGCAAGAGCAGAAGTGTGACAAACTATAGATCCTCAAATGGTCTCTTAAGACTAGTTCCAAAAGTAATTCAGTCTCCATGGAACTGCACAATAAAAAGTCCCATCACAGCCTGGTATGAAAAATAGCTGTGTGGCTAATATACTTGATCATGAGGACTCTTTTGCAAAAGTACAGAGTGACAGCTAGCAGCATGTCATCTGCTTTGGGTAACTTCAAGCCAACTTTGTGGTTTGGTTTGGTTTGGTTTTGTTTTGTTTAGACATGAGGAGTGAGATCTGTTTGGGTTAGGATAAGAATATCCTGATAAATCAATCAGAGACCAAGTAGGGTGGGTCATGCCCTCACCATCCTGGGGAAAAAATATTGCCACCTCAGCTAATTTCCAGCCACTGAACTTGACCTGTTGGTGGTGTTTGTGGTGGATTGCCTTCTGGGGATTTTTTTCATTCAAAAACTAGGGCAGATAATATGGTTTCCTGTATTGTAGACAGACTATCAGAGAAGTCTGTGCTCCACCCATGCTCCACCTTTGGGATTAGCACCTCCCTCTATTTTTGTATTAGTTGAGAGTCAGGAACTGTCAGAATGGTGACAGCGAAGAGCCACTGTGTCTCATAACATCTTTTCAGAAACCTGTGAGTGATGTCACAGAGACAATGACCATGTTTGACGCCGTCTGAGCTCTTATTTTTAACATCACAAGTCCAAATCAGCCCCTGTGACTCAAGTGGATAGTAGATGATTTCAAGCAATTAAATCCTGCCGATCTCACAGGTTTCTGAAAAGATGTTATGAGACACAGTGGCTCTCATTGGATTGCAGGTTTCCACTTCCAATACTGTCTCCTGGTACGAGCTGAACACGATAATCAACACTGTTTTCACAGAGATGAGCCAGGAATACATTTGGGAGATGAGTACAGCCACACATATAGCTATTAAATACCAGCTAACACATAACACATAAAACTCTCATTCTATATTTAAAAGGGAACTGACTTCATCACACATGCTAATGCAGACACTGACACTCACTCCGTGTTGCCATTCTCAGGTCTGTGAGGAGAGATTTCCATTCTAATTAATGGCTTGAAAACAAGTCCTTTACAGGCAAACACAGTCCTGAGAGTTGTGATAGAGCCGCTGGTTAATTTACCAATACTATTTGCCTGATAAGCTCACGCATTTAATAAGCTGTTTTGCACTTAGCTAAATATTACCTCTTGATGAGAGTAGTAATCAAAGCCTAATGTTTGCTTTCACATACTCATTATCCTTTTTAATAACATGTTCTAATTCAATCATCCAAAGACGACAGGCTTTAATCTGTTCTTCCCTCAAGGTGTAATTGTTATATTACAGTCAAACAAATTGATTTTGATTAGAAGTGATATTGCCCATCATGTGTGTGGCCACGCACAATGTACTTCTTCGTGCAAATTAGAGCACAGCAGCAAATTTTGGAATTAGTATGATAATTTTGTAACTCTGAAGCCAAACATCATCTAAAGTTGTGAAAAATACCCTACAGCTCTGTAATCTTGACAGCAAACATTTAGTATCACCATAGACTGCCTCTCTTTTGTGTCAAGCTTTTCACCGTAATATTACAATGAGTCATGAATATTTTATTTTTAGAAAACTGTGCCTAATTTCAGTGAAATGATTATCTTTTTGTTTTTTTAAATTTTGGATCAATTTACAGCCTGTTTTACTATTTTACACATTTATGTATTACACCTACTTTCCATGATAAACATACAGCAGATGTGTTGCCTAGAAATAGACAAAGTAAGAACCGCTGGATGAAAGGAAGTTAAAACTACTGTCATGTTTGTAAGCTACCTTAAATCTTATACCACCACCAGCACCAGCCGGGTGATGTTAAAGGAAACAAAATCTGTCTTATTCCTCTAAAGCTCACTAATCAACAAGTTGTACATCGGTTGTTTTATTCATAGAAAAAGTAGAGTGTTTAAACAACTGGCACAGTGTTTATCTTGTTATCCAACTCTTACCAAGAAAGTTAACAAGCCTATTTCCCAAAATCTTGAGCTAATTCATAAACATTTTACTCTGATTTAAACCAGAGTTTAAACTTGTTAACTCAAGTCTGGACAATTGTAAGTGATTCTCACCCTTGTGATCCCTCAGGGTTGGAAAGGCTAATAAGAGACAGGTGAAACTACTCATGAATGAAATTTGGTGGTAAAGAACACAGACAGGAAGTAACACAAACTTCAACGAATGAGGAAAGAACTAACAAAATAAAACAGGAAATGACTAAACTGAAAAGCAAATCTTGACACACTACAGATGCATAACTGACATACTCATTTTGTTATTTTTATTTGTCACAGTTTGACTAAAAAACAACCTTTTTTTGTTTCTGTTCCTTTAATACACTTTTAGCTTGGTGTGGCAAAGAAATGTGCAAAAGTATTTAAACTTGCTGATTCAGTCCACCCGTCACGCCTTTTCAGTTTGAGTTGACCACTTAGTCAGCGGTTGACCTGCAGAGGTGTTTGTAAGAGAAAAGATGCATCAGCACCCGTTAGCTCAAAGTCTTTCCTCTAACAATGGTAAACTCTGCTGCCTAAGAGAGTGACAGAGGAACTGATTTTATAAAGATGAATACCTAGCTTATCTTAGTGTAGAGAGAAAACATTTCCACATTGGAGATATGAATTAAATTGTAAAAAAAAGAAAGCACAAATGTTTTCTTCCACAAAATATTGCAAAGCCGTAGCCAGATGATCAATACAGCTCCAAATTGTGCTTATTTTTGGTTTCTGTTATTTATTTTCAATCAAGTTTAGCTTCACGTCACTGTCAAAAAAGGGGAAAGTGATGTGAAGTGTGTAAATTGAACTTTAGGTTCGTACAATGCTTGCCAGAAGAAGCTACTGAGCTCCAGTCAGTCATACTCACGTGTGTATGTATTTAACTGTTTGACTGTAAGGTCTGCTAGAAAGAGTGCTAAAACCTTGTGTCTTTTCACACACACACACACACACACACACACACACACACACACACACACACAACAGCAAGGTCAGACGTAGCTTTCAGCCTCCCTACCCAGAATTTTTTTACAATGCATCAAGGCTGTTTTCTGTGGATGTGAGATCTGGTATCTTGTTACGAAATTGAAGACATTGCTCTTAATGGACTACTTTCCTTTATAACAAATTAATGTGTGAAAGATGTGGGAGACAGAGGGAGAGAGGACATGAAGCTGAAAACAAAAAGGAGATGAAAATCAGAAAGTGTTGAGAATGTATGAAGGTCTTTTGTTGAGAAAGAGTGTTTTCATCAGCAAATACAGGAGCACTTTTATCCAGAAGACTATGGAATGAGCAGAAATGCCATTGTAGATTAACTGTGGCCTGAGACAGAGGGATACTAAACACTTTCACAGCTGATCTAAAGGCCTCTGAGACTGTCACATCCATTCAGCTTACTGATAATGTCAAACAACCATATGGTGACAGCACTTTTAAATAAGTCACTAAATTGTCTTAAAGCGATGACATTCCTTTTCTCTTCATCGACCTCAAAATAAAAGGGACATTTAAGCGACAACATCACAGTTAAGTCAGCAGTCCTAAGAAATAACCAACCTGACAAGACTGTAGTGACTTTATTGTGTGTTTTTCACTATTTTGCGAACTGAAAGTGAACTAAGTTCTTTGTCAAAGTAGAAAACTTTCAGTGAAGCCCTGCCTGGTCACTCCTTGCCTGGGCCATCCAGCCTTAGCATGCATAATTGAAAAATGGTCAGAAAATGTGGTTGATTGATTGCAGCCTGAGACCAAGGCCCTTATGGCTCATCTCTCTCTCTCTCTCTCTCTCCATCTCTCTCTCTCTCTCTCTCTCTCTCTCTCTCTCTCTATAGAAATTATATACGCCCGCGCACAGAGGAGAGCTAAATTTATAAAAAATGAGAAAACTCGAGCCATA
>JAQMCX010000011.1:15902219-15969719 GCA_029814765.1 Acanthurus leucopareius | reverse complement strand
TCACACTTCTGTGATGTAACAGACAGACATTTCACAATTTATTGCAATCTATGAAGCATAATGACATAAAATAAAATCCTTGAAATGATGTCAGGTGGAGTCTTGTCATTTTGAAAAACAATCTTCTTTACAGTTTTAAAAATAGATGTTTTTTTTACAAAACACACACAGTAGGTCTTTTATCCTTTCTGAGCCTCACTGTGCGTCTTCTTTTAATCTTGTTAATCTGTGTGCTGAAGCTAAGCTATGATGATGAGATAAACATTTACTGTACATTTTTGACAAAATCAGTACAGTAAACCCAGTTCTGTAGTTATTAGATGACTCTCTTGCAACCTACAAGATAATTCTGCTATCAGTATCAGTCAGACAGATGGTGGTAGTATAGATAGGAGCATCACTTCGATCAGTGCATTTGTAAGTTGCATGTATTTTGATCAAGTTGTTCTTAGTTCTTTGGTTGTTTGTCCCTGTTCTTTAAAGACTGATTCTGCAATTAAAAACGAGTAAGACTCAACCCACATTACTCTTCTAAGCTCACACACGCTGCCCATCACCAACACACCCCTAAATCGATAGGAGCAAGTGAACAGCGGTGAGCAAATGAAATCCAAAGACCACACGCTCTTCTCATTCCTGCATCAATCACAGCGGATGGGTGGCCAGCAGGGTGCAGCCACAGCACCCATCTGTCATCCTTGTGGTGCTCACACAAAGTGACACCCTGTTGGTCATGGCCTGGGAGCAGTGAAGGTAGAGTTCAGCCTGCGTCACATGTTAGTGGCTGCTGATGTTGGACTGATGTTCAGAGTTCATATTCACTATCTTTGTACACTGATCATTTTAAAAAGCCAACAAAACACCTGAACGACATGTAAGTGTTTCCTCCAGAACAGTTTTCTCACCATGTTTTCAAAAGACCCTGAAAATTGAAAAATTAATGGCAACTAGAGACAAAGAAACCCTTGAAAATTCTGTTAAATGTTTGCAGGTGCCTTTGAGGCACATTTGAGTGCAGATTTAAGGGATTGTTGAATAAAATCCTCCCACTACACTGCAATGATGTCCCTGATGCCATAAAGGAACGTGAGGAACCTCATTACAGGGAACATCTGCAACACAGACTGTCTCCTGCAAAATGTTAGCCTGTGAATTGATTATACAATGTCTAATTTCTTTATATATTTTAAACTTCATTTAAAGTTGTGAAATCAGAGCTTAACTCTCACTATCTTGTTTGAAAAGCAGTTCTCCTTGAAGCACAGAGGGAGAAGCTGCAGCACACAGCAAACTAACACAGTGCTCAGTTCTAAAAGCAGACAGTCCAAGGCAAATAAAACAGCTTGCTTCTCACTGTACAAAGCTTAGGTTATTACACTTTTTCGCCCTCTTGGACATCAGGGATCTTTGCACAGTTGCTTGTGTACATTTTTTTGAGATAAACAAAAAGGTGTTATGTTGAAGCAGGTGAAAGAAAACAGTTTCACATTTCTGAAAGTATTAAAGCTGCCAGTTTTCTCAACCTTAAGCCGACTGCTCGCAACAAAGAGGAGAAGAAGAAAAACCAGTGAGGCTGAGTCTGCAACAGGATGTGACAGTTACTCCACTGCCCGGTGCAATGATCAGGGCCCAGGCATCCATCAAGATTTTATTGATCCCCTCATAACAGACCTCATCTATGCAAAATGACTTGGCTTATAAAGTCACATATCTTTGCCTTCAGAGGACAGCAGAGTTGCTGATGATTTACGTCAGGTTATAATGAAAAATGATTAAATAATAGCGTCCTTATTTCCATTTTCATGGAAATAAGAGATTACTTCTACAGCAGTATGCTCATGCATTCAGCATGCTTGGCTCTGTCACCACCTCATGTCTGCAGTGTGTAATTTATTTAATTTAGCAGTACCTGATGCAGCGATGCATTTATGTCACTTAGCACAGTATAATATCCATTACAGTGATGTCCTCTTGAGAGGGATCCAATCTCTCATGTATTTGTGGCTGCCACAGATCGTTCTTTCAGATGTTGTATTAAATCAGACTAAGATTGGCATTAATGAAGGCAAAGCTTTACCTTTACCTTAGAGTCAAAGAGGCTGTTTAACAAATGACAGCACTGATTTACACACTGCATCAGAGATATGCACCCTGCTGGAGTGTCCTTGAGCGAGACGATGAGTGAAACCGCCTCTGGGGCTGCTGCTCTCTAGATGAACCTGACCTCTGACCTCTAATACCAGTGTTATTGAAAAATAATAGACAGTGCACATGCATGACACAATCAGTTTGGTAGTTAGGGCCCATTTAAAGGTTAGACTCATTTCGGTCACACCTCTGAATGTTCTTCCTCCATCTCAAACCCTGATTCATATGCTGGTTAAGAGACATTAATGGCTTAACAATGTTTTAGCTATTAAGCAGGATGGATGGAAATGTTGGTCAGTCAGTCGACTCAGATTAGTTCAGAATGAAAAATCTTGATGGATGACCATGTAAATCTGTGCGCACATTCAGGGTTTTCTAACTTGTTAATCTATCAAGTTACACTGTCTGGATGGTTTAGTGTAGTAAGAAGCTTAGAGGTGGTGATGCTGAAGTCATGTGACCATGGTGTCGTTCCTTTAAAACATTTTATCTTCTGGTGATTACATTTACGCTTTCAAACTGTTGCAGTTTAGTGTAGCAACTTTTGAAATGACGAGACAAGATTCTTATCTCAAAAAAGAGACATCTTCTTTAGTGAATTAAAAAGGCAATACGTGTTAATGCTCCAATGGCATTATGGGTAGTGAAGTCTTTTTAACACAACGTAAGGCAATTGCCTTGAAATTGTCTTCACAATCACATATTCAAATAAAACTAAAAGTACGGTCCTCCTTTCACTGTATATATTTTCTACAGTAACTGTGTTTACATTAGTTATTCATTTATTAACAACCTTTACAAATAAACGTGTTTCTTCTAAATAAAGTCTCAACACAAACTCAAAATAGTGATGTTCATGTGTGAAGATTATTTTGTTAAACAAGTTTGATTTTGTGGAAAAAAAAAAGCCAAAACACTGTTTTTTCTTGAGGGAACGAGGGTTGATCCTGACTTCTGGGTCGGCCTACAGAAATACCTCAGAACTGCAGCACTCTAGAGATCCATCCTGCTGTTTTAAAAACCTAATGTTCTGAGCTAACCGTTGTCCTAGAACAAATTAAAGCCTTAGGAAAACAATAACCCTTGAATCCCTCAATTTCTGCCCATGAAAACTATGAGTGTATCAATAAAAAAATGCTTTATCTTCATTGCTGGCACAAAATGTAATTTATTAGCAGCTCTTATACCCACAGACAACTAAACCCACATTTACCTGCAGGATAAAAAAACTGGTTAAGGGCATGAACGTTGTCTCCTCTCACCCTCCTCTTCTCTATCTCATTTGCCTAAACGGTGATATGTCACTCCACTCCACACACAGGCTGCCTCTTTTCTCATCTGAGCTGACACAGACCAGAGATCTTTCCTTTTCTCCCTCCACCAGCTCAGACAAACTATGCGTGGGAAAAATGGGGGGAAAACAGCTTGTCGTTTTACATATCTATTTTTGCCGGAGAGGCAGGCAGGCAGGCAGTCTGGAATGTCAATGTGTGCATCTGACTGATGTGAGATCACAGTGACGGCTGCACACAGTGGTACAATGAAAACACACAAACACACACGCACACGCACACCCAAACACACACACACACACACAGACTTTGCCAGTGGGTGAGGTGGCAGGGTGCAGGCAGACAGCTCAGATAAGACCAGGTCACCCAGGTAGAGGAGAGCAAGCTATGCAGACACACAAGAGAGTCTACGCAGAATATTAGCTTAATGCCAAGCTCTCCTTGTGTATACTCTGAATAAAGGCGTTCAATAAAGCTCTCAAGGAGGGGACATGGGAGATATTGCAAAAGTTATGGTGCAGTTTTTAATGGGTCTTAGTAACTAAGAGGTTTCTCTGAGACTGAAATTACCTTGTTGTTTTTTCTTTTTTTTTTTAAAGTGAAATCTTTAGATCAGCACTTCAGACTGATGAGTAGAAAGCAAGGGCCTGACTGGTGTCAACTTTAGCCAAACACTGGAGTCAATGATAAAGACAACACTGGCATTTCAAACGGTAGAAAAGGTCACTGCTCTCTCATTCTCGCGCATCTGTTTCTCTCAGTCCCAGTTCAATTAAATCTAAATCTGCTTTATTGGTCTGACACACAAGAAAACCTGTGCTGCTGATACAATATCTTATTGATTGAGGTGCAGTAATATTATGCTGCCATCAAGTATAGTTGAAGACATACAAGAGAACCAAAACATCAATAAATGTGATCCCTATGGTAAAGGGAACAGATGCAATAACAACTGTTTACAATAAAGGTTAAATTATTTATCTTATATATGTTGTTTTACTATTTCTTTTTTCACTCTCTGCCAGTACTTTGACAAAACCATAATACACCCTTACCTGTTCAGTTCATCAGTTTGTTATTTATTTATATACATATTTGATTTTTAACACACCATTAGGAAAAAAAAAAACAAAACAAAAACTAAGCCTGTATGTTGACTATTTCAAACTTAAAACTTGTGACGAAAATACACCTGAGGGCAGCAGCAGTATGGAAAGACAAGCAATGATTAAAATGAAATGAAACAAAACAGACTGCATTTTATGGAATGACATATGTGAAATAAATATTACTGATTACAGTGTTTTATTCAGTGCACTATACTGTCCTTCCTCTGCAGACACAGCAGATGAAACACAAACAAACACATCCATGACACATCGCCTCTCACCTGTTTTCACAGTCTGCTGCTCTCTGTTAAGAAGAGGCTGTCAGAGAGACAGAGGGGGGTGGGAGGTGAGAGAGAGAGAGGCAGTGAAATCGAAGAAATGAGAGAAAGATATCAAGAGGATGAAGAAGGGGAAGCTGAAAGACAGCAAGACAGAGCTTAAGAGGTAAAGAGGGAGGTGAACACAGAGCTGTACAACACGGTGTAAAATCTAATGTTATGGAAACCGAATGTTGTCATTTACTCTTATTTTTGTTTCATTAATTATTTGTCATGGAAACCCTTTAAATCTGTCTTTGGACTTCAGACTTCAGACCGCAGACCGTATATTAAATGTCACACAGAGCCACTCTGACATTGCCATAGTACTATTCTGAAGCCTTGAGTATGACACCAGAGCCACCAGCATCTTGGGTTTGTGGAGCCAGAAGTGACAGTGTATGGGTGAGATGGTGGAGCTTAGGTTGGGGATGCCCATCGCTGCCGATGACTTTGTGACCTTGAGCAGACAGCTAGCAGCTGCTTTCACTAAAAATGGTCATGCCTTTAATTATGCATAACTTTATGAATAATTTAATTTTAATTAATTAGTTAAATGAAATTCCCCATGTACAGCTGTCATGGATCTTTCTTTTGGAGCCAGTATCAAGTTGCCATTAGAGGAATTGCAGGGTTTTTTTTGTGCTTTCGTTGGCTTAAATTTTCAGCCTGTTAACGCATGTTTCAGTCACATGCAAGTATCTGGTTACAAAATACTTTTGCATAGTGGGCTTACTCTGAGTGATTATGAAGCATGTCTGAAGTCAGCAGCTTTTGTTGCACTTCTCTTTTGAGAAATTGAAAATTTCAAGTTAGCACTCTCTTAAAAAAAGGATCGACATTGGCCTTCATGCCGTAAACCATAAAGGCGGATTAGATTTTACCCAACACTCCCCCTGTTTACCTGCTTCGACCCCTGCTTTAGACAATTAACTATTTAAAAGATGAAGAAAGAGCTCATTGTCGCCATTTACTGTAGTAACTGTGATGACATCTAGACCACTTACAAGAGGTCCAAGATGCCGGGTCTTACGGGATCATTATGTTCCATGGTTACCCGCAAAAGTGTGTAACACGCAAAGAGACTTTGCCCAAATATCCTTTAGAACTCTAAAACCCTGAAGAGCCATTTCCAGAAGACACACCATTGTTTTTAGCTTTACCCTCCAAGTTTTAAGCTACTGTGCTGCTGTCTGTCGGTTCGCCTGTCTGTCTGGTAACAATAGGAGACATCTTCCCTTAGCAAAGCCATCTGACTCCAGTCCGTAATGCTTAAACAAGCCTGACTGGAAATGAGCGCAGACAAAATGGGATTGTCTGACCTACTCGATCAATTAGGACAGAGAGAGCAGCAAAGATATAGACGGAGAAAGTGTGTGGTGAGGCCCAGCTTTCAGCATTCTCAGAATTTGTATAAAATGTTAAGTGCATTTTAGAGAGCTTGCCAGACAAAACATTAATCTCCAATGAAACCATATCCCTCTGGTAGGAACCATCTTCTGACCCCACCTTCCTACATAGGATTCAAGATCTGGACTGAAATTAGACTGGAGAGCTGAGAAGAAAACAAAATGTTTCTCTCCCCCCTCTATCTGTCTCTGCTTGTAAAAAAACAAGGGGACAAACTGTGGAGCTTTGAGGAGGAATCTTAGCCAAATGATCCTGCCTCTCCTCCACCTAACTCTATTCAATTAAAGAAGGAACAGAATTTAAATTGGAAACACTCACAGAAGACCCAGTAACCATTTGAATAATTAAAACACTAACGCTATATGCTGGAATAATACACAAAATGTTCGTGTAAAGCATATAGTCACACAATGACAGATTTTAGTTGGTCCAAGAGTCCTCACAAGGAGCAATCAGCAAAAGAGCCAGTTTTTCTGAATTTATCTGATAATTCATCACATAACAAACAGCAGATCACTGGCTGTTGTATTTTCCAGTGATTTATCTTTGCTTCACCTTCTCCCCGGAGACAGAGTTCTTAAGCAGATTTTGGAAGTCTTGGAGACAAATGATATTAGATGCGGGAACTTTGCCATTGTTGAGGATTTTGTAAAATAATATCAAGACTGAAAAGTGCTGGGAGGAAGGAGGAGGTTTTGTCCCGCAGTGCTGTGATCAATTGTCTGCCCCAGCGTTTTGTTACAATATACAGCAGAACTATACATCCAGACCCTGGCCTGCTTGAAATGGAATTGGGTGTGTTTAGGAGGCTGGTGACTTATACTCAAACTGCATGAGCTGAAATGGAAGATTTTCCATATGCCCTACAAGGAGTTTTACATGCGAAAATGAAAAACTCTATTCAGATACCAAGAGAAAGAGGCTCTTATATGTCAATCTGAACCCTGCAAACAACTGCATTTCTCTCTTCCCTCTGTTCATGAGGTAGACATGTAGTTGATCATATTATCTGAACCCTTTGTAAAACAGACCTGTACCAGCTGCAGCAGTGTCCTTATGCAGCACCAGCATCACAAAGGTGTAATCCACATGTAACAGAGATGGATGGTGAGCATCTTTAATGTATGAACTCCCGCTGAGATGCAACAATGTGTCACAGAAGAGGGGGCTGATTGGCAGGAGAGAGAGATGTCACATACCTGGGTAGGTTATTGTGGAGTGAAACTTAATACTTTCTCCTGCTTTCCACGTGATTAGAGGCTGCAACTGTCAAATGTTGGGCAATCACGAGCCTCTGTTAGATCAGAAAATGGCTTTTCTATTTTGCAGACAAAACTGATCTCATCAGCTTGACCTTCTGATTGGTCCCTTTAAAAGCGATGTGCCTTGACTGTGCAGTCAGGCAAAATACGGCAAAAAAATTGATCAAACATTTCACTGTATCAGTGTAATTTTTTACAGCTAAATGAGCCCTTTATTTTCAATACTTAAAGATTTACAGACATCCCATTTGAAAGATCTGAGAATTTTTCCACCATAAAATATGTTAAAGTTGTTCATGTTTATTGGCTCTCTGGTTGACTTCTAGGCAACACGCACCTTTTCAAGAAGCACCCAATTCTGAAATCTTAGGGAATAACCCATAATGCATGAAGGGGTGTCCTACAAGTGAAGGCAACAACCCAAAAGTCCCTTGTGCTAACCATCCCCATCTCGCTTGTATCTTGTCACCCCTCCACTGTCTGCTATCTGATAAAGATTAAAAATGTAAAAATCTATGTTTATTCGGTTGAGGTACTTTTCTGATTGAAAAGAAAGAACACAATAATCTAACTGTCATGTGATCATTCTTTTTTTAACCATCCTCGGTATAATGTCTCAGTTTCAGTATTTAGATATTACACCATGTTCACTCATTTCTCACAGAGTGATTAGAGCATTCATACTGTCCAAAGACAGGTGACATCAATTGAAGTCTCTCTGTAAAATACCATAATAGCATCCAGCAGTAAAAGCTAAAATTTAGGAAAATTGTGAAAAAAAATGTTGTAAATGTTTTCACAAGTTAATTTAGTTCATAATTAGTGGATCTACTGTTTTCTTTCAATGGAATAAAAATAATGACCTCTTACAATTATTGACGGATACAAAAGGCAAATTTTCAATAGAGTGATATGTGCTTGAAACCTGTTCACATTCAACTGATCACAAGTGATTCCCTTAGGCCATTTCAAAGCGTCTAAACACTGTACAGAAAGATTATCATAATGTTTAAACTTTCATTAGTATAGACATGCTGTGTTATTTTTGTTTGATTCCCTGTTAACCCTTATACGCACAGTTTGACCGTGCAGTTCTTCTGTTAGAAGCTTTTCAATTGGGGTTTTCCAAATAGGAGTTCCAAAATTCCTTCAAAAAGGTTGATTTTAAAAGGTCAACAATTAAAAATGACCTAATCAACAGAGCTTTATGATACCAATAATGTTTTTTTTTTTTTTAACTGCAGCTTGTTCCAAGATTGAAGCTGGTGTTTCTTTTTTAGCAGTTCACTTGTGTGTCTGTATCAAAACAATACAACAGGTGTACATTCATTTTGTTCCATTTTGACATCAAAATACAACAAAATCATGTGTACTATAGACTGGGACACATTCCTGCAGTTACATCCCAGCGTGTGTGTTTGGGCATCTTCCCTTGCTGTTCTATCTGACCACAGAGAGTGTGACAAATGGATGTGTCAGAGCTTGATGGAGCACTGCGATTGCTCTGCTAGGCACAAAGCTATTACAAGACTATATAGACAGTCCCAAAGAAAAATCCTGTTTCAATCAACCACACATAATCTGGAAGACAAAGAAAGATGTTCAGTTGTTGATAGAAAGAGTCGGGCTCTTGTCCTGAAGGATAATTTTCTACTGAAGACTTTAAATCTGTTAGTATTTTCAAAAGTTGTTTTCAGATTTGTGTACAGTTTTTTTGTCAAACAAGCAGAAAGAAAAATGTTATCTGGCACATGGACATTGCTTTCTAGAGCATCTCAAATGGCAATAAAAAGGAGTTTCTTAAACTAGAGAAAAAGCTAATTATTTTTAGTAGATCTTTATGTAGAATACTACCTGGGTTTTTCTAGATATATATTATAGAAGCTGGCAATGTGCTTTGGTTATATTAAATTTGGATATTATTAACAATTTTTACTTGCCTAAGTCCACAAAGAAGATTATTTAATTCAGTGCGCAGAACTGCTACTGTATAAAACAAATATATTAAACCTCACAAGCCTAATACGTAGGTAAGACTGCTTCTAAAGTAAGTCTCCTTGCAAATTTCTGACACTTCTAATATTAATATTACACCACGCAGAAATGATTTTGCTGCTCAGACATCTCAAATGTCAGAGACATTATAAAGGCGGCATGTCATTTAGCAGGATTATGTACATGGAGCTTGTGAGGGCTCAAAGGCATTAAAATATTTTGACAGAAAAGACTGATTTAAGAATGGCTTTAATAGAAGGTACAAAGTACAGGAGAGAAAGTCTGAGCAAATCTATTTCACCACAGTCGACAGCAGAACTGTGTCTTACTCACATCACTGGCATATTGTAGCATCTACGAACATTAAAATGAGCTAAAACTCCTGGTAAAACATGTAACTATGTGTCATGATTTCTTCAATCCATAATCACAACCACTGCTCTGAATACTTCCTCTAATACTTCCATACTTTTTGTATCTGTGAGTTTTTTTGTTGGTCTCTTGTTTGTCTGGCATGACCAAGATGTAATTGGAGTGCGATCAGCCTGCTGGCACTGCAGTAAATTTGTTGCCAGAAAAGTGCAGTGTTGAGGTTTGGGTTTGGAATACAGTAGACATGTGTCTGTGTCACTGTAATATATTTTTTCTGATGCAAGTCAAGTGAAACAGACAGGCGTAAACAGCCTGCTACAGATAAAGCACCACGACCTTGGGCAGGTTTCCTTCCTCTAACTGGGACACCTCACTGTTCTTTTGGAGGGCATGTTTGCATGAAAATGTGTGTAATGCTCTGTGTGCATGTGTGAGTGTGCATGTGTGTGTTCATACAGGTGTGGTCGAGAGACAGACAGACACAAAGGAACAGTAACATGCAAGCTAATGTCTTCTCTAACCCTGCACATTCAGGTGCACTCAGGGTTTTTCTCAAAAACTCCACCTGTGTGTGTGTGTGTGTGTGTGTGTGTGTGTGAGCAACTTTTCGACATATAACAGTGTCCTCAGTCAATTTCCAGAGGAGCACACTCCAGCTCTTCCTATTTCCACCAGTTTTGGACAGCACCTCCGTCATCAGGAACATATCATCAACAGGCCGTTACACAACAACAAAGACCTGTGAAATTTCCCATGTCCAGTATGGTTCACAAGGAAAACCTGCAATATGTTAGTTCTGGTTGAGAATCCGATTTTTCAGATTCCTTTTCTTTTGTTTTTTCATCAGTCAAAATGCTCAAAATCAGGTGTGCAACCAGACAGAAACTGGTCCCATGTTGCTGAAAAGGACTTATTGGTTTTATTACACAGTAGGCTTGTACTAAACCAGGTTCACTGCTTACCACAGTACTATAGAAAACATTTAATCACTAAACTCTTTATTCATTTATTGTTATCAGATTTCACTACTCTTTAAAAAAAAGTCAGATATTTAAAATAGAGCTGGGTTGGGTCTCAATTTTAAATTTCCAAAAGCTCTAAACAATAATAAAATCCCAGTAATCCACGGAATTACAGAAGAGCCTCTAAAAGAATAGTTTTACATGACTTAATTACGATGTAAGCCGGTTTCAATGTTCTTCTACCTGAATGTACAATATATATGACTGACACTGACAGTCTGTCTTAAAGGCTGCCCTGCTGTCTGAATATATAAGTACTGATTATCTGCCTGTCTGTGTTAATGCATGATTGACTGCTTGAGCATCAGTATAATTGTGTAACTGCTAATCTATCTACCTATAAAAAAATTAATAGTTTCCCAGCTTTAACCTCCTGCTGTCCTGCTGCCTGTCTCCTCTCAGCTGTGCATTCAGAGAAGGTGCTTTCTGCCAGCATTTTCTGCAACACACACTCTTATTTTTTTCCTTTCCAGTGCATTGACGTCAATATGCAGCAAAGGTAAGATTAAGTGAGGTGGAGGAGGGGAGAAAAGTGGACAGGGAGCAGATAACAATAAGGGGAACACTATGATGAAAAAGCAGACAAAAAAAAGAAGTGACAGAGAAGGAGTGATTTTTAAGACTGTTTGGTCAATAAGATTAGATCGACAATTGAGGATTTACAGATGGAAATAAATCTACAAGGATTTGACATTCATTCGCAACATTTCAAAACATTTTTATCAAATCTGAATCACTATTGTATCCCCTGAGCCCCTCAAACTCCCATTAAAAACAAATTAGGCTCAGCTTTGGCTTCCAACATGTTCAAGTAAGAAAAAACTCTCAGACTAAACTACAATCTGGAATCTGCAGTCACCTTTCTTATCTGAGAGGAGAGAAACACTTTGGTTTTAAGTGGCAGATCGATTAATATTCATAACTTGTTGCTACAACCTAAAAATGAGATAAGCAGTGTAAGATATGAAATGCTGATTACAGCGAATGTGTGTATGTTACACTGAAACAGGTGTGACCTACTTACTTTACAAATCTGATTTCATGAGCCGTTTGCTCCAAATACTGGAGGCCCTGATTCAGATCCAGGAAATAGATAAGTTTTTAATATGAATACAATGTTTAATTGTGGTGATATGACCAACTGATCACTTTGCCAGAGAAGACTATGACTACAAACTGGAGCTTTTCTGTCTGATAAATGATCTTAACTTGCGGGAAAAATTCAGTCTTCTTCAGCCAAATTCCACTATGACCTTTGAGTTACATATGGCAAAACTGACAATTAGGTACAGCTGACATAATCTGCCCCAGCTCCATTTGTCATTTTAATCAGCAAAATTAAATTCAGTTCCAGCAAAAATGAGAAACTTGTTTATATCAAATAACTTAGGAACACAGAAACAATTTGAGCTTTTTAACAGCTGTAAAATAAAAATCAAAACAGAAAAACCCTACAAAATCATAACTAGTTCTATTTCTTCATAATGTTTAAAAAATACAAAGCTGTGGCTAAAAATTAAACATATCATATACGTATTGCTGAATTCAGCCCAGTCATAACTTTCCAGGAAACTTTGACTGGCGTTTCTTTTCCAGTCAAAGATGCTGAAAAGTAATGAAATATATTCATCCTTGACCTTCAGATTTGATATTTCTGGTTCTTGTACCTCTCTATTACTGTATTTCCTCAGTGCATCAATATATTCACATTCTATTATTTCAGACA
The DNA here is from genome assembly GCA_029814765.1 of Acanthurus leucopareius. NCBI lineage: Eukaryota > Metazoa > Chordata > Actinopteri > Acanthuriformes > Acanthuridae > Acanthurus > Acanthurus leucopareius. The sequence goes on along the minus strand of JAQMCX010000011.1, from coordinate 15,957,066 downwards.
TGTACAGGAACTGTATTACCAAATATGGAGCTTTTATTATGAAATTACATGACTTCAGATGTATCATCTCTCATTCAGTCTGGCTTTATTTTGCAACTTGTATATTTATGTGATGTGCCACAATATTTGTCATTATTACCACTTCTGCAGTAAAATACTTTAATACAAGAATCCATTTCACATGTGTGAGACCTTAGAGAGCATCAAAAGGGATATTAATAGCTGAAGCACTTTTGGGGGTCTTCTCTCTAGACTACTACATATGATTACTGGGATAAAGATCCCCAGTCGACTTGGCTAACTCAGACTGCTGAAGCCTAATACAAGCTTCTGAGTGCTGAGTCCATTTCTCTCAGTTTACTCGTGTTAGACAGGGACTGTTTTACAGCTGGTAAGGACCTGGGAAACATATCTGATGGTCAGAATATTTTATTTACAACTCAGAATGACCGCATTGCATCAGAGTATTTTATTAAGACGTAGTCCCAAAAGTAGGTCTGCAAACATTTTGAAATACCACACAACTCACCCTGTGCCAAAGTTCATGTGTGTTTATCAACTGTCTACAAGCCAAACTTAAAGTTATTCTTCATTTATACTTAACTACAGTGTACCTAACTGTTCTGAAAAGCTTTTCACTCCTTGTAAAAAAACATCAGTCTGCATGTCTAAACTCTACCTGTCTTACAGCAGCCACGTATTTCATTTTCTCTCCTTGATTGCCACTACTCCCAGTATTCATGTATTCAGCTCCTGCATTCAGTGGGGCTCTAATAACGTCCTCACTCTTCCCTCCCTCTATTCTTCTCCTCTTCTTTCCATTTGCATCCACCCAGTACCTCGATCCCCTCTCGTTCTCACTCTCTTTCTCTAACGCGGCCTCGGTGTATTCCTCACACGGTGAGGGTTAGCCTGGAAAGCTGTCAGAATATGTTCTGCTGTCAGCGAGATGCCGAATGGGAGCACATTAGATATCGGCCTCGGTGTGTCCCTGACAAGAAACAAGCCAATTAAGGAATCCCCCGGCACTGCTTAAGCCCAGTTATGGCAGAGGTCCCCGAGACGAACACTGGTGTGCTAAATCATCATACCTTTTTTATATTAGAGCCTCCGTGGGGAGAAGTGGAGTGATTCTGGATTATATTCCCCGTTTTTTTTTTCCTTTCTCACAGCGCTGCCGGCCATCACTCAACAGCACGCCTTAGAGAAGTTTATCTGAGCTATGAAGGACACTGACATCCAGGTTCTCCTCTCTCCCCTCCTCTCCTGTTGTTCAGTCTCACTCTCAAAGCTAATAGTATTAGGGATGGAGGAAGGGCTTTGAGATAAGCCTTGGGTAGCATAGTTGCAATCAATTACTGTGGTTAAATATTGCAATAAAAAGATTAAGGATTAGTATAGGGGGAAGGTAAAGAGGCTTCGGAGGGCGTGCAAATGCCTCCGTTGGAGTGCGAGCACTTGAACGTGTGTTCGGTGTGTTAGTCTTCATATTCATTTTTTGCTCTCAAAAGTTATATCCAGTCACTCCTGCACTTAGCCTCCGATCTTCTTCCTCTGTGTCTCTGTTTTCTTATTCCTCTCTCACATTTCAGTCTCTGTCTGTCCTACCAGCTTCATGCTCAGTGCCTGTATGTGACGACAACCCTTTAAAAATGCTCCTAAAGACTGATAGAGTGATTTATACAGAGGACTTTATGTCAGCCATTGACTGCCAGAGCTTATTCTTGTTGTATTGGGAGAAATGATAAGGAAAGCTGGGTATTATTGTGGCGCATCGTCGTACAATAACACAGCAGGAGCCTGTATGATGGAAGTTAATCGGTCCAAATCTCTAACTATGAGCATAAAAGGATAAAATCAATGCTTTCGCTATTCATTTGTCAAATTTCATATGAAGACCAAACCAACAATGCTTAGTCTGTCTTTCAATACTGCAACTTCTGTCCCAAGTCTATTTTTTCTACTGCTACATCCCCACCCGAATTCAAAGGCTTTATGGCAACCATATTGTAAATAGAAATACATATGAGGGTAGAACTTACTCAGCTGTAAACTCAATCAGAATGAGTAGTCCACTCAAATTTAGAGACTAAACAACTTCACTAAAAATGACCTTCTGTGAACACATTAGATTAAAACTGCTGTTGCATTAGACCTGTTTTACTTTAATGTTTTTTATTGTTTTTATTGTTTTATTGAACCTCAGTTTTATTTAAGTTGCAAAAAGCAACCTGCATCATAATCGTATCAGCTCTTTACAAACACATGCATGCACACACACAAACACACACACACACACTTCAAGACAAATGTGTTGCTGTGAGCTAAACATTTGTGAGGTATCAAGATTGCACAGCCTAATATTTGACTGAGCAGTGTTCTGGCAGCGGTAAACCAATGTTCTGGCGTTGTGCTCCCCTTTACATAATGCTGTGTTTATACGCTCCGGGTAAATCTGACTTATTGGCTGCTTGGGATCTCTGACAATAGATATAAATAGGATTACTCCCTCCCTTTATGATGGACAACCATCATTCTTTGTCGCCCAACCTGCAGACGCTCAGTTTCCCATTATAATATCAATGAGTGAAAACAAAAGGCAACATTAGGCATTCTTAATCCCTTAAAGCTGTTTCATGTAATTTAATAAATAAGTTGCTCCTCTTTCTGCTCCGCTCTCTTACCCCCCACCCACCACTGGGAAATGACTCATGCATATTTCAGCAGTGTGTCTGCCCATTCTGAGTGGAGCTTATCGGGGCTGCATGCAGACGCCAAATCAACCCTCTTTTCCTTCTCCTCTTTCTGTCTGTCTCTCATTCACCCCTTCGAGGCCCTGCTCTTCATCACTATTCAGCATTTCAGAACATGGAAAGAAAGATAGAAAATAGAGACGTATCTTTTCCTGATGAAAACATCCACAATAACATCTCTACATCTTCTCTACAGGAGTGTCTGCTTGCCGCTGGCAATCTCAAAACACATTAAATTATCAACTTCTAATGGAGAAAAAGTTTGCAGAGTCAGAGTCCTTGAAAGACATGGTATGGATCCATGGCTGTTCAATATGCACAAATCTAATCAATGAAACCTTTGAGGGTGTTTTCTAACTGAGGATATTCCCACATAAAGTCATTAACAGACATAACAGTTCGCTGTGAATGGTTTGCGCTTGCGGGCCAATTGAAACAGGTCTATTCACTCTGAGCAGAGCAGCTTAAAATGAGGGCACCTTGCACTGAAGGCTGGACCTGACCAAGATGTATGACCGTGTTTACATTCTGTTAACATCTGTTTACAGCTTCCAAGTGTCCTGGAAATGCCTCGGATGTGGTCCTATAGGGAAATGCATTCTAGTGATGAGGGAGACCAGGCGCAATTACTTAACTGATTAAAGCACTGCGGTCTTCCACTTTGATTAAAACTATTCCCAGGCAACTGTGATACTGACACGTCAGTGTGCCAATAGCAAGGAATTTACAGTCCAGCACTACTAATAAACTCTTACACAACCAAGACTGAAAGCTGAATCCTAATTATAGGCTTTACTTTAACCAGAGTCCTTTAAATGTAAAGATTAGTGCAGGAAGGCACAGAGGAGCACAGGAGCAGCATTAGTCTTTACATGTCCATTAAAATGACAAAATAGCAGAATGTTGTTCAGAAGAGAAGGACTGCTGTAAACTTTTATGTTTTATCCTGCTCTCAAATGGTATTTTATTGTACTTAAACTTGGCTGCTGCAGGAAAACAATTATATCGCACAAGTCTGAGTACCAGCTGTAGAATTTTAGCTGAGTATTTCAAACAAATACAAACTGCTTTTGGTTGTGTGTGCAGAGAGAAGTGAGAACCTCCCCATGGGAACACAGGAATGTGAAGGTGGAGCAGAAAGTAGGAGACGTGATGCAAAAGAGACAGACGCATGCAAATACAACAGCAGCGAGTAGTCGTTTATAATCTGATCTCCTGATTTGACCCATTCACCATCACAGTCAGCAGCTGTGACACACAGCTCAAGGAGATATTAAGGTACTTTAAAACTCTTAGCACCAGTTTGCCGCAATTTGCATCAAATATCTCAATTCTTCTGAGTCATAAATCGAATATGACCACACAAACATGATACAATTATTTTAGATTCATGGTGATTTACACTTCAATAAGATGTTATTATCTCTGACGTCTGCTGCTATAAAGAGTACGCAAATCTACTTTGGATATAAACTTCTTTTAACTCCAAAATGTGCATAACTTACTTGCTATATTTTGCTTATCTTTTTTTTTTATTTAAATTTATAATATCAAATTTACTCACTAATGTGATGTACCAAGTTTTTATGATGTTTATGTGCCACCTTTTGCAAGAAGTGCAAAAGTTTAAATAGGTATATTCAAAAAAGAAGCTTAAGTTGAAACAGGGTCTAAGTGACTCCATGCCAACTTTACACTTCCTGTTTCAATCCCTAAAAGCTCCCACATTGGCTCGTGTAGCTCTACAAAGGACTCAGAATGTGTCATTGACATGGTTCTTATATTCCTGTGACACTGATACTAACTTCTGTCAGTTTATATACATATTTGGCTTCTATCAAAAACCTGTAAACATATACAAACATAAGTAATATAACTTTGGTCCAACGAATTCTTGATAAAAAATATTATAAATATAGAATTAGAAAATTTTAAACAAACAAACAAACAAACAAATTATTTTTGCTCAAATTCATCTCTTATATTTGAAAATGAATTAAACTTAAAATACAAGTGTAGGGAGCTGGGGTGAGAGTCTGTAACCATAACTCTGCGAACGCGAACAAAAAATGTACCACACTTGAATTTTTCCAAGTGTGCAGCAACTAGAGTTAAGACACATCATTGCCTTCAACTATCTCAAAAGCAGGAACAGAGAGGACAGTGAATGATTTTTTAGGAGCTGTATAATTTGCATGATTATATTAGGCGTTTCTCATTGAAATGATCAATTTCACAAAAATATTTAGCATTTTGATTATTTGGCTGATTTTTCTATCTATAGACTATGACAGTGAGTGTGCAACCAAAGGGCCACAGTGTCTTTCTCAAAGACGGTTGAAAACAGTTGTTGGAGTAAAGCACAATGCCACAGTGTCCTGTGTTGTAATGCTGCCATACCACCACACTATATTTGTGGTCAACCTTCCCCCTCTACAAAACCACTCACCTTCCTCACTTAACAAGAGTTGTTTACTGGCTTTTGATAAAAATTCATCCATAAATATACACCTCGATTTCCACTTCACCTTCAAATTCATATGATACAACCAGCTATATTCCCTGCAAACTCATCATCTGTTAATCATGTTGGAGCAGTCACTGCATATGAAATTATTTTAAGATGTGCATTGGGCAGGACTGACTGACAGCAGTTTATATCCAGAACTAGAACCAGTGTGCAACTCTGATAGGCAGCTACATGGTGTGCTGCTGTATCGGCCTGATACCAGGCTGTGTCTAATATGGTGGGGATTGACTTCCTCTTGCTGGCTCCCAGGTAGTGAGGGGGATTTAAACTATTTTACCTCCCCAGATCTTCACACCTTCCCTCAGGCCCTCTCACCTCGATGCCTTAAATATTAATGGTAAATCGGAGGATAGTGGATGAGTGAGGGGGGGAGAGGGCTGACAGCTTAATCATGGAGGCAGCAGCCTGCCTCACTCCTCTTCTTCAACGCTGTGGGCGGCTGTCACCACGACCTACATGATGTAATCACCTCCATAACCCTGATATGGGCCACAGAGGGCCTTGCAGCGAGAGATAGAGAGACAGAGAGAGAGCGGGAGGGGGGAGGACCTTAGGGATCTTCCAGCATAGGATCATTTAAAGTCAAAGCCCACAGAGAGTAGCCTAACCGTGAGGTCGCAGGCTTGTAGAGGATGGAAAAGACACTGCAGAGCACCAAAAAAAAAAGGTGTGACCTTAGTATTCCACTTTATTTCTAAAAAAGTTGTACTCGTACCCTTTACTGCCACAGCTCCCAACAATTCAACACAACCTCAAAATAGAGTTACAGCTTTTTCAAGACGTGTTGTGAATGAAAAAAACTAAAAAGAGCACATTCATTTAACTTCCCTGAAATCTGAGAGTCAAAAGTAACCCAGCGAGCTGCATTTGGTACTGCAAAAGTTTAAAAAGCCACTTGCAGGTAAAGAAATCTGAAACCTCCAGTGAGAGCAGACGTGTCAGTACAGAGAGTGAGAGTTTGTATTAGCAGAGCAACTGTGAGTGTGACTGACGGTGGGCTACATTTAAGCCCTGTTTTAACAAGCTAAAGTTAGAATGTAATTTATGATACAAGAAATACATTTGGGAGAATCTGCACCGTGGAAGGTCACGGCAAATTAGCTACTTCTGTTCTGTGGGCATGGCTGCAATCAGACAGCAATCAAAATAATCACTTTTAATCATGACCAAAAAAAAAAAAATCCAAGTCAGATTTTTTCTGCAACAGACATCAGAGACTTCTGCTTGGATGTGATAGGTTAATTACTTATTTATTTATCTATATTGAATTAAAAAAAATACTGATTGAGAGATCACAGCTGATAAGGTTTGACACAGATCAGCACTGCAACCAAAAGCAGTTACCTCATTAAGTAAAGCACTTCATACTTGACATTTTGAAAGATGCTACATTAAAAGAGAAATAATGCCCAAGGCACTTTTCTTACAATAAACCACAGGCAGCTGACCCATATATTCTAGGAACACGGGGAGGTAAACAAGAGCTGAGCACAGTCAGGGTGGTGTGGACACAGTTGGATAGTCCCTGTCTCTATCATTTCATTATTCTCCATCTTAAACTGGGCTGTGCCTAATTACCAGGTATTGAGACAAAACTGGGACAACAGAGGCGGAAGTTGTCCAGTTCTGCCTTTGTAGATCACCTTATCTAACAGGAAGACATTTTCAATCAATCTGTCAGATATCCTGACAGCACATAAAAGAAAAAGTGTTGATGTAACATGACAGTTTTGATCCATGGATCTTCATTGTCAGCACATCTATATTTTATATGTTCAGTTTGGCACTTGCTGCTGTTTTGGAAGTTTATATTTTTTGGCCAGACAAGATACTGCTGAGGATCTGAAGGGACTTAGTGCCAGAACAAAATGGGAAAAAGTACAGCCTGGCAAAAGTACAGAATAAGGTACAGTACATGAAGTCACTGTTTCTGTATCACTGAGATGAAACTAGAGGTGAAACAGAGACTCAAACACTACTTTTCTTGCACTATCAGTGTTTTTTAACTCAGCTTTTCCATACCTTCCTCAAAGTGCTGAACTGGAGGGAAGACAGATGTAAAACTGACATGTTTTAATATCTTTTAAAAAAAGTTCTCATGGCCAATTAAGATGGTGGTAATGTAAGCTCAGTTGCTTTATAAAGTTTTGGAACTATATGTTTGTTCAAACCACAGATAAGTTAAATTTGTACGCTGCATAGTCATCAGCATTTTAACAATAAAGGAAGGAAACATAGTTAAGATTACATGTAAATGACCTAACTTCTCATTAGGACGAGAAAGTAATAAAAATAGGGAGAAACAAATCTGATCTTATGGTTACTCTATGTACCGGTATATGCTTTTCTTTCACTAATGTAAAAAAAAAACACTATTACATATTTCTGTTGCCCTTTGGTGACACAAACAAGACAGAAAATAATAAGGGTTAGATTGACCAGCATTGGGAATTCTTCCTTTGAGACTTTGGCTCATTATCAGCCTCTAATTTACAGTATTTCCCATGTGGAGAGAGGGGTGGGAACTGAAACAAGGATGTGAATATCAAACGGATCACTGCTGCCTGTTCTGACTTGTTAAAATCAATAACATTGAACTCATTGATGCCGTACATTTTGAGCAAGGCACACTGGACAGAAGACTGAAAGCGAAGAATTAGAAGGAGAATTGCCCTGCTTACCCCGTTTATAGGATATGTCTTCCACCCAAGCTCTCCAAGCACAGATGTGGTATCCAGCAGCACAACTGGAAAAGAAAAAGGAGGAGAGGGAAAATACAACCATTAGCAATCTGTCAACACACAAACAGCCCTATTTTCAGACTGGAAATTGAAATATCAGTCATAAACCTGTTCATTTAGACATTTTTATATTAACAGAAATGACTTTATCGAATGAATATTTATGAGTTTAGGGGCGTGTACAGTGGCAGCAACATTTTTGCCACTTGAGACACAATTTGGGACTGATGGATTGCAGTCAGATTGCTGTCAACAGTCCATTTCCTCCCAACCTTTACTTTAATCTCAGGCACAAAAATATGCTCTTCTTTTGGGTATCACCAAGAATGATATTATCAGGAATAGATCTGTCCACAATCCTCCTGTGTCATGAGAATTTGTGCTATGTTTTGCCGAATATTAATAAATATGCTACTATGTTTTTTATGTATGTAAATTGGAGCTGTGGTACTGCTTTTCTCAGAGTTTAATATACAATGATATTAATCTTGGTACGGCATAATAATACCATTGTCAGCTGAGAAAACAAAGCAAAAATATTGCCATCCATGACAATATTTTGTCCTTTCAAGGACAGTAGATTTAATAATTCAGGGGGAAAGTGTCTCAGCGACAAATGATTTACAGTGAAAAGAAGATATGGTTTTTTGCATTTACCTTCAGTATGGAGCCATCCTAACACAACTAAATTTTAAAAAAAAAGTTTCCTACATTTGTGACAACATTAGGGAATAGGCAGTAGCCACAGATCCTGTTGCATTTTCAAAATCCATTAATATTACATGTGGCACATCTAGTCACCTTGTCAAATGTGCCAAATGCACAGTATGTGTTACAATACAGTTATGTCCTAATTATGTGTTGGAAACAGTTGGTATTCAGGGTGAGTGATAGCTGGCAGAGAAATGACAGCAGCAAACCTGAGAAGCTTGTTTAAAGCCTCCCTTTCTCTCACATGCTACGAGTCATCATGGCAGAATCTCATCATCAAATGGCAAAAAATGCATCTTTAAACTTGTCCTTGAGCAGCCATTGACCCAAATCTTACACGTTGAGCTGCAAATCACAAATGCTTCATACCAACACTGATTTTTGACAAATTGTAGTGTAATTCTTCCTCCTGGATTACAACTGATTTTTAAGTGTCAGTCAGCCATGAATGTCCATCTAGAGCTCTGTAAGTGGTCCTTGGGGGGCTCATTAAGCCAACACAAATCTTTATCAGTGACAATATTTCCAAAGTGTCCCCATTAACATAATTACTGTGGGAAAGCCAGACTTACAACTGAAATTACATCAACGAAGATAGTAGTTTAAAGTGTAAAGGCAAAAGTGTAGTTCTGTTTGTGTCAGTGAATGTACTCTGACAAGATCAAAGCAAGCACAAAGGAAGAGGGGACATTTGTGAGTCTGTCCGTTCCACAGCTATGAGCCTGTACATCTGTGATGGAGCTTGGTTGGTAGTTTTGGTGCCTAAACCGAACAGAACTCTGGCTTTTTAACACTGCAAATAACTTATAATCTCTAAGACTTTACAGCAGAAGGCTTTGCAAGTTGCACACACGCACAGAGACAAATGTATATTGTTGAAATCCATCAAGGGATGCCTCAGAGCAATGTTGATTTACTTTTTGGCCTCCAAGGGCATGGAACAAAGTGGAAACACAACACTGAGATTTAATCACCACTTAAGTTAATGTTGCAGACTTGTTGCTTATTTACACCTTCAGCAAATTCATCATGTTTCTGGCCGCCCACTGAATTTCAATCCAGTGTTCAGCAACTCCTGAGGGAAAAATCTCACTGACTTTGTTACCAGTTAGCCACTAACACTGCCTGTCTGCTATTTGGTGCTGAGAGTACGCTAGGTCTTTAAGAACTTTTCTTTCTCTAAACAAAATCATGCTGCCACTAGAGACAGGTTGATAACACAAAAAAGTTAAAGTGAATCAAAACAATAAAGTTGCCAAAAACATTAGCTAAAAGATGCTAAAATGCTCTGAGTTCACCAGGACATGAGATCCATTTTACATTACATGTAGTCATTTAATCACTTGTTCATATAAATTATTGATTAGCCTAGCTTTAGTAGATTTATAATTTTAACTAGTTTAATATATGGTCAGAGTGTATATGTATCAGTAAATATTTCTCTCTGTCCACACACACACACAGATAGATAGATAGATAGATAGATAGATAGATAGATAGATAGATAGATAGATAGATAGATAGATAGATAGGAGACATAAAGGCATTACAATGCGGTGATCATGTTGTATATGGAGTGGAAATTCCCAGCATGCTAGAGGACGTATTTCAAAATCAGGGTTTTAAAGTAGCATTATCAAAATGTATCAATCTGTATGAATCAATACACCACACAACTGACAGCCGGTGATTGGTAAAATAGGAATTCCTGAGCCACAAACACAGAAAGGGGGGACACACAGACTGACATACTTGCAGCAAAAGTTCAAAACTTTTAAATTCAACCTAAAAAACTACAACTACACAAACATGGTGTAACAAAAATGCACTGAATGTCACAGAAGGGGACCTGAATGATTCAATTATCTTTTTACCCCCCAAATCTGCTGTCGACTCTCTGCCCTTCATTAACTTTATCAGTAGGACAAGCATAAAACATCTAATGCTTCTTTCAGTCTCTTTGTTCAGCTAGTTCGAGTTCAGTAGGTGGTGCTCTTCTCCATCTCTTCTCTTGTCTGACCACTATGGCATCAGGCTACCTGCCCAGTCCGTCTCCTCTTCATTGTAGACAAAATAAAATCCTGAAGTAAAAATATCATAATGACCAAAAGAAATATAATAATAAAGACTTCACTAGAAACTGTCCTGGTCACGACAGAAAATACAAGTATTTAATGAATCTGTTGTGATATGGAAATCTGAGATAAATTTGACACAACTGGCATTGATTTATATGCAAATGAAACAGATTAGTCTATTGATTGACCATCGTGTACAGCACAGCAAGGGAAGGCTTCATGCTGATCCTTTCGTACTCCTCTTCCAATTCCATCCTCACTGCTGTTTTGACACTCAGTTTTAGCTTAATATTTCCTTCAAGTTGGCTGGTTTTAGATTGTTTCTAGTCTTTCTGTGGGACTTTTTTTTAGCATTAATGGCTGCTCTGTAGTATGTCGGTGCCAGGCTAGAAGAGCTGGCACTGCCTGTAGTGTTAATGGACACCAATAGACTCATGTGGGGCAGCACAGTTCATGGAGAACCACTTAATTCTTGAGAGTTGGCCCTGTCACAGTGAAATGTTTCACACTCATCTTTCCCATAAATAAGGAGCAGCTGATGTATGTTTTATATTTGAAGCTATAGTGGAAAAGCAACAAGCAGAAAACATTACCACTGTTGGATCAAAACACTGTTTATAACTGTATGAGAGCTAGGAAAAATGCCTTCTCTGGAGATATTCGAATCAGCTGTGGCAATAAAAGCACCATAAGTGTGACAGTGCAGAGGTTTGCTTGATTTGTGCAAAGATAAAACATTGGGTAAATGTCTACTGAGCTAACCTGGTCTCATCAATCTGTGTACAAACAAAAAGACTTCACACTTCTCAGTTGCATGTAGTCTATTTGCCGAAGTCCAATACTGTGTGCAGGAGATATGCAAGTCAATCCGATTAATTTCTGTAAAGATCTGTCATCAGGTGACCTTTGTCCTCATGGCAACAACAAAAAAATATGGTTACGGTTGTGAAACAGTTGCATATACTCAATAAATAGGTCATATCAGTTAACATATGGATTATCACGTTAAAACAAGTCAACACTGCCTTTTGATTTCACACAGGAAACAAACACAGTTGTACCAGGTGAAAGACAAGTAATAAACTCATTCATCAACCCCAACTTCCACCCTACTCACCCTACTCAAACTTTCTCACTCTTTATACTTTTGTCACATGCTATTTTTGGTGCCAGGCATTTGGACGCACCCGCGGTCCACAGAAGGACCAGCGAATCACCTGGATGCAAAATTGGACTTTGGCACTGTGTGCTATGAAATTTGTGTTATTTGTATGCAGATTGAAGAGACTGGGCTGACTGAGCAGCATACCTGTCGCTGAACACTAAAACTGCCTGTGTGTACATATCAATCCAGCCTCTCCTCTCTTTCTCTTTCTCCTTCTCACTCTCTTGCTCTCACGTTCTCCCTCTATCCCTCCATAGAGTTATCTTTCTGCCAGGCACCCACAGACCCTGCATGGAGCTGAGGGTCCTTCGGGACTTCCACTGCTTAGATATAAATAGAACATGAGCTGGCCAGCTCATAAATATGTGGAGCTCAAGTAGAATGATGACATCTCCTGTCTGGCCTACAACCCTCGCAGGCCACACAAACAACTCAGAATAACTACAAACCTAACAACAGGCCCAAAGGCAGTTTCATCCAGTGTTACTCTATGTAAATTAAAATAAGGAGCAGGATGGGTATTCAGACGAGTGATACTGGCTGTGCAAAGTTGTGTATACTGTTGCCTCTATCAGCAATAACCTACATAAAGAAAAAGAAAGGGGGCATGAGTTGAGAGCCAAGTGTGGCTCTTAAAAACATCATTATTATGGCCGATTTGGTTCATTGTGGTTCAATGTGAAGGTATTTGAGTGTGCTAAATCTTACTTACCAAGTTGCTCATAGCAACACAGTAGTCTCTGTTGTGGTGAAAGACTAATGAAACATTTTTTTGCATGCAGCATAAATGCTTTATTTTTGTTATTTGCAAGACTATTGTTGTTTAAAAAGCAAAGCAAAGCTTAGTCCTGATCAAAACAAAACCTTTCAATTTGCAAGCTTCATGCATTCCCATTCTGGTAAGCAGTGAGTCTTGTTGGATGACAAACAACAACATTTGATGGACAGAGACTTGTGAAAATTGATTTTTCTCAGTATTTCAGTGAGAACTGCACATTGTCATTTAGCGGTGTAAACAAGGTGCTGGGCTCTTAACAGATGAGGGGAGGATATGCTGTGAAATGGGAATCTATCCATAGCTGAGGCAAACTGACAGGCATGACGGGATTTTTCCACACATCTTCACACTACACCAAGATCAAGCATTCAATGACATAGTAAATGGCAGCAAAGCAAATCTTCATACGTGACTGATTGGATCAGATAAAGGATGTAAGTGTTTTTTAAATTAGAGATTAGTAAAGGAAAATTATTGCCAATAATATGTATGCTAGCAATTTAGCACTGGGTCAAGTACAATGTTGAGCATGAACACATTGTCTGTATGTACAAAAGCACTATTTTTCACATATCTAATTCATTAAAACATTACACACAAATATTTCACAATATCCCCATAGAATTACCGACATACATGCATTTAGTTTGTACAGTAATATCCTTCTTTGAAGAATGCTATTTAATTACAACTAAAGTTGCTTCAGTAAGTTTTAGCAGTTAAATTTGGGTGAATATCAATTTGGGTGAATGTCTCCTGAAAGTAGGCTTTGCTTGGGCAGGCTAAAGGAAGCACACAAGGGTTGGTGCAGGCACTGACGTATGAGGGGGAAAGATTTTTGGGTTTAATGAGGTTTTGGACAGCCTCAAGGAAGACACCGAGAGCAAAACATTTGGATACCAAAGACCTCAGACAATGCTGTTAAAAAATTTACATTAAGAGCGAGCTTGCCGACCGAACCAACTGTGACAGCCCCTGAGGCTCATTCAGAGAGACTGCAAGGTTTGAGTTAGCAGGCCACAGGAAGCAAGAACTGAGACTTGGTGGTCAATTAACTACACACAGCACAGAAAAGAAAGGCTGCATTTAACCAGTAAGTTTAATTAAGTAAAGTTTAGATGTCATTTTCAATGCAACATGCATGCATAAGTAGTACGGTAATGGCTTGCTAGCCTTAGATTTAGCATTCATCTTGAGCCTGGGCTAGCATAGCATAGCACCGTAGCAAATGCTGTAAACAAACACCTACCTTTTTTATCTTTCTTTCCCCTTGAAAGTCCAATTTTATTTTGATTTTTTTCTAAACTGTTACTTTAATTGACATTGCAATCAATTATTAAAGGTCTTGCACACCTACATGTGTTTTGACTTATCTGAGCTAACTTGACGTCTGGCGAGGTTTGAGAGCCGGAGATAAAATGAGATCACCAAATTCTGTCAACTAATCAGTATGATATAATGCTAAAAAAAACAAAGCCAAGAAGAAAACACTGTAAGCTCAGTCTATGCACATTCACACGGTGCTAACAAGAGGTCTGATTAGATCTAATGAAAACACCTGTAAGGGTAGAACCGGAGTGTGTGGGGTCGTTAACTCTAACAGGTTTCAGGTGTCTGTGAACTGACTCGAAAGCCTTGATAGCAGAATACAAGTTGGAGACGTTAATAGATGTTTGCTTAGTGATCAACAATAACAAACCGCATATGTAAGGAAGTAACACAGGCAGATAAATAGTGAAGATATGCCCCAGCATGCCCTACTTAATACCAAAGTTAATTCACATAAATGAAATTTTAAAATTATAAACTATTCATTTGGGCATATTTGCTTGACAATTCATGACTTTGACAGAAGTTATTTTCCTCAGGTGCATGACATGGATCTTGTTCACCAGGTGGCCATAAAGCTTACATACAATAAAACTCGACGATCATTATCTTAACACAGGAATGCCTTTGAGGATGCTGAGCCCTTCCTAAATTAACAGTCTCCAGCCTGGAGTCATCTCAGTCTCTCTAGGTAGGGAGCCTTCGAGGAAAGGTGTTTTATTACATGTAGCAGCTTGTGCTCCACTTAGTAGTAATAAGGTAGAAAATTAAGGTAACTTTCAAAAAGACGAAAGTAAATTTTAGCCAAAAAACCCCCACACAACAACATTAAAACTGACTGTGAATATTACACAGGAGCCTTGTTCCTGACAAGTTTACACCACAGAAACACACACTGTGCTTCGCGAGTCAAAGGTTTAGAGTTAACATTTGTGTGGCTGCTCTGGGGTGGCTGATTGATTGATTTTCCTTGATAGCACAGTGCTGGGGAATATCTCCATTTACAGCAGAAATGGTGATCTCGGTGCTCTGCGGGTGGTGCCCGCGAGAGTGAACGCTTTAATCAGACCACCGCAGAAATCAATGCAAAGAGTCGCATGATTCTGATGATGATTTTATTGCAAGATTATTTCGAGTCTTGACTTCAAACTATCAAAGATCAAACAGTGTCCCCTTGAGATGCTTTTGCCCAACAAAAATAAGATTCACATGTGATGCTTTTCGACTCATCTTTTTTCCAGGGATGGATTGCTTTCTTGATTTTTCGTGCTTGAATCTCTCTGTCAGCAAAAAAACAATCTGAGCAATGTCAAGAGTACGGAACAAAGACATCATATCCCAATTTACTGGGTACGAGCAATCTTCTGCTCAGGAAAATTCTTCAAGGGCTGAAGAAATTAGGTTAGTAAATGAGATTTGTGAATGTTCATTAAAATAAATATATCTGCTGCCGACTTCATACGGGAAAGGAAATGGAGAAAAAAAATGAATAAAAGTAAAAAAGTATAAGTAGAGATCTATCTGTGGGGGAAAAAAAAGGCTTGTTTAAACCTGGCAGTGAGTGAGGAGAGCTTTGTTAATAACTGTCTGCAATCCCAGTTGGGTTGATGTGAAGGATTGTCTGATATGTTGCTGTGAGAGGAGGCACACAGGCGAGAAGCAAAAGGTGATTGGTTTTTATTGTTCTCCTAACAGCTGACATCTCGCCCAATTTTGTTTGTGAAATCCCCAATCTTTGGAGTTCTTTTTCTCTGTTGTCAGAAGCGTCAAAGTACAATGAAACACATCTTTGTAATGGTGTTGGGTTTTGTCCCCAGCCTACCCACATAACATAGTGTACACTGTAGCTGAGCAGAAAAAAAAACAGTGTTTTCCTTTTCATGGTCATTGGAGAGGTTGGATCTATTGCAAAGGTTAAAGAGGACGCTTGCATTCATGCACCTGTTCAATTTAGAGTCTCCAAACTACTTTTGCAAACCCAACATTGAGTTGTTCCCAGCAATTAAGCCTGTCAAGCCACTAGAACCACATCAAGCAGATATTAAACTGGCAAATTATAAAAAAAAACTAAGAAACTACCCTCATGTGACAAGGTGAAGAAACACAAACAAGACACTTTTCGTTGTCATCTGAGTTTTTATCAGCTTTTCCATTCTGAGCTCTGCGGTTGACAACGTCGGCAATTGCGCCACAGAGGTCCGAGACCAGTCGATACGAAAGACTAGAGTACAATATAAAGCAGAGATCAGTTCAATCATTCAATCTGTGGCAGAGAAAAACACAGAGTGAGGCAGTTATGTAGCAGCTGTCTGGGAGAACAGGGGGTAGCATCACTCTTATTGAACTGAGAGAACAATAAAATATAACCTGGGGGGCAGATCCCGCTGTGTCCCGCACAATCAATAAGACTATTTTAAACCTCACTGATACTGCAGCTGAGGGAAGGTGTGCACGTGGAGCCACAGAGGAACTCACACACATGCACACACAAAAGTGCATGACCATTCCCCTCCAGTAAACACACACACTCTCACTGATCATACAAAAAATAACCAGCTGCAAGCTTATGCAAAAAAAAGGGATCTAGGAAAAAAAAAGCATGTGTGCTTGTGGCATAAACTGCACAGCTCACAACCTTTTTACTGCACATATCTAAAATGTACTGCAGCCCCCGCAGCACAAACAGGCACGCAGGTCTGTATTCACACACTCTCCAACAGACGCACACACATTCTCACACTGTCACCCACTTAATGATTCAATCTGTGGCTGCTCTCCTGTCTACTGTGTCTGTATCTACATGTGTGAGTACGTGTGTGCAGTGTAGGATGTGTAATTACAGCAGCCTTAGGGTTGTCATTACAGCAGCCGATTTCCATAAATACTGTGTTTCATTATATTATCTGATTCAGTGTTTGGATAAAAAATACTGAGCTAAGGTAATCTACTGAACTCTGCTGGGAAACAAAATAAACTTTTAATATAAATCTGGATTCTGTCAAGGTGCATTTCTGTGCAAACTAAATAATCAGAATTGAAAAAGACTAATACAATTAATGAAATGAACACATATTTTTAAACAGGAATAAGCAGTAATTTTATTTTCTCATCTAAGTCTCTCTTCTTCATATACTTGGCCTTCTTGTGTTTCACTTATGAAATACAGATAAATGTCAAAGACAAAGCCAAAGAAATTTAACTGACATGTCAAACTTTACGGACTTTAAGCATTAAAGTAGGCATTTTTATAATGAAGATTCGCTCTTGGTGCCGACGTGTGATCAGTTTATGGATTTAATAACCGTTCTCGTTGTGGGGATTCTTACTCAATCGGCTAATAAGAGTGTTGTATGCATCCTTAACAGTGTTTGTAGTGAAAATGTTTAAAATGATAGAATGTGTGAGAAAACATTGCCACAGTAAATCTGAATGCTCAGCATACAAACCAAACAGTTCCAGGTGTCTTGTATCATTAAACTCACCTTGGTTACAATGGCTGAAGCCGGTGAGAACAATTCCAAGAAAGAGTGAGACGAGGAAAAATCTGTTTCCAAAACTCATGTCTGCGGCAACATCTAGCTTTAAATGAGTACTTCTAGCCAAGAGGCAACGTGGTCAGAAGAAAAGTGCGGCTGGATCCACCAAGAACACCGATCCACTGGTACCTGGTCCTTACATTCGGTCCCAGTTGGAGGGGACTGTCGGGTGACGGAACCAGAGGAGATCCATTCCTTACCTGGATGCAGCGGCGGCGATGGCGCGGAACGGAGAGATTTTGGATAAAGTCGCCAAAATATGTAAAGTGAAATCAAATTTTCAGACAGGTTGAGAAACACTTGTCTCCTAACAACTTTGAAGATGTCCTGTGGACTTGACTCGCTGATACTGCATTATTTCAGAGAAACACTAAAATGTCCTTTTTGAATCTAGTGCGTCTCCGCAGCGCGTACAATCGTGACAGACTTTAGAAATCCGGTTGTTGGCGCGGTAATGTGCCTCGGACTAACAGCTTCCTGTCTTCGGCTCGGTCCGCCGCGGCAGCGAGATGAGGAAGGCGAACGGAGGAATGATGTGGATACAGCGGAGGAGAAAGTGAAAGCGGCGGCTTCAGCAGGAGACTGTGCGCATCTGTGCAGGATGCTCGGCACTAGAGGGGGTTAGCTGACAAGGCAATGCCGTGTGTGCGTGTGTGTATGTGTGTTATCTCATTGGTTCAAGTGCAGGGCTTCCCAAATTTCTCCACAAGGACCTCACAATGGATAAATAGACCGGTGTCCCTGCGTGATATGATTGTGAGGACATCTGAGAGAATATTCTGCTGGTACCTGTTGGTATGTTGTGTAAAATGTTCCCAGAGTTGCAAGAGACGTCAGTTTCTTTCACAGTGTTTGGTGAATTAAATAATTTTTTTTTTTTAATCCGACAGGGACTGGGATGAGAAAAGGGATGAGAAACCTTTGAAATCAGTGAAAAACATATATATTTTTAAAGCGAACTGATGTATCCATGCCTATCTTAAATTTTAAATTCGAGCCCTACTCACAACATAATCATCAACATGTCTACTGCTTTATACCTTTGAGGACATTATCTGGATGTACTGTAATACTTTGAGCCTCTTCAGCAGTCACAGGGAAAAGACACCACCCGGCTTAGTTTTAATCAGTAAAGCTGAACAGCAGACACGGACTGTGGTGATGATGTAATCTGGAGATAAATTCTTGGGATGCTCCATTAAAAAGTGAATAATGAATAAAATAAAATCCATTATTTCCATTGGCAGATTGATTTTGTGTTTGGGTGAAATTTTTGATTTACAACTGAAAGCCCTCACTTTAGTTCATCATTATGAACAAACTCAGTAACACTGATTCCATCACTCTCACTTTGTTATCTTTAGACTGACTCAAAGTAATTTTTTTTAGCTACAGAAAATATGATCAATTCTGACATCTGGAAAAAAAACATAAAAGTTTTATGAAGAATATTGTTTATATGCCTGAATTTTTGGAAAATAAACTTTTATCTTTCAGATATCAACTATTCAACCAACTGTTCTGATGTGGAATACCACACTCAAATACAGTATGTCTGTACATCAAACTTTGTCTGTGAGGAACAGCTTCATATCCATCCTTTTGCAGTGCGACAGTGAGCTCCTTCACTTGCCAACCCGCCAATGTCAGCCAAGATTAGGGAAGGTCTTCTTCTCATCTTCATGGATGTCTCATCGAGTGAGCAAGCAAACCCTCCCCACCCTGACCGGGTTAAACAAAGCTACGCTGGCTCCTGTGATGAGACCCAGTCAATCAGGGCATAGGAGCAGCTTCCTGTCAGCGCAGAGGAGGTAAATACATCAACATCACAATCCGTCACCACCACTTAGCTCCCAGCCAATCAAAAAACAGTTCAGAAAGGCTGCCAGCTGACTGCTGACTTTATGCGGTGCAACATGCAAACACACTGGAGGACGGAGGCTTGTAGAGTAGAATATATTGACCACAGAGGCCTGTTTGTGTCTATTGTAGCTGGAGGGAGGCTGCACACTCTACAGAAATGGATCAAGCTATTAACGTCACTGCACAGATGCATTGCACCTATAAATAGATGGATAAATGTTGCGGAGCCTCCCACTGAATGTGGAGGTTACAGAAATTTTAGGTTTGTGGGAACATTGTGTGAACTGTAGATTTGTCATTTGATGGGGACACGAAATTAAATATACTAGGTACCTTCACACCTGCCACCAGTTTATCCTTTATATTTCAGCAGCTATTTATAAAATGTGGGAAAATGTTTGGCATCAGCCTTAATTCTCTACTTTCACTTTATTTTGTCTGTGGTAATAAGTGTGTACATCAACTTCTTTTACTGCTACCTAGGCCAATATGATTATTTCCACAATACATGATCTACTACTACTGTAGGCCTACACTATTACTAATAATACAACAGCTAAAAATGCAAAATAAAACATATTGCAGACGAGTTAAATCATCTCTCACCCCTTTCGTTGGTGATGACTGAGAATAATGATCAAAGAGGGCAAAGTGTTGAGAAGAGGTCCTCTACTGCCTACCCCCTGCAATGATTTGGTTTCCTTTGCTGTAATGTTGGTCAATGAGGTGTGACTGTAGTGTATAAGGGCCTAACTGTGAGCTATGATTCCCTGTGTCCAGAGAGAACAAGCTCCGTCCATCTGTACTCTTCCCAAGCAAAGAGCTGGAACGAGACCACATCAGCACAACTGACAGAGACAATGAGACTTTATGGTGCTAATGGCTTCGCTAATGTTCTGTTCACAATGAAGTACCAGCCCATACAGAGCTGCCCCACACGTTGATTGAATTCAAACTGTTTAAAACTAAGGCCTGCAGGGAATTGTCACCTCAAATGCCATTAACTCTGTCAGTTCTGTGGTCTTTGCGGCACATTGTTTGCTAGTGTATTTTTTTTTTTTTTTTGCCATCCTAGCAGCGTGGTTTAAGGATGACAATGCTGGTCTGTAGGTCAGAGGTACTGACATTCATATTGCTTAAGGCAAGAATCCCTGACTTCTCATCTGGCACCATTACAAAGCTAACATTAAAAAAAAAAAAAAAAAAAAAAAGCTCAACATTTATTAAATGGATCACAATCCAATTAAACCCTGCTGTCTTTGGTGAACCCCTGCCTTTCCATCTAAATCTAAACCTGGTCAGAATATGTACTGATCACGTACAATATCTTGACATCTCTGTTTTGACTGACGCAACATTTTGAATTTGACACAGCTGTACTGTACTACGTGACTTTGGCGATTCCTAGACATTTCGTGCTGTGAGGCTGAGGTTTGTGCATTTGATTAAAAGATCCCCACAACTGTTCTCACATGAGGTAAAGAAATTCGTGTTCACCTAAAGATAAACTTTGGTGATCCCTTGACTTTTCATCAAGAACCACCATCTAGTAAAAACAAAAAACAAAAACAAAAAAAAAACTAAATACATAAAAATTATCCAAATATTTGGTTTATTAAAAAAAGGCCTGAAAGCAAATAACAGTCTCACTAGGCTCAGCTGTCATCATCAGCATGTTAGCATTGACACTGTGTGTGTGTTTTAGCATGCTGATGTTGGCTTAAAGCATCGCTGTTCTTCAGTTCAGTTTAGTCTCACAGAGCTGCCAGCCTGGCAGTGGACTCTCAGGCTTGTTATGATTCCAAGATAGGTGGAAAAATATAGATTTCATGACTTCACAGTGAGTAATTCTTGGCGTAGTTTAAAAAAACTTAATTGCCAGTAAATGAGTCATGTTTTGATGCCTCTTTTGTACTTACTCCAACACAAGATACAGAAATATTCATTTCTATGATTAAAGTGGCCTCAGTAGACCTGAAGGCAGTGACTTACAAGATGCGTGTTTTCTTTAAGGGCACCTATGACTCCTACATTTCTTCTTTCTGTCATGATTTACTTTTTTTTACCTTACAAGAGAGGACATGTTATCTGGTTCTGCTACCAGTCATATAGTAGATATAAATTTTAAAAAAGTGCATAATGGTTATCAAAGCTGAGGGGCTGATGGCACACTCAGGCCATTCAAGGCATGTTAATTAAATATTTAAGACTCTAAGTCCATAAGGGTTGTTCACTTTCTGTAAATTTAAATTTTACCAGGTATTAATTTTAACGTAAATGTCAAACTGGTTATTAATATCACTACAGATGCAATAGAGACTGACATAATTTGTTTGAGATGAAGGAAATTGTATCTTAGCAGCAACTAATGAGTTTTCCTGTATAGTCTGCTAGGAAACCAGCATCATAGTGAACAGAACTGCTCACACACCTATTAACAATCTAATAACTGAGTGTTTTAAGTAAGAGTCACAGCCTTTTCATTATTTAAAATAACACTAGCAAGACCAACATTCTCAGCAAGAATACTATCACAAAAAAAATCAGAGAGAAAAATCATCAAATTTAAAAATAGTGACTCATTTCACTGAATAAATAGTGATTCTGAATAAAAGTATTGGTGTTCAGCTTTAAAAGGCCAATGTAATCCAACTTTTGTTGCTCCAGTTCAAGCCAAGGGAAGGTACAGTAATTAAACTGGCTGGAAAGCTGAGCTGTCTAAGGAGCAATTAAACAGTTATGTTATGGGTTGACAAAATAAAGATTGAGCCCTGGATCTCCGTGTTAATTACTCACTGCTTAAGTGTTACAATTAATGAGAAGACCCAATACAATATAGAGTCAGTTTTGCTGATTATATATTTGGACTACACTGCATACAATTTATAGACATTCACTCAGCCATGATTTAGTTAAGTTTAAGTATTTTATTTCCCATGGTGAAGGGAACATTACAGCTCATCCATCTTCAATAAACTTTTGAGACTCAAAGGGTTTGCACTGCAGCAGTAAACTCATATTCCTATTCTTTAGGAACATTATTGCATTGGTCCTACAGGAACAGTCAGTTATCTACAACACTTCATTCTGTTGCCCAAGGTGAGGATGACGTTGAATATTTTCAGATTGCGTAACACAAAACGGTGACAGTTGGAAAAAAAACAGTGTTTGAAAAACAAACTGTGATTACAGTGCTTCAAAATTGCCTGCAGCAATTTACTGTCCGCCTTGTCCTCCAATTTGCTGTTCAAAATCAGGCTCAGTGTTTGATTTACATGAAGCGTTTGAATGGATCTGTCTGGCCTGTAAACACTGATTCCTGAGGGTGGAACAGGGTGGAGAACATTAACCTGCACATGTTCATGGAAGGATGAATGCGATTCTGTGCACGTGTGCGGTAAGAGACTTCTTTGACACACGGGGTTAGGCAGAGGGTGTAATTTTTACTGTCACAAGGGCAAACAAGACAGACAATATCTCCATTGCCAATAGAGTAAAAATGAAGCACAGAAGTGCCTCATTGACAGAAACTACCTTCTACCTGCAGTAGCTAATTTAAAACAAGGAAATGGAGAACAACCTGATTCAGCAAACCTTTTAAACAGTTGCATATACAATTATTATTCATTTGGAAAACTGTTTTAAACAACTGGCCTATATAAATACAATATAAACTCTTACTGCTGCTTTGTTTGATCTCTTCCAACTGCTAATGGATTTCTTTCAGTCGCTAAATGTTCCTGCATGTCCAGGTGCTGAGAAAAGAGGCCATGTCTGCAGTGGGTCTTTAGAGCTTTTCTACTGAACACAGCGTCCTGCTGCGCCCAAAAATGACGCTAGCTGAAACTCAATATGAAGCTCTGTAAAGCCGAGGGGGGGCTGCAGATTCAGGTGATAATTCTCTGTGGGTTCATCACTACGAGTGACCCCTTTCACAGAGTCAGATTGTTTTCACAGTTATTCAATACACTGTTATTGTATGAATATTGATTACAGGAGCTCTTGATTCAGCTCTTTGAAAACAAAACAAAAAATCAACCAAAAAACAAAGGTCAGTTTATGCAGCAAAGGGCTCTATAATGACACATTCTATGCAACTGATCAGTTTAAGTACAGACTACTTGGTGTTAAGTAGTGTTTAGCTCCTGCATCTATAACATTATTTCAAGAGAACTAAAGGTCTTTTTTTTGGAAATTTTAACAGTGCAGCTTGAATGATATAGAATTCTGTGCTATGTTTTTGGTTGCACCTTGCCCTCCCACTGTGCCACTCTGCTGTGTGTGTGTGTAAGAGGGAGAGAGATTGCTGACTTATGAGCTTTAGGTGCAACAATGTGCATGTGTCTACAAATTGTAAAAAACATTGAATGCTTTCAAAGCCTCGTAGTGCAACATGAGGCTGGAAGCTTTCCAAACTAATTTCATCTACAGCTTATGCCGAGTCTGTAAATCATGCCAGCATCTCATATACACCAAACATAAAGGCCTGCAAGTTATTTTTTTTCCAGTATGCCAATTCACAGTGGGATGTACTGTGTGTTTTGTAAAGTAGCTTTGCACACAGATTGGGACATGACTCGCTTTTTCATTCACTCTACACACACATTACACATTTACATTTGTGCAGTTACAGAAGGTCAATGTCAATATAAATATGACAAGAAAGAGTTTTTAACATTTACTCACCATTGGAATATCTCAATTTTATACTTTAGTTTGTGGGAGATTTGAATATCCATAATATAAGAGCAGCTTTAGAATAAATAACAAGAACTGGTTAGTTAGTATGAAAAGTGACAAATGCCTGCAGAAACTCCACATTTATTAACAGGAAATCTGTATAATTTCACAGTCTAGGTCTCACCAAATGACAAGTAACTTACCTAATTCCTGCTAAACTGTACCATTTCTGTACTGTATTATTTTCAAATTTGTGTGTTCAGAGTAAAATGTTTAACAAGCTGCCTAATTGTTATTAAACCTCCAAAAATGTCTTACACGCCAAAATAACCACTGTGAAGTATTTTTCTCCTCAGCTTTCTGTCCTTGTTAAGACGTTTGGTCCTCATAAAAAATAGAAGTACAAGAGCACAAACTCCTACAGACCAATTTTTCCCACATCAACATGTTTGTGTCTATTTTTTCTGCACATAGACACACACACACTCTCATACACACTTGTGCGACACCTCTTAGGTTGCCCACCTCCGTGGCTGCCTAATGGGCCATAGGCTCTAATCTGGATGGCCACGGTGCTCAGGAGAATGAGCAGAGCAAATAGAGAGAGCAGCTCATCAGGCCCGAGAGCCGGTGTGTCGGTAACCCCAGCTGTTAAAGAGACATCTGCCCATCGTTCAGAGATGAGGGAAGGAAACAGGACGCCTTCAGAGGCCGGGGTAATTTCCAGGGACTGACAGCAGATAGTTTCTCATAAACCTTTTTTTTTCCAACCTCCATAATGTCCCCTCAGCTACTCGAAAGGCTTTTTGTTGCCTCTGTCTCCTGGCTTTGCGTATTATTGCTCGATTTATTACTGGTTTATTTCTCTTTTACTGTATTATTTTTGCAGAGTAGAATAACAATATATTACATTTGTAAGCTACATAATCAGTAACTAAAATCAAGGACTATTGTTTATAAATTTTAAAGTGATAGAAACTGTAATTCCTTAATGTTTTTTATAGCTATAAAACAAATTAACTGTGGGATGATCATCAATTTAATGCAAGAAATGAAGAAACTTCTAAATTGTCATCTACTCTGGAGACTTGAGATAAAAGGGTCTGAACTATATAAACGCCCCTGATTACATTATTGCACACTTATTTGCATAATTACCCATAATTCCTGTGTATATATATTATTTGTTGTTTCATTTAAGGAGTGTTGAAAGGTGTCCGGGAAAAATCCATCTCTGTTGTTTTAAAATGTAATGTTCTCCAGTAAAAAACGGAGCATAATTTGCTCAGTCAGCAGAGTGCCATCAGCAAGCCACTTGTCTTGTCAGTGTCTGCTTATTCAACACAACAATGACTGGTACTCAGCCAATCATGTTCACAGTCCAAACACAGAATGCATTCCAAATGGAAATGACAGTGTTGATAATAATCATGAAGAACAATAAACATCATTATCGCCCAGTCCACCTTTTTTGTTGTTGTTAGGATGAGTGTTTCTGTTCATATTTTAGACAGGTTCTGTTATTACAGTCAGCAGTGATGCAGGATGGCATTAAATGACTTGAGAGTTGCTGAAACCTGCCCCCGAACCCGAACCACCCTCAACCCCAAAATTTCCATTAGTAATTGACAAATGGATGAATTAATGGTGTGTAAAATGACCGATCCATCACAAAGGCTAAGTGGGGTGAGAGTGCACCGCTCTGTCAGACGCGTCTTTTCTGAGCCTGGTTCTCATGACCTCTGTGAAACTGGATACATCAGAGGCTCTCTTTATTTTTTCTATCATTAAAGGAATTCATTCTGTTTAAAAAGACATTTCTCTGCAGTTAGAAATTACAGTTTTGTTAAAATAGAACTAAAACCAACATTTCATTCTGTCGTGGCTGAATTTGTAAATGTATTTTCTAGTCCTTGAGGATAATAATCCTCTACATAAGAAGCATTGCCTTTAATTTTTATCAGAGAAAAGACTGATAACTAATTCATAATCCATGGACAAATTAAGGATAGCAAATCTATAAGGTCTAAAATGGCAAGGTTGTAACTTGCTGTTTTACACTTAAAGGACACATGGCAGGTTTATCTAAGTGACAAGTGTATCTACAAATTTTAGCTACTCTATGGCTGCTAAATGTTACAGTGTTTATAAAGTTTGTATTTGTCACAGACTTGCTAATAAATTATTAACTATATGTGGTAAAAATGCAGACTCTTAAATTTCCACTTAGTCTGGGTGAAAAGTTATTGACTGGAATAATTTACACTAAGTGTATGTTTTGTGTAATTTACAACAGACTATAAAGTCAATTGAATGCTTTCATAATTTGATTTGAATAATGATTTTTTAACAAAGAATAAAATGAAAGCGTGTAAGTGAATGTGTGTGCAGAACAAATGTATTTGTAAATATTTTATCATGTTAAATAAAGCATAACTGTGTTCAAACTGAAATGACCGGAAAGAGAAAAACATAGCACACAAAACACGTGAAGTCAAGGAAATTTTATTTTTAAGACTAAGAATCACAAATCAAAATTTGCCTCAGGAGGTTTCACAATCTGATGGCAGATTTAGTCCTCATTGTGAGACACCATGTGGTCATTATGCTAGCTCTCAGTGTCATCAAGAAATGTGCTAAATAAAAATATGTGCTATTATAAAAAGATGAGTGACGATGGCTAGCTAACTTACATAACCATAACAACCCTAAAATACCTGCTAGGTGGCATTATTATAGAAATACTGTGCAGAATTCAGCCTATTTTATAGGACAAAGTTTAGCACTGTGACATTGACTTTTAAACTATTAGATATATTTAATATTTTTTGTAACATCAACTTCAGTTTTAGAAAGTCTGAACTAATATTGAAAACATATTCAGTGGTGTTCCTTGGCCATGCAAAAGGGAATTGTTTATTCAGTAATTACTAGTTTCTGCTGGCAGCCATGTAAATGAGTTTGTGCCCAGGGGTTTAACGTTGAATGGTTGAATGTTATTGTTGATTCTGGCCTGAATCGATTTAACTCAAATGAAAAGAAGCAAAGAAAGCTTGGGTGGAATAATCTATTTGCATGCTCGATCATTGGATCACCTTTTCTAAGCACTCTGTGACCTCGTGATTTGGAAATTACACACTGCAGGTGATATATTTCTGAGAAAGTAAATATAGTAACTTAGACATGATGCTGCAGGGTGTGACAAAAATATTGGTGATTATGTTCTGTGTTGTTCTATTCATTTTAAATGAAATCATCCACATTAAAGGTATAAATACCTGTAAATCAGCACTGTTACATAATGATCTGGTGAATTCTGGGAGAATTTCCCATCCCGTTTTAGATGTCTGTCTATTTCCATAAAAACTCCAATTAGCCAAGAGATTAGAGGGCCCTGTCCAACCCAGTTAAATCAGTGGTATAAAGAGATTTGGACATGGGCAGGTGCAAGATGGTCTATGTGCACATGGCTATGTGTGCTATGGTGCCAACATGCATGTGTGTATTTGTGTGAAGTAAAAGGCCCCACTAATAGTTAAGTGCTCCAGCCTGATAAATAATGTAATAACAATGTGACTGTGCTGCTGCCTGCCTCTTCCTCCATCACCGGACAGGAGGAACCATAACAACGATAAAACCACACCATATAATCATCACATACACAGTGGAGGAATTATAGTAAACTACTATTTAAGTGAAATGTCAACAACATACCTTAACCTGTATTTACACTTACACTTATGTCATTAATGTAGTAGATTTTTGTGTATTTGCAGTCATTTTTAGGTCATGTTCAATTGCCATGTAAAGGACAGTGCATTAACCTTTTTTTTTTATCAATAAGACTTTCAGAACTTTTTAAAACGCTGGCACATTTGACACGGATAGATTTCATCGTACTGTTTATAGAATGGAGGCAGCAAAAATGATGTGGGTTAAATAAGGATAGGGTTATTCTAGGGGATGCAAAGAAGCTGTCTCATTAAGCTAATGCATCCTGTGTGAGGAAAACAAAGTTCTTGTAAGTAACTTTCCTGATGAGGAACATCCACATTAGACCACATAAAATCTTTCTAGCTTATAAATACATCCCTCCTCAGGGGACTGCTAATTGCAAGAAGTGGCAGAAATTTGGAATCATCTCTAAGTTTGAGTGATTTTGATAAGAGGACTTTACTCCTGGTCTTATTAAATCTTTTGAAAGTTTTGTCCTCAGAGTTTCTAAACTTGAAATAATCATTTTACTTCACAACAGGAAACACACAAAAAAACAAATTTATATATGGTGAGAAGACTCCTATCTTTTAGTGAGCAGAGAAATAAACTGAGTGTTGTCGCAAACACATAAATACAGGAGAGATGATCAAAGAGCAGGTTCAGAGGTAACATCCACAAAACTGTACTCAACAAAAGTAAGAACCTCATACTGCATGTTCACATTTTATTATAAATAGATTGTTTGCACTTCAAACACTTTAAGTTATTTTTTAAAAACGTATCCTCTGTAAGAACAAAGCTACTGGTTTGTTACTCATAAGACTGTACAAGCCAAATGAAACTTTTTAAAAATAATATTTTACTTACATTTTAAAAAAAAAGTACTATTATTACCGAGTTGGAATGCACAAATGGTCACTGTTTTAGGCTCATCATTTGCAGATGGATACTTTACACGTGCATTAATACAAACTGTGTACACAACAAACATGAAGACAGTATAACCAAAGATAAAATGATGTATACAGATTTTTGAAGCCTAGTGATGACACCAGACAAAATTAATAAACTGTATTGCCAATATCTGATACTGATGTCCTAGTAGCAATGCTTAAAAGTTGCCTGCTCTTACTGTTATGCAGTATCAACATGATTATTTTACTCCTTGGTGTACCTTTTCTTCTCCAGCTTAATGGCATATCGCACAAGTTGCCGGAACTCTGGTCTGTCTGTCAACACTATCAGTTTCATGACATTTAACATGACCAAAAAGAATAAATCAAACTTGTTTCTTGCTTGTTGGTTGCTGCATTGTGCTAATCATAGGTCAATTTTTTGAGTGCTAGATTATGAGCAGCCCTTCCTCTTACACTAAAGGTAGGACTTGGGGTACAACAGAGGAACAGAGGTAGCTGGTCATGGTAAAAAAAGGAGTTTGCTTGTTTGTGACAGAAAGATCTCATTAGTAGCAGGAGATGGAAAGCATTAATTTTAAGGCAGACATATATGGGTTTACAAGAGCTGCTGCCGCTTCTTTACATCTTTACAAGACATTAATACAGCTGGCCAGCACACTTTCATCATCACTGAAGATGTAGCACATGAAGTGTTTGTGAAGCAGCTGCATAGAGGGTCACAGTAGAGACAGGTCCTTTTTTATCACTTGTTGAAGTTCTTGATACACTCCTCAGTGGCATATTTCCCACACTGAATCATCTTATGAGCTCTAATCATCCTACCAATACATTGAAGACTCTTTTCAAGTGACAGTCAGAAAAAAAATTGGCAACAGGGCATCAGTGATAACATGCTGAAATTCTGTTCAAATCATTTTAGCATAATTAGAAACAATTTTTGAGATCATTTTGCTTTTCTATATGCTTACCGACATTCTCCACCTACGGAGCAAGCTACCTGAATCCCTCAGGTCTTCTCAAGCTAGTAGCTTATTTGAATCACCGCGTAAAACATTACTGTTAACTGTGACTGTCAGATAAGGAAGAAACATAACTTCATCTTAATCTGTAGCTTTTCTTGCTTTGTTTTAATTTACTTTTAATGCAATTTCTTTTAAATTAAATTATTTTTTAATCTTTTTTGGCTTTTATTGTCTTTTCAAAGGATTTTTTTTCACTTAGGTCTCATTTTAATATACTTCTATGCCCTTATAAAGCATATTGACTTGAGTCTAAATGATTCTAAATGAATAAACCTGCCTTGCCATTATAGGCTTCATGCAGCCCTTCTGTTCATGGAGTAGTGCAGTGGGAAGTCAAGGTGTGTCTCAGGTTTCTACTTTAACTCCTCCATTCAGCATGTCTCTCTCTGTCTTTCTAGGTGGCACAAAGGTATTTTCAGAAAACTGGCACAATGTTAACATCTGAGGACCAACACTACGCATATAATCAGTCATCAGTTTGAGTCATTATCATGCCTTTGTCCATTTCTCCGCTTCTTACTGACTCAACAAGAGGGTGAATAATTAACTTGAGCTATTTTCTTCATGTTAGCATTATAGCAGCTGACATGGTAATTGCAGCCTTTCATAGGAGGAGAAAAAGTACAGGGAAGTGTGGAGCTACTCAGAGAGCTACTGCCTTATTTAGGACCTCTTCACTTGCCTCAAGTCGAGCTCTCTGTCAGCAGCTGTCACACCATAATCCCTCTCACACAGCTGCTCACACACCAACACACACACAAGTGCATGTACAAATAATAGTCCCAATCAAACTTTTTCTTTAATTTCAATGCTAATTTTGTTGGTTTTGTTTGAAGATAATACTGTCGGATAATACAACATCAGCTACATCCACTTTCCACTCTATTTCATCCCATTTCTAACCTTGTAAAGCACTCTCAAGTTTGGGAACAGATTACAGATAGCATAGTGCCAGGGACAGTTGCTCAGCCCAAGGGATATTCCTATAATTAGCGTCATAATAGATAACCACAGTCTGTACTCTTCATTTCTTCACACCCTACGGCTGTAGTGATGAAGCTGTTACCACTTCAATTAAACTAGTGATAACACAACGCAGTCTTTTTTGCACTACCATCCTACATTCTGGGCCACTGTTTATGCTTTATGAGGGACGTTGTGAAATGTGGCTTCTGCAACACTATATAAATGTTCATATTTTATCACTTATGACTGTTGTTTAACAATCTATTTGGAGCTGAAGTAGCATTTATCCACTCCAGGATATGCAGAGTCCTGAGAGGGGACTAGGGGGACTGTCATTGGTTAAGTCACTCTGCCCTTTGTGCAGCTCTTTACCTTGAGCTGACAGTGTTGTCAAATAATCAGACACAGTTGCTCAGTCTGATAGTTGCAGTCGTCAGAAAAAGCAGCACTCTCAAGTGATGGGTTTGATTTGTTCCAGAGCAGCAGGCTTCCCTCAGCACTACAGTTTCAGATAAAACAGCAAGTATGGCTCCTGCTTACGAATAGCAAATATGCAAACTTGACCTTTTCGCCTGACAAAATTGATTAATTGGAGGTCTGCATGGATGGGTTTGATGAGAGCAGCCAAGAGGAATCATACATTTGTGATGGAATGCATTTTGTTTAGAAGAACTTTGATGCAGTCAAAGTTTTAAAATGCACATAGTGTACAGTATGTCCCATGTGCAAGTCTTTTATGGGGTTTACCTAAAATATGCAGCAAAAATGAGCTCAAAAAGCTGGTGCAGACTTTTTTTTAACACCAAACTAGTGTTTGGAACAAAATTATGATGGAATGGTTCAGTGCTATTTTTTTCCTCTAAATAATCACACCCGTGCTTGGCAAAAGAGACATTTTTTCTCCTAATTTTTATGGGAATAAAAAGAATAATCCATTTACAATCATTATTCTAACAAGCCTGTAATTATAAACTTATATGCGTATTTGATAATCAGGGTTAAGATACCTGAGACATTTTTGAACATTAATGTCTTTTCACACTGCACGACATGGTTTTAATAAAATGTTCAACGGCAGGTTTTGCTGGCCTATTTGGAGCTCTGAAATGGCTGATACACAAATTAAGGACTGAATACTCTGCACTGATAGACTGAGGCTGAGTGTTGAAGAAGTTTAGTTGATATCAACAAGCATCAATGAGAATTTTTATCCAAAGCAATACTTTCAAAACCAGTGTTGAGACCCCAAGAGGCTCCTACTGCTGAACTGCGTCTGCCAGATTAAATGGTGCTGCTGTCAGTGAGTGACACTGCATTTTTGTCCATTCATTCATAAACAGTATGCAATAAAATTGTATATTTTACTGTTTTGTACTGAGTATTATTAATGTATTAAATTTATTTTAACGACTCAAGCTGAAGTCAGCCAATTGCAGGACATTTAAAAAATCTTTAAGATGTAGAAAATTATACCTTTTAAATATCATAACTACAAATAACTACTCATATGAAAAAGCAATATTTTCTTTTCAATTAAACAGTAAAAATCACATCATGAAGCATAGATTAAAATAGCATGATAATGAAATTTTTGCTGATGTGTTTTTACAGTCCATCCTATGATGAAAGCTTAAATAAATATCAGGATGTTATTATGGTCTGAGACTGGCATCTACTCGAAAATACGATAAAAATAGAGTTACAAAAAACAAAGTTTAATTATTTCACATTTAAATGAGATCATTGTTAACTAGTATGAATGCTGATGACCTGGTTCAGGAAACTACACAAAAGATACTTAATAACTTAAAAAGTTGGAGGCATATCATACTTTTATATCCTTGTATTTTAAAATGAAAGGCCTCTGCAACAACGTGGAAAAGCCACTTCTTATAAATAGCAAAAAAGATGGCAATTACAAGGAGGTAATTCTAGTCATCCAGATATAAGCTGTCCTTTGACAAAGACTTTTCAAAAACAAGAACATTGCATGACATGCAGTATGTTAACATCCTTATATAAGACGAAACATGGATTCAGAGAATAACAAGAACATTTTAAAGAACATAAGTCTCTTTAAAACATTGTTAGTCCCACAGAAAAGTTATTTTTATTAAGTCTGAACCACTTCTGGCAGAAATGGCTTCATTCATAAGCCTTTAAATTCACAACAGAGTGAAAAGCAATGCTGTTTTTAATTGTTAATTAATTTTTAATAATCCTGATTAAAAAGACTACACTAATAATACAGTCAGATTACAAAATACCCTACAATGACAAGAAGTTAAAAGGTTCCTGTTATGTACTGAGAAGAGAATGGAGCTCCATACTGTGTTAATGTACGCCATGATTACAGAGTATTATAAGCTGTTCCCACTGTAACATGAAGCGAAAGAAAGCAATTAGCCTTGCAATGAATGATGAAAGTCCTTCCATCTGTACTCGACCCAGACTGTCATCCACTGAATTATATGGATGTGTGTATGTGTGTGTGTTTTAAATACACACACTGCCATTACTGTCACTCTGCCCACACTGGAAAGCTCATAACCAATCATATCATTTCAAGCTGGGTCTCACACATAAACAGGTCTGTGTTTGGGAAGCCTGGATTCAGGCTGTCAAAGCCACGAGCCAATAATCTCTCACTCTTTCTGTGTGTATGTGTGTGTGCATGAATGCATGTATTTGTGTGTGTGTGTTTGAATGTGTGTTTGTGTAAATCAAAAAGCCAAATCGACAATGTTGGACTCAGCTGACAATCATCTGGAGCAGTAGACCAAAGGCAGGTGTTGAGAATGACCTTCACTGTCCCAGTGAAGAACAGACTCACACAGTGTCTGAGAACAGACACAGCAACTTTTCATCACTGAACAACACACAGCAAATAAAATTTAAAAAACAAATAGCAACTCAAAATATTTTTTTAAGACAACGAGAAACATTTTTTCAGGTTAATACATTCAAAATTTTGATAATCTTTTTAAAAAAATAAATTCTAACATCACCTTTATGACTGTGGTTCATATTAAATATAAACATGAAAATACAACTACATGGCAGAATGGGAGAGTTTAGGAGAAATGTCAGCTAACATTTTTGATGCCTTTATCTGAAGTGAAATTATGAAGTGTCAGTTGAAGGAATGGCTGGCTACATCTGGAGCTTCTCTGAGAGAGAGCACTTACATTTGTGAGACAGCAGCTGGGGCACGGCGGCTAAGTGGAGGCCACTTACTGATGAGGATCCACAAGCAATATAACATGTCTTCACTTTCAAGAAGAGTACAAGAACCGGAACCAATGACAGTTCACATGAAAGTCAAGACAATATTAATTCTCACATACTAAATATGGATGTAAATCATTAGGAAAATTATTTATTATTTTTAATTGTATAGCTTTTCTTTACTTAATAGCAATTTCTTTAGAATAATTATTAATCAAACTAACATCATTTTCACAGTTAATCACATATCATCAGTTATATATACAGTATTTCATTTCTTTCTAGCGAAAACATATCTCTAACAATGTCTAACTGTGTCTAAAGCCCAGCAAAGGAGTAATGACAATGGTCAAGCAAACCTCAAAGCTTGTGTTTTCAATCAAGTTTTTATGTCCAAATGGTCACATGAGCCAGAGTGCTTGTGTTCAGTCCAGCTGGGTAAAAACGGTGACTTGAAATGTACCTGTAGCGGTTAATGTCTTACTGTGTTTTACACAAGAGAAGCAAGCTGGAGCTAATTAAAGCCAGAATTATACAGACTGTATAGAATAAGACATCACTGCTGTTATATATGTTTATTAAATCATGGCTTAAACAAATCAGATTGCTTGACTTGAGCTCTCTGTTTTATAAAAAGGATTAGTTAGGACAAACTGTCCCTTAAGATAGTGACATTTCTTAAATAATCCAATGGGGTATTAAAGTGATAATATAGTTCTTTAATAAATTGTCCACATATGCAAGATAAGCAGTGATTTGCTTTAGCAATTTCAAAGCGGATAAGCACTGCTCATAAAGATATAAAATGTTTAAACTATTGTCTTGTATTGGACATGCCATGCATTGTTGAAGCATAGTTAGTTGTTTGTTTAATTACTGACTGACCCTTAAACATACATTGTGGTCTGAATTTCTGTTGTGTTGGCTAAACATTTTTTGGGCATTCCTTAAAGGTAGATGTTAAAAGTGTGACTATTTTTTTACACATCCAGAAAGGCGAAACATTGAGATGAAATTCTTTGGTTTAGACAGCAACCATACATTTGTATGCAATAAATGAATGGGTTTATTAAATGTAGAGTCTGCAAAATGTCAAAAAGTAGACACGAAAGCATCTAGCAATGTCTCAGAGCCTGATATGACATTTTCATATAGCCTGTTTAATCCAACTAACAGTTCAATAACCAAAGACAGCTGAGAAAAGCTAAAGCCAGACAATGTTTGGAGATGACGACTGAAACATTTAATCAAGTCTAAAATTAGTCACTAACTCATTTTCTCAAAAATAACTTATAGATTAATCTACCACTCAATTTGGCACCATTTGTTCAACGTAAAGCTGCAGATCTGTAATTTCCATCAGTAAAATCATATGGTTGTCTATTAACAAGACTTATATTTTAACATTTAAAAATTAAAATTTAAAAATTAAAATTTATTATTATTTATTTACTAATCTAAACCAGTATGTGTTCATCAAATCACTTGAATAGTGCATAATATGTGGCATATGTGGTATTAAAGTGGTAAAAATGAAAATAAAATAATAATAGTAATTAAGAATCAAGTAAAAAAATGCTTGAAACCTTCAACAAATCTTTCATTCAAATTATTTTTGAATAACAACATTAGGCCTTCTTTTTTGAGTGAAACTTATCTAATGCATAATGTTTGAAACATGTCAGGTTCTGCTTCTCATTGATCACAGAAAATATATTTTTATGAGGCATAAAATCATCACAAAGCAACAACACAATATTACTCCTTCTCTCAACACAGGCTGCGTCTGTGTGTGGTAGCATGACTGATTTTGCCATTAGAAGCCCCTAATGATCATTTTACGCTCGTAATACCATAACTGTCTGTGGCAACACTGTTATTGTCAAATACTTCATTATGTATTACCCCCTTTTATTCTCTTGCTCACTGTATTTATGTATGTGGGGCTTTAGGCTAACCATTTCAACAAACACTTAGTCCTTGATATCTTGCATAACTTAGGGGGCTTTCACACCAACATTATTTGGTTCACACTTTGGACTTTTGCTGTTTAATGGGGACCAAAATTACAAGTGTGATAGCTCCCCTGGACCACGGTTCAAAAAGATGTAGTTTCAGACAACTCTACACTCTTCAAGTTTATCTCAATCTGGTGTGCTGTTCTGGGGGTTAGTGTTTTGTCTGGTTATGTGAAATTTGTTTGTATGTGCTCTTTTATTTGTGATAATTTTTGAAAATAATAAAAATAATTATTAAAAAAAAAGAAAAAAAAGATGTAGTTTCAGTCCCAAACAAGTTCAACAAGAGTGCTACTTTTTGTTTCCTGTTTAAAAGCATTTATTCTTACGGCATGGCTTTCAAACAGAAAGCAATCTGCAAGAGTAGCCTTGCCTGTTACAGTGTGAACTGACTGGGTCTTCTTTATGCTAACGTTACTGCAAAATGTGGGATTAAATACATAATAATAATCGCTGTTATAGACCATCGCCATATTTGTCTCTCCTGAAACCAAGCTGCCATGGCTTGCAGGATTGTTTGCAAATACATTTGTTCATTTATGTTCTGTTAGGTTACAAATGAGACAAACAGAACCAAAAACACACCAAGAACTGAAACATGAATTTTCTTACTTACACTTTAAGCAAGGAAATATCAAAAAACCTTACGTGTAAAGAATGTCCTTACGTGTCTTTTATCAATGACAAGATGATATTACCCATTATGTAATACAAGACATTAACATGTATATCTTTAAAAAAATAAAAATAAATAAAAAATAGGAGATTGCTCTTTATTCTGTTCAAATGTGTCCCTCCT
Source organism: Acanthurus leucopareius (assembly GCA_029814765.1). Classification (NCBI taxonomy): domain Eukaryota; kingdom Metazoa; phylum Chordata; class Actinopteri; order Acanthuriformes; family Acanthuridae; genus Acanthurus; species Acanthurus leucopareius. The sequence continues at coordinate 15,920,235 of JAQMCX010000011.1, read as the reverse complement.
TTATTCAGACAGAAAGTGTTAAAGGCACAGTAAGGGAAGAGGACAGACTGCTCCTCCTCCTCCTCACTGGCTTCCGTGACTATCACAAAGATTCAGAGCTGACTCTAATTCAACAGGACTGTCATAGCTCATGAAAAAATCATGTCGTATAATCAAATCGGAGTAAAAACCCTGCGCTGGGCCTCACGGGAGTCTCCGTGCGCCCTGAATATTTCATGTAATGGAGGCTCTCACCACCATGGAAACTCTCAACAGTTCAGGATTGCGTGCAAATATTGACTGTAGTGTGCAGGGCCAAGGGCCGGGAGAGGCCGACTACGCAACCGAGCCTGAGTGAGTTTTATAAATAATGGTAATCACTTGTGACACCACTTGCAGCAGGGGGGCTCGTGGCCACTCATATCCTCATGTTGGATTGATGTTACTGAGTGCAGTGGTAGAATTAAAACTGGGAAAGGCACAGCTGAGAGAGAAAGTGGTGGCGGATAAGAGGGAGAGAGGAAAAAAAAAGTGCCTTGATGCATATGAATTGACAAATGTCTGTTTTGGCTGCTGAGAATAGAGCTCAATTGTAGGTCTGAGGAAACATCAAAACACAATTCTGGGCTGACATCCATTGGGTGGAGGAGAGAGGAGGGGGCTGACAGCATACCCAGACTGCTAGCACTGCACTGTGGCTAAGCTGCTGGCTCTTTCACTGCTGCACACTGGTCATCCAAGGAGCTGAACTGACTCAAAGTCGCAGTATTATTATGTTTTCTACAACTTTCTACAAATCCTCACTCATTTAAAATGAGTGTAGCTCAAGTCACAAGCCTATTAAATTAAGTCACAAGTTAAGTTAAGATCTGTCAAATCAAGTTTAATGCCATATCTGAAATCACTGGTTCTGATGAGTCAAATCTCAAAATAAATCCAATTATTCAAGTCAAGTCTCATTTCTGGTCTCAAATCATTCAGCAGTGAGACTCATGAAGGGTCTCAAATTATGAGAGATATTTAGGTCAAGATTCAAGTTTTTCAGGTCAGGTCTTTAGTCAGACCTAAAATCACCACAAGCTTGTCAAAGTCAAGTCTAAAGTCTTCAAAAAGGTTTCAAGCCATGTAAAGTCTCTCCAAACAGGTATTTAATCATTTGAGGTGAGACTAAGTTTACTCTCATATCTATCATAACAAGCTCCGAGTCTAAAGTCACTGAGACTAATCCCAAGTTAATCTTAAACTGTTCGCACACAAGTTGAGTTTCTAGTAACCTCGACAAATCTCAAGCCACCAAGTCACAGTTATGTCTTCATCTAATCTTCAAGTCAAGATGCTTGTCTGCATTAGAAATTTTGGTACGTGACGTTTGAACTTTTAACTTTTAAGTCTGTTTAAAATATTTTTTAAAATATCTTTGACCAGCTTGTTTGAATACATAAGCCAAAAAAAAAAAAAACTTAACGAAAAAACTAAACTTCTTGGCAATGCAAGACATGAACACATGAACTCTTTCCTGGAAGGAAACATTTAAATCATAAGATAGTAATCAGAGAAATTTACTAGCAGAAGGCAGGAGACCATATGCTTTCTATGTTTCTCTATTTATTGATTGGTTAGTTTGGCAAATGTGAGCGCACATGCTCAAACACATGTACCAACCACCCACACTCACATATCATTTACAGGCTAATCACTCTAATCTTTGTAGATAATACAAACATGGCTCAGTGAAGTGCAGTTCAGACAGACAGTGTGAAAAACAAACTGTATACTGTATGTGCTGGTAATGGCTGGGAGTGGTACCGTTTGCATGTATTATCTGCACCTCTCAGACGTGGTAATTGAAGCTCAGTGCTGTTATGAGTCTGGGTGAGAGGCAAATAAATGCATCTCCTCACTGCTAATGCCGAAATCCGATCCTGTCTGCACATATTTACTGTGGGCTGCGTGCTGTCTGTGCCCGTAAGCCTGTGCATTACGCCTGATTCATCAATCGCCTGTTTATCTCGCCAAGAGAGCAAGAAGAAAAAGACTTGCAGTAAATTCCCATTATTAGATGAAGTGTGATGAGGCCATGGGGGGAGAGGAGACAGACGGCATGGCTTTGATAGAGCGGCAGCCCCTCAGACAGTGGGTGTCATCTGCTTCGGCAAATCATTAGTGGTATCACTCTGAGATGATGTTTTACGGTTTGGTGAGAGTTGATTTACTTTGATCAATGAGGGATCCGACTCCGGCGAGTAGAAACACAGTAAATTTTAATAGCAGTGATGTTATTAGCCTCATGGTTCCTGGACTGTGGGGCCAACAAAGAGTTTACGACAAGCTGCTTCACATTAGACCTTAGCACAGATGGCTCAGGTTTTAAAACTGCAATCATAGTGTGTGAAAACATTTCTACACAACCCCATAGTGGATATTTCATGCAGCTTTTCAAAGTTGTCAAAGAAATTACAGGTATACTTTGTTATTTCCTTTGTTTTTTTCAAGCACATCATGACACACACACGATCCTGCTTAAAAATAACATTAGTAATGGTATTGAGATTTCTTTGTGTTTTTGGAGTGTTGTAAAAGTTTACATGCTGCTGTTAATTTCAGCAGAAGATCCATTTCAATTTAAGCACATGTTTTAAGTTTGCTACATGCAAATTAATTACTAATTATTGTCAAGGGAAAGCAAGTCTGTGGTTTTCCAAGGGAAATTTGAATGAGGTCTTTCAGAGAAATCCGGTTCGATTGGAACTGAGTCTTACTGTCCTGCATAAGGATGTACTTATGACCTGTATGTGGTACAAAATTGTACTTTACTGGAAATAAAACTGGTGAACTTAATCCAAGTGATAATATGTTGCACTCAAAACTAACTTAATTTACCAGGAGACAGTGTTGTCATCTTTAGTTGTGGATTCATCTGGACTGAAAATGCATCACATATGCATATTTCATTTGGCTGCTTCCTGCCCTCCACTTCAGCATTGCATAGTACCCTACAGGTGAGTGAAATAGTGCTGACGCAGTACCAATCATTAATCTACAAAAACCACTATCCCCCATTACACTCACTCTGCTTCTATTTTTAACTGCAATATCTCTGTCAATAATCCAAGTATCAGTGCAGTATTTGGCCTTTGAGAAAGAGTACTGTCACTGCCATATGATTTAACATTTCTGTATTCAGACTTTTATGTTTATTTAATTCCGAGTAGGTGCTGTATAACTCTCTCTTCTCTGGAAATATGGGCTTTATTATTTCTGTCAATTACAGGCTCCTGAAAGTGGTGTCATATCTGTCAGTTTTGCTGTAATTTCTTGATCACCGCTGGAGATTAATAAAAGTCGTCGGCCCTGTTAAGGAGGGATTCATTTTTCAGGGTGACACGTGTAATTACATACTTGCGTGGCTCCTCAGCTGAATCTGTAGGCAGTAAAGTGAGGGATATTGTCAGGAGTGTAAAGTGAATTGGAATCATTGGAGATTTCTCTTTGCTGTGAGGTCTAATGTTTAGATACACAGAAGGCCTATTTTCTGTCTGACTTTATGTCTAAAATTATGGAGAGGGAGTCATGAATCTCAGTATAATAGCTGAAGTTGAAATATTTGCAGCTTAAGTGAGCATGTCCTCACTTCAGTTCATGGCTTCTAGAGTTTTTCATTTTATTTTTAACAATATTTGCATCCGTCCATGATGCTTTCATGCTGTCCCTAAATTTTGCTATGCCTTGTATAATGCAGTTAGGGGTAGCATTCTCCAGATTTGCTATGGAGCAAACTGAGGCAAGTTTTCTTCAGAGTGTGAGCAAAGACCTTATGGGGAACAGCAAACAGAAAGCCTGAAGCAGCTGAGAGCACAGAGATAAACAAAAATTCTCTCAGAGAGCAGCAGAAATTTCTGCCATTCCAATCCATTGATATTCTCCTCAATAGCTTTACTCATTTCGACAGATTTTATATTCAAGGATGAATATGTAATAGGTACAACAACATACTGTAGGCATCATGTGGTCAGTCATATTTATTTGTTAGTATGTAAGATATCAACTGTGACAAATTTAGCATAAAAAAGGTAAGAAAAAAGGGGATTTGGACAAAGGAAATGTTGTCTTAGCAAACGAGGCATGACTATATAGCAACATTGTGTGAAATTGGTATTTTGTGCATATTGGTGCTCCCACAGTTACTGACTGCAACGTCTCTGCTGTAAATTTAAGCTTAAACAGTTGCATTAAGGGGCTTTAAACAAAAAAAGTGCCAGTATTTTCAACAAGCAACAACTAATTGTGGTAAGCACCAGTCTATGGACAAGTTACAGTATGTGTAAGATAGCTAAGCACATACATAAAATATAATATATATACTGAAATATATAAATAAATTAAAAAAAAGAATTCTGGCATCAATAGTGTTTGCAAAAATTTCACAAATAAGAAAGATTTACTATTTTGTATTTGATTATGTTACTGTGTCCAGCAATGTTTGCAAGCCATATTTAAAAACTGATTCAAGTAGGTAGTAAGATGGAATGAATGAATGTTTGAAAAACACTCAAGCATCTTAGGGTTAAAGATGAGACATGCAAGATTGTAGCAGCAGTGAGCAGCAGTTAGGAGTGACCCTGGTAGAGGTTAGAGTCTCTGCCCGAGCCTGGCCTGACCTGGCCATTTACCTGGAGCCGGGTCAGGCCATAATAAGGTTACAACAAAGTTAAAGTTTTATAAATTGCAAAACTGTGCACATGCCATAAGGACGGCCTGGTAGGGTCAGGCTGGACTTTTTTGGCCTGATCGAAGCTCTAGACTCTGGTGATATGTTGCCCCCTATTTGATTGGAGTGATCTTTGACAAGTGGCCGTATTGTAGACATCTCCTTCATGTTGTAGTGAAATGTAGCAGTTTGCAAGAAGAAGTATATGCAAATATTTAATGTGTCCTTTCTCTGTACTGGTGGTTTGATCACTGACGAAAGTGAAAAAAAAAATACTGTTGACTTGATCTGACCAAGCTAAAAGATCATCAGCTTGTACAAAAATGCTAATGACATACCAGGTCGTTGTATTCAGACATGATACAAAATTCTATTCTACAGGAAAACTTTCCTGGTCAGAAAAGTCAATATCTAAAGTTAGACAACATTAGAACCACCTGGCCTTTAAAATCACTCCCAAGAGAAAGATATCTCTCTCACTCTCTCTCTTTCTCTCTCTCTCTTTCTCACTCTCTCTCTCTCTCTCACTCTGTCTTTTCAAAGTGCAGTTGGTGCTTCAGTGCCATCACTTGCCTTTCCCTGATGTCACGTTTGACCTCTTTCTGTGTCTTCTTCTAAAAGGCAGCAAGCACGCGATCCTGTGCTGCAGAGAGGATGTGGCCTATTATGTCATTTATAATGCATGCATTATTGCCCATGAGTTAATAAGGTCTAATTCTACAGCACTGTAATAACACAGTTTTGCATAAGGTGCCTCCGGTGTAAAAAGCTTTATATTGTTGTGCAATGGTCTTTTTTTGTAAAGGACAAAATTCTACGTTCATATAAAGTGACAACAAAAAAGAAAATGCCCCTAAACTGATATGAGACAAAAAGCACAGCAGAAAATAGCAGTTGTAACTAAAACCCAAAGCCATACTGTTTAAACAATTTGGTATTCCTTCAATAGATTTTTTTTAATAATTTATGATTAATGCCTGTAAATAAGCCTGAATGTCAGTGTGCAAGCAGTGAGATTTTGTATTTATTTGCACTTGTTTATCATTGCACAGTCCTCAGGTGTATATGAAATGAGCTCTGGGAGATATGCTGTTTAGACAACGAAAGCACACAAACAGTTTTGCTAACACCATTCTGTATGTAATTACTTTTAGAGGTTGCACAAATAACAGATGGAAAGGTGACCTTTTCAGAATATTTATTTATGCTTGAAATTTAATATGTCCCTGTCTGGCCTTTGTGGAAGTGAATGAGGGAAAATGCTCAAATATCAAAAGGAGGCGGTGTTTTGCAGAACATGCAGGGTGCATTGGTGAAGAATTAGTTTGTTTAAACATGTTTATTAAATTAGTCATTAAATTTGATAATATACTGAAGTCTCTATGATTTTATTTTAAAAACTTAAAAGTCTTGCACTCATTTTGCAATCAATAATAACATCTCTACTGTAAGTTTAGTGGCCTGGGTCGCCTAATTTCCCCCACGTTTAGCTCACTGCTCATTATTTTCCAGTCAACTGACCTTGCAACGCCAGTTTGATGCTCGCTGGCATGTTAATTTCTCCCTGGTTGGAACCTGCTCTGTAAGACCCCAGCCACACTGGAAAGAAGCCAGCACAGCATGCTGCTCTGATGCAAATCGTCATTCATGACATGAAATTGCCACAATTTGTCGCTGAAAGTCTCTCAGATTTCCCAGCATTGTTTCTCTCCCACTGCGAGTGAGGACTAATTCAAACATACTCATCAGCTTATCTCTTCTCCGCCTCCCACTCCTGTCTCCTCCCATCTCCTCAAGAGCTAACTCAAAGCTAATTTGCAATTCTCAGTGGCAGAGGAATTGATGTCTCATCTTGGTGCTAGGTAACAGAATTATGTGAGTAATGAGAGAGCAACGAAAAAAAAAAGAGACAAAGAGAGAGCGGCAAAAAAGAACCAACATTTTTGAGGAATAAGGATTTGGTTGCTTTATCTTAATTATTGTCCCACATGGTAAGTGGGAATGCCATGAAATGTCAGTGCTAGAGGCTACTGTTCAGAAGTCTGTTTTACTGTGATAATCTTCTGTTTTATTCAGTTTAACAAACCATATGTAACATTTCCACCTTCAAATGTCTACGAACTACCATATTTGTGTTATGAAAATTTTGAGCTGTGTATTTACATTATCCCTAATGTTTACAGAAAAAGTTCAAACTTTTCTTTCATTTTATTTAAGGTATCAGTATGTATCATTTTTTGAGGTATAGTTAGATTAAGGCAACTAAAACTCTTAAGGTTTGGGGATTTTTGTCATGATGGTCAACTTAAAGACAAACATTATCGCAGGTCTGTGATGGAATGCAAACCCAAGCAAAGAAAATGCAAAACTTTATGCCTCACTACATAAAGTGCACACCAGTCCTCTTAATGGCACTCTATGTTGATTACTTAAGGTAAACTTTGAGGTGCAGTATCTTCAAATATAGATGTCATTTCTTGAAATATTGTTTTGGGAATCCATGGGACAACTTTCAGTGTGCATTCTGTGAGTAAAGGAAAGCTTACTAAGCTAAGTTACGCTAAACTATGGAAAGTTGTCTCATACACCCCTGTGAACAGAAAAGTAATCTTAATATAAATAGACAACAGTTTATGCAGCACCAGTTCAACTCTAATTGAGTGAGTGATTCCTTTACAGTAAAAAGATGCACTGTAACTGAGTTGCATAAATGGGTGGGATGTCTCACAAGCACACTGAACTTAACCATTAAATCCACCAATAATCATTTGTGGGGAGATCACGTTTTTAAACCACAAAACCATGACTCCCCTTTTTTGATATTCATTCAAAAACATTAATGTTTTATGATAATGAATTTGGTATTAGAATTAATACGCCTGGGCAAACTTCATATGGATAATTGGAATTTTGGTCCAGTACTCAACACTTTCTTTTTTCTCTCTCTCTCTTTCTTTGAGTGTTATATAAAAAAATAAAAAAATAAAAAATAAAAATAAAAAAATGTGCCAGAACTTACTACAACTTGCTATCTATTGAAAACATGTTCCACCTTATTTAAAACATTTCATACACAACACACAGACAAAAAACAATACTCCTCTCTACCTGCCTCCCCCCTCTCAGCTCTGTCTCTGCAACCTCCAGTCACAGTCAGTCACCAGGGCATATCATGAAAACACTGTTTTGTCTGTCTGAGGAAGCACAATGTAATTATGTTGTTGTTCCTGTTGTTGTTGTCACTACTGCAATTCTTGCATATCATATTCCCCTCCAGGCCAAGGAGTACCTTAGTTATGTACTCCTGAACTCTTACTCATGTTTTGGACACTCTAAAAATGTCACATAGTGCAATATCACTTGTAGGTGCTGGCTGCAGGCATGCTAATGTTAGCCATGGCTGCTGCAGGGTCCCTGACTTAAGAAATTAAATACATCACACCCTTCAGCTTTTAGACATTTTTTGTAGTTGACTTGGTCAGTGTTGTATTTATAACATTACAAATATTGCAGTCAGTCATTCCTTTTAAAAAGTGTAATCATGCTTGTAGCTGCTTTCGACTCCCCATTGCCTTGTTTACCTTGCAGGAGTGACATTTTAGTCTGGTTTATTCATTTTCTCTATATACTTAACTTTATCACCCAAATATGCTCTCAGGTATCAAAATTTGGCACTTCTTGCTTTAATATCATTTACTACAATGTACTAGCAACTTAATTTTGTCTGTACCTATACAAGGACTAAATCAGGACCAAACCCTAGTTTTCAGTTGTCCCTTAATGCTTGTTAATCACAATAAACCTGGCACACATACATCCATTCAGCACTCAAGCTGCCAACTACATTCACTTTAGTATATTTAAAACTTTTCTTGAGCAGTACAATTTTTGTCCACAGATTCACACAAATGCCACATAAAGCCACCCAGCTTCACTCTCAAGCAAAAAGATCCCCAGGCACTTGTTAACAGATGAGGACATACCAATGACAGACATATTGTCACCCCATGTGTGATTTCACAGCTTAACAAACAGACTGCTCAGTGAAAATGGCATCAAAAAAAAAATCACAATACCTTGTTTTTCAAATTTGGAAAACAAAAACACCATATTATGTTGATGACAGACAGCAGTTTTTTCACTGTGTATTTGAACTATTTAATACACAGTACTGTACTGGATTAAACCATTCTACCATCTGCTGCCTTAATATAAATTACACCGCATTATACTATATGCCATGAAACTATACTAAACTGCATTAAACTATGCTATACCACATTTTACTGTGCAACGTGGGTGAAGTGAGTGCTCAGCTGAAACAAATATACAGAACATAAAATGTACCACAAACTAATACCATACTTATAATTTTAGCAAATGTGTCAATATATGTACTCTATATTTATCGTGTGATGATAATTCTAACTGGAGGGGGTCTTAAACTTAACTTAACAGGGTGTTAGGGTTCCTACAGCATATTTACTGCTGTGTTTGTGAGAGTGAGTTAGCTGTTAACTGCTTAACACAAAAAACATGAAAAAGGACATTCAATTCAATCAAGGAAAGTTTGGACCCATTGAAAAGACCAAATAAAGATTTTTTTTTTTTCAAGGATATGTTTAAAAGTTTGCAATTTTCATATTAATTTACTTTCTAAATAACTATAGGGTTAGGGTTAGGGTTAGCTGTATGACACAATTTGTTACTTAACCAAGAATTAAAAACTATAGGCACACAGAGGCAATGTAAACACTGTATTCTGTTGGCAGATTAGTTAAGAGGGGCATCCTGATACTTGAATTTGTCAATGGTTCGATTCAACTAATTATTTCTTTTTATACTTTGGTATTAAAAAGGCTATCTGGACCAACTTGCTTTGTTATCATATGTACACATTAAAGTGCATTGTTTTCCACTATGGGGGTTTCAAAACATACTGTGAACTGAATGCCATGGCATAATAGTGGCACTTTCTGCATAGAAAAATACCAGAGCAAAGACAAGGTCAATGACACTGCAGCACAAGTTGACAGGCGTACCAATTAGTAAATTGGTAAGCCACAAGCCCCTGTCTTTTTGTCTGCCACCTCCGACAGTGTGTCTGAAAAACGTGGAACCATAGAGAAACTGTCAAGTAAGCCAGCGATAAAACTGAGACAGCTATGACCACTTGAACAGCCTGACAAATAGTGTGTGTAACAAGAGGGGAATGTATTACAATAATTATCACCAGCCATCCCTATGTTTTCAGATTTTTCTGATTTCCTGCCCTGAAAGTCATTTATACAGAGAGCTAATGAACCAGAGAGAGATACATGGAGGGATAAGATGTGTCATAAGCCAAAGTAAAGTGTGTCACATTCACAGTTTGGCGCTGGAAAGTACTTGGAAATGTTATCCTGTTGTTCCTAGCAAAGAAATGTATCAACTAGTCTCGCTGGAAATCTGTATCTCTATAATTAAATTTATGAAAAAAAATGTTATCATAACCAGTATTATTAACAGTTGCATAAAAAGAAATCTCAAACTACAAGAAACCCTAGAGCATGAAGAAATACACCAAATCCATTGTTACTTTGCAACATTTATATACCATTACATTTTAAATATAACTATTACCTTTACCTGCCTCATGCTAATATCAACTGCACTTTATGAAATTTTATTATTTGTTCATTTTATATCTGTCTTCTTCATCTTTAATCTCTCTGTTTATTTTGTATGTCCTACGTTTTTCATTACTGAATGTCCTGTTTTTTTTGTTAGTGAATCTCCTGTGTCTTTTATATTGCACCAAGTAGAGTTGCACTTTTAATTTTGCCGTGAGCAGTAGCTTACAGTACAGGCATTATGATTCTGACTGCAAATTTACATGGACTAGTGTTGCACTGTAATCTTAAATAGCTTCAGATTTCACCCTAAAAGCCAGACCCAGATTCACTAAAAGGCCTAATAGATTCTTCAGAAGTAAACTTGACATTTTTTATGCTGACAACACTCTATAGGTAATGACTGCTGCTAAAAGTTCTTAATTAAGTGAATAATTTCATCCATGTAATTTCAGAAAATATTCCAGACTCTAGAATTAAAGTCTTTCAGTGGCTTATTTAGTCTGATCAAACCCCAAAGTACAAACCCCAAACATCTTCAGCCTCTAGAAACCAGCGAAGATGAACCAGTGAACACTGGACATTTTTTTAAAATGACAACAAATAATGTATTATTGCTTTATAACAAAAATATGTAACTACATTTCATTTTAATACTGGTAAAGGTACTTTGAGTAAATTCAGCAAAAGAAGCTTCAAGGACTAATTTCACAACTTCACTCCTCTGCAGAGCTGGTTCTGACTGACAGGAGTAACATCTACCCCAGTAGATGTCTCCTCATTGCACAGATGGCCAGTTTAAAATTCAACCAGCAGACAAACAGGGCTATAAATCAATCATTTTTACTTGACTTTTCAAAATGGCCATCCATTAGAATCTATTTGCAACAACTGAAAAAGGCTGGTATCACCAAACTCGTATCGGTCGTGTGTTAGTGAGTAGATACAAATGAAACCAGGAAGGTGTGAGTGTGCATCCTGGCATATTTAAGTGTGTATTGCTCACATGAGTGCCTCCTGCTGAGGAGGCATCTGTCTGCATAACAGCCCTCAGGTAATAACAGTAAAAATCCCCACCTGCTGTGCTAAACTTACTCGGTGCCACTCACACACACTCCTCATACGGACAGGTTGTGTTTATATTGCACGTTAGCACCAGCAGCCACTCGGGGGGTCTCACAGGGCTGTAATTAGGTCAAGGGTGGGCTATCCAATCCCAAATCAACACACTCGATGACTTGACTGAATTTCGTCTTGACCCATTATCAGACTAGTTCACCTGGAGGATGAACCGGAGCTGCAGGTAATGATCCTCATGTTGAAAGGAGTTAGGGTTAAACACGGACATCAGCTTTGATTCAGGTCAGGTGCTAGCCCGTCAATAAAAAACCTTTGATGTGCGTTGCATATTTTTTTTTGTTGACTGATCAGTAAACTGTCTGGCACTGGAAAGTATCTAACTCACCGCCTCTCAAAACTTTCTACGCCGTGAACTGTTTTTGACCCCATATGTCAGACATCTAGACTTTTCCAGACTATTTGAGAGCTGTCGAGTCATTGAGTGAGTGAATGACTGATATCAAAACATATGAGTTTAAGATAAATTCAAAAGAGTACATCCATGTATGAGAAATATATGTTCTAATTGTCTAGAAATGATTATTTAAAAAAAACATCTAATCTTGAGGATCAATATTCAGTGACAGAAGTCCATGTATGTGCTCAGCCCTCAGGTTATAACAGTGAAACCCTCCTATATTGAGTTGTTTATCAGTGTTGTTAACTGTTGCATTGTTATTAAGTTGAACAAGTAGTTTTATGGGATGTTTTTTTCCCTCTTAACCAAAAAGTCTGTCTCTTTACAGATGCTATTGATATTGTTGTCAGACACCTTAAATACTAACTGCAGCCTGAGGACAGACCACACCTCATACAGCCATGGCATTAAGGGGTGAGTGTTAAGAATAAAGGTGCAGGTGTATGAACAAAATAAAAGTGAGTATATTTTAACCATCAGTATCTGTCAACCTCTCCTTCAGCTCTTTGTCATTGATGACCTAAAAGCTACATCACATGCACTAACTAAAACCCCTCTGGTGATAACATGATTTTGCCCCAAAGGGAAGCTGGCAGAGGGGAGGAACAAGCAGAAGAAACCAGCTTGCAGCGAGATGTATGTCTCTTTGGGCATAATGCTAGAGGGGAAACAGACTTTGGCTTTATCCAGACAGTAATTGCATCATCAATTATAACTGCTAAACGCTTTTTTAATCACCTGCTGATGTGGCCACCATTAACCTCGCTGCGCTTGACCAAGGTGAACACTACACCACACAACGTATGTCAAACATGACATCAATGCACACAAGTGCAGAGCTGAGCTGTGCCCTTTTCCTGACAGACACTAAGCCAAACACACACACACACACACACACACACACACACATTGTAAAGAGAGGGAGGAACTGCTCCTGCTTGTGAAACTACTGTGCAGACAAAAACAAAAATTTACCACCCTTTTAAATGTGCTCTATTTTGAAATCAAATAAAGCTCCTTATAGACCAATTCGGTAGATGTTTGAAATCTTTATTTTGCAGCAGAAATTTGATTCGGCCTGCTTTGGAAAGTATGTAGAAGCAGTAATGTGGCCTATAATGTAGCTGGTGAGTTAATATGCCCGCTCTCTCTTCCCTGCTGTGTGCCTCCGTCTCTGGGTCTTTGACTGGGAAATCAATACTGTCTCCAGCCCAGCATAAGTCAATATGTGTCACAGTGCCTTTTCTCTGGAAGCATTTATATGTATTGCATAGCTGTTATTGTGTAAGTACATTTAAACATCATACTGAGGTCTATGGAATATCAGAAGTATTTGTTTCATATAAATTGAGGGAAAAATCACGCAAAGTGAAGCCAATTTGCCGCTCTTTATCTCAAAGGGGTTGTACTTCATAGTGATAAAATTTTTTACAAACATGTTTTACCTTTAAATTTGAACTCTGTATCACTGAGCCTGACACAGAATATACCTGACAAATAAACCTGACATCACTGTTCCTGATTTATGTTAAAAGAAGCTATAATTTAATGGGTTGCTGCACTCAATAACCATAATGTACATGGGTTAAATGTAAGTGATGTGCAATTTTTCCCTCGTAAAGTGACTTTCACTGCTGAAAATTCAGCCCTCTATTCAGTCACAAAATTAGGACTCCTGTGTGAAATCAGTCAAAATCTGTGGCCTTCTTACTGACAATTAATCAAACCCCTTGGTTGAATATGATTATGTTATTTTAAAGAAGAAGAAAGTCTAGCCATCACTGATTTTTATTACCAACATAGCAAAAAATGGCACATATTATCAGAATCAAGTGTATTTTGTCTGCAAAAAGGGTGTCTAATGTAGGGTAGATGGTGGTCAGCTTAACTAATGTTGTGAGGACACACTCACCTTGTAGGGATTTAAGGAGGAGACCTGGGTAAAGGTTAGGGTTAGACATGTAGTGATTATGCTGAGGGTTCGGGTTGGTCTCCTACAAAAGAAAGTAAGTCAATGCAATGTCCTCAGAAGTGATGGGAACAGGACTATTAATGTGAGTGTGTGTGTGTGTGTGTGTGTGTGTGTGTGTGTGTGTAAATGCCTGGGGCTGTCTTCTCTTTTACCTTGCTCTCATAGCACAGGTCAGGCTACAGGCTAAACCTTCATGCTGGCTTACAGCACACATAACACACTATGGGGCTCTGGGACCAAACCAAGTTTCTCAGTTTCCCACAAGACTCACAGCCTCTTCACATTTTCTTCGAAAGCAAGGACAGCAATAATTTATATTTTAGTCTGCAAAACATCCACTTGGAAGTGATTGAGGTAAACAAGATTTTAGCCAGACCTCATAAATAAGACTTTAAACTCAATATTGTGTGGTTATAATGAAGTCTGATTTTGAAAAAGAATGACCTACATGATTTAATTCTGCAGATTTTTCAGTTTATTAGGTTCATTATCTCCAATGTTTTTCTACTTTAAAACTGTGAGACAGAGATCACTGACAGAACAGTGAATGACGTCTGCACCAGCAGTAGAAAGTAATGACTGACAAGCAAACTTCCACCTATTGAGCCTTGCCAGGTTATAAGGAAAAAAACAAAAGCTATCGGCTGACTTTGTGAGTCCTGTCATTACTCATTTTTTTGTAAAATGATAGATTCTCTCTCTTAAAATGCTAATCTTTGTGATCCTTATTTGAATTTTGTATCAGTGTTTTTGAACTTCACGTCTCAAAGAGCACTTACCAACAACTTGAGGAGTGCTTTGACTTCTTGTTTTTGTTTGTCTGTGTGTGAAGTTCCTTGAAGTGCTGTGTTTTTCTTTTGCTGTTCTCGCTCAATGTGTTCCTGAGCAATAAAAAAAGGAGAAACTTAATATTTATTTGTACTATAAACAGAATATGTAAATGAACAGAAATCAAATACAGCTTGCTCTATTTTTTTTAAAAGAAAAATATTGTCATAAAAAAGAATGAATTAAATCCCTTTTTCTTTTCCATGAGTGTTTTTGCTATCAAATGTTTTCTTCACTTTATATGTTGTTCACTGAAGATAGTGGGCACAAAGTGCTTGGACTTCAAAAATATTGTGATAAACTTGTCTTAAGAAGTGGTATAATAATAAGGATTTTGAGATTAAATAAAAAAAAAAAAAATCAATTAAGCAGCATGCAGACACAGACTGATGTCATGATGATCTGTGTTTCTATCAGAGCCGGAGCGGCAGAGTCCGGCCTCCTGCGTCTGTAAGCCTCCAGGCCCTGCTTTCAACCCAGAATCAATGTTACTCCACTTAGAAGTAAATTGAAACAGTTTTTCCATCGAGTCCCCACCATTTTAATTTTCACCTGAAGAGGTCAGGGAGAGGACACTTTAGTGATGATGAAAGACACTTTCCCATTTTCACAGCTTGGTCACGCTTTGACACATCATTATCCCATTGACTTAATACATGGTTTCCCCTCCACCTCACCCTTCCTCCCTCGTCTATCAACACTTATCGTCCTCTCTCTCTTTTTTCTTACATCCACCTCTGTATACATCTACCTGTAGATCCCTGTATGCTTTCCCACAACTCACCCTACCATACCCCTCATAATGGTCCCTGAGCTTCCCATCTCTTAATACCAGCTTCCCATCACTTTTTCCATCTACCTCAGCTCAGTTTTGTGCCATTTATTCCTCCCCCCGATCCTCACACCTTTAATGCACTCCATCCATCTCCACATTGAGTGCATCTTCTTTTATATCATCCTCCCCTTTTGTCATTCTCTTCCTGCACTCTTTGTTTTTGCTGCTGCAGTAAGTTCTTTCACTGTGGGCCAACTCCTCCCTCGTCCACTGTGGACAATTTAATGGCTCTAAACAAAAAAATCAAATCCCAGACTGAGTAAAGTAAGACTCTTGCTTTTTTCATTGTTGTGCATTAACTGCCAGAGCAGTGTTTCTACTTCCAAGACTTAATTGCTGTCTATAACACTGGGACAGAACTCAAATGGCCCATTCCTGCCTAATTCTAAAAACTCGAGTACATGCACATACATGTATATATGAAGGCAAGCACAAGTGCACATGTAAGCCAAGACGCAGACATAGGGAGAACATACAAACTCCACACTGAATGGCTGGGTGGGAATTGTGAACCTTCTTGTTGTGAACCCACAATGCTAACCGCTGCACCACCGGCACCCTGAATAATGTAAATAAACAATTATGATGAAATTCGCTCTCATTACTGTGCACACTTAACTTCTAAATAATAAGTCAAAGTTTAATGTGATTATAACAGAAACAACACTGAAGCGATGGACTTTTTAATGCTATTTAATTTATTACTGCAAGACTGTGACAGAAACAGAGTTGAGTAAATCAAATCTGCTTTAATTGCTTCAGCAAACTATTATTGTTTCTTTTATTTATTTCAAATTTTAATCTCTTGCATGTTATGGTAATTTTAATATTTAATATGTAGCTCACTGTGCTGCTAAATTAAACCAGGGATATTAAAAAAGGCCATCATCAAAACCTTTAGTATTTTCCTAAACTTACACCAACCTGTAAAAGCCTCAGTATCCTTCTTTGGCTGAGAAATTGATGGATTACTGTGTTGCTTCATCCAGAATCGTCCTGTGCTTCTTTACATCTTTAGATCGTCCGACTGCACCTGCTTGAGCAACAACACACATGAAGCACCCATGATGAGAACCACCAATGAAGCCCGCATGACCTCCGTTCATTCAAATATGTGCTTTACCAAAGAAAACAGAGATCAACATTTTTATCTCTCCATCACAATGTGGAATAGGCTGGAGGCAAGTATGTCAAGTAGGAGTTTTCTTCCTGATGCAACTGATAATAGATTATCTTAAATGATAATGAGATTCAACAGATGCTCCATCAACTTTTGAGCACAGGAGAAACTGCTTCATTTGAACAAGTGGTTCTCACCATTAGAAATTCAGAGAATTTTAAAGACAAATATAAAAAAATACAGTAAAATATAAGCATTTTAAATCAATAGTTTAATACAATTATTAGGTTATAGTGTTAACACACCATTTCCCATAAGCACATTATAAATAAAGAGTATTGCTTTGTACAGTGATGCTCTGATACAACAGTAATCACAAGGTGAGCCTTAAGAAGACTCACCAGTTCCCTATAAGCAAGAGGAAGGAAAACCCAATGACCCAGACAAGTAATCCTGTGAGCCAACAGAACAAAATCACTGCTCTGTGGAAACGTGCAGCAGTGCTGTTTCAGCACCGTGGACAGCTACTGCCCAGTGGCAATGCACTGTGGAAGCTTATTAAGCAATGCTGTCAGCACCTCCCACAGAAACAACAGGCTCTGGATCAGCCTGGTGTCCAGCTCTAATCATGGTGTTATACAGTACACAAAATATCTGGTTAGAATGACAGATTTCTATATTATGATAATGTAGGTGAACAACAGGGCATATTTCCTCCCAGATCTCAACACACTTACTTTTTTTTATTATTTGTGAATTAATTGGGCTAAATGGGTAATTACAGGAACACAGTTTTAGGTTTAAACAGACTAACCTACAGAGAATTTGATCACTACATATGATTTTATAAACACCCTCACCTATTTAGGTATCTTGAGCTATTATTACATTCAATAGAGACATAATAGTGAGTGAGGGAAAGAGATGACACTAAGGTTTCTAGTCAGATTTGAATCACAGGTGCTTCAGTTCTTGGTTTGTGTCTTGAACCCAAACTACAGGGATGATCCAACCTAATCTAATCTAATCTATTCTAATCGAAACCAAATCTATCCTTGCATATGATTGCATTTGTGTGAAATTATTTTTTTAAGATTAGAAGAAAACCTTTATTCGTTTGTGTCCTGGTGGTCCAGGTGCAGTATATTCCAGGTGCAGCTGCATGGTATTAAAAAGCAGACTGAGATTGCAAGCTTGCTTTCTCTGTGATAAGCCTCATCTGTGCAGACTTTTGTCAGTACAGCCTCTAATATCTGCTTTGTGTTCTTGTAAAAAAAATTGTAAAAGGCCCAGACATTATTTTACTTTCTCACCCTTTTTTTTTTTTTTTTTTTTTTTTTTTGTTTGGGGAAGTTTTTATTTGAAGGGAAAAAACAGAAACACGGGGGGGGGGTGTTAAGGAAACCAAGGGGGAGTGACGTTTTG
>JAQMCX010000011.1:15844238-15902119 GCA_029814765.1 Acanthurus leucopareius | reverse complement strand
CTTTGGTCAAGATTTTATATGCAGTCCTCATCCTGCACCAGGTGGATGCTGTAGTCAGCTCAGCACTGACTCTGTCCTTTATGTCCCATCCATATTTTAATGGCAGGAAGTGGTGTGTGGGCGTTGAGTGAAGGAGGGCCACTCTGGAAGCTCTCTGCTCCCAGGATAATTAAATCAAGCTTTAAAATGTAAATATACCATAAAACAATATTGAGCTCCACTGGTTTTAATTGATGCCCGTCCTGAATGCTCGATGAGGCTGTTAATTTTGACTGATGGCTCACTAAAGGCTCATGATCACTGACAGCAGGCTCAAAGATGGAAACTATCATATTTCTACCTCATGGATGGTCAGGAGTGGACATGATTGGGAACTTTTTAAGGTGAAAAGCCAGAAGAGAGTTGTGCCTGTTAACACACAACACCATCTTTATGTGTAATCCAGTGTTCCCTGTGATTATTTTACTAATTGTAACACAGCAGATTGGGTGCACATGTGCCAGGCTGAGGCATTGCGTGCCAGGTCTCATATGTCTTTCGTGTGTCAGCCAATATCCCTAACCCTCCTTCAACCACTGCCTCCTCCACTGCCTCCCCCACTGCCTCCCCCTCCATCCCTTTAATCACCACCACAAACAACAAGCAGTGTAGGCAGGCGTCCTACTGGGTGAGAAACACAGACTTAAGTTTATGTCAAAGAGGTATCCCATTTACAGTGCCTCCACAGAGCAGCAATGGATTCATTTAGTCATTCATTCATTTAATCATAACTTTCCTTACATTGGTATTTTCTGCCAGGCTTTAGAGAATACCATTTGACAGATGTGGGTTTTGAAAGCCCATGAAACTACTGACATTTTAAAAGCTATATATCCAAATGCTGTATTGAGTGCATCTAAATCTGACCATAAATGCAAAGTTAATAAATATCTGCATCAAATATATCATTAAATATATGACAAGTATTTTTTTTTCTTTTCCTAAAGCCCCTGAGGCAGCATGCAGAGAAAAGGCTGAAATGAAAGATGACGGCAGTGAAACAGCTAAAATTCTCTTGAGGTGGATCACTATCAAATAAACAAGAAACTTTTTCAATTTACCTCTGTACCTTATCAATTTATTTGCTTAATTTTTTGTAAAAGCAGCTAAACAAGTTAAAAAAAACCCGTTTAGATTTATTTTTGTACAGGCTAACCAATGCTTAAGAAGCACAGTACCATAAAGGCACTGTGTTTATATGTCTTTTATTGTTTAGTTCTTGTGTGTGTGTGTGTGTGTGTGTGTGTGTGTGTGTGTGTATGTGTGAAAGTTAAGAGATTGATTTATTAATGAAGAAAAGGAGGCCTTTCTTTATGCAGCCCTCACTGCTTTAAAACTCTTTACCGCACCAAAAAGCAGATGTATAATTCATATGTGCTAATACAGTAAGCATTTTATATTGAGAGCAGCAGTGTGATGCAACTTTTGATGATGTGTTATTATAACCATGCATTTAAAAATACTTACGCTGTTAGTGTGGACTTTCTTTTTATCACTAAAAATATGGTTTAGCTATTGCACGTGTGAGAGGAAGCCTGTGGGTCTTGGGTCGTTTAATGTGTAGGAAACTGTAAACTCTCCAAGCACATGATATTGACTCAGAAAAAGGCTCCTTGAAAAACAGAGAAGTTAGATAATGCTGAAGAAACGTGAACTTGCCAAGAACGATGCTCACGATACTCTACCCTTTCTCTTGCACTTCCTCCTCCACAGTTTCTCAGGCTGACTTTGCTTCCTTTAGTCATCTCTTCTCATCTTGTCCTCCAGCCAATTCCCTCCCTACCTGATTCTGCATCACATCTTCTCTTATACGTCCCTTTGCCCCATATTTTCTATTCATAAAGCTCCCCTTATGCCCCACTTCTTTCTCCTTTGTCTGCCAAGCATCATTCCTATACTCTTTCCAATTCCCTCCTATTTTATTTCATGTACTTACTGTGATAGTTTAACAGAGATGTTTTTGTTGACGAGCTTATCAAACACTTCAGCCCACCTCTTGACCGTCCACTGACTCTTCATCTGAAGGAAGGTAAAAGGGTGAAAACGTGTCTCAGCTGCATCCTTGATGACAGCAGAGCACTGTTACTCACGTGAGTGTGTTCAAAGAAGACGTTTCTTTGACATTTCAATACAGCGCAGTCCTATTCCATGTAGTGAGGCCTCCCCAAGCCGATGTGCCAAATCACTGCACTGGTCGCGTTTGTTGAGAAGAGTCTTGTTAAGACTGCCAAAGACTTCAGAGGAGATTTTAAAGTCAGAGGAGATTTTTAAGAGGAATCAAAAGAGGATTTCTCTTGATTCTGAATTTCTTTTGATTTAAGAATCAAAAGAGGATTTCAGAGGATTTCCAGAGAAACCCTTTTTTTGCAGCTCTGCATGATGAGTCCAGCCCACAAGATACAGAACCTGTTGAGGAACACTCACACGTTCAGCAACTCTTTCAAGCTCAGTATGACAAATACATGACACATACAGCTCCAGGGATAAACACGATAAAAACATTTAACCATAGTGTTGAAAACTGTGATTCCTTCTAAAATCTCCTCTGAAGTCCTTCTTAATTCTTCTTGAATTTGAAGATAAATCTCCATTATAACTCGAATTCACTTTTGGTTTCACCTGCTTATTACCTTTGTTTGTTTGTTTGTTTGTTTAATACACACTGTCAAAGTCAACAAACACGTACCGTATTTCTGTTTCACCATGGTGACTCAACCTCTTGGCTCTCACTGTTCCTCACTTCTTCCAAAGTTGTTTCAATCCTTACAGTAACATTTATTATTCAGTTTTCAGACTGCACTGGAAAGACATTGGTTACATGATATTAATAAAAGAAATCAATAGCTTGCATAGAAAATGGAATTTTGAAACTAAATGCATAAAAGTAATGGACTTTCTGTGTTAAAACTTCAGTGGTCATATGTATTAACCTCTGCTGAAATACACTGCGTATTGTTTTGTTTAGTATAGCTGTCATCACATTGTGAATAAATCTCATGGGAAAGTTGGATAACAAGTTCACAATCTGCTAATGTTTGATTAAATGCATTATGCTTTTAAATAGGCAAATCCATTGTCACCTTTGCGTGGGTGACACAACTGACATTTAAAATTGCATTAAGCTGTTCCACAAAAAAAGATTGCTTTTGTGACTTCCATAAAAAAAAAAAACCTTTTCGCATTTGAACTTTTCACACAACTATGTGACTTGCCTCAGCTCAGGAGGATAAAAAGCTGTAGCACCCTGGTCAGTGTTCATCCTAACTAATTATCCATCGCTAATTAAAGTGATCAAAACGGCTACACCTGTCTAATTATATACAAGTCAAACTGTGTGGGGTTTGATCCAAGAAAAGGTGAGTGATGAAAGTCTCAAGGTAGGACTCCCGTGCTGACAACCTGTTTAATTAGGATTAAATAGGAAGTTGTTAATTAATTAGAGTATCATGGTTGACTGGCATCGGATTCTTCATGGCCTTCATGGTGTAGGCGTGTGCTTTAAAGACCTTTGGATAAAAATCTTTGCAGGAACACTGAGACTCTTACGAGGGCATTTGCATGACTACTTATTATTTTGTTTCCATGACTCTTAAATTACAGTTCTGAGTAAGAATCAAATGTGATTTTTTAAAGAATAGGTTCAGATCTTTTAAAGTCCATATTTATGTATTACTCACATGGTTATACGTGCATTAAAAGTGCCCTTGGTCACTGTGATAATTACTGCTTTCTGTGCTGGTTATTAAGCTTCTGTAAAGGCACTTCACTGAAAAAGATTATGGACCAAGTTCCCCGTCCAGTGTAATAATAAGATGATCCAAGTAAAAATACATTTTATAGTTACTTTTAAGTGCTGAGGGTGAGTTTTGAAGTGGGTATCTTAGTAACACCTCTTTAACTTATGAAATATCCACTCTGTCTTACTGTGTCTCCTCTGCAGCTCAGTGAGGAAATACTAAGTGCATTTCCATCCACCAGCTCTAACGCACATTTTCATTTTATATGCTGAAAACCTGAGTGGAAAGCCAAAAATTTTTAAAAAAGGCTGAACATTGCACATGTAATGTAAGGTGGAATGGTTTGTGAATTCAACTACATAAAACAACATTTTTCCATAACATTATTTCCACAATTAGAATTTTTTAAAGATCTGACTAGCACTCACAATAGCATAAACATAACTGTTCAATTGTCATACATCCAACTTTAATAATACCATAACACAAGTGGGTGCAAATGTACACATGGACTTTTATGATTGTTTTGAAATTTGGTTGAAGAATTGCACTTAATATTGCAAATGCCAACTTGGTTTCTGTCTGTGGAAACACAAATAGTAACCATGCATCAAAAAAGGAATGAGGGTTCTTGAAGATTTTGGCACTATTTTTCTCAATGTAGTTATTTAAGGAATAGATCACCACACAACCAACAACACCGACAACTGCCAGACCTGTAAGTGGGCATGTGAGTATTGCATCTGTGTTGATCAGAATAAAATACTATCATATCCATTAACTTGGTTTGCAACACCATCAAAACATAATGAGCAAAGCTGAGCATGAGGCTTGCAGTGTGTTTAAGCGAAGCCTAAAGTAGACAAATATTTTATTGAGTAAGAAAATAACTTCTGTGACCACTTTGAATCAACATAAATGTCACAAAAGTCTTTTTTAAAATTATGACTTTAAAAAATAAACTGCTTTGTATAATCACACACATTTTTCATCACACATTTTTTCTTCAGTTTAGTCAATCTCATCCCTGCTGAGGTGTTTCTGTCTCAGCCTCCAGGCTGCAGATTGAGCTCAAAATAACTGCTCTTTTTAGTTTTCACACACAAGACAGCACAGGCAATAAACAGCCCTGCTTTGTCGATCATCAGGACGCTCCAGTGGGAACCTAAAACCTGGGTCTTAGTTCCCATTGGCACTTGTGTTGGCATTTTTAGGCATCCTCAGAGCTGCTGCCTGGGGGCTGCTGATAGAGTAGCTCCTGTGCTGTAAAGGACCTGATTGAAATCAACTGGAAATCAAGCCCCTCCACCTCTCTCTTCACTCTTCAGCAGGGCAGACTCCAGATGGTGCTGCCATTGACGTCTCTTTTTATTTTGCTTTGCTGGCACATAGACAACCAGCACTGAGTGGAGAGAAAGGGGGAGAAAGGGGGACACAGTATCTCTCTTTTATGAGAAGTCCGATAGGAGAAAGAGACTTTATCCTTCAACACTGCACATTTAAATACCCTCAAAGATGGGAAACTGATGTAATTTTGAGAAATATGGAGCTGGAACTTGTAGATGCATGTATCATCTCTGCAGGAGCCTTCAAATTAATATATGAAATTACATATTTTAAATGAATATTACTTCAGCACACAGCACCCCTTGCATTGAGTCCATATTGAACATTTCTGCACCTCACATTTCATTTCCAATGCAACTATAACCAGCAACTCTTAAATAATACTATATTTCTACTATTTATTAAATATGATGCACTTAATACATTAGAGGCATAGAGAAAGTTATTCAGTCCTGCAAGAAGACAGACACTATTACAGACCTTATTATGTAGCACTATTGATTAATGTAGCATCGTATTTGAAAGGTTCCAGCTGTTCTAAGAGAACAGCCACAACTAATCAGAAAAATACTTAATATTCTAACTTCCACAAAGACTCGTCCTGATTTGGGGCTTAATATTGAGATCTCACTCACAACATTCCCCATCACACCTTCCAGAAAAACACACCATCAGATTCATGACCCTGACATTTTTACTACCAAAAAGTTGTTATCTGATATTTATTCCATATTCCATTACTTTCTGGGGCCCATTTAGAATAATGCAATAAATGCTAATTCCCTCTGAGATTATTTTCAACATTATCACTAAATGAAAGTAAATGATACACGAAATACTTTAGTTACAATTATTTACTCTAATTTGCTGGGTTTATAATTGATATGATTTTACAATAAATATTTTTCCACAACATATGTGATTAAAAAATTATAAAAGGCACAAAAGCACAAAGGTTTTAGGCAGTTTGCCTTTACGTTTTTGTTTGCTTTATCTAAATAATTATTTCGCATGTATTACTAAACAGACATCTGCATAGTTCTTATGTAGGTAAAGATCTTGTTTCCGACCAAAATAGAGCCTTGTTAGCTTCTCATAAACATACATGTTTTTAGGAACTAATTGTAAATGTAACATTTGGTGCAACTGGTAAAGTCTGTAATTTTGAAACTTTTAAATAAAATTTCAGGAGTTTTCTTTAATGGCCCTTCCACCTCTGCCTGTGAGTATGGCAGAGCAGGATGAGAAACCAGCAGCAGACACTGCACACCGCCGCTCTGCTGTGTCTATGGCCCCCTCCCTCCACCCCCACCACTCCTCCCCCCACATGTTGTCAGTGTGTTCGTCGTGTGTTTGTTTGGCGTTGTTTTGATCGTCAGTGCTTGTGTGTTTGGGCTGCGCTGGCTGGGCGGCGAGCGTGCCCGGTGCAGAGCTGATGGCGTGCCAAGTGCTCCCTGCGGGCTGGCTGTGCCTTCCACTCTGCTCAGCCACCGTGAACGCCGAGCCGACAGACTGCTGCAGGGGGAACACCACTTCCTCTGTCCTTCTATTTCTTTCTTTCACACACACACACACACACACACACACTCGGCTTTTCTCCTCCCTTCCCCCCATCTATTTCCAGGTTTTTCCTTTTTCTCTCCGTACCTTTTTTCACTCTTCTATTCCTTCCCTCTCCCTCCAGGGACCAATTTTTAGTAAAATTACATTTAAAGATCAGTTTAAACCAATGTAACTTGGAGATAACGTGGTTTACATGTTTTCATTCTATTAAGTAGTTTTCTTGCAAATAATTATAGAGAATGTATTTCACCCTGTACCCACACCCAATATGATAGTGGCTTTCACGTGGTGTGCTTACTATTTCTGTCTGTAAGAACAGTCACATGTTTTTTATCGAGTTTTGTGTCCCTCTCTGTTTCAGTGGCAGAACAGTGGATCAGTGATTTGCATCACTGCCTCACATCTTCTACGTCCTGGTGCATTTCTTGGCTGGTGCAGGGTCTTCTGTGGAGTTTGCACCTCTCACAATCATAAAAAATGCATCTACATATAGATACATATTTCTGTCAGGACCTTTGACCAAAGCAGTGGCTTAGAGCTCGAGTTCAAATCAAGAGAACCAATTTCAGCGTGTTGTACTACATTGTTTAAATGCGTTTGGCAACAAAAAGACTTCCTCTACCTCCTCTACTTCTTCATGACACCAGACTGTACAGAGACCTCCTGTCCTATTGGATTTAGCTGGAAACTCCTGCCCGGGCTCTGAATTGCAGTACCTACTGTTCATTAACATTTAGCTCTAATTACCAGGCTCATTAAAGCATCGAATTAGCAGCAAAATTCTTTCAGCCTCCTCTCTGTGCTTAATCGTTAAGCAAATGGAGCGTCACAAGTTTGAAGTGATTACTATTGAGATGTAAGTGCCACGGCCCCATGAAATGTCACTCAGCTGCCCTAAAAAAGGGAGAGAAAGAGATAAGAAGGAGGACTTGAACAACTGGAAGCAATTTACTTCCACATGGTGGGAAAGCTGTTTTGTGTGCACACATTGGGAGGTCAGTTCTAGCTTCAAACATCACGCGGCTATTATTCCAGTGCTGCACGCTGTGTGAAACAGCTTCTCCAGAAGGTCAACAACATTTACATCCTGATAAAAAAAAGGCTGACAGCTGCTCACCTGTCAAGCTATTGCAAACTTCAAGCATTTGGGTCACTCCCACCACAGAATTCCACATTTACCATCACAGGTAAATGTACACACATACACACACAAGTGCACACTAACACCTTCACTCTTGTATATTGATGTATTTGTACCTTAGTTTGCATAAATCTGCATGGAGCTCACACCAGAAAATACACGCATATTGACAAACACACAGTGCTGCTTGGTATGCAGAAGGTCAACATTAAACGGCTCTTTCATTGGTTGATCCCCCCAGGGTCACAACTTTAGCTAATGTCAGATTCATTGATTGGTAGATACTTCTAAGGGGATATATGCAGCACATTAACTGGAGATAAATTATTAAATAATTCTGACACGCAGATAAACACACATAATCACACTGCGCTGCATGCATGTGTACTACCACGCTCCCACATATCAAAAACTGGCCATTTTTTATGTGAGTGTTTTGAAGCATCGCAGAACAACTCAGTCATGTTGAAGCATATTAAACAATGCTTAAGTCTGTTAATTCATGCATGCTTGAATTTGAGTTATTGGCTGCCACGAGGAGTCTTTTGGTCCAACTCAGTCAGCAGCTGAATTATAAATCGCCGTCTTTACAAGTCAAGTCAGTGTATATTTGTGCAACGCAATGACCCTGCTGTATGTGTGCTGATTTACAAATGTAATATGTGTAAAGAAAGAATAAAAATAGGTAGCTTGGAATACATGAATTGCCATTACATTAATGCGTTATATTTACCACAGTTGACAGAATAAGAGGGTTTCAGTATTCTTTTAATATTCATATATGATTTTTCAACATACAACTAATCAATTTTTATTTTATTTAAAAAATACAAGTTGTCTTTTTCCTTATAGTGCAGGTTTCTCTAAAACAGTTAACACTGTTTTACACCTTTAACTTAAGTTTTTGTTGCATGAATCCCTGGTGCCAGCATGGCTCTGAATCAGTTGACTTGTCTTTCATGATTAATATTCTTATGTGGGCCTAAGCAAGTATAATTATAAATGCTAAAAACTAAGAATGAAATTCTAAGTAAATGAAAATGTTGGAAGAGCAACTCAGAGGCGCAGGGTTAAAAAGGCCATGGGTGTTTTATTGAAAAGCAGCAGGAGACGGAGTTAATGTGGTGTATCACTATCCGAAAAACCTGCTCCTATTACAAGCCACTCATCTCCAACAAACTCTCCCATGACTCTTTCTACCTCCATACTTCTATTTCTATCTGTCTCTCTAGGTCTCACCTCTCTCCATTTCATGGCTGTTTTCTTCCTCTATTTGCTTGACAAGACAATGGATAATAACCCTGTAATAGCACAGAGACTGGCAAATGAGAGTAATCAAGCTGTCTTGTCCTGGTGGTGTTCAGGTTCACTCATCAAACCCTAATTATCACCCTGGAAACCAATGTTCCGCTTTAATTGTTCTGATGAATGAAATATTGCAGAGAGGAGTCGGGCTGCAGCCGAGCGGAATAACAGCTTTTAGCCATAAAACACAGCAGAGTAGGAGGAGGAGGACGAGGAGGAGCGGGAGTGAAGGTGACTCAGGAGAGAACGAGACATTGTGTAAGAGAGCTGGCAAAAGTAATGGATAAATAGAGCTTGGCATGACAGATGTGAGAAAAAGAAGAGAGAAAATCTGCGGAAAAAAAGAAGGGTTGAGACAAATAGAAAAATGACAGCAGCAACATTCAGAGAGGAAAGCAAATGACTCAGACTGAGAATGATTAACTGCAGTCTAATTGCTTCAAGATAGCATACAAGGAGGTGTCTGGCCGGTAATCGAGACAGATTGCACTCAGAGGTTTTTTTTACATGGCTCCCAGCTGAGTTGTTCCAAAATAAAAAAGCACTGAATTATTGGGCCTGCATTCTCGTAAACCGCCACACCCCTGCATGGCTCCCTATTGACAAAGAACATCAGTAATCAAATCTCAAATATCATATATCAAGGGAGGACATCATAAGTTTTAACAAAACACATCTCTCATTGACTTTCTGGCATAGAATTAGATGTTGTACCCAAAGTTTCTTTCTCTGAATTGATTTGCAGATGTCACATGCAAAACAAACCTCCAAATGAAAAACAAAACTAGAGGGCATGAAATGAGACGGTTGCACACAACATCTGCCAAACCCGCTGCTTTGTGCATTAGAAATTATTCCTTAAGGGCGTCAAATGAATATATCCTCCCCATTCACACACATCTATGCACACACACACATCTTGTTCCTGAATATTTATGTGAACTCTTATAAAGTTCTTGCTACCTGAATTTGTATCCAGACACCATGCCGTAATACATCGGTGAAAGGGGGAGCACATTGTCATCAATAATGGAGCGTAGGGGACATATCCACAGGGGTTTGAAGCATTATTGATATCAGTTCCTACCCGCCCCTCAGTTCTTTCCAGTGCAGAAACAGCGGGGGTGGAGCCACGGAGTGAACAGAGGGAGAGGGCTGGCAGAGTATAAGGGTAACAGGAGTCTGGCCTCACACGCATACACACACATGCAAGCATATACACACACATACATGCACACAAATAATAACCCATACCTAAACACATACACAGATTTAACACACATAGAGGGCGTATACAATTAATACACACATCAATACAAATCATTTATCCAAGTTGGACGGATGAAGCAGTGCACTTGCATTGGTGTGTGTGCAGATGCATGTACACATGGGGGCTGGGTGAGGGAACAGAACTTTAAAAAATATTACACTGAAAATTAAACCATGAAAGAGAATATAAGAGATAGAGAAAAACTTTGATGGGAAAAGTAAAGTGATGCAGTAACTTTAACTGAGCAGATGTGCAAATGCATGTAATGAATAAATGTGTCAGCTGTCTTATATTAGTTCATTTAATTCAAGAAAAATGCACAGACATCATAAAAATATGTGTCTCTTCTAAGCAAAGATACAGAGGACATATTTTTACATCAGGACCAGACTTTTCCTGTCAAACATCCTGTCACTTTCTCAGCACTACATTATTATTTTGTTATGAAACTTTATGGTGAGGTTGGAGAGTTAACTTTGGTTTTATCAAAAGTTGGCTGAACAGTGTTGAGTCAGAATACTCTGCCCATTGCGTGACTGGCCTCCCTGAACACCTTGGCCCACAGTAAATAATGGAGCAGATGTAACTAGTCCTGTAAAACTAGTTTTTATTTTACATTATTCATCGGTCGTAAATACATAATGGATTCAACTATACTGTCTGTATAGCTGAAGCCATTATGTATATGTGTACATGAGACACATACATATATAAACATAGTATATCTGTATTCATCCTGAGAAAGTAAAGTGAGCATGAAAACCCCTACATCCATGTGAGTTTACCATCACACTGGGAGATTCCCAGTCACACCACATGGTCCTCTACTCTTCAAAAGTAATCCATTTATTCAAAAAGATACAGATGCTAGAGCCTTTAATTACACTCAAATGTCTTTATTTTCTTTCTATTTTGTTATTTGAAGTTGCAATCTGACTTGTTATAATATAGTTAACACTGAGTGTCAGCTAAATTATAACTTCCTCTTTTATCTTTTTTTCTTTTTTCAATCTTTAGCCATTAGTCTGAGTCAAGCTTCAATCCTCAGTCGCAATCATTATCTGTTATCTATTGTCTGCTGCATGTCATCAAGTCTGCTTACAACACTGCAAAGCCATATCTAAAGAATTCAAAGCATGTACTACTGTACCAGAGTATTTCTCCCCTTTTTTAAATTAGCTCACCCTATCAATTCATTCATCTGTTAATCTGTTTTTCTGATATAATTACTTTAACAAGGTTGCTGCAGTGTCAGTAAATAAAAAAAACAGTCATCGCTTAATATGTATTTGCCCTTTAACATGAAAAAAATTAGTGAGGCTGTAAACCAAGACATGACTAATTATTATCAAATGTAAATTGAAATATCTGTCTAGCCCTCCCTAACAATCATGAACTATTAAATCTTTTGATGCTACATGATCAACAATTAACGTGTAACCTATATGCAGCTAAAGTTAATAATTACTGTGCTTTTTCTCTCAGTTTAGCATTAGCCAGCAGATGTAGGCAGCGATACATGATCTAGTAAGTTACTCCACCATATAGTCAAGGAAAAACCAGGACTCCTTACCAACAAGTGTGGTGAGCAAAAATCAGGGACTCACTCTTTTGAAAATAGTCGGCAAATGCAAATCAATTAAAGTTAACCTTTCATTTAGCAAGCTAACATTGGATAGCTAATGCTAATCTAGACATGTTGTGCCAACTGTCCACAGATGCTGATATTTACTTTGATTATCAAGAGACTCACCAATTTGGGTGCATGTTCAGGATTCAGATAAATATTGATCAAACTTCCTTTTTGATGCCCCATGTTGCACTTTTTGATTCTATTTTCTCATCTATCTATAAAGTGACTATAGCCAGTGGTTATGATAAATGGCACCGCAGCTGCAGGTGTTCTCCACACTGTTGTTGTTGCTTACAGCCATGATAAAAATAGAGAGGCAATGACATTCAGCTCATCACAAATGGCAAATCTTGAGTCTAAATTGAGTATTAGGTGAAGTCTCAGGTCCCTGTGAAAGCAACAGAGAGAGAGAGAGAGAAAGTGCGACTCTAGTACAAAATAGTCTCAGGTCCCCATCCCTGCCCCAAACTCGCTACTTGTTGAGTGTTGACCTAGTTGAAAGCGCACCATTTGCTGCAATTTGTCATGAAAAAAAAAAAAAAGTGAAGCTACAAAAGCCATGGGGTATGGGGGGAGGCTGTTTTAGTGGCCGGTGATAAATCACTCCTAAATTTGCATATCCAAACTATTAAGCTAACAAGGCGGTCAGCAGCCTGGGTTGACTTCAAACAACGGTTGCAGAAGGAGCACGCAAAGTGAGACGAATGCTAAACGGGAGAGATCAGAGAACGAGTGTGTGTCACTCCAAAATGAAACATTTCCTATCTAATGTCTTTTGTCCTTGGGGCTGCATTTGGAGGTCTGTCGACTGTGTTTCAGCTGATGCACAATAAAAGGGAAAGGTAAGAGTACGGCTCAGGTTCATCACGCCTCTGGGCAGAACTGTACACCACAGACGGCTGTGTGTCATAAATAATACACATAAAATTAGAGCAGCAGGAATCCGGCTTTGACTGATATGGGTTTTTTAGAGGCCAATACAGTGCCAGTTTTTTGGGGCGATGCTGCAGTAGTATGAAATTTGTATGCATTCAAGGGAACACAACAAATCAACCTACAAGTGTTAATAGGATTTTATACCACAGAATACGCTAGAAATGGCAATGCTGGCACCGCAAAATAGCAGTGCAAGTCCCGCACAAATTAGAAGTCTTGTTCTTGTTGAGGGCAACAAGTCCTTGCCTCTTATCTGCAGTCCAGCTGCGTTGGTTGGTCCTATCAGCAGGCTGTTATCTTGGTGCCCTCTTAAACCTCAGCACTGTATGAGCTACCTGGGCCTTATCAGTGTCTGTCCTCCTAGAGAAGGATCCATGGCCGCCGGGCCTTCACCGACCCTGGATCGACCTCTCCTTGGTTCTCCTCTTCCAGCCTTGTTGGCCCGTTTTACTTTGAATGCCCTCTCTCACTCACTTTCCCTCATTCTTACTCCAACTCTCTCTCTTGCTTCCTATGTCATGGCATCTAGTTGAATTTTAAGCAAGTGTATGTAATTTTTTGTAAATGACAACATGCAGGGGAGTTAAGATTGCCGCTGTTATTACAACACAGTTACAAGGTTTCTAATGCTGGTGACAGTACAATGTCAAAATTATGGTATATCACAGTTTTGCGATTAAAGGTAAGGTTAAACTACATCACCCATTAGCTACTAGTCTGAAAGTATTTGTCCTCTTGTAAATATTTTTTATTCAGTGATTTTTCCTGAATACCAAATGTTTTGGTTCTGAAAGCAGCAATATGTTTGCATGTCTCTTCATGCTGGGAATGCCACATTGGTATTCATGGCATGTTGCAGTTAGTGCACACAGCATCCAGCACATTACAGCCAACCAATTATTCCATAACAATTGAGAACATGCATATTAGAAATGTCAAATTACAAAGAGTAAATGTGCTCAGTGCATGCCTTGCAAAACAATAACTGGGTAAAGAGACCACACGGTGTTGCTAAGGTCAAAGGTTTCTCTTCCTTTATGTAAAAAAACCCAACATAATAATAAAACAAAACATATATATAATTTGTAATGAGACAAATCCAGACCTTAGTGGAATATATAAAAAACCTAGAGCAGGAAAAAAAAGGAAAACATCACCACTTTGCTGGGAATGCAAAAGTGCCAAAGGAAGGTAAGGAGACTTGTTATGGTGAAAAAATGGTTAAGAGGAGTCATGTAGAGAGGTAATATATTTAGCTCACCTTCTAACCAGGCTCGGTCTCTTTATTTAAGTACATTTTAAACAGTGGAAAATACAAACATATTAAATGTTCCAATTGACTGATGCTCTCTAATTGTTTTTTTATTTTTAAATTCTTCATTTTTGTAAAGGGATGATTAGCAAACGATGGCCCTATAACTCAAACACAAGGGCAATAAAATATGAATACAGAAAATTAATAGCGGTTTTACAAAAATTATATTATGAATGTGACACAATGGATAAGAAAATAATTAGACTATTAATATAAAGTAAGCAGAGGGTTTTGACATATCCAGCGTTGTTATGCTTACAAATAGGTTTATTCATGATTTATCAATAATATTTTGAGAAACACCAAATATTAACTTTACTTCATTAAGAAACAGTAAAGAAACAAGCCCAATTAACTGAACTGACTGTTCTCGCATAAACCAAAACAGTTACGTTGTTATAATAGATAACCAGTATGTTCTAACATGGACAACTAGACTGTTCAGCATTAGGATACAATAAAAATATAACAAGAGATGAAACAACAATTAAAAAACCCAATGTCAAAGGCATGCATAATTACAGAAAAAAGTACAAAAAACAAACATAATCCTATTTTAAATGCCTATGTTCAACAGCTTTACAAACAGTTTGATCACACGCTGTGCACGGACCAACGTGAATATTCATTGAAGTTGACAGGAAAATGAAAGAACATCAAGACCGCTGACGACCCCATACTGCTGCGAAATAGCCCGTCTCTCACCGGGACATTAAAAAAGGACATTCTGTTGCAAGTAAATCTGTTGTGACTCACACTAATTGACAGGCCCAAGTGGCTGCACAGAAGTGGGCTAATGCTATCTCAGGTAGCTGTGTGCTGAGCGTGGTGATGCTGGTGGCTCTACAGTGGCAGTAATTATTGGAGTGTCGACAGTGACAACAGCACTAATGAGTGTTGACAGCCACACCCCCATGGCTGTTTGCTCTAATAGCCCAAACATCAGGCATAGAATGAATTAGTTTTTTCTGTCTTGCACACACACATGCTCAAGCGCACAGGTGTGTTTGTCACCGTTGCTAATATGATGTACATATTTGTGCATGCACTGAAAAACACAAAGATGCATCTTTGAATATGCACACTTATTTGGAATAACAACTCTCCTTTTTATCCATAGGGGGTTGACTGAGCATGCAGACTCTTTTGCAGGAAGACTATCTTTAAGTTGTTACACTCATTCTCACCTACACATTTAACAACTACCTGCTGTTGAGCATCTCACTGTAACAGTTGGGGGTTGTGTGCCTCGTTCAAGGACACCACGAGTATAACATGTCTCTGTGCCTGGGATTTTTGCTTCTCTGGGGTTTCAAACCTTGAACTTCTGTAATATTTAACTGCTTCTATGACTTACACTCACCTGGAATTCATTTGTATCCTGCGTAGATAGAGCTTCATGCCAAATCTAGTTGCAAAAACTTTCCTTATTAATCTTTTGCGTATTTAAACTTCAACATTAAGAGACAGCACAAATATATATACACTTTATTTATTATCAAGAAATTTTCTTCAGTGGATGACTGAAAAAGATACCAGCATGTATGTTTAAGGGCTTAAACTGTAAGATTTGAGAAATGTTGATTCAAAAAATTGGTTGTGCTGAGTTCATTATGTATTTTTCTGTAAAATCCCACACAGCCCAAAAGAAAAATCATGTCCTTTGTTTTTCCAAGCAAGCATGCCCAAAGAACAGAGCCCAGGGGACACAGCATTGCCACAGCTTGAGAGGCAAGCACTGTGACCAGCATTCTTTTCAGAACAAAACAAGAGCCCCAACAGCAGAAAACAACTGCGTTCATTTGCTTGATCATTATATTGTGACAACTTATCTGGCTCTAATTTGGAAATAATGAATCATATTAGCCGCAAATCCTGCTCCCTTCTAATTAGTGGCTCTGGGACCAGGTTTGTCGTTTATGAGATGATCGAGAATGGAGTAATTACATTGTATAAATCAATTAAGTCCCTCCAATTGTGTACAATGTATTTTCCAAAGCAGATTAAATGGTGCTTATAAAGACAGAACCTGTCCAGCACACTGTGAAGTGGGAAATTAAAAATAAAGAGGAGGATGGGAAGGAGAAGGAAGTAAAACTAGTCAGAGAGGAGGGAGGACAGAGGAATCAAAACAGGGCTACAAGGGCAAGGGCATGCTGAGAGGATAATTTGCACTTCCAACTCAGTCTCTCACATGCAGGCAGAGAGACAGATGTGTGCAGAAGGGCAGAAAGAGTAAGAAACTAAAAAAAACCACACACACACACACATGCACAAAAAAAAACCCAGGCACAGTTTGGTTTGATCGATGTGGGCTTTTGAATACCGATAGTAACTTTCATTCTATTTTAGGTTTTCACAGCCACACTTTCTGAATTGCTTTTTATCATTTAGATGCAACATACATCGCTAATGTCAAACCATTAACTTTATTAACAATAGTAAGTGGACTAGAACATTTTTATTCACAATAGGTTTTTTTTCCATGAGTGAATAAAAAAACCTGATGATTGCGACATGTCAAATTCAATAGTAATAGTTATAGTTATAGTTCAGTTATAGTTAATGTTTATCAGAATATTTATCAATTACCTAGCTACTTGGCTTTACTGCTCCTGTAAAGCCCTGATATGCCATGGGCATTTTCCATTACAAGCAAAATACATGATTAATTTAAATTTAATATTTTTTATTTTTTTTAAGTAATGCAGACTTTAAAACCGTTGTGCTATCTCACTAAATGTGACCTAAATGATAAATTAGAAAAAATTCTTCTTTTCTGAAAATAAAATATACTTTGAAGGTGAATTCTCTTTAGTTCAAAGAAAAATTAAAAAACAATCAAACTGCGAGTCAGAGGTATTGCTTTGGAAATGCAGTCACTCCTATTTCACTTTTGAAATTAAACAATTAACGAAAATCAGGAAAATAACTTGTCTGTATGAACAGTTTTTCTGAAATACAACATTTTCTCTTTTTCCTATCATTTGCATCCCTTTCAGTTTTGTTGTCACACATTCAGAACATTAACCACTGTATAAATTAAAACTGCGCAAACAAAAGCTTATTACAGACAATTTAATCACAGACTTTGTGTTTGTTCTTTATTTGTTTAGAAATTACTTTTCCTTTTACTAAAAATCTTGAAAAATAAATATATGCAGATTGAATGAGTGATCAAAAAGAATCTTATAAAACTAATTTGGTGAGGCTAAATTGGATTTAATTATTTGGTGAGTAATTTTCATCATTGCTTAGATTAGATATTACAGCTGTTACCCAGCAGTTGAAAGTTGAGGTGAATAACATGACTGCAGAGCAGAGTAATGACACAAAGCGTAACATGGCATGCTGCTTCTATGTAAGTCATAATAACAAGGATAGATTTGACATGTTACTAGCAGTGCAAAGTGAAGTTGGTTTATCTGAAGTTCCACGCTTTAATTCTTTTTGTATTTATTTTCTTCGTCTTTTTGTTTGGGTCATTGATTGAATAACATTTAATTTTTTTTATTTTACAGTTTAATTTAATTTAATTTTGGTTTTGTGAAATACCAGCCCAAATAAATTTGTTCATCATTTACATTTTGTGTTTTATTATTCTGTTACTTGTGCAAGTAAACAATAACTGAGAAAACAAAACAAAAAAAATCACACAAAATAAAAACAACAACCAAAAAATGAAAACCCCAAAAAGTCTAACAGAAGATCCACTCATTTTTCAGAAAAAGTATATTTTGAAATATTTGACTGAAGCCAAAAAAACATATCCCAGCTGAACTGTAAGGACTACTACACAGCCTTCTGTTGCTATGGGCTCTGCTCCAGCAGTGTCACCAACAGCTATTTCTGGCGCCTCATGCTCTGCACTTCACTCTGCTACAAAAGCATCCACCCCTTCGATTTTTTTTGTGTAATCATCTTTCCACCATCATTTAATCTGGTTGGAGTCATTTAAGTGGCCGATACATTGAAAGAGTCTTATGTGAAAATAATGATCACGTGTCTGTGACTTTAATTGCCTGATATCTTCCATTAGAGTGAAGAATTAAAAGTGAACTGCATTATACTAGAAATGGACAATGCACTGACACTAACAATGAATGATGTGGTGAGGGAATTATGCAATATGCTCATATAATTGATCTCTATGTCTTTCTTCACTGACACATTTTTTTTTACCTTCCAAATTCTCCGTAGGAATCATTACAGTTTTGGTTCGTGCAGATACTGGCTTTGTTGGCAACTTAATGCTGCCTCTCCTTTTTAGGATTCTTTCAAAGCAAACAGAGAATTTAAAGTGACTTACTGCACACTCCAAAGCCCGGGGCATCTTTGTCCTGAGTCACTTTTAGAGAGGTTTGGGGTGAGAGGGTCCCATGTGTGTTGGATGTTTTCTTTTAATTGCATTTTATATTAGCATTTTTTTTTTTTTTTTTTTTAACTTTTTTTTATATCTAAACTTTTCAAACATAAAGAAATAGATCACAAGGGAGGAGAGGGAGGATACCACAGAGAGGATGTAGTGAAAATGTCAGACCAGGAAAATGATACAACAGTAAATATGGGACAAGGAGTGAGGAGCAGAGAAAGGGAGACAGTGAATTGGTGGACAGTGAAGAGACAGTTGTTTATAGAGAAAAGGCATATAAAATGCTGAGTTAAAGATTATTTCAAGAGACAGTCAGAGGATTTCATGAGCTGGAAATGGAAAAATAATATATTTTTAACAACTTTTTGTGTCAGTGTTATTTATAGAGAGAGTATTTTATATCCTATTTTGCTCCATTACACTTATTCAGTGCCATTTAGTGTGAAATTTAATAGGCAGCCCTGTATTATAACACCATCTTTGCTCTAATAGCTTTGGGGTTAGGGTATAGGGATCAGTCTCTTCCATTATAGGGATCAACCTTGTAAATCTGCTAAATGCAAAGCTGACTGCTGGATATTACTAAGCTCTTGCAAATAATGTACATTTATTTGGAAAAATGCAGCTTAGTATGGAAAGCTATTAGCCTTAAATATTACTTAACCACTGTAGATGTTGTGCAGGTTAGAGCATTTTGGACTGTACGTGCACCTATATTCTATTGCCAGTAGTTTTTCTTTGCTTGACCATTGACATTAAATCAAAATTCTTTTATTTTGACTAAAATGTAATAATGTTCTTTTACACCTCACTTCAATGCTTTTTTTCAAAAAATTTTTTGTGTGGTAATAGTATGATGGAAAATGTTTTCACTGGTGTATAAAAACTAACCCCTCACTGTAAACATGTACAGACATCTTCCTGATTTTACCATGGACATCAACGAGATTAAAAGAAGGTGAGACAAAATAAATAAATCACTGTACTTATTAGAAAATGATTTGTAAAACCATTTTTTCACAGTTTAAAGATAAAGAGCTAAATTAATGTCAGATTCACTTTTATTTTATTTATTTTATTTTTATTAAATTTAAAAAAAAAGCCATGGATGTACAGTAATCCTAGATACACATATACATAGATGTAATGCAGTCATGTTTCATGAATCTATTCAGTTTACATAACACTACATATGTTGTGAGGAAACCTAGAGCTGCATTTTAAACACCAGAGGTAGTGATGACAACAGCACACTTTTCAGTGACTAAGTCATAAATAAATAAAAAAGAATGGAGGCTTGCGTGACAAGAAGTGATTTAACAGGCCTCTCTCTCCTCTCATTGGGGAGGGGCCTAACTCCTCCTCAAATATCACAGTTTCTGATGGTGACAAAGTCTGATGGTGCAAGCATAACAAATGTTAAATGAGGTTGGTGTGAAACCCTTACAGACTGAAGAGAAGAAGATGTGGAAAGGGAGAAAGCTTTTAGCAATGCACCATAACACACATCACTCGCTTATAAGATTTCAGGTCAGGCTGTGCAGAAAAAAGACGTAGAGCGTCCTCTGCTGCTGTCTGCAGACTTCAGTCCTCTGTTGAACCCAAAATGATGGATATGTTGATAAGTTTACAACATGATTGGAATTATGAAATTGTTCTTACTTTGAATATAATTTTTAGCTGAAAAGTTTTGCAGTAGAAAAACATAAAAAATAGTGAAACACTTAAAATCACTTAACAAAGATGCTGAAGTGGAGGGGTAAAATCCAATTACTGCTTCTCTACTAATCCATCCCAACTACACCCACCCCAAATAAGGCAAAAACACAAAAAGCCCATTAAACTACATTAAACAGTTGTATAGTTATTACATTGTAATGGCCATTGAGCTGCTGAGATCTGTGAAAACAAACAAAGAAAAAGGGTTGTCTAGATGGTCTAAGACAGAGTAGATAAGAAAAAGGTCACCCATGATGAAAGGTTCAGCAGCAGGAAAAGGAAAAGAACTGAATGTTTCAAGAAGAATTACACAAACTAGTCAAGTCTTGAAACAAAACTTTGGGCTAATTTGAAATGAAACAACCTCCCTGCATCTTCAGTCTTCTCAGTGAAGTTTTGCAAAGTGAGGTCAACCATCATTTTTGCTTGACTGAGGCAGAGAATTGACAGGAAACAGAGTAGGATTGATTTTAAAACTGGAACTACAGAAAATACAACAGATTAAAGTATTTTAAAAAAGAGGGGTAAAAGTTGCAATCCTGCTGGTCAGTGGCTTGCCTTAATGTGTTGTAATTGGACTACCCCCCTAAAAAATGTATATAAAGTACTTTATTCTAGGACAGCCCCTAAAATGTCCTCTTTTTTATGTCCATGTTTCCTTGGCGGTCCTGTCAACATGTTACCAATCTATTAGTTTCCGATCAATTTCAGGTATTTTTAGTAACATTTTCAATAGTGATTTATTTTTTTTTATCAGTCAAAAGAGACATTTGAATTAACCCTTGTAGGTGAATTATTTTTGAAGATTTACCAGCTGGATTACCAATTCGTTGTCTTAGAATTGTTTAGAAACAGTTTTTTTGCAGGCTTTTGAGGTAAAGTAGCTAAAAGTTTACTAGCATATTTTTCTTTGCTTGTAAAAAATGTATATTACTGTGGAGAGCGCTGACGATACACAATAGACATGCTTGAAAATTGTCAGAACAAAGGAACACTGTCCTTGGAAGACTTTGAAGGATCCTAGACATTGAAAAAGTCCTTCAATGGGATTAAATTATGAAGCATCCTTGAAATTTTGCCGCTTAAGGATCCTTCCCTGACTTTTAGGAGCAGCTTTTGTGCGTGTTGTCTTACTCTTACACTGGGGCACTTAAATGGAAAAAAGTTCCGTCTAATGTTACAAGTAACACCAGTGCTTTTCCACTGACTATGGCAGTACAATCAGTACAATACTGGCTTTTATCAAATAAGTTGATAGACCCATTGCAGTCCAAAGGGGTGCTGTCCTTCTAAGCTCCTTTGATTTATCCTGTTTTGTATTTTTATTCCTCGTAATGTTTTATTTTTTTGCTTTTGATATGTTTCATGTATTTGATAGATGTTTGGGCCTCTGCTTCTGACTTAACTGCTGGATATAAAATAGCTGTACTTTTGTCAGCTCATCTTAGGCAATAGTTCAGCTGTAACAAAATGAAGCCATCATGCTTGCTAAGTTACGCACTTCAAAGAGAAAGAGCATTGCAGCAATTCAATGACAGCACTTCATTTGAGAACTGCACCAGCTATGAGTTTATATGAAAGAAATGTTAGTTCTCGGAGGAGACGGGTGGAAGGACATGGAAATGAAAGTTGTGGAAAGAGCTGTTCAGACAGTCTGAGTCATGAACAAGGACATCTTAATCTTCCTTCTTATTTCTCATTGTTCTGTTCCATTTCTATATCTGAGATGATCAGTCGCTGATGAGCTATAGCCTTCTTACATATGAAGGCTGGAAAGTAAACCTAACTTGGTTTGTACTTGTTCAATTCTTAGAAGAATTCAGAATGACATTCAACAGTCCCCAGAAGTCGCAATCAGTAAGATAATATTACTTGCATGCAAATACATACAGTTGCAAATACAGGTATGTCCTTAAGTTATGCTAAATAACATTTTAAGGCAACCTTTTAACACCATGATTCTATGGATCCAGGTAACACTTCTGTATTTGTCTCGTCTTGTCTTTATAGTATGGACCACAGCAGCTTATTTGTATTCGTACCTCCGAACCGTGGTCGTGTCTCCACACTATGTTCTGCACCCTACACCCATTAGGTCGAGTAACAGTCCTGCTATATACATCTCTTAGTGTTCAGGTAACTGTGCAGTTGTGAGGGGCGGGACTTATCACACACAAAAATTTAAAATAAATTCTGTCGGTCTGATTCTATATAGAGTCCTTATTGCCTCCTGATTTTAGTTGAGCTGGCTATAGAATAAGTAGGTCGGTCATTATTCCAAGTGAATGAAATAGGAGAATATTTGTATTTCATTGATTTTTACTTAAGTTTTCTGATCAAATATATAAATAAAAATTTCTAAGTCCGCCTGCTTGGAAACGATATTAAACAACACCACCAGAATATCCTCCGGTGTGTTACTACATAGTTTCAGGTGTTGCAGAATGCAGAGGCACAATGAGCATGAAATGCCACTAAACAGCATCGGCATCTGGTGCCATTTGCATCAGGCAGTCCTCTTTTTCACTGTGCAGTCAGCTGCTAATTGACCCCTCTCTAAGCCCCACCCAAGAGATGCAGGCTGACCAATCACAGTGTTGCATAGGACAGGCTTCAACAGAGGTCTAACACTTTTTTGGTGGTGCCTTACTGATCCCATACAAAACTCCCAATTTTCAAGCCTTTTTGTTGACTTTTAGTTAGCTTTGGGCTGAAAAGAGATTTTTTTTTCCCTTTCCAAAACCTGAATCTAACCTTGAAAAGTGTAGGCTGTGGCTGAATTTGCGTGAACATCTTTATACCCAGTTGAACCCACAGAGAACGACAGGCACAGCTTTGTCTGCTCCAAGGTAAGGAAGTACTTTTATTAACCGTAAAATAATGTGATGCCCAACAGTGTTAATTTCATTGACGTAGACTATGAAGAAAAATATTCGTCAACAAACCTTTTTCACGGACGAAAACTGAATAAAAACTAAATAAAAAGTCAGATATAATGACAAAGACTGTGACGAAAAATAACTAACACTTTAGTCAATGAATAAAAACAAGACGAAAATGTTAGGGAGGGATGAATGGAGAAGAGATCCAATCAAAACTACCCTTTTTGTGGGACAAGTTAGGAAGAAATCCAATCAGAGCGAATCTTTTGAGGGTAGGCTGATCTACAGAGCAGCAGAGCCATTTTCAAAAGCCGCTGCCAGAGCAGGCGCAACAGTTAAAGGCAGCAGCAGTTACACACTCACAGGAGGAGGACAAAGACGAGTTTGCAGAACTGCACAGTTTCGAGGATGTTTTCATGACAGTTAGGTTGTTTACCTACATTATTTTTAGTTGTGTTTAGTTGCACGGCCTTAGTTACACAGCTTTGGTTGATTTCATTTGACTTTGCTCGTTAGCAACATGCTAACAAAAATAAGAATGTCATATGCATTGCATATCATTCAGGGAGAATGAACATCTTTTTCAGGGAGCATGTATATTTTTCAGGGAGAGCAGTTCCTTATGCTTATCATGTGAGATTATCTTTTGTGAAAAAGCCACAGTCAGGTTTTTGACATTAAGAATAAAATAAAATACATGTTTTGTATTAAAACCGTTAAATCTGTGTCTGTATTGCATATTCAAACCTTAATACCATTCCATAACAGACTGATGGATACTTTCAATGACCGGAAATTCTGTAGAAAAAGGTAGTCAACTAAAATCTGCTAATATTTGGTCTAAAATATAGACTAAAACTCTTATGATATTTAGTCAACTAAAAGTAGACTAAAACTAAAATATTTCAGATGACTAAAATATGACTAAAACTAAATAGTGTGTTATTCAAAAGACTAAGACTAAGACTAAATCAGAATTTGCTGTCAAAATGAACACTGATGCCCAATGAGATGGATGCAGAAACCAGTGGAGCTAACCAGAGTATAATGTTGTAACAACACACTATAGGCTCCTAGTTTTATGTTCGTCACCTTATGCTAGCTAACTTACAACTAAACTTAACATAATATAGACCTACTGCTTTTGCTTTTTAATGACTGCAATAGTGAATAGAGATCCATTCAGCTTTACAGGAACAGTGTTACTCCTTGATGTCTTTGTCGTTTGTCTCAATCATCAGGAGATGTGTTGGTTTACCTCGGTGAGCTTTAGCTTCAATCTTTTTTTTTACATAATTTTGTTGCTGGGTCAGTTTGACAGTGGATCCCACGCTTAATATTTGATCAAGACATTACAACCCTGAGCTGGCATGCCAAATTGGCTTTTTACACAGATGTCAATTTGGGTCTATTACTACCTGCTGTCTCAGCAGCGGAACAACACTAATGTCCTATTCCACAATGACACAGAATAGTGAGGTTCAATAAATGAGAATTATTCCTGCCTGAAAAAGCTGTGAAAACCAGGTTATTTTTCTCTACTTAGCCAAATCCCTTTACTGGTACTTGTTCTCTTTCCTAACACAATCTTGTATACAGTGTAAATTTTCTCCCAGAAAAGTACCCTTGAGGTAAAGTAAACACAGATCCAAAGCAGCGAGCAGCAGTTCACCATCCTGTCCACAGAAAGGTGGAGATCAAAGGCAGCGGTTCCTCCTCAGTGCCTGGGAACACAAGCTTTGATCCTTCATTGGCCTGACCTCCATTCGACCTCATGATTTTAAAAAAAAAGGCCTTTGTTCTCATTCTCAGACCTCAGGAAGGAGCCAGAGGAGCACAAACTCCAAAGTTTGAACCTGGGAAGGATGGGAGGAAAGAAAGATGAGAGACGTTATGTTCTGCATGGAACAAGAACACAAGCCTTGAGAGAAAACATTCAACAACTTTGTTTGCTTTATGATAATATGTACAACTATTAGACTTGATAACACTGACAGTGTATAAAAGAATTTCTGCTCAATTCAACTTCTTACCAAGCATGCCTCACAAGCATAAAGTATCAGCAGGTGAAGTATGTGTCTATTCTCTTGTACCTGATCAACATGAATTTTAATCAGTTTTATGTTATGTGTCAAACACTGATCTATATGTGAGAGGAAAACATATGAAACTTCAGGATGGACGACCTCGGGCTTAAACTCAAGTAAATCTACACTACTGAAACTGATATTCAGTAAATGTTTTTGCTGTTAGAATAAAACAAAGTCCTCCAGCAGCAGATGGTTCTCTCACCTTATGTATTTTCCCTAGTGCAAAATGTATATTTCCTTGTGGGCCATTGTTCATTTTCTTAGCTGATGCTGGCGTGCTGGAGTTTTCATTTATGTTGTCTGTTACATTGTGTCTTACGTATGGTGCGTCAGCTCTTGCAGAGCTTTTACACGAGCAAAATCAGACTCGAGGAACAAAATAAACAAATCCAGAGCAACATATCTTTGATAATGATCACTCCAAGTTGAAATATTCAAAATGTTACATCAGGGCAGCAGATCAGTGTCTCAAACTGATTGTAGATTGTCACTCCATCATGTTCATGCGACTTTTAGCTCCCATGCAAATGATTTTGCCTCATTTTGCATCATTAAATCAACTTCTGGCTCATAAGTTCTCTCCCTTTCTGCAGTGATGTCTATAACTGTCTGGTGTAACAGCATCGTAAGCCTATAGCTTATTCCATACTCTGCTGACAAATTGTACCACAGATGCAAAGGAAGCCTCTTTTAGAAGCTTCGGGGGAAGCTACATGCTGGCATGGCTTCTGATAAATTTAATGGAAAAAAGTCAAATATGAGACAAGCATATGAGTTTAAAAGTTCAGGAAGTTACATGATGTCTCGTTTTGGTGCAGCATAACTCAGCATAACAAACAGTGGTACAATGTTGTAATGCAGGGAAGAAGTCACGAGTTCTGCTCATGGCAAAAAAAAAATAAAACAACCTCTAGACATACACACACACACACACACACACACACACAAACGCACACACACAGGCTCCTCCTTCCTTCTATATGCTATCATTTCATGGGCTTAAAATGAAAACTACTCTACCACTGCTTCACCCTGTATGCCATTACTCTGACAGTCATCATCCTCCTCCCTATGTCAAACTGTGTCGGGGACTCTGTGGAGGGACTTTGGCCTTGTGTCACACTGCTCCAGTCAGAATGGAAGAGAAATATTTATACCTGCCAGACAGATAGACTGATGTTTAATTCATCAGTTTAAGACTGTGGCACTGCTGACCCTGGACTCTGGGAGATGGAGGCTTTTCAGGGTTTATGACCCCTCATTAACACTCAGTAGGGACACACTGCTTGAATGGGTTCACTTCACTTGTTTGTGTGACTAAGTGTTTGCCCGAGCAAGATTGCAGAGACGTGTCTTTTTATGAATGTTTTGCATAAAATGTGTAAATTTTATTTGCCCAGCTGCTGCATATCTCTGTACAGCTATCTTCCTATTTACTGTATGTGTATGCTGCCTATAACAAATACACACTGAAGCAGCATTTCTTTGGCCTCTGACCCAGTTGTTGGCTACCCTGTCAGTTAGTAACATATTACTCCCAAGGTCCTACTCCGATACAACCCTCACCATTACACCATGTTAAGTCATTGTTATGCAGGAAAA
Source organism: Acanthurus leucopareius (assembly GCA_029814765.1). Classification (NCBI taxonomy): domain Eukaryota; kingdom Metazoa; phylum Chordata; class Actinopteri; order Acanthuriformes; family Acanthuridae; genus Acanthurus; species Acanthurus leucopareius. The sequence continues at coordinate 15,875,168 of JAQMCX010000011.1, read as the reverse complement.
ATAGATGTGGTGAATGCTGGGAATAAAATTATGATTTGTGTAATGAGAGTGAGATGAATGGACAGTAAATTATGGGGACTGATGGAGGAAAGGTGAAATGGTTTGAGATGAGTAATGACACTTCTGAGGGTTGAGAGGCCACTCCCACCCCACCGTCTTTATCACTCTCATATTCTCAACATTCTTGCTCCTCTATCTCAAAAGCAGAGGATGCTCTGTTGAGCTAAACCAACCGAGAACTAACACATGCTTTTTATTAAAAACTGAATATAAGTCAGTTCAATTTGTATTTTATTTTCATTATAGTAGAACATTTCAAACAGGCCCTGATGACTCTGCGTCTCACTTGAAAACTCAATGCAGGCTTATTCTTATAAAGACTAAAGCAATACGTTGTTAACATTTATGAATGTCTTCTTAAATGTTTGCATAATTGAAAACAACTGTATATCAAACCAGAGAGCATGAAATCACTCCTAACATGTATAGATGTACCAAGAAGGAATGTGAAGATAAAGAAACATCCCAACACTCTGTTGAGTGTCTCTTATCCAAAGTAGGCAGGAGAAAACAGATGGGGGAGCTAAATTGGTATTCAGTCAGTCTTGGTGTTGTGTGCCATCTGTTGAGAATAAGATGGCACCTTCAGATTACAGAGGATAGATGAGAGGGCTACTTGTTCACTGCAATCATCCAGCTGAGGCTACAGCTTCCTGGGCTTTACAGTGGTGTGGAAGTGAGCTGTTTTCATGAAGTAGCGCATAAGTACTGCTCTGCGGAAGCAGACCAGTAACAATGTTCTCATACTGCAACCCCATGTAAATTTGATTTGAAAATATATAAAATCCTTTGATGGTAGAATTAAAACTGTGGAAAAGCTATAGTACAAAGCATAAAATAAATATTCAAACCTAAAAACATAAGCAACACTGAATGTAAAAGTTTAGACGGAAAAATTCTCAATCTCTGTGCAACTTTACCCTGCTGTGTTGTGCAGTGGAATAAAAAAGAAAAAAAAATTGGACCATGCCATCACAGCTCAACTATTCTTTTTAGGACATGACATGGAACGACTTACCCTCCAACAACTGTTGAACCTTAATAAACACACCCTTGTCAAATTACTGTGATACAGTGTTCCCTCATGTTATTCTCACATATGTCATGTACTGAGTTTGATGGTCTCTGAACAGACAACTACATCTTCTCAATGGATTTAAAAACACATACTTATTACAGTTTGAGTATTTAGTCAATAAATTGCAAGAATTAATAGCGTTAGTACGGATGTACTCAAACTTCAGTGCAATTACACACAAACACACACGCATATGCACACAGAAGGGCTGTTGTAATTGGTACTGCAAGCTGTGCAGATGTGAATTCAGTAAGACAGATGCAGGGGTTCAACTCTGGTACCACTGCCTGATTTGCATGAGCTGCTGCTTGCTTGTCAGTCATTAGGACGTGCTCAAACTCACAGCTGAAACAGTCTCCTGACAAGGGAACGCAAGCATCACAAGCATGGTCATGTATGAAAAAAAAAAAAAAAAAGGAATGAGTGCTGCTTGTGTGCCATAGCTTGATTTATACATAAAGCTGTATTGCACCATGAAAAGGCTGGAACGGCCTTGTCATTGTGCCACACGAGACAATACAAGCCCCTACTGCTTGAACAGCCACAGAATTTAATGAAGTGGATATTTCAATTTTTACATGTTTATGAGAAATACTAAATGTGCATGTTCATTCATGCTAAAGGTAAAGCACTAATTTGTGCATATGATACAGGCATCCTGAGGCTTCATGGAATGTTTAAAACATCACTTTACATTTATCTCTACACATTCTATTCTCATTTCCATAACAGTTTACTGCCTTTTGCATGGGTAAGCATTGATGATAAGGGCTGGCATCTAATTTCACTCTCACTAATTAAATGAAAAAAAGTGCAATTTTCAAAATAAGTGTATGTTTAACGTGCAGCAAGAGGGGTAAATGAATAATTCACAAATTTACACATACATATGCACACATCTACTCCAAGTGTGCATCTTTATGTGATTCTGCAAAGCTGCTTATGCATCTGGTTGTCTGAGTTAATTACTGCTCATTTGGCCATTAATGTCAGGGCTGGTAAGAGCAATGGTTTGTTCATATTATCAGTGTGCATATAATAGGGCTGTAAAACTGTGGACTCCCCATACATGCACATGGATCTGGTGTGGATGCCACAAGGGGGGCCCGAGCTGAAATCTGGCTGGTCTCAGAAATGCAAATGTCAAAGGTTGATTTTACCCCCAAAATCCATTTCAAACACATCTTCTGTCTTGAAACTCGTGTACTGAACCTGCACTGCAGGATCAGGAAGGAACCTGACTATCTGTGTCTTTGATTGTTGAAATCAAACCATATGGAAAGCCTCTGATCATTATTTTGCCAAAACCATGCTAGCTGGTACGCTGCAATTTGACACATTCGCTGTAACTTAAATGAACATTTATCTCTTGTGGATGATGGATTGATCAAAGTTACTATTTTTATTAGACTTATTAAACAGCGACAAAAATGAACTGCAGATCAATATTTTTAATCCAAAGGTAGCAAATAATTTGAATGAATAAGTTCTGTCAATCAGTGAACAAAAATTGCAGTATTTAAAAGCAGAAGGTAAAATGCATAAAATAGAATTTTTAAAAGTAAACAAAACCATATATTTTATCTTTGTAAGGAGGGACAGCATGTTTCATTTTTACACTAAGTACAACATAAGTTTAATTTTTTGGTATATATGAATATCACAGGTTGATCACAATATTGCCTTTATTGCTAAAGCATTTATTACCTAAGACAGATATACACTAAATTCCCCCAAAAAAGGGATGCATGTGGTTAGGATTAAGTGCAGTTGACCTTGAAATGATCACTGCCTACGGCACCCTCTGACCACCCAGCAAGACCTAAGAAGAAAGGGAAAGGAGCAAGATGAAAGCTAAGCTAAGCTAACTTGGAACTAAAGCTAAACCACTGAACTCCTGGCCGAAGGCCACATGCCAAAAACTGGACTGGACAAATTGGGACTCTGCCTGACCCTGTAACGATGGAGTACATCTTTACAGAAACCTGTCGCCAAGACATTTTCTCAGATGTCACAGTATGGGTAGACTGTGTTTGACTCAGACAGAATGATGGGACTCCAGCAAAACGAGGGGAGGCAAACTTGGTGTTTACATCAGTGGTGCTTTAGGCTAAAACATAGTCAGATGATTAATGATGTTTTCCGTATGTCTTCAGTCTATAATTTCAGATGCTGAGCTAATTATTACACTATTGTGGTGCTGCTGGTTACTTTCCCTGAGATGCAGATTCATAAAATGAACCAAAGAACTTTTACTTTCTGGGTGTAAATGTATACAGTTATAAACATAACAGCATTGTTTGGATGTATTTTTATTTTATTTTCATTATATTTTAAAGTAATTATTACTATTATTATTTTAAATTATTTGTATATACTCTTTGTGTGTCTGTGTGTGTGTAACAGGATGGGGCTACAAATTACATTTCACTTACCAACCTTGTGCGAAATAATGTATGATTTTTTTTGATTTGTGGCCCCTGATTTATAATATACACTAGATCGGCCCCTGTACACCCACATTTACAGTGTCTCAAATCACATGTAGACATACGACATACACATTAATGGAAATCCACATGCAGTACCTAGAAAAATGATAAAAGGAAGACAAATATATAATGAAATAACACCATAGTCATGTCTGGATTTAAACATTCAGTTTTGATATGTTTGTCTTTGAGAGCCTAATAGCAATTCTCTCATGCTGTGTGCATGTGTATTCATGTACCAGCAAGATGCCTGTACATGTAATTATCAGTGTTGTAGCAGTTACTTGACCATTAGGGCTTCTCTACTGGGAATAGACATTTTTGATATTAATAGTGTGTTAAGTTCAACCTTGTGGATGTTGTTTTCATGCTCTTTTACTGTATTTTTGCCTCAAGGATTCAGTGTTTCCCCTTGTTGAGTGGACAACCTTCTGAGGGGTAATCAATAACTTTGAACTTGTTGAGTAAAATGACTGCGGATCAATAACACTGCTGCCTCGATTCAACCAGCATGATGGTCTCTCCTGCAGAGGGACAAAATAGAAACAGATGGATAGTGCACCAGTCTGCAATACAAAAATTTGTCAAAAGCACAACTGCTAACATGCAATATTTAAGACAGCTTTAGAATGTTAACATACTGTTATGCTATTTTTAATGTTTTATAAATGTCGAGCTACAAGTTACTGAAACCTTTTTTTAGTGGGATTTCAAATAATCTGAATAATTTCTTGTACTTTTTTGGATAATCACCTCAGTTTTCACCAGTTTTTACAAATTATTCTTGTTGTTGTTGTTGTTGTTTACATCAGACATATGGCGTCTCTCAGTTTGATCTGAGATTTTTTACAATAAAAACTAAAGTAGCCTTCCAAAGAATGTCTGCTACCTTTTACATCTAGAAAGGTGACCCTCAGTCAAACTGTTCAAACAACCCACCAAGGCCCAAACTCTCCCTCTCTCTTCTACCAACAGTGAAAAAGATGGAAACAGCAAAAACAGCAATGTGTAAAGGACCAGTGGGGGTGGAGGGTGTTTGAGATCGGTGATGCCAGGGATGATGGGATGCAAATGGATGCATGAAGTGTTTACACATGGCTAATTCCCATCTGTCAATCAACCTGGTGTCTTGGGAGATGGTAAAACCCGTCAGACAAGATGGAAGTGAGGAAAGGAAAAGATGGATAAGAGGAAAAGATGAAGGTAAAGAGTGGGGGACAGAGTTTGTCAGGTAAGAGAATTGGAGGAAACGATGACATTCGGGAATTAGTTTGGGGAGATTGTCTTTCTGTTTTATACTATTATTGTAACATTCTGTTACAACAATACAATCATTGAAACTAAGCAAGTACCATTTCATTTTGAGTGATGGAAAAAAGTGCATGAAGAAAACAACTTCTGAAAGCTTTGAATCATTGGTATTTTTAATGGTGCACTGTTGAACATAATTTGACCTTCATTTGACCTTTCTGTGAACCAATGGTTTTTATTTGTAAGACCTTGATTCACACAAGCAAACAAACCTCCAAGCACATGTCAGAAACATTCGCTTCGGGGAGCTGCCCAGTAAGACCAACGTCTGATCTATTGGCCACAGAGCAGCGTTTCACTGCTGCGCCCATCAGGACATCGATCTTGCCATCACAAGCTCACACAAGGCTGCCTCTCTAACCTTTATGATACTGCCGCACTGCACATTTTTAAACCTTTATTTATTAAAGTGAAGTCATCGACCAAAAATTTCTGTTTACAAAAAATGACTGTATAATAAAAGTATGCAAGTTCAAACATGTATTTTTATAATATTAAATTACAAAAATTTACATTAAGAAAAGGAAACAAAACAAATCAAAAAACATTTTAAACGGCTAAAATATTGGCATCAACATTTATAAAGTCAAAAAACATATATAAACGGTAACACTGAATTCAGAACAAAACCCTCTGCAGACTGACCTGTGTAGTGAGGCTGTAATGATCAAAAATATGCCCAGTAAAGCCCAAGTCATTATATAGCCTGTATTGACTGCTCCCATGATTGCCCAGATATTTGGTCAAGTGCTGCTGATAAAAACATCTTAAAACACTTCAGACAGAACAGAAAAGAGCTGCAAAGTTAGAATCAAGTCTCATCTAGATGCTTTTTTCTTGTTGTTGTTTTTTTTTTTTATTGTTGTCTGGACCCTAGGCCTCTACTATTTGCAGTTTTATGTGTAGAGTCAGTGCACTATTTTCCATCCACCAATTATCTACACCTGCTTATGCTTTGCAGGGTTAAGGAGGACTAGAGCTAATCCCAGCTGACATTGGGTAATCTGCAGGGTTACACCTTGGATGGGTCACCAGTTCATTGCAGGGCTGATACAAAGAAACAAACAACCATTAACACTCACATTCACTCCTACCGGCAATTTAGAGTCACCAATTAACATAACCTGCGTGGGCTGGGTTGTTGGGGAAGTAGCCGTAGGGCTCACAGGAAACACATGCAGACACAAGGAGAACATGCAAACTTGACACAGAAAGGCTGGGTTCAAACCAACATCTCCTTGCTTTGAGGTGACAGTGCTAACGACACCACACATGCTTGCTTCCTGATGTTTGTATTCGTTTGTATTGTGTTTCTCTTCATGTTGACACCATGTGATTTTGATTTGTTGCCTTTTCATCATTCCAGTTTATATTAGACTCCAGGATGACATGTCGAAGCAGATGAATGTTGTACAAAAAACTAACGAAAAACCCAGCAAAAGATGACTGCAGTGTTTAAACTTGTGATGTTGCTGTTTGTTCAGGTGGGCTTTAGACAAAGAGATGACTGCATGATGACACACATCTGGTCAGACAAAGTTTTGTCTTCTATTTTAATGTCTAGACATGAAATAAAAACTTGATCAGTCTTTTCTCATCCTTCAATGACTAAGATAAACTTGCTGAAACACTTGACGTTAAGCTGTTTTCTGCAGCCAAGGACACAGGATGCATTCCTGTATCATTTGGCAATGTGTGATTAGTTTGTCCGACCACAATCCTTGCCGCAGGCTCAGATTCTTTGACAGCTGTTTTCACCACATTTCACTGCTTGCAACAATCAAAAGTGAACTGAAAAGCCACTTTACCTGATGAAGTCATAAAAATTATGACACACACAATTTTAACTAAGCTCTAGGTTTCTGAAAGCAGAACGGAGGCCTTAACAGGACTGGAAAGACAAACAAAAACCTGAAATCAAAATTAAAGGAGAGTCACTCTGTCATATATAGGCTACTTTACTGGTAGAGAGTGTCTGAGAAATGGAGAGAAGCAGGCTGACATGGAGCAGAGGCGTTTGTGTGAGACAGTGAGGAAGGTAAAGAGAGAGCCCATGAACCTAGTGTGCTGATGAGCTGTCATCTTCGTATTATGCAAATGCAAAGCAGCTGGTTCACACAAGGGTCAGCCTGACAGGAAGTCAGTACAGCAGCAGCCAATCATAATGGGTGCTGGCTGTCAGCAGGAAGACAGAAAGTCCATCAGAGACAAGGTTTTTAGAAAGACAAGCTGTAATCTGTAAAGTTTAGTTTTTGCTTTTCTTACAGTGACATAATAGGTTTCTGGAAACTTCCATTTTATTTTGTAGCTTATTTAATGAAAAAGTTTACTAATTTCAGTATTTAGGTACCACTGCTTTAAAATTGCAGGGGATATGATCCATATGAAAGCCAAGAGGAACCATGATTGTGTTCTTTGAAAAGAATCCTTATAATTCAGACCTCAAGAACTCTCAATATCATACGACTACAAGTTTCTCATGACAATGATTAGTTACTGTTAAAACAAGATAATTTTATTTTGATCTAAAGAAAACAGATATTTTTTGTCTTTCAATAACTAATCCAAAGAGAAAACAACTCTTTTTCGAGATCAGGCATAAAGTGTCAAACTTGATGTCAACATTAACTGGAGGCCCTAAAGCTGCTCAGAATCACAAACAGTTTGTTATAAATTTGTTAAATGATCAAAAGTTCCAGAAATATCAAGTGAATGGACCTTGAGTTGAGGTTGTTCTGTCAAATTCATTAGACTTTTAATAGCCATTCCATATAAAGCACGCAATGTCCACCTTTCCAGAGTGAAAGTGTGTTCCTCTGCCTTCTCAACCTTCAACGAGGGCCATCTTTCAACTTCAAAAAACCAAGAAATAAAAAAATAAATGACAGGTGTCTCAGAGGAGTCATGACCTGATTTCTACCATTCCTCCTCCAGGACGGAGCCTATTGAATCCCCCAGTCAGACCCTCCACCTCTGTATCTGAGGTGACTCGCCGAGACCCCACCAGGGTTCTTCAGAATGATGAAGGTCTCTCTGATCTTACTAATTGATCCACAACTGGGAATAGACATGAATCCAGATAGCTCTTTTTCCTTTTTTTCCCCATCCTTCTCCATTTAAAGTGGTAGAGTTTTGCTTGTGGTATGGGTTAATATGTGTGTGTTTTTATGTAGATGTAAAAGAGAACATTTGTTACATGCATGCAGTTGGTCATAAAAAAGTCTTTACTGTATTATTTAAACAATCAGTTTCTCTTCCCTCTTTCTCTTGCTCAGGTTGTACAGTACCAATGTTTTGTTAAACTTGCCAGAGCCACACACTTTAAAATTCCACTTTTACTTTTCTTTGTTCGATACTCCAGTAGGCCTGTTTCTCAATATAAAAACACAAGATATACGTAGCTTCATGCTACACCATAACAATTGTTACCATAGCATTGAACTCCATGACCATTTTTCTCAGAAAGTCTGTTGGTCTATGATATGTAATAAACAAAAATGCATTGAATTGACTTTGTGTTGTTTCCACAGTTTTATCAGTGCATCACATGTTTTTACTTACAGGGACCACAGGGCAGAAGCAGCCCCGGGGCTTTTCACTATAAACACTGTAAACAGGGAGCATTTGTGTTGCTGCAGGAGGTATAAATATATCATTATGCCGTGAGACTCTTTTCAAGTCAATCGCACATTTACGTGTTTGTTGTCTACATTATTCACAGGGCGAATGATGTACTCTTGTACTGGTGTGTACTGTTGTTTGCATGAATATCAACTTGTTGTCATCCCCAAGTTGTCATTTACTGTTCTTTTTGTCACACACCTTTTCATACAGCATCTCACACAGGCACACAAGGTATTTTTTAATCATCTGTGTCAGGCTGCCAGACATACTTCCAAAAAGACTTTCTGACACGTTGTTAATATTGTGCACCAAGACTACTTTTATGCTTGAGAAAAGATGGTGGTTTTGGTTAAATTAAAAAGTCAACATCTACTTTTGGTTTTACATTGGTTATAAAACCTGATCTTCTATGCAAAAGTTCTGTTTCACGGTTGTTGCTAATTGTTGTAGCCAACTGTCAGTTAACTTAAGTTACTGAAGTAACTAGAAAATCCAGGGTTATTTAACAGTAGGCTATACGACAAGGATTTCTGCAGTGGTTTAAAGAGAAAAAAAAATTGAAAGGATGAAAGACTGTTGCCACGTACTTATCTTAACTTTCTAGTTTTTGTTTTTCAGTGGCTTTAACACCAGCCATGTCAGAGGAGGTGGTGGATAATGTGTGTGTATAGCCCATTGCCAAAGTGGACTGCTGACTGTGGGCTCCCTGTGAATGAATGCACCTGGATAACTTGGCAGTAGCCAGGTGAAACTGCACAGTAAGTATATATACAATACAGTCCATAACTATTAGCACGGGCACATCTTTTGTCATTTAGTTCAGCACACTGGACTTGAAATTAAATAATAACTGAGATTAAAGTGCTAACTTTGAACTTCACTGCACTTCACATAACTCAAATTAAGAGGGTCAGTGCTTAAACAGCAAAGTAATAATTTAATTTCAAAGCCAATGTCCTAAATTACAGAATAAATGCAACAAAGGAAGAGTCATTGTTCAAACTGTGATAAAGTCCATCACTATCCCTAAAACTTTGATGGTGTGGACAAATATGGCCCAACCTAAATACAGAAAGTGTGAATGGGAGTTTCTGTAGTTTATCTTTTCTTATTCATTTATTTATTTTAAATTTCTGATCTGCTTGCTTGCACCAACATATTGCAGTCCCTGTATGCCATGTCCACCTGTCCCAGCCTGGAGCTGTATACCAGCTCTCAGGCGGCTGAGCTGCATATGAAAAGTACATAATAAGATTGCCACTTCACTAAAACATCTGTTTCATTCAAAACATTCTGTTCTTCTTCAGAGTTTCCATATGACCAGAAAACTAGGTTTAAAAGACAACAAATAAATATGTTTTGGTTGGTGAGAGGAGCTCAGCTCTGCTGCTGTGTGTTGGGGCACTTTCTGCACCTCTAACTCTACCTACTAAGAGTGCTCATGAGTTTGTCTGGCACTGGAAAGCATGGTTTATTTCATGAGTCTAGAGAACTGAAAAGTGAAGCGGATACAGCTGTTGGCCTCACTGGCAATCAACACATTTCTTAACTGACTATAAAACACAAATGAAGCTGGGACTTTATTCTCCAAGTTGTCACTGAAAAATGAATTAACATAATTTACTGCAGCATTGTGTTGTTGGATTATATTTCCCAGTGGTAGCATGCAGCATTATCGTTCTTGAGAGTGAACACTGTATACATAGTGTAATATTTTTCTTGTATAAATAATGGTTGCTGTCTCCACTGTATCCTGTGTACATAATGCTATTATTTGGCTTAAAATTGATAAGGGTGAGAAATAGTTTCACCGTAGATTATTGTTCAGCTTCAGCAGTAAGGAAAACATAACTCCTCAAAAAGACAATTCTTTCTCAGAACATACTACTACCATTTGCCTTGCTGGAGCACAGAGGACAAAGACCCCTCCACCCCCCACCCCACATCCACCAGTGTATTTCCGAAAAAAGTCCCTCATTCTATTTCATTCTTCAGTGCCAACCGGTGTTGCTCGATCAGCATCCTGAATCAAGAAGATTTGTGTCTCCCTCCAGCACATGCCTCCATTCTCCAGGAACCTTCCCTTCATCCATCAATGTATAACGTTGTACATTATTTGTACCTGGCTCTTTCACACTAGAATTGGTCAATTTTACAAAGGTAGTTTTGCAGTGCCCGGTAGGCCTTTTTTATATCTTGAGAAGAGCACATCCAAAGCGGATTAGCTGAAGCTGGCACTTTACAGCTTTCATATTGCTAAGTAAACCTTGCTGACTTTACAGTCAACTGTTGGAGTAGCTAGTTTGCTGACTAGCTATAAGAAGGCATACGGTGACTGCAAGCAGCTTTGACTGGATTTGTTTTTGTGTTGTTGTGTGAAGTGGGTGGGCTGAACTATGCAAGCGAATGAATAAGTGTTTGTTATTACTGTAAAAAAAATTTACTTCTTGTTAACCCCATTAATCTGAAGAAATTTGTCGGTCGTGATTCACTTTGTTTTTCTTAACCTACTCTAGCAGTCAGCATCTAGTGTCATGCATCATTGATTCAAGAGAACCTTGAGTTTCAGCCTTGTCAATTTTAAAGTCTGAATTTTGCATTTATTTTGTTTGAGAGTGGATTAACTTAACCCTAAACATAACTCTAGACGACCCTAAGCAAGTTAGCTTAATTATATTAAAACATTATCCCAGGCAAAAAAATACATGTATGATACCACTGACAAGCTGAGGAACTGCAGCTTACATGACTTTTTAAAGCATGTTGATAGCATGAGTTATTAAGCTTTAAAAACAATGGAAATTTTTAGCTGCTGCTAGCTCTTTAAGTAATTGAGAGTTAACTGGTGAGATACCCTGGAGGGAGATTTCTATGCAGTCATCTTAAATATCAAACCTGTTTAGATACTGGAACATTATTTTATCCTACAATATCTGACAGTTTGATATTGTGAGTCAATGACAATGACATATTTCTCACCGTCCTTAAAACTGCCTATCAATGTCTTGTCATGTAAAACCCTCAATCAGTTATTTAGCTTTTTATGTTATGCAAGGATTTGAATAGAAAAGGTCTAGCCGATATGCACACAGCCCAGGAGATGGCCTGACAACCAGGTATTCCAATGGGATCCCCCTGTGAGCCCACTGTTAAAAAAATGATCTTGAATCGTCATGTCACTATTTACATATATTCACATAAAAAAACTGAGAGAAAAATCATGGTTGAAAATGTGAAAGAAATGTATGTAGGGATGCATTTAGAAACACCACCTTCAAATATATATGCTTACAACCGAGTCAATTAACGAGTAGCATAGGACCTTGAAGTACTAATTATTTGGTCTTTTTTGTGGTATTTCAGTCATCAGCAAACTTCTCCATACGAACACAGGGCTTTAAACAAAGGTAGTCATATATTTATTGTGTAGCAGAATCTATTAAAAGTTGGTACTTTGAGAAACTAGTAAAGAATGTCTACCTCAAGCTATGTATAAAAGGATAGCTCACTTCAGAAGAAACACCTGTCTTCTCCTCTTCTTAAAGAATGCAGCATCTGGTGAGTTAGCTGTAAAGTTTGAAAGCACATCATGATCTCTATTTCATAGTTTTAAAGAAAGAACAACGCAGGAATCTATGTAATGTCACGAGATGTTTTTTGTCACATACATAAAAAATCTGTCATATATTATAATGCGGACATACACAAATATTAAGACATACATGCAGACTATACTGTCCCTGCATCAGATATGTATTGCACATGATTACACACACACATGCTACGCATCAAAGGGGATTCAGGCTAATTTACTTTTCAGCTCAAGCAGCTCAGATGATTGACAAGATATACAGTTTTATGGAAAGATACCAACAGGGACGATGTATAAATGATACATACATATGTGGGAGGATGAGAGCCAAGACAGAGAAGGACGATGAGTGCATGTGTGAGAGAATGTGGGGGCAGTGATCTACAAAAAGGTGTTGGTGGATGAATATGTAAAATGAAGCGAAGTTAAAAAAAGGAAATGAGAGAACGAAACGGGATGAAAAATTCAGCCAAATCTATTTTAGAAATATGCTACAATACGTGGGAAAAGAGAAAGAGAAAGCTGTGCTGATAGACATGAAAGGCAGCAACTATTGTATAGACGTGTTTAAAATTGCATGACGGGGCTGCAGAGGATTTCAAAAGAATTCAAATGCAGGGTTCAGTCAGAGTTTAAATTAGAATACCGAACCGCCGCTCATCTTACTCTTTGTCTACTCAGTAGGAGCTATGGTGAAATGCAAGGAAACTACAGTCTATATTCATCCTATGTTCCTCCAGAGACCTGTTGATGAAAGAAAATGAATTTTCTTTGTTCATAAATCTGAAATATATTTTTTTTCAGATAGTGGTTTTATCTCCAACAGTCTCTGTCTGCTACTGGACTCTACATGCAGTACTCTTTTTAAATAGCATGCACACTTTGCCCATTTTACAACTCTTAAGAATGAAAGCAGCCAAAACCGTTACCGCCATCGTTTTGACTTCAGTTAACGGCAAGTTTGCTAAAAGACTTGCCTTTCTCCATGGACTGAGTTGTTGCCTTTAAGAAGCTTGTTCTTGCTCCTCCTGCCTCGAATCCATTTACACCACTGACCACATATTTCTACTTGGATTGCTCAGACACTGACCACACACAAAGGGCTTTAGGTAGTCACCAGTTGAGCTACCTGTTGCACGCTTCCTCTGCATCGTTGACAGCATTGGTGAGATCACTACTGCAGCATCAACCGGTTGCTCAGATGTTCTCTCCATGAAAGTCTGCTTTTGAGATGATGCTGGCACCACCTGTTGAAGAAGATGCATCATGTCTTTAGTGTCTACGTCGTCTACTGCTCTTAGTCAGTATCAACTTTCCAAAAGTGATGGTTGTGGTAGCTGATTCAAGGTGTTGTGTTTGTTGCAGTGTGAGTGATGTCCCTGAGCACTGTGTGATCATGCAGCGTTGGACGGGAATTTACAGTCACCTGGATCAAAGACCAAGATTATCTCGTGGTTGCTCTCATCCTAGCCGAGGGACATTTGGACCCATCTCCTCCGTGACTCAGCGCTTCAAATGGCTGGTAGAGGATGAAACTCAGTTGAGCTGTCATTGCAACTGTTTAAACGCAGAGGAGAGAGAAGATACCTTGAGAGGAGGAGAGAGCTAGCAGAGCCCAGCAACAGCTGGAAAGTGCTTGGAGAAAGCTGATGACACAGAAATAACTCCTTGATGGAAGGACAATACCAGTGACAATACCATCTTTTTTCAGCCCGATGTTGATTAATCAGAACAGTTAGCCTACTACTTCCATAATATTGATCCTTGTGTGTGTGTAGTGTTACTTTTCATGTTGTTCATTTTCTTTATGCTGCTTTGATTACAAGCGAAACACATTTCTGTAAATTATTCCACCTTCTCTTCCACAACTGCCTGATCCCATGTTGGTACAGTGAAATCAACCTGGCAAGGATGTTTCTGCCATAATAAAGCGAAAAGCGTTAATTCTATTCCCATGACTGATATGTTCAGCATAATGCTGTCAGAAACAAATATTGCGGGACAAAATAACGTTCACATTTTTGTCTTCCAGCAGGAATTAGACAGTTTGTAATCCTGGCTGAATAGTAGATGCTTAGCGGATTTGCCTTTTTTCATTCAGTCCAAGGGGAAGTCTCCAGTCCAACTGAGGACGATCACAGTGACACTATGCTATATGTTGCCACACCACTGACTTGGACCTTTTGAAACTGCCCCCATTGGGCCGAGCCTCCATTTAGTTTTGACAGAGAGGACTGAGTGGGGATTTCACAGTTTTCTGGCATCCATCCTATAATGCAGTCTTAGGAAGCATGGCAACGCGACTCTGCAGAGTGAATGGACAGAACACTGAGGCTGAGTTATTCTCTCCAGTTTTGCAAAGGTCCTCCTCAATTTGTAGCTGTCAAGGAGGCAAATCTATATACCCGGGAGAAGATAGTGTCTCAACGGAGATCCATGGCCTGTTACAAAAATAGGCATGTCTAAAAGACAAAGGGGGTTTTACACCACATACTCTCTTGCTCCCAAGAGAACAGGAGGTTTCAGGCTCATTCTGGATCTCTGTGCCCTGGATCAACATATTGTCAAGCACAGGGCAACTCTGCTGGAACTCAGAAAGACAGATCTACAGCAGGCAGTTTGTGAACTGCAGTGGGGGAATTTGGTGACAGCAGTGACTGCCATGCAGGAGCTGGGGTTCATGGTGGTGACTCTCCCAGTTGTTCCACAGGGTCTGCTGCACATTTGCTGCTACCAGTAGCGGTTTGCCAGTTTCTACTTGGACGCCAAGAAGCACTAGCTTTACTTGTTGTCCATTTCCCCCCATCAGTGCAGTATGACCTGTAGTATTGCAAGTCCTCGGGGCACTTGCACTGACAAGTTCATGCAGGGGCCATTTTCTTTCAACAGAGCTACAACTGCCAACTGTATCACCAGAAAATCAACTCATGGACAAGAGGCTAGCTAACTAAACCAGCTAACGTTATAGCTCAGCTGAGGATGGTATGTTTACATCCTATACTGTCAAAAGCATGAACCTCTTGTCCATGGATAGATTCACACTTCTGTGCTGGGATATGATTGACAGGTGCAGAAAGAGAATAATTCCCAAATGAAACTACTCACATCAAGGTATGTGTATTATCTAGAGGAAATGGGTTATGCTTCTGGAGAGAGACATTTAGTAAACTTTATAAATATACTTTTTAGATTTTTGAGCACCACAAGCTGAGTGCCATCTAAATCTATTATATTTGACAGAAGGAAAAGATCTTAAGACTTATTCCTAAAACACAGCAACTGACATTGAAACAATCAAGGTAAGAAGCAAAATATGTATTTTTGATTGTGGGGTGATCCATCACTTTATGTGTGAATGACAAAAGGTAAAGTGAGAGCAACAGCTGAGCAACATAGTATATAAATGGGTGTAAGCAAAACAGAAAAGAGAAACAGTGAGAGGGAAACAGCACACCTTAATTTCCTCATTGATTAACCCTGCTAATGTGCTAATCTAGCCTGGTATGCTTTCTCTCTGCAACACCAGCCTCATCAAGAGCCAATTAGCTCCTCCGCAGCCCACAGCCATCCATCATAACGGGGATAGACACACTCATCTTTTCTCTTTAATGCTGCAACACACAACAGTACCCTGCAGTCAATACGTTTTCCCATGCGGAACTACAGTAGAATCGTGGCCTTCCTACAATCGATAGGCCATTGAAATTGGTATTAGATAAGAATATATACTTATTCGTAAGCAGACAAAAAGAGATATGTGAATGAAAAAGCTAAACAGAGATTGTAGCTAAAACTTACATTTTATAAAGTGTGCACTAGTTTTTTTTTAAAAAAAGCCCAATATTTGGTATCTAGTCATTAAGGACCCCTTTAGTCAGCTGTCAAAATTTCTGCATTCACATGTGTGTGGTAATATTCTTTCTGCAGACATAATCACTTTTGTCAAGTTAGATGGAGTGAAAAAACCTGAGGTTTGTTTATGCTTATAAGATAGTGAAGAGGGACTTTTTTTTAACTCTAATGGCCATCAAAATTGGAAAATTTATTGTTTAAGTCCCCCCCCTACACTTTTGCCTCGAGAAAGTACTTGCAATACTACTTGAACAAAGTTTTGGGAGAAGTTTTTTTTTTTTTTTTAAAGTGTGCATCCAGTGTGGGCTGAACATTCATACTTTTGTATTTTCTATTTTTTCACCTGCAAGGTGGTTTCAGCATGACCAGAGTTTATCGTCTTTTTTTTTCTTTTTTAAATATAAGGTCACGAAACAATTCAGAAATAATGAGAAAAAAATGTCCCTCAGTAGCCCTTGTTCCATAGCTCTGTCTCATTGTAAAGTCTAATTAAACCTCAGGTCTCCATAGTAATGGGTCCAGAGAAACCAACTAACTTTCTGATGAAACATGGCAACATTACTTGTAATTTCACTGCTTATTGCTTATAGTAGTTCTGTTTGCTTGATTTAAGTCTGCATAATGCATTTATATGCAGTTTTTGACCAGGTGATTGAAAGCTAAGCTCAGAAGAAACAACAGAACACTGTAATTAAATGTAGTTAACTATGCTTTTAGTTTTAAGTCTTACATCATTATTTCACATTTAATCTATGTTATGTAAGATTTTACATCTGTAAGTTCATCCAAACAAAAGCATAACTTCTCCTTATGATAAGAGAACATTTTACTATAGATTCTATTAAACGCAATGGTTTGTCTTTGATGGTGATGAGTGTCATACAGTATAGGTGTTCACCTGCTTAAGCTCCTCTCAGTTACTTTCTGATGGTGTGATAACGACAGTAATGGCCACGACCAAAGCCAATTCATTATGTATTATAGGATGTTATTGTGTTAAGTGGAACCTTGTCTGTGCAGAACTGCAGCTGCTTTCACTGATGGTTATTAATATTTACTCTAATGACATATATGAGATAAAGTTTTACAAACAGTAATTCTTCCAAAGGATCTGCCCTATTGGGAAACCACCTTTTTTTTGGGATATCAAGCCATGGTTATAAGAATAAAAGTCACGTGTTAAGGGTGTGAACCTTTTTTACTTAAAAGGAAAAAAATAGAGCAGTTTTATCAATAGATATAGAATATTAGGTTATGCTGTTTAACAGGTGTATCCATGTTTAAGATCTTTCCTCATGAAAGAATTTGCTCATTGAACATTTGTGCATACATTCCTCATTCATTCTGGCTTTTACAGCTTCATAAAATCAGAGCAGATTTGTATGCCATATTAAATGAATTTGGACAGTGATATATGAAACATTTTAAATAACCTCTGATGTTATGGGGCTGTGAGGGTGCACTGATCTGTTAAGGTATTGCTCCTTTCATACATTACCATACTGCATCTAAACAAATCTTCTATCACAGCCACACACCATCTGTCACTTCAACTGCTGCTGCACACTGAAGACAAAATTATCAAGTAAAGAGGCTGCACACACTTGGTATTAAAATCTGTGCTGGGTGATCCAATCTCGAGAAAAACAGCTCCAAGTACAACACTTCATGCATCTTGAATGACCACTTATGATCAGATCCCAACTTCTTCGCTTCCAATATGCATATAAAGACGACATAAAGATATGTAATTAATTTGGAGTATGGGGTCATAGTCAAAAGAGTACAAAGCAACTCTCTCCAACTACTGATGAATTTTATTTCATTTTTTTCTTGCATTCATGTAAGTAATTGAATGTGAAAAAATTGTCAAAGTCTGACAGGTTGCCAAGCTATGACAAGGCTACAATATATAATGCACCACCATGTTCACGCCTATGGAGGATTTATCCTGTAAGGTGAATGAAATGTCCTCAGAAAGTGGGAGGGTTCACTCATAAACTCAGGGCCTGAGAACATGCAAGCTCCACACCCAAAGGATTCAGGAGAAAACTGGTGCAGAAGTGAAACCATCAACTTCTTACTGTGGGAAACTGCACCAACCACTGAAAGCCCTGATGTTGTCTGAATTCAAATGAAAACTTTTTTAAAATGAATAATCAAAACACATATTCCAAGGAAAGTTATTTCTCTGGAGTCCATTTAGGTGAATTTAAACAGGTTGAAGTGTTCCTCAGATTTTAAAAGGGCCGTTCTCCTGTGTGTGTACGACATGCACTGGACTGAAACTTGGGAGTAATTGGATAGCAGAGGGTTTCTAAGGAGTTTCAGTGTAATTTCTAATCAGCAACAGACTCTTGAAAGATGGTCTCAGAAGTGTCCAGGTGGGCTCTTGAAAGTACATTTTCATGAGACCAACACAAAATTGTCTGAGGAGCTTTTGCACTGATTCATGAGTGTAGGATTTTAAGATCATTTTGCTCTCTCTGTAAGAGGTGTCGATTATTTCCACGTCTTAGAATCTTACTTTTCATCCTCTTGTCAATCTCAATCCAAGATACCAAGTTGCCATAAATGATACAAATTTGCAAATATATTAATGTTTTATCTTTGTGTTACATCTATACCTGTAACACAACTGTATACTATGGTGACACAAACTATCCATTTTAATAGAGCAAAGTTGTAAATGATTCAATGAGCATCTATCCCTGCTGCAAATAAAGATAAGCGCCACAGGAAACAAAACTAAAATAACATGATTCCTGGCAAAAATGATGTACTTTTGGCAGATAAGACAGATATTTCTAGTTTAAACACACCTTGGTATGATTAATACTGAGAAAGGTTATCAATACAATGTGTCTCTTCTTAATTTTGATTAAGATGGAAGATATCTGAAAGGTTCTCAAAGTTGATCTTGCAAAGCCCAAAGAAATAAGTGGTTTTGTAGCCTTGAAAAAAAATTATATATCAATAATAATAATAGAAAAATCCATGAGCTGTCGATGAAAGTGGTTCATACTCTTAGGACTATTACCATATACATAGCCCAAACATAAACCATAAAATATAATTGGCATTTCTTTATGGAAAAAAAACCAGGTACATTGATCTAAGACAGACCAACTTGCCTGCATGACATAAACAAGTGCTCAATGGTAGGGTTGTCTTATCTTTAGCAAGCAGATGGGATTCAGCAAAAGTAAATGGAACTTTTACTGGGTTATAAGAAAGTTGCTCAAGTGCTAATTTCCTATACCTTTACAATACAACAACCCCTGAGAACCCTTGATAATTGATTCTTATTCACTGCATAGTCTAAGTTGTCTTAAATAACCTCGTATTATGAACAGTGAGTTCTTTGCATACCACATATACAACATTTACATTTGCTTACAGTCTAAAATCTCTAGTGTGTGCACAGCCCTAACTTCTTTGCAGCTGTTGCATTTTGTCCTGGTCCTTCTTTAAACCTCTCCTTTTTCCTGGCCTGTTTAATTTTTAGAGTTTAAGGCACAAAACAGAAAATAACAAAAGGCATCCCTCGAGTGAGACTGCTGAATTAGCAAGTTCCTTTACCTATGGCAAAAAGCTGTAAATGACTGTGTAAACTCTTGTGAAGTGCCTGTTTACCTGCCATTGTCTCTAGGGCACTGTCAAATCTAATCCGGCCTGAGCCTCGCCTGACGTGTTCCTCCTTTAAGTTGACTGCATGCAAATGAGTTTTGCTTCAAAGCAGATGGAGGCTGAATGGGAAGTCTGCAGAAACTAGTGCAGGCAAATGCACAAGCGAGCCAACAATTAGTAAAGTCTACATAAACACAACTACTGGTTTTATATTTGTGATATTAGAAATATTCAATCAACTGTGATTGAACAAGCTGTCCATAATGATACTCTTTAAGGCACTGCAGCCTGTTTGGAAAGGTCACATTAGACATCATGGTACAGTCTTTTGAGTTTTTTACCAGCCAAAATGATGGAGTTCCTCTACCAGAATTGTATTTGTGTTACTCTAAACAAGACTTAATCTACAATCTAATTTCTCAGATGTAACATTAGCAAAGTAGCATCCAATATCCTTAAATATCCTCTGTCCCACCACAGACTCAGTTGCTTCATTTGCAACCTAATTCACTGCAGGTATTGTTACTTTACTCCTGCTAGAAGTAATGTTTTCATTGCTTAACATGTTTTTCACTCGGGAAATAGTGTGGAATTGGATGCTGCAAGTGGGAGAGAGAAGACTAATCTAGAAATGGATGTTTATCGACAAGCTCTCAGTGTTGTAGAAGAGCAGCTGCTGCCAACCGGAGAATCCACACAGAACATTATTGGCCATGCTTCTCTCACACACATACGCGGAACAGCACACGCATCTGAGGCCGTTCGCCAGCTGTCGTGTGCCCAAACATGCGCCGATTTATCATCAAGATAAATGTGAGTTTTCCTGGACTGTCGTCAACCTGTCACCCCAACAAGACAGAGCCCAGGGAAGTGATATCATTATTGAGTATCAGCTTGACTCACAGCAGAAGTGTTCACCGCGGGGGGAAACCGGAGTCTTCGCTGTCCTCTGTCATGCCTGTGGAACAGTGGAGATCAGAGGAAATACAGGAGTTTGATGGACAGTCTGATGAAGTAGTCCTGCCTTGGGTTTCTAATGGAGATGTCCATCTGCTGCTTTATGCAAAGTACTCCCTCAAAAAGCAGCGGGAGACAGGGTTTGAGTTAGTAGGTAAAGTGCTGCTCAGGAAAAGAAAATGGAGAATGTCGGGTTTGAATATTGTTTTCAGACTGACAAAGCTGCCATTGTCACTGATGTTTCAAGTGAGTAAAGTTCTATAGAATAAATGAACCTTCTTGTAATTTACTTTTTATTCATTTCATAAAGCTTTCCAGTTCAACTCAGTGTTGAGGCAGAAGTAGGTATATTTATGGAGAAAACATCCTCCCTGTCTTTGAAAAAGTTTAAGTGATGTATGGGACACAGTTATGCATGAAAGATGAAAACGACTTCAAGTGTAAAAATGCCAGGCCTTCTATAGACACATACCATGACTCTGTATAAATAAAGATGGGCAGGTCCATGAATCACTTGAGTATAGAACCTCAGCTCTGTCCCTTTTATTCCCCACAGCCTTGACGAACAGCAATAACAGCTGCAAGACAGTGATCAATCTGCATTACATTTACAAACTACTAAAACAACACTCACCTTTTCTCCTTGCTGCACAGCTATTGCACTGTGGCTGGTGCCCGGAGCCGAGCAGAGAAAGCATTAAACTGAAAGGTCAGCCCTCAGTTATTAGGCATGGCGCTGTTTGCTAATAGCTTTGCCAGGAGAGACAGCTATTGATCAGGACCTGTCCCTGCTCCAACAGTGAAGAATACACACATTTTGTTTGTTCTTTCTAATTGAGCAGGGTTCACCTTGTGGGAAGTCCTCTTGAATGTGTACGGACACACACTTTTTAAAACGCAGCTGCATCCCACAAATCTGTGTGCATTGACAAACAAATATACCCACATACCACAGCGACCACATTGACACTTACCTCAACTGTAACAGATGTAATATCATCATGGTCTTTGTGTGTATTGGATTAGAGGGGCTTCAGTCAGTGCCACTGTCCTATCAAAGTATGTTTGTCTATGTAGGTGTGTGTCCACTCGGGCTGGGAGATTAAACGATTTCAGTAGGGGATCATGACAAAATTTACATTCATAACAAAGATAAGCTTTGGATAGTTTTACTCAATATGGAGAAATCTAACAGCCTTTCGCAAAGCAGAAATCATCCTAACAACTGCCAAGCAGTCTGCAGTTCCCACATCAAGTACATATAAATTTTTTCCTGTAAAAACATTGTTTGAGCCACCCGTTATAAAAGTGAATGTGAGTGTGGATGTCCTCGAGACAAGAGGAAAAATAATGAGTGAAACAGAGAGGCACAGAAGTGACTTTTCTGCCTTCTGTGTCGCCGCCTGTTAGCACAGCGAAGGTGAGCCGCTGAGTTCCTCTCACACAGACAGTGGACAGCAGGTCAGAGGGGAGCCCACAGCAGAGGGAATGAAACAGACCTTCAGCTGTATTTCACTGGAGTCAGTGATGACAGCGCTTGTGATCTGTAAGTGCAACAAAAGGGAGATAGTACAATGAATTTATCAAAGACCTGAACAAGCAGAGCACAAACCTCTCTGCTGCTCTTCGGGCATAAACAGGCTTGCGCTTGTTATGGTCATAAAGTTCTGGAAGTTAACTCACGTTATTCCCCAAAGCTGAGAACATTGTTGACAACAAAGGTAACATAACATCAAATTAACGGACGTGGTTTGGGGTTTGGATATCCCAGAAGTGACCAGATGGTCTGTAAAAAGAAGCCGTTGGTTGGTGCCATCCAAGATGGAAAACATAACATAACTTTTACACAACCTAAAAATATACTCTCCCAGTGACCACACCATGGTCTTCATAAGTTACAAGACAAATTAAACAAGTTAAGATTTTTTATTTAGAATTTCTCCAATATATCCTTTTATCATAAAATGTATTCCATTTACAGCTATTTTTTGAAAATATGTTTTTTTATGGTAATAAACTATATTCTACGGTTTTAACTGTCCTCTAACTACTGAATTGGGTTGCTTATTCATGCATCAGTGATTATCAAGATACACTTTCAATTGAGAACCTAATCAAAGTACATATTGTAATAAATAGTAATATTGATGAATTTGGAGAGAGTGGCTTTAGTGGCATAATCTCTCTGTGGTGACAACTGTAAAAACAGATCTAAAAAAACTCAAAGGCATTCAAAAAATCCTCTGTAGTCCTTGTGGTGATCCAGTTCTTTTAACATTTGAGGTAATAAACCCCATGTATTATGTAAAAAAAAGTGCTGTAAGCTGTGAATATTTAATCAAATAGTTTGGCAAGGATTTTTCATGTATATTCATAATTTTTCTGATAGTCATAAAGCTCTGCAAGATATATCATTAAGCAATTGTACAACAGAGAAAACTGATGCTGCACTTCATGTGAAACATTTCCTTTGAACAGGGCTTTTCCAGTGTAACAAGAGGATTTACAAGACCAACAAACAAAGGCTGGCATATGCTTGTGAGGGACAAAGGCAGTTGGGAAAGTACCCAAGCATCAAACCTGTAAGTATGATCCAGCATGCAATGCACCCTGTTAAGGCTGCACTTTTACTGCAGGATATTTTATCTTTGCCTTACAGAGAAGCTACAGGAAGAAGACTTGACTTGTATGTGCTCTTGCAGCAAAGACATCAATAAAATGATAATAATTCCAAATAGATTACCAGTCAATTTGCTAATAACAACAAAATATATAATGGCACAAACTGGGCTTGTACAAATATAATGGTCAAATTTGGAGCCTAATATAAGATGTAGATGAAGTGAGGGAGCAAAAGGGAAGCTTGAGTTTCCTTTAATTCCTGAAATGCTTGTGAGAAGCCTCTTATCTCCAGCCACGAGGCATGTGATGAATTGCTGCAGTTCCAATAAAGCCTTTGTTTCGTGGGAGGTCAATAACTCATCTATGATCACTCAGTGTGACCACTGTGATGCACTCTGATCAAGAGAGTTAAGACTCGCGGAGATCAACTACAAATCTTTCATCTCCATGCGTAGTGACACAACCTTAAAACAAATCTTCAACAGCTTGATGCCTTTCACGCAGCTTCTTTACCGATACAGTGCCCAGGCGAGGAACGTTCTATAGGGTAGCTGCTCCACACATAAATCATTTTGTAATTATGCATTGTATGCAAGGCCCTGGCATGTTGACAAATTAAGCAATCTAGAGAGGCGACTGTATGCAGGGGGCTTCAATGAACCTCTAACAGATAAGTTTCTCAGTGCAAGTTTCCTGCTCATAACATTCACAGTCTTCACTTCTCACTCCGTCTCATCGCTGAATTGGGCTCCCTTGGACTTCTTTCCCAAAATAAAGTTGAAGCTGATGGGTTTAGAGTGAATTACAGATGGTGCTTGACGTACTTACAGAATGGGACGACCAGAGAGCGTTTTAAGCATAGAGGGAGTGCCAAGAACAGTGTATCACTGCACAAGGGAACTATTTTTGAATGTGCCCTAAATTGAGCACAGTTTTTATAGATTGCAATTACTGAACTTTTTAATCACATCTCATATGTATAACTGACAAAATAATAAAGCCTAAATATCCAGCCACTAGTTTCTCACAGCTTTTTACAAAAGCTCTTTGAAATCTTTGTGTAATAGAGCTTACACCCATAACACCTGTAAGTGCAGATACCATCACACCAGACCAAAACTGATAAAGCTCTGTGTACTCTTAACTCTAACACAGCCTCCTGAAATCCAGTGTTGAGAGAGTGTGGGGTAAGAGGGGTTTAAAACTGTTCAACCAATACAACATCAAAGTTATCCACTATAAGTTTCTGCCTCCCTCAACACCCCAATGCCAACTCCCAAAACTGAAACATGCATGTTATAATGGACATAAGAAGCATTTGAATGATGCTCACAGTCTCTGGAACAATGTTCAATATTCACGGAAGTATCACATCTTGTAATTTCACATATTATATCTCATTACTTCTAGTTAAAATCAAGCCCTGCATGTGTCATCCTTCATATCAAAAATATTTGGCTCATTCAGGGCCTGAAAGAAACTGGAAGCCGTAAAAAGATTCAAAGCGGATTGGTGACATGAAAGACAATATTAAGCAGGCAAGTCTCCAAGTTTTCTAATGAGTCATTAAAAATCACATTTATTTTAATGCACAGCCTGTCTTTATTTATGATAAATCACAGAGATAATGAAACAAACAAAATTAAATTGATCACATACAGAAAGTATAAACCTTGGTTGCATAATAAGTTCTGACACAGCCAGCTATCTAGTATTAGGATTGATTTGATATTTACTGTCAAAGCAATGGACAGCATCACATTAGGGATAAATAAGACAGAAGAAAAAGTTTGGAAGGAGAGTGAAAGTGAAGTAGAGAGAAAGTACAGAGAGAGAGCAGAGGCAGCACTGTGGAGCTGATTAGGATTGACTCCCCCACACTGCAGACACTTTAATAACTGTTCTTTATGTTATAATAACACAGGGCTGCCCTGCTATGGACGGTTTCAATTTCTCCTCCAGTGTCCATCATGTGCTAGGCAGACCAAGGGCTTGTGTGGCCTAATCGCAGACAGAGTCAGATTGCCCTTAGCGTGGCTTCGTTGGCTGTTAATGAGGCCATTTTCCTGGAGCGAGCACCACTCAGGGGGAACTAATCTCTGAGTGGTGTGAAGTGCAGGGTGCAGATGGGGCAGAGAAAGGCACTGAGCATGAAAATAGCTGCAAGACCACTTGTTTTTTAAATCTTTTTTTTTTTTTTTTTGCTGTCTTTAAGGGGATCTGAGGAATGTAGATAACACGCACAGAACTGTGAAAGTTTCACTCCTGCAGCCTGAAGCCACAGGCTGGTGTCATGATTAATTTATCAGAGCGTGATGTACATAAAACCTCAAAGAAATTCTGTGATATGTAAAAACAAGAACATACATTAATTACATGATATTGTTAAAATCAGTTTTGACATTGTATTTAAGTATTCCAGTCTTGCAGATACTTAAAATATGTTCATTTGGCCTCTAATTTGGTAAGACACAAGTGAAAAATATCATCATGTTGAAAGTCCTCATGTGTCCTATTGATTAGTAGCTGAATGACAAGAGGGTGGCTTTTATCTACAGCAATATGAGCCTGTTAGAGGACACATGCAAAGAGAGGACAGGACAAAGAATAAATTACAAAAAAGTTGGTGTGTTGCAGATTGTGAGAAACTCCTCTGTTGAGACCATGATGGACAATGAATAATAAACTTTATGTCCTGAAGTAATTTGGTTTAGTTTCTGTCTGTGTTTGCACTGTCTGCTCATGCTGACCTGTGGAGTTTTCTTATAAACAAACAAACAAACAAAAAAAAATCATTTAGTCTTACTCACTGAAACACATTGTGTGTATCCCAAAGTGCTAACAAATGTGTTACTTTTCTTTGCCTCTGGGGGATATCGTTCCATATCTTAGTGCATTACAACCACTTGCAGAAAATCTGCCTAATGGAAGCTCACATTCATGTGCATGCTTGTCAGCACGTTCATGATAACTAAAAGAGGATATTCAAATAGATAAAGAAAGCTCCATAGTGGTAGTAGATTTAATAACCTACACAGGGAGCCTTTAACTTAAATGACCTGAAATCATTGCAGAGCTGTGAGCCATCAATGCTGGATTGTTAGCCAGCCCAGCTCCAACCACACAGCGAGTGAAGCTACACAGCAGGAGATAAGTCAGACTCACTGCATCCTTTTTTCTAGTGTCTGCTACTCAGTACATTCTGTGGCTCAGTATTAATTAATTCCCCTGGACATAACAATGAGTCATTCTCTAGTGCTACCTGTGCTGTGACAACTGTATAAACATTGTTATGCGTTATTTTATACATACCAAGTACTTCTAGAAAATACCTTTAGTGTCAGTGAAGTATGCATCACTGTACATGTAGCTAAGTGAAGAGGTGGAGAGTAGGGAGTGGAGACTGGGGTTGTGGTGACACGGACCATTATGCAGGAGATTGGCGTTTTACCCTTACCCTTACTCCACGATTAACATTTTTTATTGACTACAATTAAGATATTTCCCTCAAGTTTTTTTTAATCTATCAAAGTAAGAGGTTTAGTTACTTAACCATTTAAACAACCTTTCCCAAACCTTAACCATACTGTAGCTGCCAAGTGCAGATGCATTTTAAAAACACTGGCACATTGATCATGGAACACAATGTGAGGAGCATCAGCTGATCAAAACATCATCATCTGGTCCTGTTCTGATGGGTCCTCTATAACAGGTTTGTTTGTATAAATATGATGAAAATGACTTGATATTTGTTTCATCTTGAGTTACTTTCCAATGAAAAGCTCTATAAAAAATAGAGAGCCAGGAAAATGTCCCCTCTCTACAAGAATGTCCTCCCTCCCCAAGTCCCCATCTCTAATTGGTCCTCACAAAGATATTAAAACAAGAATACATGCAAACATTCACTCCCTGCATACCTTAATAGTCTAAATAATCTGAATCATTAAAAGCTATTTCGCTCTGCTCTCTGTCAATAGACATATTGGCAAATGAGTCTAATTTATTGGATTCACTAATGCTCTGAAATTATTTGACTGTCTGCTGGTGATTAATAGGAGCTTTTAAGCATCTAGATTTCCTTTATTAAATTTGCACCAAATTCATCTCCAGCAGTCTGAGCCCAATGTGGCTTTGTCAAATAATTTATTGAATGCAATATATAACACCATACACAAGTCTGGATATTAAAGACCAATTACTTGAAAAAATGACAGAGGGATGAGGGAGGGAGTGAGAAAGAGTTCCTGGAATGAGTATCTGAATTTTATGTCCACTTATTCACAAATAACACTTTTACTGCAAATACTGTAAACTCACAGTGTCAATTATTCACAGCTACAGACCCAAACAATCTTGTTTTACTACAGAAAATATGCAGGTGATGAGGTGTCAGTGTCAGAACGCCGTTATAAAGCTACATGATAGACCACACTGCTGAGTGCTCTGGTATTCAGTATTTTGAAACGGTAACAGTTAAGACATTTAAAGCATCTTAGAAAAGGGTGAAATATTTGTGTGTAAGTGTGTAAAATCCTGTTGAAATCATGGTGAGTTGTTGAAAAATATAATTAAAACTGCAAAAGAAAAATCTGCCAGCAAAGTAACAGCTCTGGCAGGTTAGAAGAGGAGGCACTCATTGTGAATTTAGCAATTTAGTTTTGTGTGTTAGCATACTACATCTGCTGATTAGTACAATACACAAGGCTCAGCTGAGCAGATGGGCATGCCAGCAGATATGGTTTTAAGGGATTGAATAAAATTACTTTTCTGACCTGGTGTTTCTGCCAGACAAAAGGTCAACTGATCACCAGAGTTATTACAATTCATCCTTAGAGAGACTTAATGTTTGCAGAATATCTCATTGTAATCCATCCAGTAGGTGTGAAGGCCATTCACTTAACACCAAAAATGTGAAATATCATGGGATCAACAGTGTAATTAGATGTCATCCTCTGGAAACCATGGACAACCTGGGTTATCTTTAACACCTCTTTTCAAAATCCAATGCCAAAATATACCTAACACACACTTGCAAACACATGCTGTGACCACAACATTGGCATTCTGACCCTTTTGTCCTCAGAGGACACAGCAAAAGTCTCATTAGGAGCCACGGATTTACTGCACAGTGTGAAAAATAGAGAAGAAAGAAGGGAAAATAAAACTAAAGGGAAATGAGGAGAAAGAAAGTAGTAGTAGTGAGGTGATGGAGATGTGGCCACTGTGCTCATTCCGGGAAGCTTCTAGGACACAATTTGTGCAAACTGAAAGAACAGGAAGCTGAGTATATCCATAAACTGAAAGGTTATCAATCAACTTTTCCTGGAAAAATATTCAGTAAAGGTACATGAGAGGTAAAGAAGGGAGACAGCAGCTACAGAGAAAAGTGAGGACATTAGCAATGAGACATGGTAATATCCTGGTGACATGCAGACTTTGGCAGGACCGGATATGTCTCTTGTGTGACGGATGACAGTTAAGACACTTAACAACTGGCCACTTGCTTCCATTGACCTGCTCCTGTGGTGTATTTTTGGAAATCTTATTTCCTGCTGCTTCCAAAAGGTTACCATCTACATTAAGGAAATGTGATTTTGATGAGGCATTTATTAGTGACAGAAGAGACGGCTGACGGTAGGAAAGATACTAAGAGTTGAGAGAGATGCTGAAAAGCTAAAGACAAGTGATGGTTTATCTCAGAAAGGTTGAAGGGATGGTGAAATGAAGATAAATACCATTTGTGTGCATTATGCACTGAATATAACAGAGTCATCTAAACTCTGGCTTACTGCTAATGCGCAGCTGTATATTAATATATATGGAACATGCATTATGTTTTTAAATTTACACATTGATGTATAGACATGCTAAGTCAAGTGAGACATTTTTTTTTACCTCAATTTAAGCATTCTTTCAAACTACTAACTGCAACAAAAGCAAAAAAAAGTTGAAAAAAAAGCAAAGAAAACATGGAACTGGTCTTTATTGATCAGTATAGTT
Organism: Acanthurus leucopareius; assembly: GCA_029814765.1. Classification (NCBI taxonomy): domain Eukaryota; kingdom Metazoa; phylum Chordata; class Actinopteri; order Acanthuriformes; family Acanthuridae; genus Acanthurus; species Acanthurus leucopareius. The sequence goes on along the minus strand of JAQMCX010000011.1, from coordinate 15,845,950 downwards.
AAATGAAGCATTAGCTTCCTGATATTCCTTTTAAAGTGATATATTTCACAAGATTAAATATGTGGCTTAAAGTGTAGTTATCAGTGTGTCCAATAAATACTCCAAATGACTCACCGAGATTCAAAGCCTCTGTGACGAATGGGAAGGGTTTGAAATTTACCTCCCCATTTACTCGAATGGTGCCTATGCATATCGTGAAATAATCAATTTATACAATTCCATGAACCTATTCAATAGCTGATGTTTATTATATATGTATATATATATATATTTTCTTTTTTTTTTCCTTACAGACCAATGGAGAAGGACTGCTGTGCATCAATCTCAAAAGACTTCATGTAGGAACGTCTGGGTGTACTTTAGATCAAAAATGATAATCACACAAAAAATAAGTGTGGAAATAACAAATTGATCCAGAACACTATCTTATTCAATGTATAAATATCATGGTATGTTTGAAAATTTCAATTTTAAACTTTGAAAATACATTACATTTTACAATACATCACAATACATTTTATTGGTTTGTAGCATTTTCAGTTTAAGTAAATGGTGAGAAAAATTTCAAACCTCTCTAAATATGTCAAAATGAGCTCTGTGTTTTTAATTATTTGGGTAATTATATAATTATTTATTCACTGTTTGATGGATTCAAGTGGAAGTGGGTTCTGTGGTTTCATGTTCAGCCGCATAGTGATACTATTTTTACACTGCCATCATTCACTGCCGTGAATAAAAACTCACACAATAATAACAAACATTTGTTTATATTAGCTTACTATGACAGTAATATGATTATTTTTGGTGGTAATAATTAACCAAAGATGATATTTTGTACTTTTTGCTATTAATGTGCGAGTAGTTTGTTTTCTTGGTCAGATTTTCTAAATTGGGAATCTCAGAAAATCTTACAAGCGTCAGACTTTCTTGAAAAACTGGCTCTCAGTCGTTATCCATGATGTCATGACTTGAGAAAAGAACAGTGGTGAACAACATCACTTCACGCTTAGTAAATCTGCATTCTGCTTTTAATTGTCTGAGATCTAATCCCTTTCAATCAACTCTCTGTCTCTCACGTTTTGCTTTATTTTTTTCATCTGCTGATTGGACCTCAGTCCGAGCAAGGTAGCTAAAGAAACCCCACAATCACATCCTACTGTAACCTGGGGGTGGAGGGGTGGTCCTTCAACAAAATGTGTTTAAATAACATTGAAAATATCTCCGCGGTTTCTTTTGAGGATAATCTTCCAAATATAACTATTGTGAAGAGACACAGAAGCAAGATCAAGTCAGCATCCACACTTTCGAAAAATAATACCTGACTATATCTGCAAGTATTTATAAAAAACAACCCCAAAAAGGCTCATAATTAGTGGACTGTGTCAGATCTAATATAGCAACTGTGTTTCCTGATTCTACATCAACCTGACATTTAGAAAACCCCTCTTTAATATCACCAGTACTGATATTAATCTAATTTATAAAAATCAAATTAAATGCTGTTTACTATCCCTTCTTTAGCGCTGCCACTTGGTTTTACATGTGCACCTCACAGGCCTCATACACACTTAGACTGACTCACCCACACACACACACACACACACACACACACACACACACACACACACACACACACACACACACAGAGATATCTATGTAACTCCCTCCAGATAGCGAAACAGCACACGGAAGAACTCAACTCACTCACTCAC
>JAQMCX010000011.1:15771972-15844138 GCA_029814765.1 Acanthurus leucopareius | reverse complement strand
AAAGGACTGACACTAATGATTCTTTTCATTCTGGATGAAGCTGCTGATTCTTTTCTCCATCAATCCATTGATTGTTTTCTTTGTCCAAACTCTGAAAATAGTGAGAAATGTGCTCACAATGAGCCAAAGAGCCCAAAGTGACAGCTCAGTTTTCACATGAAAAGTTACAGAAACAAAAGTTTTTTTAAAGAATAAATGAGGAACTTTATTATTTCTTTCATTTCTTTTCTGCAGAGAAAGCTGATCAATCACAACTTAAAGTGACTGTAAATGTCAGATTTTTGATCCTGGAACAATAATGAAAATGGGAGATGCAGCTGTTTATAATCTGACTCAAACAGCATCACCTTCAGATCGCCATCAGTCCCACATCCACAAACACCAACAAGGTTTTGACAGATGCACCAGACTCTCAACCAGCTCGAGTGAAATCCCATTCAGGTGACATGCAAACAGGTGTGTAGAGGAGGATGGAAGAGTCAAACACAAGTCTCTCCATCAACACACCAGGATTTTAAAACGTGTTTGAACTTGAACCTTTTGTAACCTTCAGCATCTGTACGTGATGCCAAGAGGCGTGACGCCAACTGTATTTGAAGACCGAAGATGGGAACATGAACACGTTGCTTCCTTTGGAATCACAAACATGCAGTGACATGATGCAGACTCACCTGTCGGTGGCGCTGCTTCCTCTCTTGGCTGTCGGGGTTCGACCGGCTCTCAGCTCGCCGTTCATCCCAGTGTCTGAAAAACAAAAACAAGCTGTCAGATCAGGTGAGACGCCAACTGATCTGACAGTGATGAAGGTGGACGGTAACACAGTGTGACTCTGCTGACCAGGAAGCAACAACATCCACACACACCTGAGCTTTACACAACTCACTGCACTGAACAAGTTTAAAAAACACACTCAAACACACAGAAACAGCAGAATAACACACACACACACAAACCCAGTGGGCTCAGCCGGCCACCTTAACGAGTGTGTAATTGGCCTCCATCTGTCAGGCTGGAATTAATTTCCTCTCACATTCATGATGTTTCCTCACATTGAACATCGAATGTGTGACTGTCGACCTGAAAGAGGCTCACAAATGTTTTGGCCTCTGAGATTCATTGATGAAAAGTCCTACAATCAATATAACTCAGAATTCTGACTTCACGCTGGTCCAAAAAGGTCCAGAAAAATCTGTCAAAAGTTGTAGTTTGATCATTTCAAAACCTAAATTGCATTTCAACAAAAAGGAAAGGCTTTCAGTTAATCTGTTGTGCACATCAACAGGAAGCTGAAGGTTTTAAAGTCTGCAGCTTCAGTCGATTCAGAGTCCAGCTCGACTTTCCATAAACTCTAAACTAATTATAATGGTTTTTGGATTAAACACAACTATAGTTCCACCCTCCAAGTCTCTTTCACTGAGGCTCATGGGTATTGTAGGATTTAGAGCCACCAGTACAGATGACAGAAAAAGATGACATCATGAAGCAGTGAGGGATCATGGGATTTGTTTGTTTCCTTGTCAAACAGATGTAAATCTGTGTGACTGACTCTGACTGAAACGTTTACAGACGAATTTAATGTGTCAATGTTTGATTCATGTTACGTTTCCTCACGTTTGCTGACTTCCTTCCTCTCTCTCTGACTGGTGTTTCTCCGGAAGTTATGGACAAGAGACTAAATTAAAAGTTAGCTTGAAGAAAAAGACAGATTTCTCTGAGTTTGAACTTTAATGGAAACATCTGGGAAAATTTAAGAACGTGACTCAACAACATGTAGAACAAAGAGAGTCTCGTTTACTGACATTTTAAAGTGGAAATGTTACATATTTGAAGTTGAAGTTGAGATTTTACTGTCAAGACAAACCTCAAACAGTCGTAGTTAGAATGATTTTTGTCTGTCGGCAGAAAAAGAGGAACAGGAAGTTGATGGAAGGAATTTAGTTTGGTATAAATTTCTGGCTTCCTGTTTTCGTCCTCAGTCACAGTAATCTGTTTCGTCTCCATTTGGTTTTGTAATTGAAAGCTGAGAGCAGTCTGTTTCTACACTACCTCCATGAGAGCTCGACCCCCCGCACGTCGAGCTGTGTTTGGGAGGCGGCAGCTGGCTGTCGGCCTCCCATCATGCTCCTCTGCTCGCCTGCAGCGCTGACAGTCGGCAGCAGGGTTGTTGATAGCGTTCACGCCGGCTGCAGCTTGTAGGACATCAGTTTTTTTAGCGTGAGGTTTATGAGCGCCGTCACTCGCCATCTGTTTACTGCTGGGAAGCCTTTAATAACCCCCCACACACCCCCACCCCCTCCCCCGGAGATCGATAACGCTGCCAGGTCGCCGCGTGCTGAGCAGCTGATTGTGCATCATCGACGGAGTGATTGGACCTATTTGTTTGCTTATTGCTTCCCATTGTTTGGACGACACATCAGGTGTACGGAAAGGTGGAGGTGTGTGTGTGTGCATGTGTGTGTGTGTGTGTGTAAGAGAGAGAGAGTGTGTGTGTGTGTGTGTGTGTGTGTGTGATAGAGGACTGTTTCACCGCCTTCATTAAATTTTGTTTTTTAAACAGACAGAAAGGTTGTCGGGTCAGAATCGTTTAACAGGAGAAAAGTTAAAGTTAGTTTTGTTTGCTGGTTTTGATTTTTACACAGTTGAAACATATTTATTTTAAATGTTTAATAATTGATTTTCTGAATCGGTTAAAAATCAGTGACAAAACTCAATAATCAAAGAAAATATTCAGACTTTTCTCACTTTGCTGTGATTCTGCTGTGGATGATTTGATTCAACTAACTAAACTACAGTAAAGATGAACGAGAAGCTGCAGCGACTTTTACGTTTTTCTAAAGTGAAAACTTACTTTATTTTACAATTAATGTTACAGTTTCACTGCCAGTCAGCAGGTTTGTGTTTTATGTTGCCTAAAATCTGTTGAATTTTCAAGCACAAAGTGTTGCAGAAAAGATTAATTCTGAAATGAGCATCTCTTCAGTTTCCTCCACAAAACGAAAGCTGAAGTTCAGGATTTGTTCTCGTTTTGTCAGGTGATCTTTCGTTGGTTTCTGTAAATCTTGACTTAATTATTCCACAGAAAAGAATAAAACCAGCCTTGAATTTTCTGAACAAAAACAGGGATGGAGAGAAAATATTTAAAATCTCGTCCAAGATTAAGATTTTAAACATAAAAAACCCTCCAGGTTCTTTTAAAAGCAGCTGAACATGACACACCTACACACAAACACATCATTCATCACCTGTCGGCTCCGTTTTGCCTTAAAGGAGGAAACAAAGCGAAGCTTCTCGTTCTGCTCTTATCAGAGTGGAAACAACAGATCCATTTACTTTCATCCTTTCACATCCTGCTTTCATTATTTCCTGCCTGTCTGTTCGTTCAGATTACGTCTCTGAACAAACTCGTCTCCACGTTCATCCTGTTGAAACGCTCAGCAGTAAAAACTGACACGCGATAAAACGCAGGGATCATCTTTTATGAAGCTGGAGGAAACGACGTGTCTCACAGCTCATTTCAGAGGATGGATGACGAGTTTACACGCCTCGGCGTCACTTAGCCCGTTTCCAGGCTGCAGATTTTATGTACATTTTTAAATGTGCAGTTGAAACGGTGAAGAGAAGAAGCTGAAATATAACATGAAAGTTTTCACACTCGGCTGAGGTGTAAAAATTGAGTTTTTTTAAACATCATAAGTGAGTGATCACCTTCATTCCTGCTCAGGAGAAGCAGAAACATCTCGATCCAGCAGCCGTGTTCAGTTCTCTGGTCTCAGAGCAGTAAAATAACATCTCAGAGTTTCAGGGTCGCTGCTTCAGCCTGATGCTCTCAGGAGCTGCTGAGATGTTCGCAGCGCTTTTAGAAACTGTAACACTGATGTTTCTTCTCATCCGTGACGCCGGATGGGAGCGCTGACATTTCCATAATTTTATGGATGAATAAACAAAACCTTGAACCTGACTCACAAGTAATGAGTGTGGAGGCTGAGGTGGAGTCTGGTCTTTACGGAGGTCGGCACAGTTTTCATGGAAGAAAAGACCTGAGAGTCATCTGAGACACACTGCGTCTCTGAACGCAGGGAGAAAAATATGCAATGCATGCTGGGAAAAAAAGTTAACTAAATTATTTTCATTTAATTTAAAATCTTAAATTTTAAAATCGTCTCCTTCTGAAGTCGTATAAAAGGTTTTCAAAGAGAGAATTAATGCCACCTGCTGTTTATTTTGATGAACTAACTCTTAATAATCACGTAATGATGGTGGACGGAAACAAGCATCTTTTCGTATTTAACTGTTTTTCTGCAGATTTTGTTAAAACTTGTGAAACATTTGGATGTAAAAGTGGTTAAAACTGGTTAATAATAAATGTTGGTTTGTGTGTTTTAACTAAAGTCCGTGTTGACGTCAGATTTTGTTGGAACATGAACAGAAGTTTCCTTTTGATTCATCAAACTTCCACCTCCTGTCTTCATCTTTACGTTGCATCACCTGACTTTGTCTTTTGCTCCTGTCATTACTTCGGCCACCAGGGGGAGCCATAACAGCAGATTTGTTAAATAAGTGACGGCATAAACCCTCAGATCTGCAGTGATGAAGATGATGTGATCTTCTTCACATTATCTCATGAAACAAACAGAAATGTCTGTTAGCTGGTTTCTATCTTTGGTGTTTGATTTGATCTCTTTTAATGATGTCATCTCATTCTTCTTCTGTGGTGGTTTAACAGCACAGACTGGAGAAACAGCTCCACCTGCTGTTTGTATCCAACCAATGAACTAATTATTAATCTTTCAAATTTTTTTGAAAATATGGGAAACAAACAAGGACAGAAAGTTGACTTATTGGTTTTCAAACTGCAGCTGTGCAACTGATGAACACAAAGTTATTACTGATGACAGAAATTATAATTAGAACTACAGTTTGCTCATAAAGATCTCAGTCATAATAAACTAGAAATACTCCTTTAATTCTGATTCCCAACCTTAAATCTACAGCCAATCAAACCTTAAACAGGCATTTGGAGGATCAAGGACCCAAAAAAATGACTTCACTTTAACCTGACTCTAACCTTTTTCCTTCTTATAGGCTTTAAAACACACACACACACGAACACACACACACACACACTGGTTGTGAGGCATCGTCACGTGGAAAAAGCGGGTTTCAGTGTTTCAATCAAGCAGCTGGGGATCGAACCACCAACCCTGTGATTACAACTCAATCACCTCCAGCTGTGCAGGTGTAAAACTCAAACACACACACACCTGCGCACAGCTGCCTTAACAACCAACATGTAATGCACCACCCCCCCCCCCCCCCCCACGTGTGTGTGAAGGATGAAAGAGACATCCTGCTGAGAAAATCTTCCTCGTGTGAGCTGATCCTCTTTCTGCTCAGTCAGTCCTGCTCCTGTTTCACCTGATGTTACCGAGCTGAAGTCACTTTGAGAACTCAGAGCATCTTTGATCTGACACACACACACACACACACACACACACACACACACACACACACACACACACACACACACACACACACAGTGTGAGATCATTGTTTCGCCCTGTAGATGAGTGAAGGACAGTGTGCACCGGAGTGAACTCGCAGTTGATGAGAAAATCTGCTCTGGCGGTGGAGGCTTTTCCCACATGAGCCAGTGCACGAGCAGGTGTGAATGAGTCAATTAAGAGTTTTAATGAGGGGGAGGCTAAGATGAAGGAAGGCGAGGAGAAGATGGAGAGAGAGGTGTTCGTGACGGGAGGTGGGAGTGGATCTGCGTACCTAAGTGAAGGCAGGATTCTGATCTAAGGAGGCTCTCATGTGGATCGGATCTCTGCCAAGCTCTGGCTCTCAGTAGTCTGACTGCCTGTCTGTCTGCTTCTGCCACTTTGTTCTCGCCCTGTCTGCAGAGTCTCCATTATAACTCAGCTGAAGAGAGGATGAAGATGCACACAGACTTTGGTGAGAAGCTTTGCTGCAGCATGAAGCATCTAATGTACTTTTCATCATCATCTTAGAAAAATGGGACTTTGATGTTGTTTCTTTCACAGTGCACAGCTTATGCATGCAAGGAGCAATTTGTCTCGTAACTTTGTAAACAGTGTCATCTTTATAGGAATTAGCTGTTTAGCCCACAGTTAATTTTAAAATTCACTGGAGTGTGTTTCATTTATACAGTGCGGACTGACCTAATAAAAATGCATTGCTGACTCTTACAGAGTCTTTATTTATGCCACTGCAGGGGGCTGTTGATGTCAAATGTTCAGATGTTACACATAAGGAATTACCTTCAAGTAATTACAAATCTTTTTTTTCTGTTTATTATTTTATATCAATTGTTTTGCATAATCAACTCATATAACATGATTACATTATCCAACTATGTAAATATATCCAAATCTTTATTATTAACATTATCCATTATGTTATTGCTTTTTCAGTTCAGGTCCATTTCTATTTTTTAATTATCATCATCAGTCATTCCATTGTTTTTAATTATGAGTCTCTTATGCAAAAATGATGACTGCAATAAATGACCTACTTATCGTTCAAAGTTTTTTACAAAGCTAATCTAAATTGTGAATTGTAGGTATGAATAAGAGCGAAAACTCTCCAAGAATCATCATAGTTTTTTTTTGCTGAAATACATCATTTAAACAAAAAGGGGTTTTGTACATAAAGTTGTACGTTTGAATTTAAAATATAAAACCCAATGTGGCTACTTGGGTTTTATGAATAATACAGGAAACATCAGTGTATTGTAAATCTTGATTCATATATTTTTCTTTGTGTCTATATGCCATTATGCCACAGGTACAATTAATCAAGTGCAGCTAAAAGAATTGTGTCTTTCAGTTCTCACAAAAGTACTTACAGTCCTGATTGTGGTTTCAATGGACCAGTTAGTTTTGGACAGAATTTTGTCACTCTCCCCAAAACAGATGGAGCTGCAGAAAACAGTGACCCAGTTCCTGAGAACTCAGTGTATTCTTTATATTTTACCCTCTCAGTTTTTTGGTTTTTGTCCGTTCCATTTTCATCTGTGACCAGCTTCTTTCTCTTGCTCATTGAGTGGGCCTTGTCCCCAGGCCAGTAGGGATAATTAGATTTGGGAATGCAGAGAATAAGTCAACGCTCATCCCTATACACACGCACACACATGCACACACTCAGTACATTCTGGATTATGCAAATCAGCGGCTCATGCTTCCTTTGAAATGTACAGAATGAGGATGGAGGGTTTCTGCAGAGATAAACACAGAGTTCAGATGGAGGACGCCAAGAACTTGTTGAACTTTACATGATGCAAAGCCATCTTTCTGAAGTACTTTTTCCATCACAATTTTTAACAGCAATTTTACTGTTAAAAATTCAATTAAATAGTTCTAAGGAAGATATTAACATGAGCAGTTTTTAAAATGCTAACAGTAATACCAATAGAGAAATAATTAACTTGAGTCACTGTGATTTTGTCATTTATCATATTTTACCTATTTTTGATGGAAACATAATTATGATTTTGCAATATCCTCCAATCAAAAATGAAGAATAACAGCAACCAGTATTAAAATATTTGCTGCTTGTTGCATCATATAACTATATACATATTGCAAGACTGAGTAAATACCTTCACCTCTAAGAAATACATTGCGACATCAGTATTATAAAGGCAGAGGTGATAATTTATGAGGCGAATGAAAGAGACTTAGAGAAAGATCTACTTTCAGAGAGCTTTTTTTGTCGCAGAAGACTGCTTCATGTTTGTGCTTCAATCGAGTGAGTGTATGGATTTAGTTCAGCTGATGTTCACTTGGATCTGCTGACATGCAGGTTCAGGAGCTGTAATGATCACAGCATCAGGACGTCTCTCTGATAGAGACCGAGTGATATGAGTCACTGGTGACCTTGAGTCTGTCAAAGCTGATGATGTTTTCACAGTTTTATGTTTTATTCTTTTCAAAGACTGAAAAACATTGTAATTCAAAGCATTAATTGTTTCTGTGGGCTATTGCATTTGGATTTAAACACCACTGTGATTTAATGTTAGCTAAAATTTACACATTATGTAAAAATCTACATTTTCTGCTTGCCATAAATCACAGTGCACTTGTTAAACTTCAATATTGCACATATCTGTAAAACCTATGCTTTTTTTCAGTGATAATGACATTATATCGCTGATTGAATCTCACTCTGTAACTTTGTATTTTCTTTACGTCCTCATTTAGATCCCCAACACTTCACCAACCTCCTCTGAACTCTTCCTCTTTGTCTGTTGTGCAGCCTGTGTGTCTGGACCGCTCTCTTTATCTCTGCATGTGATAAGTCTTGTAAATGAATATCCCCTCTGAGCACTGTTTCCTCTCCCTGTTTCTTCCTACATTTAATGTTGTTTATCATACTGTAAATGCCAGGAAAAACGTGAGATCCAATCTTAAAGGCTAATTATCAGATGGATGAAAATTGTCCCAATTAAAGTTGAATTACCAATGGCAATATACGAGCAGGGAACACTCCATTCCCTGCCGTGTTTTCTGTTTCAACATGGTGGAACAGTTGGCATATTATGACTATCCATGTGTGATATATTCATTTTCTTTTCACAGCTCGTGAACTTTCATGAAAATTGCATTTGAAGACAGTTATTGGTGTCGTAATAATAGCATTAGTAATCCCAGTGTAGTTTATTAATGTAAGTAAACCGTTATTGCTACTTATGTTATATAATACTGTAAAAAGCTACCATCTGAAGACATTTAATCACACAGAGTGTAAACATTGTTTATACATGAAAATTTCAGTCATTTTTGACCTTGATGATGTTTTATTCCAGTGATATTGCTTTTTTTTCTAAAACACTATTCATTCTTGGGGTTATGAAAAATGCATATTTCTGCAAACCCATGTGCTGATGCTGTACAATGAAATGGATCCATGGATCCTGCAGGCGATGAAACATCCAAGGAGACCAAAGAAAAAAAAAAACACACCTGGAGTCTATTGTTGCCATGAAATGACCCATATCTGAATAATAGCAGTTTAAGTATGCATGAATTCCAAAGAATACTGGAAGTGAGAAACAATGAATTAGCACGGCGTGTAATTATTATTCATATGTTTGACAAATAGGAAAGGAAGCTGCTGAAATGCAGCCAGCTGAACGAGAGGAAGAGAAAGAGCGAGATGGAGAAAAAGAGAGACGGAGAGCGTTATTAATCTGTGTGTCAGCACCTCTCTACCTACACCTCCGAGGTGAAAATACAGGGTTATCTAAGCTCCAGTTTCTCAGCCTGACACAACGTTACCTGTCTACACTGAAGGATGAAGGAATTAAAGGAAGAAATAGAGACAGAACAAAAACAGGAGTAGGGAATGAAATGACATCATGTACTCTGTCAATCACAATAAACTATTTTTCCAAATTAATGAGTAAGAATAACATTTGAATCAAGTGCTATTATGGTTCTCTTCTATTATGGTTCCCTCCCATCAAAAGTGGCCTGGAGGTCTTGTAAATAGAAAACTGCAGTTCGAGTCTCCAGTCTGGGGGTAGTTGTGAGGCACAATGACAAAATGCCCTTGAGCTGAGTCCACAAGTGTTTCAATAAAACTTATCAGAGGTTGAGGTTTTAAGGCCACGGTTGAAATGTACAACCCCCGGAGCAAATGTGTCCAAGAAAAAATGATGCTCAGTGTTTTGGGAAAGCACCATGATGCTCTGTTGACTGTCCCTAAAATAACAAAGGTAGAAAAAAGAGCATATTTATAACCCACATTGGAATTTTGAATGTCAGGGACGTTTGAGATGAACGGCTCATCCTGCACCTGGGCCTGTATGCCAGCAGGAGAGTCAGATTGTTGGCAACATGTGTTGCTCCGTGTATGTTGTGCTCCTTAGTAGCTGATAATAGCTTGGTTTCTGTCATCTATTAGGCAGTCCTATTAACCGAAACTCAAACATCATGCTTCATCATTAAGCCATTACTACTCCGATGTAATCTTGGCTTATGAATTAAATTACCTGTGTCCTACAAGACTTTAATAGACTCTGAGCGGGGGTTTGTGCCAGCAGTGGGGCTAACGTTGATAGGAAATGAGTAATTCCACTGGGATTGCTAATGAAACAGCCTTAACGTTTAAAGTCGTACAGCATGCACGGCAGGGCATTTCATCCTTTAATGAAAGCCAGGAAAGATTTGCTGACTAAGCAGCACCGTGCAGACTTGATAGAAAGGTGATGCTAAATTTAAAAAAAAAAAAAAAAAAAAAATCCTAATTGCCTTGTTACTGAAGGGTCATTCAGGGCATTAACACACCACATTCAGGTATGTGAAAATCAATATAGACAGAAGAAGTCAGGAACAGTCATCTCAGCTTCACACACACACACACACACACACACACACACACACACACACACACACACACACACACACACATTTTCATTTAGAAAACTGAGATGTTTTTTCACTAGATTTCTATATTGAGAAATCCCACTGGGAGTTATTTTTGTCTTACACGAAGGGTGTTCAACACCATATGCCAGCAACAAATCTACAACAAATGAATCCTTCAACAAACTGTCTGTTCCAGCTGACAATACCATGAGTTCATTTAGAGGGCACGAAAATGTACCCAGACAAAACAACATATCAAACTATCAGAGAGCTGCTGCAACACTGAAGACATTTCGCTGCCAAATGTCGAGGAGATATAAACAGCCTTAAGGCAGCAGTTGATGAGCCTTTTTATACCTAGGTTAAACGAGGCCTGTACACAACATTTGTTTTTCACCTGCCGCTCTGTTTGGCAACCCGCAGTCATCTGTCTTGGCAAGAAAATGGATGTCTAAAAGGGTTTATAAGATGCTGAATGTTGTAAAGCTTCTTGAGTTGGTGTGGAAGATTTTGATCATTTTCAAAGGCATTAATACTGGCAGTGCAAAATATCAAAGCATGTGCAAGAGACACACGAAAAAGACAAATTTCAAAGTACATGATTTGTAGAAACGCCGTGTGCATAATCTAACTCAGAGTACAGTAAGTGTAATTATTCACAGAATTTAGAGATGTCGATTTAGAGATGGATCTGCCACCTTCACAGTAATGCAAGTGTCTACTGCACCTATATCATACATAGATGGTATAGTGAAAGTATAGTTTTGAGAGTTTTTTTTTTTTAACTATCATTTTAACGCATCATAAAAATGTTTTTAAAAAATACAGCAATAAAATATAGAAAAAGGAAGACTGAGGAGACCTGAAATATGCATTTCTAAGACGGGGAAATATGAAGACATCTTACATATCCGTGAAGACACAAATATCCCTGCGGAGCATTGCAAGATAACAGAAGAAAGAAGCCAAGAAAGCTAAAATACATCCAGGCTCTCTGGTATTTTTCACTTACTGATTGAAACAGCAGGACTAATCCACTCATTATTTCAGTGTAAAAGTTCACTCGCTGTCTCCATGACAGATGATGACAAATGCGACGTGCTTAGAATCAGCTTTCTCATTGTGGCTCTTTTAGTTCTTTCACCTCATTCCCTGGCTTGAAAGATGTCATCCAAGTTTTAAAATGTTTCAAGTTACAATGTATGCACATGCACACACGCAAATGCAAATGACACTTTTGTCTCGATCAGCTCTGTCTAAACTCTTATCATATCTATTTGGTTATTGCACATAATGTTAAACTGGCCACAGATCTGGTGTGATGGAATGATACCTGACCCAACTAAACATAGAAATTGTGGATCCAGAAGGTCTGTTGTGGATACTCCGTTTGTACAGGTTCAGGTCCTGGGTCTGGTCTCAAATTCAAGTGGGCCCTAGGGAACCTCTACCTGTATTTTGCCTCCATGTAGCCCAGAGAGGCATGTTCCAGACTACACCCTAAAAGAATCTCTGTCGTGAACTTAATTCTTGAATAAAATACAAAATAATACTTCCTTTTGATATTTCTGTCATTAAAGAGAATTAACTAAGTGCTTAACTTGAAAAATTAATGTAGAAACTTAAACAAACTGCCACATTTTGACCAAAGACAGATGGTGTCCTGTGAGAGCAATCCATGCAGAGTAGTATTCTTATGCAAGGAAGATAACTGAGATAAACTTTAATAAAGTGAGAGAGAAGTAGATGAAAAATGTGCATGTCTTTGACTGGCCTTATTCCTTGAAAAATGAATACATGACACTAATGCCATATGGTCCGTTTAACTTCTAAACTTTCAAAATATATTTTTATCTCTCACTTTCTGTCTGAAAAGTGGAACTCCATAATAACTTTTGACTTGGATGCTTTCAAAGCCTAATACAAGGCCACCTGTTTGACACAATGTCTTCATGCACCGACAGAAGGCGGAACACCTATATTGCCTTTGCAAGGTGAGATTCATAACTGTTTATTTGACACTGAAACTGTCTTGCAGTGACAGTCTGACAGCAGTTGAGCTCTCTGTGTGTTTAGCAGGGAGCAATGGTGTGGAGTCGCTCCTGTGTGTTATAGACCTATAAGAACTATCATTTGAAAAGCATCTGTACACACCAGTGCACATACCCATGCATGGACAGTTTGTTGTGTGTATGCTCTGTGAGTGCAGTGATTCGTTTATGGAGGTCATGCCACATCCGTGTTGTGGTTTGATCACTGAGTTGTGACAATTCACAGTAAATATCTCCACTGTCCCTCTCTGTTGTATCTGCACCTTTCTGTGCATAAAGATTAGCTTGAGGCTCAAATGACAGAATATATGGCTATGTCACTATTACAGACTCATGAAAACACATGGCTAGTGTTAAGTGGGGCCACTTTAGAAGAAAGGCACCCATCAATTGTACCCCGTCACTTCAGGCTGGGAAAATGCATGCAGATTATTGGACCAGTTAATGTCAGGTTTGTCCATGGCAGCAATAATCTTGATTGGACTCTATAATGATGATCTACAAAGAGTATGCAGTGTGAGGGGTTTACAGTTGCTGCATTAACCTGAGCAAATGACTAGCCCATTGAGATGAGCTGCCTCAATAAAATCAAATGTGTTTTTTTAATATTATGACCAGCATGAGTTCATAAGAAAGTCATGTTAGCATGCACAGATCAAAGATTCATTCAAAGAAAAAAAGGGAAGATGTGCAGACACCTGCAGGTGTTTTCATGTATTCAGGCTGGCAAGATGTCTGTTTTTGTTGAGGTTATTCAAAGCTTTGCGGACAGTTTTCAGTGCTTACTTTGCAGAATAGAGGTGTAAGCAGTTCTGCCCCTGCAGAAGTCAACATAATTAGATGGAGAAGCTGCCTAAATCTACAAAAAACAGGGAAGAGGGTGAGGACTGAAATGATTATACAAAAATGTAAAGTTACTCTTTATTTTCAGTCATTGTGCTTGGCCTACTGAAACCAGAGAGTTACTAGCTTATTTCAGGCTTCTGATTGGCCAATTTGGTTTTAGGGTCAGGTCATGCCTGCCTGTTGGTTTGGTGTGCAACCAACAGCACTTAACATCATGTTTTTGTATCTAAATATGGGCAGAGATTTATTTAAAACAGTGTTTGTGTAGACAAGATTATTTTAAAAATGAAGGAGGAAAGCTTTTGTTTTTAAAAAACCCCATGTGGTCAAGGCCTTAACAATGCATCATGCAGACTATTTGCCAATTAGCTGACTGTCCAACCCCTATCAGGAGATGAAGAAGAAAAAAATAGTTAATCGTTTGATAAGTGCAACAGCAACAGCTACACAAGCATCTCAGGTTCAGCAGATTCTGCATGTGCATCAATAAGAACACTTCTCTGACACTGGGCCATTACAGGATATATTGTGAGGAAAGATATATATTGTCTTTTGGAAGACATCCCTTAATCTATGGTCTTCTAACCAAGTGTCCCCTCACAATAAATGGAGACACTCTGACGTGGCCTTGTGAGGGGATGCAGTTTGAGTGGGGGTGTGGGTCACTTTTTGAATGATGCACATATCAGAGACAAGGGTGTACAGAGAGAGAGAGGAAGATTTTTCCACCTAAGTGCCTTCAGAGGTGCAAAAGGGGATGTGAAGGCCCTTGGCATCGGCTGGCGCGTCTAACGGACTGGAAACAAGGCTTTATATTCAGCAATTTATGATCTCAACGCAGGGAAAGGAGTGGAAAAAGGGGAGGAGAGGGGAGGGAGTAGCGGGCGAGACCTTGGGAGGTGAAATGAAGGACATCTTCCAAGACAAACTCTCATCAGCAGATGTCGATGAGAGACGCTCAGCTAACAGAAACAAATGGGATCGCTTCAATCTCAATTTGACATGTTGTTTGAGAAAGCCGTCCTCTGTTTTGCATTCGCTCTTTCTTTCTTTCTTTCTCTCTGACATCCAGCCTGTCTCACTGACAAGTAACAGGACAGATGGAAGATATATCAGGCTATAAGAATAACACAATCTGGACAATCTCATAATAAGACTGAAACCTATTCCTGTTACTTGACACTAAGGTCCCGTATTTTTGCTATAAGTTGAATAGAAATTCTAGAAATTGAAAGTGTAATTTTATATATGTCTCAATAAATGAAACCATTTCAGTTTTTTCTTTTCACTCAGTTATTTGGGTTGAAAATATAACTAATCCCTCTATTACTGGGACAACAAAGGAACAGACAGGGACAGGTACACAGAGAGACAAACTGAATAGCAGACAGTGACAAAATAATGTAGTGGTAGTGTGACAAAATGCATGAGGCTAATTTCTCTTTCCTTCAGTCTCTCTGTGTTTCCCCTGCTGTCTCCCAGGTTTGCTGTTGGCAGAGTATCCCTATCTCTCCAGGATGATTATGTTGGCAGGGTCTGTAGTTATGAGACCAGGTGATTAATTCCCCAGGGAGGGGAAACAACATTAACCTGCCTCTCAGCAGTTGCTACCACATCACCTTAGGAAAAAAACACACCAGTGCAACAGCCCACTGAATATTACCCTATAAAGGTTGGATCATAAGCACTGTGGCATTTTGCTCAGAATCCTTAAACTAATTAAAACTTTAGACCTCTGCTTCAACTGGGCAGCCAGTGATGATGAGACTAGCATAAATGAGTGTTTACCTCCATATTCCTCAAAACTTGAGTCATGCAGTTCAACTGGAATAAATTTAATAAAAATCCCATGATAACTCTGTTTTTCTTCACCCTCTCCCTCACTCGGTGCACAATTTGGGAGCGCCATTGATTACAAATATGCTGCAAGTCTTTTTGACCAGTTTATTATTTGAAGGGAGGCCGCCTTCTGACTATAAATGATCCCTGCCATCAGAGTAGAGTACAGTACCATTTTTTCTTATCAAAATATCTTATACTATGGCCTTATCTGGTGCTTGAGCCCAGCTTAATAAGGGAAAGGATTGTTAGGAACATGGATCTCTTAGCAGTAATGGGAGATCACTGACCTGTAAAAGCAGCCTTCCAGGGATAGAAAGAGGCACACCAGCACAATCTGTGTAGGTAGATATGAGGTAACCTCCACAGTACATAAGTATGCCTTCCAGCACCTACAGCACTTTAGACTGAAGTGGCCTTTGCAGCAGTATGTTCAATGTTAATTCACTCGCAAGAGATCCTGGGTCCAGAATCACTCCATCATTATTCCCAGAGAAAGAGAAAGAAAACAATAAAAAAACAAAAGAGAGTCTTAATTAGGAACAAATAAGAAAATAATGTGGTTATAAAAAGGGATTTTATTTTACATAAGGAAAAGGCGAGGCACAGTTATCATATGCTAAAGATGGAACCTTCAGGCCTTTAAAAGTGTGCAGGTCAGCTGCAGAGCTGATGCATATTCCTAATGAAAGAAACCAAATGTACTCAACAGCTCAAGGTAAGGCACCCCTGTTTGACACTCTCCCACACTGTGGAAGACGGTCCTGGGTGCTTGCCCTTGAAAAGCTAAGGGTAGCTATGGGCTGCTCTTTATCGGAGGAGGGACACTTTACCAGACCTACTTCTGTCTGACCAACCAGTTAGCCATCATCCTCGAAGCCTTCTCACTTGTAAATCTTACCATAAAGCATGATTCTCATCCTTGTGTCGCTTTTTGAAAGCTGAATTTTCCTTTACATCCTTCTGGTTCAGCAAGCCTTAATAGGCTCATCACTGTCCCCTGAAGCTGATACTGAGTATTCCTCTTGGTAATGTGGCTCCACCCAATCGTAGCAGCCACCTTGCATTTCTTGTATCACTCATTTGTAGTTTGGGATGTGGTATGATGGGAAAAACTAACATCGGTACATTCCCTCGATAGACGAACTGTAATATTGCTTGGTTTAGGCTTGAATTGGGTGCATCAAAGTGTGTATGGTGAGATGTGGCACTTCTAGCGCTCTGGCTTTGTTTCAGATGGACTTTACTACAGTTTCAAGAGGGACACATGTCACTAGACAAGCCTGGACAAACCGCTTAACTTATTTTCAATCCCAGAGTATGAAGAGAGTCACAAACCACAAACAATCTGTCTAATGTATTAAGTACAGCAGACATAACATTTATTCAGAAAATGAAGTTTTTTACAGCTTTAATTTCTGTCATTTTTACTTCATCTCCTTCTGTCCTTTTCTACCTGTCTATCTGTGCCACCCCATTCTGCCATCGAAGCCATCTGTCTTTCTCTCTGTTTGGTGCAGATTGAGCAACATGACAAGGGCACAGGAGCCAATCCATTCCCACCTTGTCATCTGCAAGCATTTCGATCTGCCACAGTGCTCTTCCATCTCGATTAGGGGTGGCCTGCTGGCGGGAGACGAGTCAGTGTATGTGTAATGTGTGTGTACGTGTGAGTGTGTTTGGGAAATGGCAGCGTGTGGTCTAAGGCTGATCTAGTCTGTACTGCAACATCCTCTGCTTCCTCCTCCCTGTCATCCACCTGTCAAAGGCAAAGCCAGTGTCATGGAGAGGATCTGAGGAACATCGACAATTCAACAATGACAATTACTGTCCCCCGGAGACGGGAAGCCAGGTAACAACAGCCAATCTCAGACGTGGCATTTCTAATAATTGATGAAATGGTGTGACTTGTTTCATAGATGTTAGAGACGTGACAAATGAATGCAGAATGTGTACAGCCACACATACGCACACACACACACGTGACCCATGTGTCAATACTGTCCACCTCTGAAATGATGGATATGATGCGGTTTGCAGACTTAATCGATAGCGTGCTTGTTATCTATGGCACCTTTAACTTGCACATGTACGCACAATGTCTTTTTCATCCTGTGAGTTGTCCTGAATAATTCTGCTGCATTTTTAACCCCTTCAACTCCTCTTTGTTCAGTTCATTCTTATTCCTAACCTGTGTGTAATAAAGCTTAATTAAACTTTTAATGTCAACTGATGTTTCTATTGTATGGTAATATGTTTTTGGGGTCTCTCAGATGTAGCATACATTTGGTTACATTGGCCTATTAATATCCTGCATACTGTGCACATTTTCCTTTCTATCCTCTGTCTTAATGTCATCTTCTACAAAGGTAACCTAAATTAGCTTAAGTTTTTACCTCTAAAGACATCTCTTCATTGTTTCTATCATTCCATGAGGTCAATCAAAACTACACCTTGAATCTTTTGTATAATTCATTGAATTAGTAGGCATTATATTTAACAACAATCCATTGTATTACAGCGTGTTTGAGGTGTGAAAAAATTTAACTTGCTGCTTAACTCACTTAATGATTCCAGTCATGACAAAATTGTATATCACTGTTTGAATTTTTTTGTTTCTCATCTGCAAGAAGCTCAAAAATGTCTCTGGCTGTGAAGTGAAATATTATGGATTTTGCTAAATAATTCATATTAAAAAAATTGATTTGTCTAATGAGAATTAACCGAAAAGCAAACAGATATTTTGTATTTGAATGATGGTTTTTACTTCATAAACTGTGCTCATGTGAATAACAGAATTAAACTTGTAGGTCACAGGCTTCACTCACCCATTAGGAGCTATTAGAAACACCTGTGATGTTCCTGCTCAGCTGATGGCAATCAGCCTGACTGAGAGGTGACATGAGGAGGCTGGTGTTTTTCCTGCTCAGTTGGCTGTGTGTTTTCAGAGAGTCAACACCATCAGTTGACTGTCTGTCTTTCTGTTTGATTGTGTGTTTGGTTTGGATGTGTGGTGGAAGTGTTTCTTTTCGTTATTTTAGGCATCTCTCTTTCAGCCAATTCTTCATATTGTGACTCCCCTTTTCAGTGACACCCAGATTTCTCCAAATTTAATTTTCTCCTTCTCCTTCTCCTTCTCCTTCTCCCCCTCCTGTTTTTTTGCTTGACTGTTAGTTTCCCAACCAGTGACTCAGTTTTTCAGGTTTTGTTCCTGGGGAAACGTTACACAAGTTATATTATAACTTTAACCCTGACTTTGATTGCTTGGAGTTCATTAAATTACAGGATAGAGGTCAAATTAATGCTTGAGGTTCATCACAGTGGACAAACCCTTGTGTACACACTGGCATATGTGCACTTAAAGTAAACACGTCATAATCCCCAGAATAGAGCCTCTACATCACTTTACACATACCTTCAACTTAACTGTGTTTTATCAAGGCTTAGTACTACCATAGCCTGAAAGATAAATGTTTGTTTACAGAAATAAGCCTGATTTTGTAGCTGATGTTTGCTTAATTCTTTCTATTAAATCCCTGTTGGACCAAACAGTGTGAGAGAGACAGAGTATTATATGGGACTATACACACACACACACTGAGCTTGCCTCCACTTTCTGTTTGTCCTGACTAAATGTGTTTGCTCCTCTCTTCAGGTGGACACAGAGTTTGGCAGTTCATCCAGGATTTCTCACCTCCTGGTTTGAACCATACTTGAGTCCTTTAGCATGCACCGGCTATGTGTTTTGAGAGGGTTTAGAATTTGGCTAATTTGACAAATCTTTAATCTCTTTTTTGCAACCTTGCATGAATAATGATTTATAATACTATTGCTATTTTTTTTAATCCTCTACAAGGTTATTGAGCATAAATGTACATTTTATATGTAGCATCTTTAACACTGCAGAAAATGTAGCTCTGATATTATAAGAAGTTATCACTTCAGTGGATTGTTAATGAGGCAAGTAAGATGATATAGGGTCACTGTAATAACAGTTATTCCTGGGTCCTTGCTTTGGTCTGGAAGTATTTAAAATGACAAATAACAATCTGTGGGTTTAAGTGCACTCTGGATGCAGAGTGTATTTACTTCCTCACCAACAGTTGAGGTAGTAAATAAAGTAGGTTATGTGTCATCCTTTCCAATCGGCTGTACACAGGATGACTGTGCTTATCGTCCTGCAGTGTTGCTTCTAGCGATGTACCTTCCCTTTTTGCTACACAGGCCCGAGGATGATATAACAGCCTCATGACACTAGGGGGTGAAATGACCCATGTTTGAAGTGCTTGTTTGAAAAGAGGAGGAGAGTCCAAAGCTACACACTGTTGATTGTGTGGAGCTGTGACTCTCTGGAGAGGATAACGGCCTGCTGCTTTTCATCCGAGCCATTTAACAGAAATAGGGATGGATTTTTTTTTTATTTTTTTTTTAAAGTGGGATACAAGAGAAATACAGTTAAACAGCATAGAGGATTATAAACAAGCAGCATTCTTTATTCAGTCTCGTGATAGGAATCATTCTAAAGTCCTTTTTTTCTCTACAGTCTCATGTTTTTCTTTACAGACATTTGCACTCGATTATTCCGGTGTCTGTCCTGTTTACACTCTAACATCGCTTGTTGATTGCATTGTTGATAGCGGGACATTGTTGACAATACCACTACTGAAATAACATGTTTGATTTTGTGCCCCTGAAGCAGTGAGGTGGTTACTCCCACCTCATTAATTCCTCTGTAAATGCCTGATCTGAGTGAGTAGTTATAATAAAGGTAAAAAAAGGTGAAAAGCCTGATTCTTTTGGCTGTGTAACACTAGGAAGTTTGCCAGGATAAGCAATTAAAAATGATCCTGGTCAGCTGTAAATTAAAACCTAAATGACCCTGGGCACAATCTCATACAGTGCCCAAAAGGAACATTTTATATCAAGATCTCTGATTGCCTCATTTTTGTAGGCAGGGCCACCGACCTCGGTATCAATCTTTCTGATTGGCTTAATGACGATGGGTTTGACCTCATTATCCTTGCCCCTCTGACCGTCTCTCTCCCCTCACTCATTTATCTCCTCTTTCCCCTTTTCCTTCTTTTTTCCTGCTGTAATAGCCGTATATGAGGCTGATACTGGTCTGTAGTTTAAAGTCGGATATTGCCCTGTCATGTCATCCTCACATGGCATGATAGAGGTTCCTCTGTGACTGCAGCTAATTCAAGTTTATGTGGATAGTAAAGAGCAGGAGCTAAAATGACTTCTTTCAGATATTGAATAAACTGAGGGAGCTGCATAAAGGGTCTGTTAAAGATAAATTAGGAAATTTTTGACCTCTGAATCATGCAATGATATTTTAGTGAAGTCTCAGACTAAAAATATAAAGCTGGATGTGAGCATAACAGGTCCCATGACAAGCTTCAGGCTGCTAGGGGCCACACTTTCACTTTTATGCCTTGGATGTCAACTTTGGATTGCCACATGAAAATGGTCAACTTTATACACACCGATCATTTAAGTCAAACAGTATCTCTAAGTCAGCGGCAGTATGGAGCTCAGATGCCAAACCAATTTAATCTAATCCTTCCTCTTTTTCTCCCTTTGGGAGGAAATGCTCCCTATTGTCTCAAGCAATGCTTAAATAAAAACTCTCAAGGTTGTGGCTGTTTGGGAGTTGTTGTCTTACCTTCCTCTTGTCTCCTCTACTCTCTCTTACTCTCTCTGGAGTCTACAGTGAAGAATATCAAAGCACTGCTTATGACATCCCTTCAATTACAGTAATACCCAGAGAGTCCTCCAGCAGCGATGTTGTCAGACAAATTTTTCTTGATACAGTGACTAAGACCTGACAAACTTTGTTCATATTAAGTTGATCTGAGGTGAAATACCTCATTTTTAACATGTAATAATTCTTAAACTTCTTCGTTTCATGTTAAATAAAACATTCTTTGTACTCTGCTTTCTTTCATATTGCTGTACCCTTCAAAAAGATCAACTGCTGCCAGTCATTCTCTTTAAAAAATTATAAAAGGATAAGAGATTTGCAGCTGACATTGGAGACAGATGGTTGTAGGTAACCTGAAGTTAGATTTGACACTTTTCCATCTTTCCATCAAGAATTTCACCCAAACTCCTTCTTTTTTGGACCTTTTAGCACAAATTGCACCACCGCCACTTAACAGCCACTGAGGAAGCAAGAAGGCCTGCAATGACAGAACAAACACTTCAGCTACGATTCTTTTCCAATGCTGTTCTATCAAAGCTTAATCTAAAGTCTGCACACGTTGGAGCAACAATTAAGAAATATTGAGATGAGATCCACTTTGCTTCAAGGTCTGAGGAGGTTGTTTTTGTGGGAGAGTGTGTGTGACAGAGAGCAAATCTCATTCAGTCTATTCCCACTTAATCAGTAAAGCCAAGTAAAGAACCAATGAAAAAGGAAATGCTACAGAAAACAGGTTCACATGCAGTAAAGTTAACTTGTTCCCTTGTTGCTGATGAAGGTGAATTCTGACACTCAGGAAACCGGTTTTGCTTTGTTGTCATAATATCTCGCCTTTAGGGGATTGATGAGTCACTGTTAACAAACCGCTGCAGCATTATTACAGTCATAGAGTAGCATCTGGTACCACAGAGATAAAACTTTACCAACAGCATTCTGCATAGTCATCATATGGTTAATGTGCTTTTAATTTTTCTTTATTGGAGCAGCACACCAATACCTACTGAAAAAATATTTGTTCTTTGTGTCATTGCTGCTGTCATGAGGAAACCTAATCATTCCTGTTTTTTTATGATTTCCAAACTTTACTTAAAGGATTAGGAAATGACCCTGTTTGGGTTCATAAAAAAAGAGCTTTAGGCCATGAAACTGTAGGCTTTAAACTGCTGAACTCTAAAGTCTGAACTGTAAATCCACCTCAGACTGAAAATGAATGTAAAAATCTGATAAATGTGTAAAAATCATAAGCTAAATATCTGATCCTTCACCTTAAACTCGCCCTCCTATACATCTCAGGCTTCATTAATGGCTGATGCATTTGAACTTATAGGGTTTTCCCTCCCACACCAGGGAGGAAAAAAAAAAAAAACCCAGAAACTTTGCAGGCAGCCTCCAAAGTTTCAAATAACGAAGACTGAACTCTTGTCCCCACAAAACTCCTCTCATCCTCCAAACTTGTCTCTCCTCTCTCCCTCTGACGGCGTACTTCAAACAGCTTTGCACAGCGTGTCATGCTGCATAGCAAAGAGTGACTGCGTCCCTTCCCGTGTTGAAAAGGCGCCTGGCTGTTACAGAGCTTGTCAGTAGAAATCTGTCAAAAGTGCTCAGTGGAGTTACTGGGGCCTGAGGAGTACAATACCCTCAGACTAAAAGGGTTTACCCTGCAAACCCAGACACTTCACATAGAAATTAACTCTGTGGATCAGAAACCCAACGCCCTGGTTGACACCCTAACCACAGTCCCCATTGTTTGGCCTTTGCAATGTACACAATACTTTTCTATTTACTCTACTCCATTTTCCAGTTCAGGAATAAGCCTGAGGGCTGCTCCCTGTGCTCTCCACGCTGTCTGTCCCTCCTCATTTACTTAATCACGTCACCTTTCATTTCTTTAGATAAGTAAATAGGCCTGCGCTCTGCTCATTTCCTATAGGCCTACACCAGGTCTGTCTTCAGTCAGGGAGGGGAGGGGCTTAAAACGGACTCAACCCAACTACTTCCAAACTTTCAGTGCTTGAGTGTAACTGTCCTGATAAAGAGTGGGAGGCAGGACAGTTACAGGTTATTCAAATGTGAAACCCACATCTGATGAGTGTCTGGTGAATGTAAGGAGATCTCAGGATGACGTGATATGAAGGAATGTGTGAGCTGAACTTGGATTACATTCCTGGTGACCTCTGTATGGGAATACTCAGCAGCCTGTGATGGAATACACACAGAATTGAGGTAAAATTCTCATTTCTGATAGGATGTTTTTTATTGTGAGTGTGTACAAGTATGCTGTGATTTGAAATGGAGTATTTCTAAAAAAATTCTAAACTTAATAAGCCATTATCTTTATAGTTTTTCAGTGTTGTTTTCTATTTTTTGTTATCAGAAAGTCGAGCCTGCCCATTAAGATGTAAGTTAAGTAGGACACTTGTTCAACTTTTAGAATTTCTTGAAGAGAATTTTTTATATTTTAGTCAGAGTTAAAAGGCCAGCTTTCCAAGTGTAACTGTTTGTCCTGCGATTAAATGCAACATCGGGAGCTCCTGCTGTTCCACCTGCATGGAGATGAAAGAATGTAAACATAACATTTCCTACAGAAACGCAGACAAAGGAGCAGATGGGTAGCAGGAAGAAAATATTGGCTTGTTTTTAAGAACAAAACGTTCAATCACAAAGAGGCTAGACTCCTTTGCAAACTCTGCTCCACTTTTTTCCAGGTTTGTAGGTGAAACACAGGAGAATGTGCTCCCAAATCCTTTGAGCAATTTTTTTAATCGGCTCTTCTGGGTCGGGGAGGTTAGAAGAGCGAGAGAGGGAGGGAGAGGTAGAGAGGAAAAGGAAGGAGTTCAGCCAAGAAAAGAAAAGATACTTCTACCTTCTTCGAGTTCTGAGAATTTTAACAGTAACAACACCCTGTCTTTTCCCCTCTCTCACACACACACGCAGGCAAACACACAAGGGTCTTTCCTGTTTGAACTCTATTCAGAAATGTGATAGTTTGTGATTTGAAATGCTCCACTTCCCAGCAGCCAAACACTCTGCCCCCCCACCCACCCCCCACCCTCCTCACCCACACGATCATGTGCTTCCAACAGATTATGTTTAAGGCCTCTAAAACCCAAATCCTTGTGTTCCAAATGCTGTTTTAAAAATGCCTATTTTGAATGTATAAGACTGCGGGTGAATGAACTTTACTTGTCTAAGGCGTTCAGGAAATGAGTGATCAATCATAAGCACCTGACAGGTTTACTTTGGCTTTGGCATTTATTAAAGACAGCAGAGTTAGACTGGAAAGTTAAATGTGTTGCTGCCCTTAATTCATTTTTAGTACGAAACAATATAAATGTAACTGCAGAGAGATTTGACATGTGTGTGCTGGTTTTATGTAGTCTTCACTGGGTCATCTTTCCTCGACTTGGCAATGTTTAAAATGTGAAACAACCTTGCAGTTTTTCTTCTCTTCTTTTTCTTGTTGCTGAATATAAACAACCCACTCAGTTCTCATGGGAAAAAAGAACTTGAGTCAAATTGACTGATGTTGCAGATAAAATTTCTGCTTGTTCATCTCATGTTTTTTCTCAAACAGCTAAAAATACATCTCAGTGTTCAGCAGGGTTCAGGTACAGCTCATCAGTTAAGCTCATATCAGGACCGAAGATCTTATGTTAATGTAAACAAACACTGATCAGGCTTTGATTTGCACTGGACACACCAAATTACACAGATTTATTCGTCATCTGCTTGAACAACTTGAGCTGTATTTTGTTAAAGGAATGTAGAGGAATTGTGCCCTCAGGGTGGACTGGGTGCTTAGTGACAGTCGTCCTGAAGAGTGAGGTACACCGAGCTGCTTTACGTGCTGTGTGAAGAGGCCTTAAAACAACCTTGTCACCCTGAAACTGAACTTTTTAAACTGTTAAGTCTAGTGCTAACTTTAAAAACTGTTTCAACATGATAAAAAATGTAAGTTAACATAACCTGTGAGTGCAAAATGTTAAAACTGAACTGAATGAGTTATGTATTGACTGTCAATAGATAGTGTCAGATCGTGATCCTCTCTGTTCCTTAGAAAATGTTTTTATCAACTATGTTTTCCTCAAAACTGAACTTGAACAAAAATAGTAGTAAATAAATGAACAGTCCAGTACATAAATCATTAGACCTACTGAATATTTAATTATGTTTTAAACTCCCATATCACCTTTTATTACTCACTGCATACTGTGGGTGTATACTAACCATATAGTGCCTTTTCATTAACTCTGCATTTTGTTTAATATGTACTTGAGTTCTACATTTTTAGCTCAAGGGTTCCCAAACTTCCCCATGCCAAGGTCCTCAAATATAATAAGATTATAGACTTATATAATATATACGGCCTTACTTTTCTTAAGATGTCCCATTGCCAATACTGCAGCAAATGTATAAAGAGCAAATCACCTTCAGAACATATGCCCTCATTCATTTATTAATAATTTAAATCTATCAAATTAATTCTATCATATTCAATACTTATGTTTGCAGTATAAGCATTGTTTATCAGCTTAGCTTAACAACATGTGGCATGTCCTTATCCTCATGTAGACGTGCTCTGTTTTTGTCTATTTTCAAAGTTGCAAAGGCAATCTCCCATTTGAAGTGGAGATGACATTTCAGAGTTTGTCATCTCAATCAGCTCCAATAAGTCCAGACAAGAACCTACAGCTGAGGCAAAGTGGTTTCTAACTCAGTTTAGATGGATGTTTTCAAGGTCAGGGAAGTGTTCTCAGAAATATCCCTGGAGGTGATCCAGGTGGGACTGGATCGGTGAGGAAACGGTGCTTAACTCACCAGCAGACAACAGCAGCTCCTGGTGAAGCAGTGGGAACATTTCTGTAAAGCCAAAAATGATGCCTTCGGTGCCTTCAGGGCCAGAAGCTTGCTGCATGGAAGTGGATGCTGTTTCTTTCATTTAAAAAAATTGACTGTTTGTTCAACCTCTGTCAGGTGTTTTTGTTTCAAACAATGCTGAATTTCAGGTAGTTTTAAATTACCATATGGGAGGGTCTTGCAGCTTAGGTGCATAGATGTATGCATATTTTATATTTGAATAGTGTTGTATCATAGTGAGTGGATAGCGTATTGCAAGGTGAATATTTTGGCTTCAAGCAAGTGAAATACATTGTCACTGAACATTTAAAGTTACACATTTACTTTATTTCCACATAAAAAAGCATAATTCAGGTGGCATAGTGTTTGCTTCAAGACCAATTTGCTGCTGCGTATAACTCGTATGTACACATAATTTCTTGGACACAGTGCTGAAAAAAGAACTAAAGGTGTGTTTGCCTGTAGTTAGACAGCCAGCATGCAAGACACATTTCTCCTCTTCTACATATTTATAAATGATATTAACTTAGTTAGTCTCACCATGTCCTTTCCTTCAAACTCAATGCAGAAAGAAAAAGGAGACGTCCGTGAGTTTTTCTCTGTGTTGCCTGAGTCAATAAACTGAGCTGCCTTCCACTTTCCACATTCTGTTTAGCATTAGTTCATATGAATTTCTTATTACCTCCAACCTTAATGTCAATATTTTCTGGTTTCCTTGCTTTATTTTTATTATCGTTATCTTCTGCAACAACCCAGTTTGCCAAGAGGAATCATTAAAGTTTCATGTAACTTATTTTTCAGCGTCCTTGTCAGCAGTGTAACAAACTTTACACACAATAATAAGTTTGTATCCTGAGGTGTCGACTTCGGCGAGGGCTCTTCCACGATGAGAGACCGCTTGGAGGAGCTGCAGCAGACGGCTCAGGACTTTTCCGAGGCGGCAAGTGAGAGTACCAACCCTTTCTCAGCAGAGGGTGATAATGATGACTCTGCTGTGGTCGGGGTCATAATGCCGCAGGCCGTGGTGTTCGAGGAGGAGCCAATCATTGAGAATTTCCTGTCTGAGGCTCAGCAAATCAGAGATGATATCACAGGGCTGGAGACAGAGGTTGTGTTTTGTGGTTTTTTTGTGGTTTTTTTTTTTTTTTTGTAAAGTATGCACTTATTTTTTCTCTAATTAAACGCAGCTTTTGACCTTGGCTGCTTTGCTTTTGCTAGTGATGTTTAAAATGTGTTAAGTTTTCAGAAGTGCCTGCAAAACACTTAATTACTTTTGTTTGTCTTTAGCTCTTTTTCTTGTCAACCTTTTTTCATAATTTTCTGTTATATAGAACTCAACTTGACTGAAAGAATAGAAAATTAATCCAGTACTTTTCATCGCAGCTTCTGGATATATTTTTCATTTGCAGTCAAAAGTGTGACTGAACACAAATTTTGCTTAATCTCAACTACAAACAGGTCCTTAAGTTCACCCAGCAGCAAAAGACCCTGGTGGCAACCATGCGTCGTTTCAGTGTGATGAAAAAAGAGAGCAGTATAACCCGGGACATGAAACTCCAGGCTGAAAGCCTCCACCGACGCTTGGATGCCCTTTCAAAACAAGTCCAAAGGACAGAAGACCAGCAGGGACCCACTGCTGTTACAACAAGAATACAACGCAGCCAGCATGCAGCACTGTACCGCAAGTTCCAGCAGGTTGGGAGGAAGATCTTAAAACTTTGCAATGGAAACTCTGAAAAACTGTTCACTTTATTCTTGTTTTTATTACCGGAAATGTTTTTAAGGCATGAGAAGTGCTGTGTTGAACACTGACACATTGTTTGAAACATAAGAATGAAGTTAAGCTGCTTGAGAGAATGGAAAGTTGTCTCAAAAAAAATGATTCATTTTCAACTAAAAAGTGATTTGAGGTAATATCTAAAATTTAAATGTAAGGAGGAAAAAGCAAAGTGGAAGCACTCGATCAGTTCATCTAATCATGTCTATCTTTTAGTGCTTAAGTTTATAGTAGATGTAACATCCTGTAAAGCCACAAAATATGTGACTCAAATCTTATTATTATTGTTATTTTTTTTTTTTTATTTCCCCTCCGCATTTTACGACTCATCCTCTTTTTCTGCTATAATTATGTCCAGGTAATGCTGCAGTATAATGAGGGTCTGCTGACCAAGCAGGAGCGCTGTAAGCACTTTATTGTCCGCCAGCTGGAGGTATCAGGAAGGGAAGTGACTGAGGAGGAAGTGAATGAGATGGTGGCTACGGGAAAATGGGAAGTCTTCAATGAGAATCTGCTAAATGATGCCAGAATCACGAGATCACAACTATCTGAGATTGAACAGCGACACAAGGTGTGAAACAGTTATTTTAAGACAGATAATATTTATTTTTAGCACAGTACAGATATATATATATAAATATATATATATATATATATATATATATATTTATGTATAAAGGTCTCCAAGCTTTGGGCGGTTGTGGCTCAAGAGGTAGAGTGGGTGGTCTATTACAGTTTGATCCCCACCTCCTCTTGTTTACACATCTAAGTGTCTATTGGCAAGACATCGAACCCCATGTTGCTCCCCAGCCACTGGGGATTCACAAGTCAGTGTTTTGCAAATTGCCTTTCCTGGATAACTCAGGAGGTCATGTCAGGAAGTGCATCTAATGGTTAAAAAAAAAACAAAAACTAAAAACACCCGTGCCAATTGAAATGTGAATCTCCATGTGGTGTTGCCATCAAGCAGTTGAATTGCTGTGGTGACCTCTTAAAATGGGGGGCAGCCAAAATAATAAGAAGTAGGTCTCCAAGCAATCAGCCTGAGGGAACAATTGTTTCATGTTCAATTGTGTTATGGCTTTCAAATACATTAAGAGGGATATTTTCTTGATTTTTGCTTTATAATTGAAAAATGCAAATATGATGATTAGTCCTTTTTTTTAAATCGTGAGCAATATTATGATAGCTCTAGCTGAAAGTCTCTCGTCTGAAAGCTCTAAATATATCCAATTAGGCACTTAATAGGACTGAAAATCCAATAAATATTAATAAATGAAACAACCGACGGTGCCACAAGTCAGCTAAAATGTCTCATTTGAACTAAATAACCCCAATTGATGCTTATTTGCTAAGTGCACACATTTGTACTGTAACTCATTGCTTGTAATAACTATTCATTCTATTTGTAAATTGCACTCATTACACTGGCAGTCATCGTCTTCAGTTGACTGATAGCATGAATGCTTGCAAGTCATTAGCATGAGAATCTTGCCCATCACCACCATCTGTCACACATGGCAGAAACGTGTGAGGATGACATGTCTCACACATTCCTCTATCTGACACATATTTTTAAAGGGAATGAAACAAATGGAAGTGAAAATTGGAAACAAATCTGTCAGCTGGAGAAGATAAAACATGGGTGCTACTTTTTTTTGGGCTCAAAAATCTTTGATTAAAATAAACCACTTGGGAGGATAGATACTCTGAGCATCAAGTTGGCAACTTCTCATGGTATAAAGAGGCGATGTTTGTGTATATTCAGGACTCATGTCATGTAGTATAAAGAGCTGGATAAGAGCTCTTTCCTTTCATTGCATCTTAAGTCTGGATTCTTTCCTCACATGCCTCCAGCCTCTGACTAATGTTTGTCATATTTGCAATTAATCTCATTCTTCCTTTACACCGACAGGAGTTGTTAAGCCTGGAGAACAATTTAAAGGAGCTGAGGGACCTGTTCATGGACATTTTCATGTTAGTCGAGGAACAAGGGATTCTGATCGATCACATCCAGACCAATGTAGAGAAAACACAGGACTATGTGGCTGCGTCGAACGAAAAGTTTAAACTGGCTGCCAGGTACAAGAGGAAGAACCCACTTCGACAGCTGTGCTGCTGCTGCTGTCCTCCCTGGAGATGCTGCATGTAAAACATGTTAATTTATACCTGGATGGTCATTCCAAAGAGCATTTTAATTAAAAAAAAAAAAAAAAAATGCTCGCTTACCTGTTGGGAGTAAGCAATGTAGGATTCAAGTACCATTAAAGTGAAGGTTATGGTACTGCAGTTTTTGCTGTTGAACAGAGAGACGGTGAAGACAAGATTCAGCAGAGCATAGAAAACAATTAGGTGGAAAGGCCAGAATTGGTATTTGAGGCACTTGTTTCTTTCAAGAGGATGTGAGGCGACTGCTATTGGAAGAGACAGTTCAGTGAGTGCTACTCACCAACACTGCTGCTTATTGGAGACCTTCACTGTCATCTGACAGAGGTCACAAACAAGGGGAGACCACTGCCTCTGCCTCTGCCTGTGCTAGATCAGCAAGACTGATATTTCACCCTTTTTTTTTTTCAAAAGAGCCTCTCATCTTTTTTTTTCTGCCTCAGGAGCTCTAGTTAATGAACATTTATTTTTTATACAGTATGTGCACTTTAAGATTTATCCATCTTTTTTCTTTTCTTCTCAGCGAAAAACTAGAATTCAACAAATCAGATAAAGATTCTTTTTCAGAGAGGTTTCGAGACATTATGAATTCATCTCACTTTGGGTCTGCATGCTGATGGAAAAAAAAAAGAAACTGTTTCACAATTAGTCATTAGTCTCATTTGCATTTCAAAGCATGATAATTTTTTAAGTGAGAAAAATATTATTCCTTTATTCAGATTCATGGGGGAGGATTTGAGTAAAAACTTTGAATAACGAGCCTTGATCAAAATATTTCTGTCATGGTGACAAAACAGCCGAGAATCATTGAATTAATTTGTTTAAAAATAAGATGGAAGATTTAATTTCTCTCGACATTTCATATTTTTGGGGTGATTACACTGTTCAGATGAAAAAACTGTCATCCATATGTATCACTATTGTTGAAATCATGTAAAATAAAAAGGAGCAGTGGTTCTAAATCAGATTTTAAACTCTCACTTGAAGGACAACCAACACTGAACTTAGATATGTTGCATAACTGATCAGCTGACTCACACCTGGTATTACAAGATTACCTCATGTTTCATCTTTTACTGAATGTTAAGTTGAAAATACCAACCCATTTTCCCTGCTGGGATAATTAATTGGCAATTCATCGCAATAGAAACAGTCATTTCATTCTCGATCTCACTTACTGTAAGATGACTCTGAAATGGCCTCTTTGCAGCAGTGACGGTGATGTTCTTTGGTGACGCAGTGACCTGTGGTGTCTGGTGTCCAGCACAAAATACAGGTGAACTGGGTGTGCCAGCATCACACTTGAAAATCTGGTCTATCTACTTTTTTTCCAGAGAGTAGCTTCCAGACAGGCACGCTGTGTTTCTGTAGGGAACACTGTGTCAACAGAACCGTTAACTTCTAACAGATGGTAAGAGGAGTCACCTCAGTTTGTAGCGTTCTTTCTAAAAAAAACTAAGTCTAAGGTTTGAAAACATATTAAAAGCACAGAGGCATTTTGAGTTTAGCTCGGCATAAAGAGGAAGATGGACACAAGGCACTCTTTGAAGTGCTTGAAAATCAGCCTTCAATCAGTCTGAGTGATTTTAGTCACCTCTTCACGAAACCACAACTCATGTGACACCTTAAAGAAAAACCTGCCACTGTGATATTTTATATGGGTTTACTGTTATTAACACTGCAGATCTAGGCAAGCAGAGAAACCAGGTGTCACACGTACATGAGGGTGTTTGTTGAGGCCCAGTATTTCCCCGAATCTGATCTTCTGTGTTGTGCATCAGTCTCCCTCTGATCAGACTTAGGTATTGAAACAGAGACATAAATATATCAAATATGTAAACTTGATTGTTTAATAAAAAAAAGAACAATACATTGCAATTAAGCACAGCATAGTTTCTACCTCTTCCCACACACAGTGGAGGCAAATGAAATACTGCTGCAAATGGTGGAGTTCTTGTACAGCAACAATGCCATCCAGTGTTCATGGCCATAATTGCCAGTTTAAAAAAAAAAGTTTTACCTGTTAAAGGGGATATTACTACATAAATATGTAATTATTCACATGTCATAGTTGGAACACTAAACTACAAAACACGAATTTTACTCCCTAGAAGTTTTTAGAATAACATATAGACATTGTGGTTTTTTTGAGTCATTAAAAACAGCTTATGGGAATCATTAGTCAAAACAAATGAACAGCACTTGACACTTGTAGCAAACTTTTAAGCAAAAAAGAAGAAAAGTAGAATGTTTTTTTTCTATTATGCAAGTATGTATCAACAGTATTACAAATTAAAATACACCGAACCAGACAAAAAACATCAGATAACAAACCCAACTTTCTCTCTTAAAATCAAGTTTAAATGATCCCATAGTTTGCTGTTGCTTCCCCATTTTAAACACGTAACATATGTATGTCTTGTCATTCTGATTAAAAAAAAAAATCCACGTGCCAGGTAAAACCTTTTTTCTTCAACATTCCTGAGAGCAACACAATCAGGCTTATCTGTAATGCCTCAGAATAATGCAGAAGATTTATAGCCACCATCACAAAGAAAAGTGTGAATACACTAACAGCAATCAACAACCCACGTAGTTACTATCAGTGATAGTGAGGTGCCTGTAAAAGCCTAAAGGGTATTTAAAGATGGCAGCCACTCCAGCCTCAGCCTGCTTACCCTGCTGCTTGCCCATCTGGCAAGAGATACAGAAGTATTTCTTGCATTAAACTACAGAGCATCCCTTTTCCTCTGGCTGTTCGACTTCTCAA
Source organism: Acanthurus leucopareius (assembly GCA_029814765.1). NCBI lineage: Eukaryota > Metazoa > Chordata > Actinopteri > Acanthuriformes > Acanthuridae > Acanthurus > Acanthurus leucopareius. The sequence continues at coordinate 15,811,734 of JAQMCX010000011.1, read as the reverse complement.
CTCATCCTCAAGTGAAAAGCTATAGTTGTATTTTTATAAACCTATCAAATAATGATTTATTTTTATTTTTATTTTTATTTTTTTGTTGTTTTTTTCAAAAGGGACTACGAGCGAATTTTTGTTATTCTACCCTGTGTTGTAAACTGGTAGTAATTGAATTGTGTATCCTGAATGTCTGCAGACTTGAGGGAGAGAGAGCCTCTGGGTTTTACTTGTCCCTGAGAGCACTGAGCCATGGGAGACTGAGTTTTGGGAAAGTGGTGGTGACTCTGACCGACCTGCCTGGGGGGGTCAGACCTCCAGAGGTTTCTGAACTGACCAGTGTGCACTCTTTCCTTTCCTCTGAGACAGGGCGGGTGGATGGCTCTTTTCTTAGTAAAACCTGCTTCGCAATCAGTTCCACACTCTGCCCTGTCCAAAAACATTTCTGTTTATTGTTTATATGTTCCACTGTGGATTCATCTTGTTTACCTCCTTCGCTGATGTTTTTATACCCCGTATATCATCGGCTACCACCTAGCCTGGAGCAATCAGGTGATTGTTTTGGTTTTCTCACTGAATCAGATTTAACCTTTGACTCTCAGTCCATCATTGTGTTTTGACAAGCTGCACCACTCCTCAACTACAGGACACCTGTTTCAAGATGGGATGACCTGAAGGCAACGAGGCACCCCTACTATCTACTTTGCACCTAAAGTCGATCATATATTTATGGGTTTTAGCTACCATTTCAGCTACCAAGTGGTTTTGTTGTATTTCTGAAATAGTTAATCATCTTTCTTCAATAAGCTAAAAAGGCTTTAATTGTCTTATCGCTATTTATCCTAAAACTTCCTGTTTTTCATAATTTCTTAAATACGTTTGTTTCATCACTCATCATTGCGTAGTTGTGTATTGAATTTGAAAAGAGGTAAATCAGTATTTTAGGCTGTTGGATTACACTAGCATAATAGTCAAGGTTACCTTTATTTCCATACATTTTAATCAAATAAAATACTGTTTACAACAACAGAATTATGCTGATGCAGATTAGGAAAGAACGCTGTAATGCAGTTTTGAATTATGGCTTTGAGTTGGTAAGTAACTCATGGAATTGCGCCACATTCAATACAGCAACCACATATTCATGGTGAGTACCTCTGCCCACTTTCCAGACGAGACCCATCAATCACTTCTGATTTAACGATAATGTGAACATCTGAGTCACATGAAAGTTTATGGTGCTGATCATAGCTGACAGAGATACAGTGACGTCTATATGTGACTATGTACTGTAGGTTTTTCTTCTATCTGCCCTGTCAGTCACAACGTGGATCCCAGAGACTCACTCCAAATGGCTGAACAACATCAAAGCAGGCCTCCTGTGAGTACCACCAGCTGTGGTTATAGAGAGCTGACATTACTTTACTGCCTGGTTTTATCACTCCCATCAAAATCTGAACAGAGAAATATCAGGACTCTCAGAAAGTGATAAATCAAAGAAATTGTACAGTGAGTCTGGCAACAGAAGTATCAGCCATATTGCTTGCAATGACACAATGGTTACACTGATTTAAAGCCTTGAATAAGCGCTATAAATTTTTATTCAATGTTGACTGAAAGTTTTGAAAAGTGGAATGATTTGCTAACCCTGACCCTACTGACTTGTTATTTTCTTTTGGAAATGGTCAAATTAATCAACAATCAATCAATATATTTAATAGGAAGCACTTGGGGTTTTGCTGTAGGCCACACTATCGGAGTTAACCTAATTTTTTAATAGATGGTGTCTGATTCTAATTGGGAAGTTTTTAGATCAAAATTGCCAAGAGCCCACTGGCCCTGCTTTACATGATGGGGTGATTTTAAACAACCACGCTGTGCCACGGAGGGTTACTGGACATAAATTGAACTTCTGATCCTAACAGCTGTGTTGCATGTCATATCCTCTCTTTGTTTCTGTCCAGATCTTATCAGTCCATAATTATTTTTTCAAACTGTCAATGACACAAAAAAACCTAAGGAAAGTAAATTGTGCTATAATAAAGACTTGCTGTTATTTTTTATCATTGGCAAGACAGATAAAGATAAAACTAAATAATTACGTACTGTTTTAAATACGAGCAGGTAATGTAATCAGTGTACAAATTAACTTTTATTAAACTGATGTTATACATATAGTATGGCACACTCAGTATTCTAACAGTGAGAGAGTGGTACAGATGTTTTATTGAAACTGATGTACGGTATTTTATTATACTTTTTATTTCAAGTAGTGCGTGGGAATCTCTTTCTGGTTTTTATATCTGCAGAATTTTTTTTTCAATAAATTCTTTTGCAAAGAGAAAAAAAAAGAAGAATCACAGCTTGAATGTCAAAGCCAGTAAGCCGTTGACCTTCATGCTTCTTTTAACCCCTTGTAACTTCTCCACTTTTAACTTTGTTTTTCATTTCAAGAAGCTCTTTTAACAGCCTGCCTGAGATGTAAAGAAAAACTGTAGCACTCCTGTTTTGTAAACCAGCTAATGGCAAAAGCTGAATGTTATTTATTACCTAATGAAGGCTGAACGTTCAAACTTAAATATTCTGTCAGAGTGATGGATGAGCTTGAGTAATAAGAGCTCTGGGAAGATCGGGGCACGATATCCGTGTGTAAGCCATCTGTGTAGTTGCCATGCAGATACAGGGAATAGTAACAGACACATACATGTGTATAGTTGCTACACTGACTTAAAAGATATTTTCATCTTTGTTGACAGCTGGGTGGATGAATGAACATTGGGTTTAATGCTCAGCACATGTGGAACTGATGTAAAACAAAGGGGAGCATTTTAAGTTTTGTATGTGTATGTCAGCTCACTGTCACACATTATTGCTGTTTTGACAACTGTTCATGATGTAAGGACCCGAAATCTCAATACTATTTCTTTGGATTACTTCACCAAGAACAATTTTGGTAATGATTAAATTTGAATATTTTTTGGTAATTTAACAGGATTTGTTTTATATTCGGGCTGATTTCTGTTTATTTTTACCTACTTTAAAAACACTCCCAACACTTCGATCCCTCCTTTGGCTCGGATTCAAACAAGCTGTTTCCATCAGGATTTTCCCATTTCCCCACCAAATGATGTTGTGATACTGACAGATGTTAAACATGACATGAGAAGATGTACAAACACTTTCAGCCAAGATGATGCATGCTGCTACAGCTGCAGCTGCGAATGGAGCCTGCAATCATCCTGCCAATCAGTCTGCATTGTACTGTGCTCTGTTTACTAAAAAAGAAAATTAACATAAAAATGTGAATTTCAGATGATCCTTTGAGGTTTTGAAAAGTGTAAATGAAAGAAATCTGCTGTCAGATCATTTCATCATTGCAGCATGGAAAAGTTTTTTTTTTCTTCAAGTTAGTTTTAGAGCTTAAAGGTGGAATATGTAACTTTATTTTAGCCTGTAAACAAACCAGACAGAGCTCTTTATACAAAGAATAGCAGTTTGCACAAGCTAATAACCCTTGTATGTACTTTAAATTTATGTTTGCAACTGCAAGGTTATTGGAGCACAAAAGAACCACAGGAGGACATTACCCATCAATACTTTACAACCAGAAGTCTTACACAGTGCACCTTTTTAATATTTGAAAAATAAAACCTCTTTTAAAACCATCAGTCTTCCAGATGAAAAGTGTCATTTCCAACTTATTTGTCACTTCTTATAACTGTTTTATGATAAAATATTACATTTTCTATTTAAGTTTTATGTTTAATTCAACTGCTCTGACTAATAGTGCAATTTTAATGACTAAACTATTAATCAGTTTTCTAAAAGACCCAACAAGAGGTGGGAAGTGGCCAGCAGAGGGAGCCGATATCCAAGAATTATAATACATAAAATTTAGTCCCTGCTGGTTTGCTTTCCTGAACATTACTTTTCCACAAAGTCATAAAACAGTTATTCTTGGGCTTTGCACTGCAGTTTTACATTTTTCAGTGAGTCAGTCACACCAATGTACTAATCCCACAACATCAGTAGGGTCCCTTTCTGTTCCTCAGTTCTCAGTATTGATTAATGTTCTCAACAATAACAAGTGAACAGCAGAAGGGCCGTCCAGGGCACAGCTGACACACACACATCAGGAGAGAGGAGAGGTGAAAGTGAACAGAGATGTGGGTGAATAAAACATGTCTCTGAGGACATTGCCTTGTTGTACCGCTGTCTTCGCTGAAAGGAAACTGTGAGCCTCCCTGATGGTTAATCCCTTCTGTAATGAGAGGGAAAACCCATTCAACATCACACACACACACACACACACTAACACACACTCTGGCGTGTACATGCAACAGAGTCATGAGCAAACACACAACATGCATAGAAAGATGGTCAAAATGTTGTCCAGCTGTTATTCTCACTCCAGATTTTGCTTTCAGCTGAGTGCATTCAGGACATGAGGAAAATATTCTCATATCAACTGAGGACACTATTTTTTCACAACTAAACTGGTCTTTATGCAGTGCTTTCACCTAATTATTAAATTATTCCAGGTTTAAACTAATCTGCTAACTATCTGAGTATCCATCATAAGGCAGGAAAAGTCCAAGTATGTGCTGAAATTCAACAACTCATTATTTTCTTTAGTGTTTTTTTTTCCTTTGCAAGACATTCCTTTGACCTTGTGAAGTAGCACACAAGCTATTAAGACCAATTGAGCCGATGTTGTCTCGGTCCAGTCCACTCTGTGTAACAAGTAATATGATCCTGACTCCACGCTCTACTCTACCTTGTCATCAAACTCTGCAGAAATTGATTAGATGGCTCCCTAAGCTCATAATGTTATTTACTCTATTGGATAACTGTGTGGGGAAACAGTTGTGCGGTCCAGTGCTGAAGCGGTAAGTGCATTCAGCACTATTTCTGCTATCATAATCAAAAGTAAAAAGTTCAGTCTGGTCTACAAGCCAGACTGGAGTGCTTTTGTTGACATTAAGATATATTGTGCATGCATGAGTGTGTATTCAGATAGTCTAGACAATATGAACATATGATTGAATTTTTTATTTTTTTTTTGCTACATAACAAATGATTATAGATTTTTACTGTGAAACCAGGCTAGCTGAGTTGGTCTTTGTGTACATTTGATTTAGCTGACAAGAAAACAAGTTTTGGTTAGTTTTCTGGCTAACATGGCATTCTACCCTTCTAACAAGTTTATTAAGCACAGATGATTAAACATTTATACATTAAAAAAAATCTCTATTAACTTTAGTGAAAATGTGAGGACCTATTTTTCTCCCAAATACTCAAGCTGATATAATATTCTCTTAACAGGAAGTAACATGTGGGATTTCATTTGACGTCAACAACAATAAATGTCACAAAATGACACCATATCTGCACTCACACACTCATGTTCCTCTGTTGAACTCTGCAAAGAAACATCTGTATTTTCAGTTTAGCATCTGTCTGTCTGCTATCTATCTGCTCGTACCATCAATCCCCCTCTGACAAGATTTGCTGGATAGACAGCCCATCATAACTTTTTTCGTTTTGACATAGAAAGCAACAGTTTACTGATTAAAATCGTGAGGAATATAAAGCCACAAGACTCTTTTTTGAACATTAAAAAAATTGACTCTTTTAATTTTGCAATGCAAAATAATACAGAATTGTACCTTTTGAAATACAGGACTTATGTATGAATAAAATTTTTTTTTAAACAAATCTTAAGACTTTTTAAAAAAAGTTATGATTCTAAAAAATAAAATAAGATGAGGATTAGCATTGGAAACTTGACCTTAAATCTCTTGAAGTACTGAGTTTTCTTTTTTAATTTGTTCTGTGCTTGTGTGTGTTTTTGTGTATTTATATAGAGACAAACATTATTTGTTCTGGTGCTCATCCTCCTTTGTCTCTTCTTGTCCCATATAACATCATCCCAGTCCTCCATCACACCAATCTGATTATAAAAACTGCACCTAAGGGAATGCAGCGAAACGTTTCCATTGGCCAGTAAAAGATAATGAGAGAACACTTAACCTCATTGGCATGAATTGTGTCTCAAATGAAATGAGCTGAATTGGCAACAGCTTAAAGACGAACCATGAAGCTCTGCATAAACAAAAATTGATTAATATGATTATAATCTCCTCAGTGTTTTTTGTTCTCTCTGATGAAAATGTGCACTGCAGCTCCAGTCAGTGAGTTGAGCAGCCAACAATCATAAGTGTCACTGGGTTATGGATTACAGTGGTTTCGGCCCAGTCAGGACTCACCTCAGGGACTTCATAAACTCCTGACTCCTGGCCAGGCTCTCATTAGACCCACACTTTCCTTTGCCCTCTATCTGACAGCCCTTGGCAAGTGTCGAAGTGAATGTGAGCGCGTTGAATGTCTAAATTTGTAAGAGCAAACAATGTGCATCACGGCTCAGCGATGACGACACAAACACAGACAAACAAACAATAATGCACAGTGCCTGAGCCTGGGATGATTTACAATAGCGAGGACAGCCTCTGTGTGAAACATGTCAGCTTAGAAGCTTAATCGCCACAAATTCTGCCAATTATTTATTTATCGGCACTCCTCATTAAGAAAAGGGGGCTCTGGGGAGCAAAGTACATATATACAATTTTAGATGAGAGACAGAGCTGGACTAAAAGTCTTGGCGCCTTATGATTATTTTCCCAGACACAGAAACAGACGTTTCTTCTACAGTATAAGTTGATTATTATAGTTTTTGCAGTTATTCTCTTCAATTTATTTTAACTTAAAACAGTGGATTTTAACCTGCTCAAACCTAGAAAACAATTAAAAATATGTTGTTAAGGTTCCTGATAAGGGTTTGATGACGTCAATAAGATTTCCAAAAAAAAAAAAAAAAAAGGAATATTACAGGTTTAAGCTTAGTAATAAATAAATGAAACACCAATTCACCAGATCTCAAACTATTTTATTCTATATGTTCTTATTCACTTGTAAAATGTGAACACATGCAAAAAAAAAGTATTGCAGGCTGCTTTTTCAACCCAGCATTTTAACCAATGAATCAACAAGTGGTGCTTTGAGAAATATTAAAATAATGTTCAGAAAAGATGCCCACTTAAGATATTATAAATCTGACACTTTATGACAAAAAAATACCAAAACAAAACAAAACAAAACAAAGCAAACAAACAAAAACACTGAAGGGTCTGAGCATAGAGCAATGTATTTATAATGAAAAGTAATGCAAATTGTCTCCTTCAACCCAGAAACAAGCTCTATAATTCTGATAAAAGCTGTAGGTGTTATGATTTTCTCATCTTGTATGTCCAAAAATAAAAACTTATTTAAGGTGACATGAAATGGCCAGGGTATAATATTTTGAGCCAGAAGACACCAAAAATCAGAAAACAAATAATTGCAATGTAAAGGGGAAGTTTGCTTTACATGAATCAAAGAAGAAAGGTTACATTTTTACTAAATTAATTTATCTTTCTTAATTTAATAAAAAAATGTTTTAATTGCCCAATTTATGAGAATTTATGCCTGAACTCTTTCTCAATAATGGCTGCTGAGAAGACAGGCTTTTCGTTTCTCCCTTTTCAAACTGCTTTCCATTTTTCTCTGTCTGAACAGCCTCTTGTGCCTGTTTAAATGAAGTGCATTTAAAGGAGATAGTGGTCTTCACCCTGAAAATGTATGCTGACACTTTAAAGACATTCACCAAACTCTGCACGAGAAATGGAAGCGGGGGAAAAAAAAAAAGACTAATCATGAATAAATTTCCCCTCATCCACGTGGCCAAGATATTCTATTTACAACACATTTCTTTGGGTCTTTATATCCAGTTAATGAGATTTCAAATACATGTGAAGTGAGCGGCATTTAAATTGCTATTCAGTCTGGAGGCATGGCACTGGAAAAAGGAGGGATTCCACCAGATGACAGAAGAGCTATTACCGGACCCGCTCCATTCGGTGAACAGAGCAGTTCTGGGAAATGCAATAAACAGCAGGCGCTGGTAGGGACTGTTTGGGGGTTTTAGACTTTTAATCTGGTGAAGGTGTGGTGAGTAAAAGAAAAAGAGGAAAGGTGTGAAAGGATGCCGATGATTAAGGAGATGAAGATCTGTCTTCAAGAGTGAGTATCCTAGTGTTTTTAATCATGCTGTCACATAAATCTACATGAGTCAATTTTAAACCTTTTATCTCTGACGTCTTCTGTAAATGTCATATTAAATAAAGTGAGAACAAAAACCTTTTGCCAGACGGTGCAACAACATTTCTTTGTTCCAAATATGCACATGCCTGTTGTCATTTTGAGTAAGTAGAATATTTAATCACAGCATGTTGCACGATATCCAAGTAGCTTATGTTGGACAAGTTAAGAAACCAACATATTCTCAAAAATCTCAGACTCACACTGAATCTAACTGGGGAAAAAAAGACGCAAAATAATCATAAAATACATAACGTTACGCCCCTTGTCATTATTCTGTTTTTTGACAAACACCTGGAATAAGTTTAAATGTATCTTGAATCCATCTGAACAGTTTCCCCCCCTTTTTTTCAATCTATTTATAGGATGTAGGATAGTCAAGCATAAATTTGGACACAACTTCACTGCACAGTGAACATATGTAAAGTAATGTATAATGTGCAATGATAGAACACAAGCAAACCTCAAGATTATATATATTTAATGGCCACTGTCCTCAAAAATAACTTTAATCATTACTTTAGCTGACTTTGACTAATTTGTTTTTACTTCCACACTAATCCTAAACTTTAAATCCGAACCAGTGGCTTTATGTTGTAACAGAGCAACATATATTTTTCTCATCTCTGTATCGATAAAAACAGGATTTAAGTGTAGAGTACGGGAAGACAAAAGCATACAGCCTCATTTGACCTCTCTCTCAGCTGGGGGACAGAGGCCATGAGAGGAATGAATAGTGATGAGCCCAGGAGGACACTGAGGTTTCTGAAGGTTCTGCAAGACAGACACCATGTGTGAGTCAGAGACTGAATCAGATCAACTGAATGTGAGAGGGTGGGGGGCTTCAGGGCCCATCCACAGGGGACCTGCCAAGTGCTGACAGCACCCTCCATGACACCCCATTAGATTTCCACAGGGACTGCAAGCAACGAGAAGTCACAGTCAATTTCAGTGTCACAGGCCACAGTTTATTTCTGACGTTATATACAAACAGAATCATATCAGTCGATATGTTTATGGTTTCATTGCTAGGTAAACTATCCAAGCTGTTGTATCTAGCTAGAGATGGACTAACAGATTAATCAAGCCCATTATTTGGCTTTTTGATATAATCGGCATAGGCCAATGCTCCCGCCTATAAGGCAGATACACAGAAAATTTAGACAGTGTCTGCAGACATATATACATGACGTGTGGCTGCTGGAAAACAGTGGTATCCAACCCCCCCACATCCTTAATCATCATTGCCTATTTTAAGACGTTTCTCCATCTCAAATGAACGGCAAATTAAAAAAAAACAAAAAAACAAAAAAAAAAACCCCAAACCTTTACTGGCTAGCATAGCCAGCTAAATAATGCTGATGAATGACATTGCTCTCCCTTGCTTACCAGTCACAATCTAAAAATCACAACAGAACTTAATTTTGTTAATTTAGTTATTTTTAAGTATTTTTTAAATTTTACTTAATGATAATAATTACATCAAAAACAAGATGACCACATATGTTTGACTGTAATATGCATGTAATAATATAATTACAAATGCATTTAAATTTTGATATCAGCATCATCTATCTGGAATCAGCTGCCCTACTCTTTTTAGGTCTCAGCATTGGTCCCTAAAAACCATGTTAGTCAAACACTATCAATAGCACAATCAAACTGGACAAATATCACTGTGATTTGAAATATTTTTCATGAAGGCAGGGGTTATCTAAATTTCTAGATTTTTTAAAAATAAAATTTTAACAATACAGGCATGGATAAATACTAATACATTAAATTGTCTGTTCACTGCATTAGAAATAAAAAAAGTCAAGCCAGAGCTAAAAATGAGTGAAGTCAAAGTTGACTTAAAGTCAAATGAACCTCTCAAGAAGGGTCATAGTGCAGAGTGATCCACTTAGAAACATCCAGTCCACAACTCTAAGTTTCTGTCCAAGTGATGGCAGGAAGCTAACTATTACGCCTTTGAAACCTGATAAAATAATTACAGTCAGATTTGCACCTCTTACTGACATTTTTCCCACAGCAATGGTAGCTGAGGCAAGTTTTTTTTTTCTTTTGCTATACTAAGCTAAAATGATATGAAGTTCCATTAAAAAGATATCAACTCAGCATTTCCACCGACATGTCGACTATTCTTGGACTTATTTATAAATGTTTTCAATTTTTTTTTCTTAAGAAATATTTTTAAAGAGGTCCTCGTGGATGATTTTAACAGACACCTACCAGCCAACCAGATCAGAGCAGAGTTTTATGTTCATGGCGTGTTTGACATGTAGCATGTGCCCTATCTGGTATTACAAGCAGGTACATTGTAAGATCAGATGTATCTTTTAATGAAGTGAGTTAGAGTGCATCTGTCCTCCCAGGCTACACTGTACTCTTTGTTCCACCCTTCCTCTTCCTCTGGATGTCTCAGCTCACACACCACTTGGTCCCTCCCCCATTGAGGCCTTCCTGTGTCTGTCCAGGTCACTGACGTTGGATGAAACCAATACCTACAGATTCCATGCAAGTAAATGTACGCAGACGTCAGCCCATGACATCAAAATGACACAGCTGCCACGGTCATGCTTCTAAAATTTCCGATCATAAATACACTTTGGACTTTTATACTTTCGGACAGATGGTTTTCTAATGTAGCAACACTATTCAGATAATGGTTTTAAAGGGTTTTGGAGTTGCCTTTCTTCACAGGGGTCCTCAGGAACCAGGTAGAGGTCTCATTCGTCTTGTCAGACAACCCACAGTGAAGGGAAACACCTATTAAGATACAACATTTATCATTATCATTGCTAATATACGTTGTGCTTGTGATGACTGTGAATTAATACTTTACTCTTTTCAACAGGTTGGTGGAGTTGGTGTAGAGTTTTTTTTTTACCTCACACTGCCATTTTTCACGTTTAGTGTCCAACTTCTACATAGAGTGCAAATCCCTGTCCCCTATCACCAGGTTGTTTTTTATCTATACCCTCAACTTCAGTCTTTCTCTAAACTGAACGTACACAGATGGTATGTACATGGATTTTGCATTCAGAGAGATTTTAAATTAATATTCATTTGAAACATTTTTGTCACACAATTTGTAACAATTTAAGGGGGCAATGACAACTAACAGATGTAACATTATTGGCTGATTGATGCTAAATTTTACCTCAGCAGCAGTAAAAAGGTTCCCTGTAAAATTGATCTTGGCTGTAGATAAGTCAGCAAGACATACACTAAAATTCCAGTAAAATAAAGCACAAATGTTTACCTATTTGATAAAGAGAGGCAAAGAAAATGCAAAATAATTACTCTTTTCATCCTCTACTGTTATGTGATTATTTTTAGTTGGTTCATTAAGAGAAACAGCTGCTGGTGCTAATTTAGCTGTTTGGTGCCAATTAACACAGCAGAAGAAGAGAGCCTACTTAATAAACGCCAGTCAAACTTCCATTAAAAAAGGTAAAAACTTAATAATGTATGGCATTTATGTTTCTTTTTGTGTAAAATAAAAGCACCAAAGCAAGCAAAGAGTTAAACTGTCTCCTGAAGAAAACACAATGTGCGGGGAAAACACTTAACATGACGCAGGTTTACAGATCAAAAGCATTCTATTATTAAGACTTGTGAATGTGTGTGATGAGGAGGAACAAACTTAAATTTAACACATGATGCCAAAAAACCTGCTGCGCATCTTCAACGTCGCCATGCACTTGCTGGAAAAAAAGGACAGGTAATAGTCACCTAAGTGTTCTTGTGTGAGCCATTCCAATACTAACTTTTCAAAGGGACACCTGTACACAACTAACTACTGTGTCATAAAGTAGCAGGTGGTTACCTTGACTTGGATTAATGGGTGTGACTTTAAATATAATGAAAGAAAAGAGAGAAAAATGTAACTAGTGGATAAATTGTCCTTTAATTTTGTTTCCATTTCCTCCTGTTCCTTTTCATTCCTCTCATTTCTTTATTTTACTTATTTCTGCTGTTTTTTTCCATCATCTCCTCTTCTTTCCTCAAGCCTCATGGGTCTTAGCGGACAGCTGGTTTCACTGACATGTGTTTGCCAACAACAGGCCGGCGAACACTGATCACTCAATCCTCCGCTGTCCAAATATTTCTGACTGTTTCCATATCAGGCCTGAATCATTGGAAACTCCACAGCATCTCTTATTCATGGTAGCCATAAATTATTCTCCCTCATATGAGCTCCAGTCACGTAAGGCAAAGCTGAAGAATGTGGCACACTTTGACAGAGAGGTAAAGATGGAAAGAGACAGACAGAAGGAGAAAGACAGAGAAATGGACAGACAGTGAGGGTCAAAGAAAGAGAGATTAGCTGAGGGTCAAAGGAAATGATGTAAAAAGAGGAAAAGCAATCAAAAATAATTGAACAAGTCCCTCTAGGTGCTTCACCAGACAGACAGACAAAGGGTTAAATAGCACAGTGTGTAATCTGAAAGCATTTCACACTGTATTGACTATTCAGCAGGAGATATAAATGAGCAGGTAGGAATTTCAGTGTGTAGCTAAACGTACAGTTAAACTAAACACTTGTGGGACATAAACTCTGTATATTTTACCATTATTTTACCGAGTTTGTGTATATTTATTTTCTGTCAACACTGACATGCTACATCTACAATATACATTTTTATTTACTGTGTAACATCAGCACTGGCAGGGTTAGATAAATTGGTTTCACTTGAACCATAACAGTAGATCTTTTGTTTTTATATGACTTTTTTTCACCAAGTACACAGCATATAAAAATCTGTATTTTTGAAACTTTAAAAACAGTTGTATTTGTAAGGATTATTTCAGATTTTTAGTATTATTTTTGGCACAGTGTTAGGGCTAGTAAAGCCATATCCCCAAATTTTCACTGAGTCTAGTTTTTAGTTTAATTCTGTTTTGAGAAGATGTCCTTTGGGGAACATTTTGAGTGAATTTTATGTTTTAAATATACAACAGATTTCTTGCTTCATAAACAGCGAACAATAAAGCTGTTCAGTTGGCCCACGTCTATGTTGTATTTAATTATCCTTTCATGGTTACAGTGCAATAAAAACCCAATTGCCCATTCAGCATATGTTGCTGAGAGATCCCTGACCATGTGTGCATGCTTCCACTGCACTGTGAGCACTCTCTGTTTCTTGCCTTGACAGTAAGTATACAAATCACAGAACTTAAATCCACAGGCAGGAGGAAAAGTCAAGACTCTTGTGTATCTAGAGGATCTTCTCTGCCAGCAGTTCAGATACTCCGTGTAATGCAGTGTTTTGCAATTCTCAGATTCAAAGCTAACAGCAGTAATACAAAAAGTGCACTTCTAAAAGCATTCCAGATAGTATGAAAAAAAATAATACATACAGATACAAATGAATTAACTGACCCGCCAAAGAAAACTCAAGTCCTTCCAAAACACTTCTAATAGTTTTAAATAAACTCTAATGCATATTTCCCATGCAAGTCATCGAATCCTCGCAGATAATCATGGTATTTTTTTTTAGTTGAGCAGCAGGGACACATTATGACTTCTTTATGACGCAGGGAGCCTTTGATATGGTGGCACTGGTTTGCCTGATCTTTTATGATGGAACATTTAGAGTAGCAAACAAAACTGCTGTATCATGCAAAAATTTCCCTTCCTTAATTTATTTACTGAAATAGACAGACATGGGTACAAGTGAGTCATTGAGATACTCATGTGAAAAAGATTTCAGTCTGTACTAAATGATGCATTTCTCTTAATGGAGAAAGAAGCAAATGTGTCCGTTATGTTTGGATTTGTTAAAGTCTGAGGCAAATTGTCACTCACTGGTTTGAGTTTACACTGTAAATGCTATTAGGCTGAGACAAAGTGAAAGCTGTTACATTCACACCTCTGTAGAGTCCTATTCATCAGCATCATCATTGTATGAGGAAGTGTCTTAACATTTCATTACCACTTCTGTTCAAAGTAGATCACACTCAAACACACACAGATACTGCAAACATGTTCAAGGTTATGTTCCTACAAGCAGTGTGGGGGCAGGTCAGCTCCGTAATAAATCAGCTCCCTGGTTGGTTTTGTATTGTGTATTATTGTTGAACTCACCATAGCTCGGCTCTTAAAGCCTCTGATCCATGAAGAGAGCCGGTGTGTGTCACAGTGATGGATATAGTCATTACGATGCCCTCCTTGTCCCTGTATCGTCCCTCTGTTCTGTGACTCGTACTTTGACTCCACATGTTCTTTAAAACTTTAATCTAAAGAACAAGAAATAACAATCTACTGATCATCTTTATTTGTGAACTGATGAGATCAAATTGGGATCATCCAGAGTTTCTTTATGTACACTGAATCAGAAAAAAAAAAATACACAGCCAGTAAAAATTATTCTCAAAAATAATCATAGATTAACTCACTGAATATGTTTTAAAATATATATATATATATATATATATATATATATTAATATCAGTTTTTAATGTTATAATTACATAGCTATACATAAAAAATATGTGATTTCAGTGAATTCCTGATTAAAAAGTTAAATGAGGGATCTGCAAACTTGCTGGGACCCAACAAACCCTGACATGCTGGCTCTCCTTTCATTATGCCCATTTATGCACAGTCACTACACCCTATAAAAAAATTGCTATATTAATTAAAAAATAAATGTAATACAACAAATTTCATCCATCACACTCATTTTTCACATACTTCACACAAGGCAGTCTGCTTTATTTTATTTAAGAAACATAACCCTAATCCAGTAAAAACATGTTTTATTTATGTTTTTCGAAGTTTAATGACAAATAGAAAATGTATATTATCATTAGCCTTTTTTTAAAAAAAAAAAAAAAAAGTTGTGTAGATCCTGTAATCTTAAAATAGCAAAAAGCAAAAGATTATGCCCAGTTTCAACCAAGACAGCCAGCTGTCTTTCGCTTTGCAGGTTTCGTATCCAATAACCTCGGCTCAGTTTCTGTGGATTTTCTATGCTGTTTAGGATAAAACCTAATTACTGTGATTTTAAGTGTTGGTATCAGCTTTCACGTGTCTTTCACAGCCCCTGTCTTTCTGTAGACTGCATGTTGCTAACCCTACAACAGACTGTTGATTGAACTTCCACACCACATTGAAGAGGAATACCACATCAGGAGGTGTAAAACCACCTCAGTCACCCCCTGAAGGCCTCGGAGTGATCTCACAGTTACCTCTGTGTTGTGGGACATTTATAGTCTAACACATTTAGGAATCCTGTGAATTAGTATCCTCTCTAGTACACACAGCGGGAGAGAAGCCGGGTACACACTACATTGAGGTGTAGTATTGACCAAGAGGTGCTCCATTGCTAATGATCTCTGTAGGGAGACAGAGGGCACACAGACACACTCCCACACACACGAATAAAGACTTCAATCAAAACTTTGTAGACAAGAAATAATTTATAATAACCTTATAACCATTTTAATCAGGCTGTTTTATATTACAGGAAAAGTAGACTGACACTTTGGTCTAATGCCTCCAATAAAAATATCATCGCTCCCTGTGTTGTGTTTCTACAGAAATTCAATGTGAATTACCAAAATTTAGGAAAGGAGCAAAAAGGGAAAAGGAAGCTCACAGAGGCTCTCAGAGGAGCTGGTGTGCATCTCCAAAAATCTCAAACACAAACCTCAAACAGAGACTGAGAAGCTAAGCAGGGAATGATATGTGGTTGTGGGTCGAAGCCAAACATGGAGCTGAAACAAAGAGCCAAACATGAAACACAGTTTGCTATATGTGTTTTTTAGGATATAATTTGTTATTTAGATTTAATTATCTCAGTCATAACATGCTTATTGTTAGGAGACTTTTTTTGTTACTCTTTTTGTACTGTTATGTTTATGTTGTTGAAAATGAGGAAAGAGCAAAAAAAAACAATTTATCAAAATAGAGGTAAAACTGTGAAGAAATCTGGTGGTCTTGAGCAAAACCATGCTTACATTATATTTACTTCAGCTCAATTTTGCAAAAATATTGAGAGAACAGGCCTAAACTTTAAGCTCTCACAAAGAATGCAGAAAGTGATCCCGTTTTCATGAATATTTAAAATGTGAGATTTCTGGAGCCACTATTGTCTGTGGCTGAAAATATTTCCTTTCCAGCTTTCTTTGATTCCTTTTATTTTGAATTCATAAAATGCAGATTTAAAGAAACCCATGTGATCAATTGTCCACAGACATGAGATGTTAAAGCAGAAGGCTTCAGTTAACATTTTGACCAAACAAGGATAACAGGATCCAGTAAACTGAGGACACATGAGACACAAATTAAATGAAATAGCATCAGCATGAAAGGGACTTAACAGTGAATTTTGAATTCATGTTTTTTCAATTTTTTATTTAATCAAAGTATCTTAGATTTAATGCACAATTTGGAATTTTAATAAAAAGATTCTGTGAGAAAAACAAACTTAATGCCACTTTACTAATACATGTGGGATTCCATTACTCTTAGCATAGAAGAATATGCACAGAGGTGAGAGAATAATATCTTTTATTCAATTTCTTAATAAGGTGGGTGTGATTTCCATGCGTTTATGGTGGAGTTTTAATTGAAAATGGAAATTTCTCTACTTAAGTCCTGATTATCATAGCAGGTGGAGAGCAATTAAAATAAATGAATGGTGATGTGCCTCTGTCCGTGCGTTACAAAACGCTGGGGGCTTCTCAACCCACATTTATAAACACCTACGTCTTAGATTCTCTTATTGCGGATTTCACTTAACATTTAGCCTACATTCAAAGGAAAAGGAAGAAGGCAATAGTGCTTTGTGTGTGGTTTATGCATATACGCATGTGCACATCTGTGTGTGTGTGTGTGTCCTGGGTTGGGAAAGACGGTTTACTTTTCTGCTTTTGACTATTGAACAGCTGAGAATGCAGGAAACCCAGAGAGCGAGTGCTGTGTAGAGTGTCTGTCATCTGCCACATGGAAAACTGAAACACTCACATCATAGATCATCATCATCATCCTCATCATACAGATACATAAGCACACACCAATACACACACCCACACACACACACACAGGCTCTCACAGAGGATGAGAGGATGTAGACGAGTCCCAGCAGGGAGGAGGAAACATCTGAGAGTTTTATAGAAAGAAATTACATTCACTTTTAGCCAAAATTAGAATGAAAAATGAACTTCCGTTGAATTAACTTTGTCTCATATACATCTATAAATAATAGTGATCGCCAATAAGAACACACCTTATTTAAAAAAAGCATGTTTTCTGAGCTCCATGCATTACATTTACAATTCAATTTGTAATTGAATAGAATTGGTAAACTCAATTCTGCAATCCTGAGAATGACCAGATTTGTTACATCTCTCCTAAATCACTGATTAGGAAATGTCTGAAATGGAAGGCTACATTGTCTCATTTGTTAAGTCTTAAGTTGCAAGAAGGTGCACAAAAAAACCAAAAAAACTCCGGCTGTGGTTTGCAGCAGATACTTGTGAAAGTATCACTTTACCAAAAAAAGGAAAGCATGGGAGGCCTGTTTCATATAGACGATGGATTCAGTAACATAGGGCTTGGTTATCCTCTGATTGCAGCATGTCTTGTTGATATCATTATACTCCTTTAAGCAGATGCCAGCTGCTAAGGTTTAACTAAAAATGATTGTCTAAAAAAGCCATAGTCCACCCGTGTCTTTAAAATGTCTGATCAGATAAGTTGAATTGTCATTTAAATGTAAAATGTTCACATGCCAAAAGGTGCTATGTGGTGTTTTGTCATGAACAAAAGAACAAGTTGGACTTAGGAGAACAAAAGATGGAGGCTGCTAAAGAAAGAATTGTCGAATGACAAAGAGGCACAAGAGGAAAATACTAAGAGCAAAGCAACGATGCACAGATATGTAGTGGAGTTAGAAAGAGATCTCAGAGGTGTGTTTGACAGGAAACACAGCCGTGGTGTCATGCTATGCCCCAGTTGGGTGTCGTCTTCAACTTCAGCCCCCGCTGATGGATGATGAGACGCCAGTGGGAACCGAACGGCGAGGCGGGGTAGGGGAATTGGAACCAGTGTCTGGAGCAGCCTCCTCTGCCATAAATTAAAACAGGACGGCAAGGATTGAATAGCACAAGTTCCTGTGTGAGTGTGTGTCTGTGTGTGTTTTTATATTACTATCTTTATGAGAACCAATTTAAGAGCTAAACCTGAGGAGTGGAGACATTTCTTAGATGCTAGATCATTTTGGTTGGAAGAGTTATGGGTTTATAGATGACTAAGAGTTAATTTTTTTAATATTTAATTAAGCAGATTTAATGTTTTTATTCAGACTCTTTTTGTTTTGTTGCGTTTTTTAGTGGAAAGCTAAAACTGTACTTTATCACCTACATTTTTTTCTAACAACATGTATCAAAAGTATAGTCTGTGGTGATGTGAAAGTATTTTAATTTTATTTTATTTGTCAATTTTTCTTTGTTCTATACAATCTTCCTTCATATGGATTTAGGTGAAGTTATTGCTGCGCTTCACTGCATTTTAGTGTTTTTAGCGTAATGGTTTAAATTTTGTCATTTTAGATTTATTTACTCTGTACATATATGTAAGATATTTCAGCTTAAATGTAGTTGAGTGTCCTCAGAAGTAAGGAAGCATGAGTGTGTGTGTGAGATATAACGTAGCCGTGTGAACGATATCAGTCCTTGTGTGTGCACTTGTGCGTGCTTGCCTATGCATGACTATCCAAGTGCATTGACTAGCATGTGTTTGGAATCTCATATTGCGTCCAGATGTCACGGCAAATCAATTCAAGTCAAAGACAGCCAAACGTGTTTCATAAGGCTCACAAACCCACAGCAGGTGCAGTCCCTTCCACAGCTTTCAACAATGTGCCGGTAGTGGTAAGATGGGTGGAAAAATTCATGAGACACAAATATGATTTTAGAGAAATATCAGTTTTATATTAAATATGGGACATTAACTATAGAGTCAGTGCAAACCCCCAAATATTACAATTTTATTCCGGTATTATTTTTACTCTTAATGCATAAAACAGTCTCAATAGCAGCAGAGGAGTGGATAAAAGTTTTCCATGTATCTTGCCTGGCAGACGAAGTCCACCCTCGTTTACTGTCTACAATCTGTCTATGAACAAAAAGCATGTGTTAAATCAACCTCAGAAGAGCTTCTAATGTGGACATCTCATGTCTCATGGACATGAACTTAAGAGGAGACAAACCCGTAATGTAGCTTTTTACTGTCTACACCAAAACAATTAAATTCATCATTCGTTAGTGGATTTTTTCTGGAATTATAAATGATATGTGATGAAAGATTGCATAGCAGTCTAACTGTAACATTACAAATAAACAATCGTCAGGACTCTAAGCTTAGGGATGAGAACTGCAAAGATTTTATTCATTCGTTTCTCATTTTTATTCAGGTTTTCTTGGTCAGAGAAAAAATCTGCAAAGCCTGCCAGTGTGGCGCTTATGTTACTATAACATAGGATATTTACCCTCGGTAACGGACGTGTTGCTTGGCTTGGAAGCAGTGGCATTCATGCATACAGTGTCAAATAAAGGGCAGTCCTGAAATTAAAGCCCTCGTTGCATAGAAAGACATTTACTGGTGTTTCCATCCAGGACTAGCAGCTGGAACTGGTTCCTGAATCCTATTTTTCTATTTAAGCTCCTATTTTAGTTTTAATCTTATGAAATTATTATATCTCTATAAACATCCTGCAAATTTCAAGTCAAGTCCACCACATCTGTATTTCATTAATGTTTGAATGCACTAAAGCACGTGGATGGAGCTGATCCTATAATATCCACATTTAACTGATAAAACTATGGAAAATGTTGGGATTAACAATAGAAACTGATCAGCCGTCGCTTATTTTATTGAAAAATGATTAAATAAAATTTGACATTTATGGTATGTTGACATTGCCTAGATGACAAAATATATAGTATTTAAACACACCCTGCATAAGAGATAGAGTATACTAGGAATTCTTTTATCCAATTCTTGTAGTGAGACTTAAAACAAATGTGAAACCATTAGTTTGATGCATTTTTAAAAAAAAATATTATTATACTTTAACTTTTGAAGGGCATGATGTGTTTGTCATCTGTTTATATACTGTATATTTGCAGTGAATATGATTCATTTCATTTCACACATTTTTAATATATAAATACCTGCTTTTTCAATCACTTCATTGAGATCACTTGGACAAAGATAGGGATCTTAAATAACAACACTTTTTTTTATTTCCTTTGGTGAATTTCATGGGAAAGTCTCATAAAAAGTAATGTACAATAGAAGAAGTTTGATGGATTGGTGATTTATGTCCTGTGTTCTGGTCTACCTCTCAATCAGACTCATGTGTAATGATCGCTCTCCCCAAGGTCTTCGTTACCAGCGTGATCCTGTGACCCGCGTGGGCTATACACTGGACACACACACTCATACAAACACACACACACACAGACACACACACAAACTTGCTCCTGGAGGTCTACTGTACATTTGGTATGTGACATACATACATTTGAGAAATATCTGCAACTGTAATAGTTTAGACATGCCAGCAATTTCATACTCTCAGTATTGAATTGTCTGTCATTCCAGCACAACATGATCCATTATACCACATTTATTTGACAAATAGTCTTAAGCGAAGGGAGTGGAATGAGAAGTGAGAGGATAGAGGAGAAATATCTCTGCTAGATAGAAAAAGAGAGACACAGTGGGGGGATTCTCCATAGTATGTCTGGTTTGGATCATACCAGAGAGAAAATGTACTTGGGGTGCACAAAGAAAACACAATAAATTACCCTCTGCTCCTCATTCATAACTAAGGATTATCATCCCAAATCCATACATCACATTCAGAGTCGTTTGCATTTTGCACTCTGGAACAGCCACATGGAGATGGCAGGACTAAGGAAACACGCACACTCAAACAGACACACGAGGCCAAAAGCCATTAATCCACACTGTGACTGGGAACTGGTCCAAATGGGCTTGTGTGCCTGTATGTGTGTCTAGGTGTCTGATGTTTTGGCATGAGGCATGTTGCAATCAATCCCCCATGTAGACTAATATGATTATAACTCTATCAGCTGTAAATGCACCTCCGAGGGTCATAAATGTAGCAATGAGCTGACATTCAGGTAAAAGCAAAGTGAAAATTTCAATGAAAAAAATATCAAACATAAACATATGTGAATGTTTGCCAAATTGCCTCTTAATTTTTTTTACATTTAGTGACATTTAGTGTTAAGTGTTAAGTGCACAACATTATAATACCCTTTCAACCATAAATACATTTAGAGACACCCAAAGAGTTACAAAGTAAAAGCCATAGGTTAAAATAAAGAAATAAAGCTCATCTTTTAAACTCAGAAAATGAGTATCTGATTCACTCGCTGGTTTTGCTGAGAAATTTATGTTTATGTTCAGCAAGTTTATTTAAATCAGCTCTTCTCTCCTTGCAACAATTTTCCATTGAAGTCACGGCCAGAACAAGTGTTCCACATCTAATTTAAAAGAATGAATTCAGTGCCTCTCTGTGCAGAGTGCGCACCATACATCAGCAGGGGCTGGAACTGTTTCAAGTCAATGCCAAGTCAGTATATTGTTGGCTAAATAACTGTGGAGACGTCTTTTTAAAATTTATTATTAAAAGCACTCTACAACCAAATACATTTCAATCTTATCAGTACTCCCCCACCCCTGCCTTTGCTACTTAAGTTTTGTTTTTGACATTGTGTTATTTTATGTTTAAAATAAGGACTTTATCAACGCTCAGCCTTCACATAATATTTTTGGCTGAGCTTAAGTCAGCAAAGTATCGTGTAATAGTTGTAGATGGATGCAGATTAAAGTATCATTTATTGTTTTTTGACAACTTGGTGCAGCAGATCAAGTCATAAACATAATATATCATCAGTAGGAAATAACAATTTCCTATCTACACAAAGTAGCCACAAAGCAAAAAAAAATATTCATTTGTAGTTTCTGTGTACTTCACAGAAAAAAAAAGATATGTACTCTCCCTCTTAGCTCTATAGGGAAAATATCTGGCTATTTTCTTGAAAAATATTCAACTGTATCACTTATAATTGCTAAAATTGTCAGTCTGTTGTTTAATGTTGGGCTTACAGGAGGTTCATCAAAGCTTTTTTTTCTGCCAGTGGCTGCTGTAAATAAATGAGGCTAATCAGAGCAGTGGAACCAAATAAGGAGTTTAAAGATGTTAAAATAAATATGTTGTTTTGTGCAGTGTATTATATAAAAATATTGATAAGAGTAGCTCTAAATTATGTATTGTGAGTGACCTGAAAAATCTTAATTACTGTTTAGAGTTTCACTTTTTATATCAGCAGAGTATGAAGCAGAATTTTCATTAAATGGCACATTGTAATGCAATAAATTAAGTTATTTCTATGAGTAAAAACATACTGAGGAGACCTTGGCTATCTAGAACTTAACAATCCAATCACAAACACAGAGCTTATTGAAAAGTACATACATTTTGCCTGAGGTATGCATGCTCTGAATAATAAAAAATAAAAATGAATAAAATGATAACAATAAAAGAATTAAAACAAACAAACAAACAAATTCAACAATGGCAAGTCACACTGTAAAAAACAGGGCATCAAGTCCATGTCCAAAACTTTTCACTGCAAGTTATGGTCCAAACAAAGCAGGACAATGGGATTATCTTTGCTATCTCTACTGTAACTAAGTACTGAACAAAGCATTATGAATTGAAAGTGTCAGTCAACTCAGATGCAAAGCAATTTTACACACTGAGCTAAGTTCATGATCACTGGGAAGAAAGAAAAAACACTTTACAACTTGGTTCACCTGTAGATGACCCCTCATGTTGACCTCAGTCTGTAATACCACTGGGAAAGAGAGTGCAATTCCCCTTTTTAGCACACCTTCTTTTTTAGCCCATTTTGTGGCCCTTCTCATGGACATGGGGCCCGTCAGAGGAAGGTGTTGCTGTATTGTCCCCTGAATGTGACTATGACGATGATGATGACGGTAAATCATGTAGTCTCACACCTGTAACACATCATTTTCAGCCTGCCATATGACCACCTGCTCCCACACTAATTTACTCCAGCCGCTCCCTTTGGCATCACTCACACTTCACACAGAGACAGGCTCATGCAAACCTTTGTCAGTGGTTGAGTAAAGGTGAGAGGAGACGGTCACATGTGGCCTGGGGGCTAAAGTTGGTGCTGCACACACAGACTTTGCTTTCACACAGGAAATTTGTGAAACAGCAAGTAAAAAAAAAAAACGAATGAGATAAAACAATGGATTACTGGATGGTATGAGACACAAGACTGGATCAATAAAACAATGAGAGCTTGTTTCAAAGCTTTTAAAGCAAGAGTGTTTGATCAATCTCAGCCAGTCCACTTTTCACATGAGCTCATACTTTTCCAAGTGCCCTCTTCCCATCTCAGGTCTCTCCTCGCTGTCTGTGGGATGGCCTCATCTTTTTATCTGTGCTCTATATCTGAGAATTCTACTGTAGCTACTGGAGCAGCACTTCAGATACACCTGCTGTTGCTTTGTGTGTGTTTTTAAGCATTGATGTATGTCCTTTCATACAGCTACTCTTGTCACCTCTCGATCAGTGTACATTCAATACTTTGATCCCTCTTCATCCTTCTGCTGCTATCTGTCATCGCACAAATCCATGTTTCTGTATGTTTCTATCTAGACATGATTGTTTGCTTCCTGCTGATTGACAGTGCACTCATGTTATTCTTCTGTTGTCTGATTTATTTTTTATTGTCATCCAGTGACTTTCAACTAAGCAGTTACTTGCAATTTTTACTGCATAATCTATTTATTAATGTACCATATTTTGGATAATTGTTTTTTTTGTTTGCATAAAGAGACTTATAACCACATGCAGTGTCAGTGTAAATTTATACAGACAAATAACCTGCTGAAGTTTCCTTATGCAAGCCACTAAATCCCTGTTTCACAGGAGTTCTGTCCTCCTGTATGTATGTACAGGTGTCCAGTATAGCAACTTATTTTCAACTTGAGATTCACTGCAGCACTGTTGCAAGAAACACTGACACAAACACTTCAACCTTAAGAGACATAAATATCCGAGAACACCACTGCCTTCAAAGCTCAGAGCCTGCCGCAGTGCAGTGCTGAACTGAGATAAATACAATCAGCAGGGGGTGCTGTACAGCTATAATCCAGGTTTATTAAGCTTAATCAATGTTTTGATGGCATATCTGTTTGAAGTGTTACAGTGTAAAAGAAAGGGATGCTTATGTGTAAAGTTCCTACAAATGCTCACAGCAAATAAGATCTAGGTTTAATGTCACAAGCACTGCATAGTTTGACATGACACCTAAGCCAGTCCAGTTGGTGTAAAATAACTAACAATAACTTCACCATAAGGACTTGTGTATGACTATGTGTGCTACTTGTTACATCTCATGATTATGATTTCAGCATTAAAATGATGCTCAATGAACAAGCCAGATACTGCTGCTGTAAGCTTTTTGGTATTCTATCTTTTTTTTTTCTCCAGAAAACCAATCTAAATCTTCATCAAGTTTATGATCAATTTGTAATGCCGTCTCAATCATCATTCATTGCTCTGAATAACCCAAGTAAAGTGATTTAGGCTGGTTTGGCTGATCTGAAAGTCTGCAAACCCAGATAACCTACCATGAAAGATCTTCCATGGCTTACATTATAAGGCCTTACTGAGAAAGAGGAAAAAACATCTTGTACTCGTGGGCCAAACAATTGACACTAAAGGAAAGAAACAGTGTGTTTCTTCACAACGCCTGCACTCAGATGTCAGTTGACTGTCACAGGGGGAAACACCCACCCAGGGGCCTCAAGGTTAGACACTGTTTCCACAAACACAAGCAGTTGCATCATATTTGGAGAAAAAAAATTAAAAAAAAAAAAATTTAATAAAAGTTTCAGTATTGTCATAATTAACATTTCCAAAAACGAAAAGTAGGGCCAATTTAATTTAATTTGAAATACGGCTTTGTTTTTCCCCAGCTGTCAGTTGTCCACGGTTGGAAAATCCCTCACTGTAATCCGTCTTTAAATTTTCTCAAACCTTCATTTCTCTATTCTCTACCTGTATTTGTATATCTTCTTTTGTACTGCCCTCTCTTTTAGTTCGTGTTTTTTATCCAAAGAACAGACAAGTTAGTTTATCAGTGGATGAGATGAATAGTCTGGGACAGTAATATAGATGGTGGCTTTGACCTGAACAGGCTCCTCAGACTCATTCCAAATCAATCTACCGTTCCATCACTGTGGCCCCGAAGTCCATCCTTCTTCCCTGTCTCTATCTCCTTCCCTATCTCTTGCCAATCTCCATTCATCAGTCTCTCCATCTCCATTCCCTCCTCTCATCTTTTCTTACAAAATTACAAGAGTTAGACTTTCCTGACAGTGAGAAAAAGTTTGTCTTTGAGTGCAGTACTTTAGAGATGAAAGGAATACATGAGAATGAATTGGACTTTCAAAAGAAGCTTGCCCTGAAACCTTTTGTTCTGCCGCTCTCATGCACTATTCATGTTCTTGTTGAACTCTCCCTGGCTTTGCTTTCCTTTTTTTCCGCTTTAACTAATCAGGGACTGAGTTAATGACCTTGAGGTATTAGCAAAACAGTGTGACTCACACCTGCTGCTTTTTTTTGGTGAGTGAGTGTGTTGGAAAGGAAAAGGGATACATTTTGTAAAAAATTCTGTCAGATTCAGATGATAAATATGAGCTCTATATCTTTGTATAGATATTCCATATTTTTTGTAATGCTGAAAAATCCTTAAAAAGGACAGAAGCTAAAAATGCCTGTGTTGTCAAAACTTTGGTGTTTCACTCAGACACATTTTATTGGGGTGTGAAAAAAACCCTGTTTGGTTAACAATTGCCACAAAAAAAAAACTCCAGCTGCACCCAGCTGTTGTAGAAAATCAATCAACCTTGTTTTTTTTAATGAAAGTATGTTTGTGACCTGTTTTTACAGATGCAGACTAAGTTTTTGGGCTTTGAGCTGACAGCCACAGCCAAATCAGAGAGGACAGAGGTCAGCTTGATGAAACTTTGCATGTTTGGGCTTTGGTAGCCAAAAAAAACCCAAGAAAAAATAGATCAATTCCAGCCTTTTTAAAAAGTCAGTGGAGATAAAAAAAAAAAAGTGAACTTCAAAACTTTTATTGTGTAAATGTAGTTGTGTTTCTCCCCTTAAGATAATTTTCTTCAGGTGTTCTTCTGAAATTTACCTTCAATGTATATATTTTTTTCCTTTGGTTTAACAGTGTATTAGAGAAGTTCTAGAGGTGAAAGGATTGTATACAAAACTAATGCCATGATTAAATTAGATGCAAATTTTGCTTCAGCTCAGATTCATCAAAACATGTTGAAAACACTTAAATTTGAGCAACTCGTTTATTAACCTTCAGAGAGATGGAAAAAACAAACAAGACTGGATAGGAATAACAGAGTTTCTTAAGGGTTCTGAGTTCAGTCAGAGGTTGAGCTGAAAGTATGTAGACCAATGAGGACACTGTTTTGCCATTTTTCTAAAAATGTTTAATATTAATACAAAACATGGATGTAAACTTCAGCAAAGAAACACACATAGTGGTTACATTTGTTTCCAACAGACTTACAGCTAATATCTGTACAAAGGTCCAGCTCTTAAATTTGCTGTTTCCATTTGATCACATCTTTACAAACAATAAAAACAAACAATAAAAACAAACAAACAAACAAACAAACAAGAAGCTCACTATTGGAATCAATACAGATAAAACTCTCAGGAAATAAAGCAGCTTTTCCAATAATTTATTTTTTTTAAGGATTTTTTGGATTTTTTGGATTACCTTCTCATTTCTGAGGAAAAGAGTTAAGTTTGATCTTGGATTTGATAAGAGCAACAAGCTAGAATTACATTTTTTTTATGAAAGGCCGTCCTTGATGATATACTTTATATCAGCATCTCAGTGTATCAGTCGATTCCCAGTGACATCAGTGACACTTCTTTACGATTATTGCAACCATATTTCCAGTAATATGGTAGCTTGACGTGTCATTGTGGTATTTTGTCAGGAGCAGAGCGTGAGTGGGGTAAATCCCCTCTTGTTCCTTTTGTAATCCTATGTCAGCCTCCAGACAGGGTATTGGAGTCTTAGCACAGATGTGAATCGATGATGGTATTTGCACAGTTCTTATCACACTGCCTATCTACTGTCATAGAAACCCAGGGATTACATTCACCTCCAGCTCACCGCCGACAGCAATGAGAGGGGGGGAGAGCTACTATGATTTGTTTCTTTCTATACAAGAATACGTGCAATATTGGGTTTCTGCCTTACCTGTAAATTTAACCTGACAGAACAAACTAATAAAGGTTTCGGTTCAGTCAGCTGATCACAGAACAGCAAGATTAGATACTAATGTAAACACTGTGGAACAACAGAAAAACGGAGCCAAAGGATTACGTGGAGCTCACAACATGATCGTATCACAACAGAGAGAAGCGTGAGGGATGAGGAGCACAAACCAAGTGAGTGGAGAAAAAATAGGTTTAAGAATCTAAATTTAAGGATTACTCTGTATGAGAACAAGCAGGGAGTGTAGTTTTTTTTTCTTTTAAACTTTGAGTACTAAACTAAACTCCTTTGTCTCTTGGTTGTTTTCTGAGCATGTGTAGGTTAAGCCGTGCAGAACTAGAACAAAGAAGCACAACACACATCTGCTCTCTCTGCTCTGCATGCAGGGGGCCACCTCCAACTGTCTGCATAATAAACACTCTCCAATGTGCACACATACACACTTACACACACCAAAAACAAGCAAATATGCAGAGACTGTATGTGCATGCTCACATACACACTCACCCACAGCCTCAGTTCCTGGTGAACAGTGCTGTGAGCGCGAACATTAAGATGTTGTAATTTTTGGGATAATTAGTTGGCCTGTCAGTTTTATGGCTGTACCTTGCTAGCTCTGAGATTAGGCCTCGGAGACCTCCTGCTCTGCTGCACACGCAGCACTGTGCCATTGTGTGTGTGTGAAAAATAGTGAGAGTGAGATGTGAGAGAGAGAGAGAGAGAGAGAGAGAGAGAGAGAGAGAGAGAGAGAGAGAGTCAGAGAAAAATCTGATATAAACACACTATAGCAAAACCTCATTCAACCTCATCTCATCCATCAGTGATTCTGAGCTGCTATCACCATTAAATAGATGGAGGCTTCCCTCGGTCATATATTCTAATGTGTCTTTGCACATACAATAATAGTAAATTCATGGCTGTCATTTATATTCAAATACCCTTTGTATTCATAACTTTTTCTGACAGAACATTCAGCTATTTCAGGATGAAAGAGAAATAATTTGATACTATTTTAATCTCAAAGATTAAAGAGGAAAAGAGCATAACTAAAATTTCTACTCCATCTATTTCTAAATCACAGTGGCAGCAAGTTACACATCCCATACATAAAAAGTAGCCAATAAATCCTATTCCTTAGCAGTGTCATCCACCCTTTGCTTTGGAGAACTTAAGGTTTCATGTTTTGAATAGAAAGTAATAAAAATGAAAACAAAATATGAAATGGGGAAATTATACCAATGGTGATCAAGTGAGGAAGTGAACTTACATAAAGCCACAAATAAATCGGTAAAATTATTAGTTGTTATTTTTGTAGAATCTTCCTGTACATACACATTTAACATGCATTTGCAGGCACATGCGGAAACACTCATGTGTGGGCAATGACAGTTCCTCCACCCTTCTCCTCCCTCACACATACACACACATACTCACACTCCTTCTCCAAGGATCTAACTTTCCCTTTGAAAAGACTCAACAGTTATCCTGCAAGCACAATACATGCTCAGGGAATGAGCTTGGCAGCACAATGAAGGCTGAGTTTTACCTTCCTTTCATGAGTAGCAGAGGCCGGCAGAGATTGGGGAAAATAGACGAAAACAAGCCTGAACGACAATTCCATTTCTTTTTTTATTTAACACATGGCTGCAGCTTGTGGACATCTTAAACACCGTGTTTACTGGCTTCAGTCCATTAGCTCATACAGACTGTTAGTAATTCATTTTGTTAGACTTACACACACACAAATATACGCTCACTCATATGCACATATATGTGCACAAAGCAATTATTCATGACTTGAAACAGGAGAAGGCAAGAAATTGAATTATGTTCCACATAAACAATAAACTCAGGAGATATAAACCTGCTGGTCCGTACTACCCACTTAAACGTCTTGGCAGGTAGCCTGCATGTAACACACACACACACACACACACGCACACACCCACGCATACCCACACACACACACACACACATACACTGACTCAAAGTAGGCAAAGTTTTGCAGGTCAGCATGTATAAGAACCTTCTTGTTAGAGAAAGGTGGCAGATTTTGCATCATACATTGTGACCAACTGATGATTTGATGCTGTTGTGCAAGTAAAGACTTTGCTTCTTCTATACGGCTTTTGTTCTCACTGGACCTGAAGTTATTTTGCCACTAGAGCTGTGAAAAATCTTTGATTCTCAACCTTCAGCCTCACTATTTTCATCGCCTCCTAATGAAGTAGATTCGATGGATGGTGGCTGATTCAGTAACAGCTTTAGATTAATAGAAAACAGGTCTCCTTGGGGCTTTTAGGTACAGAGTTCAGCGTACAGTGGATATAAATCTTCGCAAGATTCTTTTCCCGACTGATGTTGTGGAACAGGAATTCAAAACCACAGTTGAGAACACTTGTGTCGGTCATCTTCTCGTTACTTTCACCCACACTCACGTTTGATAAGGCACTTCTAATTCTGTTATTGTAGAGGGATTGCTGTTCACATACTCAGCAGTACATATGAGACGTGACGCAAAGATAAGCATGGCACAGCTCTCTCTCTCTCTCTCTCCTTGCTTTAAGTCCTTCCAAGCACTTACTTTAAACATAATCTCACTCAGTTCTGCTTATTGAAAACTTGGCAATTTGAGACCTATGATTGTTTGACACGCAAAGTCCTGCCCGTGTAAAACACATGATCTCATCACAATCCCTTGCCTCACACACTTAGATGCTAAAGCCAATGCATTTTTTAAAATTTGATTATAGATTTAAACAAAAATGAGCTGGAAGCAGAAATTAAAAAGCGATCAATTGCATTCTTCTCTATTTAAAGAATGTCTGACTTCACAAACAACAAATTAAGATATAGGAACAAGATACGCACACTGAAGTTTAAACTTTGCAAAACAATAATGCAAAACAAAAACAATAATGAAATACTGAAATATATGAAACATGAGGATATTTTTTTTAAAATGGCAGTAAAGAGATAGAAAGCATGAATCAATAAAAATAATAGATAACAAAATAGTGAACATTTTGAAAGGACTAAGGCAGTCGGAGCCTTTTGAATAAGACAACACTAAGTATTTTAGACTACACTACACTACAAGACATAATTTATACTACTACTACTACTACTTTGTGTCAAAAAGTTTCTTTATTTTATTTTTGTAAGATTTGATCACCCCCTCTTCCTACCTAAATAACGTCTCCCCGGCACTCTAAAACCCATTTTGTGTGGATGATGACTAACATTATCATCCATCTCCGGGGGAAGTAGATTACATTGGATATGGATACCTCTCTGCAGGTTTTTTTTTCTTCCCTTCCCATAACTAAAGGACTTAGTTGGAGTAAGGCTTTGCAGGGAGAGGGAACGTGCTTTTCTACACCTCACTTTCAAAGTGTGAGAGTAGAAACTGTAAACACTTCAGACGGAGCAAGCTGAGAGCTGTGAGCGTCCCGTCATGGCCGAAGGTTCATTAATTTTTAGTTTGGTCAAGTCAGGAGGAAAATTGAAAATGTGATTTAATATTATTAAAAAAGATTAGAAGCAATCTAGAGCACATATACTTCTATTACGGCTTGTCTTTTGTACTTTATTTGAGTTAATATCCTCTTCAAATGAACTGACAACGTGTTGCTTGTTTTTCAGTTAATGAGCAAAATCAAAATCAAGGTCATCTAGAACTCTTTAAAGAACAGGAGTGAAAGGAAAAGCAAAATAGAGGACAGAACAAGGGATAAAAAAGTTAAAGTGCTGTGCTCTAAATTATTATTATTATTATTATTATTATTATTATTATTATTATTATTTTTATTATTATTATTATTATTTGATAGCTTAAACATCCCCATGGCTGAATATAAGTATGAAAGTACAATTTAAGTAGTGAGTCTAATATTCTGTTATTCATCTTAACTGACATTTAATTTCCCATGTTGTGACAAAAGCTGCAATTGAGGGTTTGTGTAGGCATAAAAACCATTTGTTTAAGGTTAGGAAAGATCCTTTTTTATTACCTGGTCTTGTGTCCACAAACATGTCTGTCACACCAACACCGTCGCCTTTTTCTCCCATTAGATAGTCAGCTCATCTGAGCTACATCACTTTGATACATACTGTAAAAAATATTGATATAAAACTTACGAAATGTTAAAGTATATCAGTGGTTAGATATTAGAGACTTTTTTCACTACTTCTTGCTGGACAAAGTAATACTGACACCAACCATTTAAACCGGCCACCAAGACAAATATTCTAAATATGGCAACAAAAACCAATCAAGCTGCAAAACTGAGGTCATCCTCGAGTGACGACCTCTGTGAAACAGACAGTATCTAGCAGACATCATGCTGGTCCAAGAAAAACAGCCTGAAAGTATTACCCTAAACACCACACATACACACAGACACACAAACACACACACATTTCCCCTGGCTCTGTCCTGGGCAGCATATGGCAGACCTTGAAGTTCAAGGACACCAGTGTTCTACAGATTTAGGAGATTCATCACTGACAAACACACATTCATCTGAGCTTTACCCTGTAGAAAACACACACACACACACACACATACACAAGCACATCCACAAACTATGAGACAGACGCAGACACACAGGTATACACACACATGCTTGTGCACATACACAAACACACAGCAATATACATGAGAGAACGTTTAGAGAAGCAGAGGTAGCCATCAGCTCTAGACAGATTAGTTTCTATCTGATGACTGGAGGTGCATGACAGTGGCTTAACAAAAGGGCCCCTAAGGGAGAGCTAGACTGAGAACACACACACACATAAACACACACCATCTCTATCGCTGACCTTGATTCAGATTCAAGAAAGCACATAAATTTCTTTCGGGTGCAGAACAGACCAGCTTAAATTTCTCAGAGTTTACATTAAAAACAATGTAAATCCCCATGTTTACATTTTTCTGTACCAATGTGAAATCTAGAAACCTGCCTGTTACTTTTGTTGATATGCACAGGATTAAATTTAATCCATCCGCACAAATAGTGAAATATATGGACGTGCTGTACATGACACAGAGCACTGATGCAGAGACACAAAATGCAGCTCATGTGACATATAGACAACAAACAACAAGCGTTGCCCATCTCCTCTTATTTGTCAGCAGCCTGGCCTTGGTGTCCCAGCCTGACATGTTTGAATAATCCGAGCTTTGCTTGAATAAGCACAGCTCCTATCATCCTCCCTTGGATCTGATGGATCATATCTGTTGGCCCAAGCATTTGTCACAACAAAAGAAGGAGACAGACACAATGGCTGTGGCAACTATGATGTGTCATGTCTCGTGCCTCAGCCACCATTGTTATTTACTGTAGATGTTGCTTTATATTGTGTAAGTGTCTGTGTTTGTGTGTTTCATCTTTACTGTCATGCTCAGATGTGCATAGAGCTAAATTAGCAATTCTTCTTTTCTAATCAAAGAATTGGTTTGGCATAAATTGACTGATCTGAAAGGAGCAACCGAAGGTTTTTTATTTCACCTTCACCTTTTTTTACTTTATTATGTATGAAATGTATTGCTTAACAAATTAGATTAAAAACGAACATGAAAAACCATCTTCTCAGAATCTGAGAATATTGATTTTAATGGATTTATACGTATATGTGAGGTTTTTTGCTGATTAGTATGAAAGATCCTTAATGGAGCATTGTGTGTGCACGCGTGTGTGTGTGTGCGTGTCTTGCAGACTAATTAGCCTGTTTGTTTTACATGCTTTATAGGTCCTAAGGGGACAACAGAAGATGGGTCCATGCACACCTTGCTCCCCACAGAGGCCCATCTGTTGTACCGACACACGAAAACACACAAGGCCATAGAAAGCTGCTGATGAGGGAACGCGAAAATTGATGGGATCACTCATTTGAGCTGTCTGTTTAGAAAATTTGCTTGACTGACTGCAGAAGTAACACAGAAGATGAAAAGAAGCTTAAAAAAAACAGAACAAAGGCAAGATGAATGTTATGTGTCTTCATACAATCAGCATGTATTTGGATCTCACCTTTAAAAAGTAATTATGTTTGTTGGTAGTGATGTGTTCTGAAAAGCTTTGTAAACCTAAAGGCCTCCAAGACACCCTGAGATGAGTTAAAAAATCATATTAAACAATCGCAGTAACATTATCAATTACATAATGTTAGGCTAGCTAGAAAACTAAATAATTCTCATTGTACATCCAAATGAAGGCTTTCATTAGAGATACAAAGAAGTTAGTAACTCAGTCCTATTGGACTAGAATATGTGTTCAAATGACGTAATGTTAAGCTGCCAAACCACATGTCTGATAAAATCCCTTAATACATAATTGATTACTGCTTAATCAATTGTATGCAGGAAATAAACTTTCCCAGGTTCAAACACAGTATCATGTTTTTTTTTTATTTCAATCAATTGCAAAGGTTCATGATCTTTTTATGAGGCTTTCACCTTCTTGAAATTGAAAAAGGCTTCTGCACACCAATTAAAAGAACCAACCAACAGCATTCTGAGTCTAAATATTAATTGTAGTTATTTCTGACTGAGGTGCACCTAGAAATTTGATGTCAGCATTCTGGGTTTTTGAATAATTAATGTTTAAAAATCAGCTTAGAAAATGTGCTTAGAACTTGCTTTTGTATACATATACCCTCTATTGTGCCATTTGTCTAGAATACATTCTAGACATAGATTTTCATGGTTATGAAAAATACATTTCTGAAACAACAAAAATGATCCATTTCTGTCAGAAGTTTTCACAAACAGCAAGCCTTAGAGCTGTGTTCATCCCTGAGGAATTTATTTAATTATCACACCACACTGATGCTGCTCAGACAAGCTGAATACATAGTATCTAAAACAACAGGGATCGCCTGCTGTACACCATCAAAACTAAACAAAGGGAGGTGGAGGAGTCAATATTCCACCTCTCTGAGAGACACATAACTGTGAGGCTGAAATATAACACATTGTGTGGTAAGCTCTTTCTCACTTGGCTAACCTTGAATGAAGTCTCAGATGAGAAGAAAATGCTATTTTCACCTCACTTCTTTGCCAGAAGTGGCTTCGCTACGAGCTATGTGTGTGTGCGCATGTGTGTGTGTGAGAGGGGGGTATCTGAGAAATAGAATAAGCATGTGTGCAACTGATTTGATTTGACTGCTTTTAAAGAAGCTGCTAATAGAAGTTTTTATTATTCTTTTTGGGCGCAGTTGATTCACACAGAAAAAAAATAATGCTCTATAACAAAACTGTTAATTTTTGACGAACTTTCACTGAAGGTTGGGGGCTGATGTGTGTCTGTACTGTGTGTGTGTCTGTGTTTTCCTCCCTACATACCAAACCATGGTAGGGTGTCGTTTTAACAAGTTCACTCCTCCCTCCATCAAATACTCAGCCCTCTCCCGTCTCTGGTTTTTGCCTCTATATGTCCGACCCCATCTTTCTCTCTCTGTCGGTCTGTCTCTCTGACTATCTCTCTCTCAGTGGGATTCAGAGCTTAAGCTGCTTCCCCTATGGCCTCTGACCTCTCAGGTCACATCCTCCCTGTCCCTGACCTTCGGAGTCAGAGCAGCCTTGGGAAAGCATCGGCAGACTGATTTACTGATGCAGGCGATGGTGGAGCTGCAGGAGGGTCAGCAGGGGCTTGCATTGCTTCACTATCCCACAAGCGAGGCCTGTACTCTGGGTTAGTGGTGATTTAGTGATAGGGTGTTCTGGATCTGAAGCACAATGTCAAAGGACATGTGGGAGACTTGCTGAAATTTGAGGAGTGTGTTGCAATGGAGTTATGTCTCTTTTTGCAGCTACATCTTCTCAGACAGGCAGGGGATGAAGGGAAACAGCTTCCGGTGAAGTCAGTAGACAGTTTCTGTGCAATGAGGGTCACAAGCCCTCTGAAAAAAGTCTCTCTTGTTATCTGGAGCTTAGATGTTCAGACTGGTGGTTCAAGAGAGTGTACTGTTATTGCTTATAAGAAAACTGAGTGTCTTCTTGAAACATGCTACACAAATGTAACTGCCAGTGCTGACCTGTGGCATCTGGTTGTGATAAAGTTTGAGGGTTTAAAGTCACTCCTTTTTAAGTAAAAAATAGCATTGCTCATTGTGTTTAAAAAATATATCATCTTTTCCTCTGCTCCTGGATTAAGCAGTACCTCTTAAAATCTTCCATAAGCTATGTTTTCTTTCTGAACTGCATCTACGGTCAGTAAATGTTTTTAAGACATGACTCTTTTCTTTTTGTATCCTAAGGGCTAAGGTTGAAAGTAAAGAAGGAGGCTATAATGTTAACATGAGACTTTAGTGGTCCCTGTAGAGAAATTATTTCTTTTTTGCCCCCTTTTACAGACAGGTCAGAGGTCAGGGTCAACTACAAAGCAGCACCACTGGAAGTGGAAAATGCTCAGGTCCACTTCAGTGATGGTAGAGTTGTAGATTTTTGGACCCATTCATTTGCCGCTGAGCTGTAGATTGTATTATTTTTAATGTATTATTATTATTATTATTTGATTGTTTGTTTTCTTGTTATTTTATACATTTCAAACACGTGGAAACTTTTATTTTAGTCTTACTCCATTTGCCAATAAAAGAATATGGACAAAGTTTAAAAAAGCGCATTCCTTTTCTTGTCTTGTAGTTTTTCCCTCAGTATTCATACTCAAAAATCACTTGCCTACACAGTATATATTAAAAATGCATTTTCAACACAACAGGAATGTTGAAAAAGTACAGAGTACAGGGAGTTAAGGATAAATGCCACCGTATCAACAATGGAGTTTTGTGTCAGGTCGGACTCGTACATGGAGAAACCTTGTGGACATTAATACATGAGAGAACAGATAGAGGGAGTTGTGGATTTAGATAAAACCTAATCTTTATGGATTAGCTTGTCATTCTGCATTCCTCCTGTGTATTATCAGAGAGCGGTTATAACCGTGTGCATGTTTGTTTATCTGGCAGAAGGGATTAAACACATTGTGTGCCAACAGAACCATGTGTCTTCTCCATCACTTTGCTCCTCTTAGATTTTCAAAGAGCCAATTAACATCGTCCATCTGCCATTATTCTTTTAGATGCAAAGCACAAAAACTCATAGACTTGGAATGTCACTCACTCATTTACGCTCTATTTAACTGGCTCATGGAAGTGGGAGTTGAAATTGCATGCATATGTAATCCATATAATATATATAGGCTACTGTGTGCAAGATAGTGGAATATTTTAGTGTTATAATAATAATTGGAAGGGAAAGGGT
This sequence comes from Acanthurus leucopareius, assembly GCA_029814765.1. NCBI lineage: Eukaryota > Metazoa > Chordata > Actinopteri > Acanthuriformes > Acanthuridae > Acanthurus > Acanthurus leucopareius. The sequence continues at coordinate 15,774,881 of JAQMCX010000011.1, read as the reverse complement.
TTTTTTTCAGCCAGTATTGATAACAGTAAATTCCTCTCCTCTCATACTGATAAGATAACCAAAAATTCCACATCTTTTTATTTTAAAAGGAGTTCAACTTAGTTTGTGCACAACTAAGTCTAAAAAGGCCCAAAATGTAATGAGCAAGGATGGATGATTTTATATTTTATAGTTCCCATATAACAAAATGTAGCTGATAACAATATGATGTGCATATTTAAAACTGATTGAAGGTTTTGAACTTTCTGTTAGTCGGTTATATTATCATAGTTTGTTTCATCTGTCAGTGATTGATACTTGATTGAGTGGCCTACAATATCCATCCATAACCTTTACCATTTAGTCAAAATCTACACCCTTTTATAATGTAGAGAATTAAATTATCATAGATATTGCAATTGTACATTGATAACTACGGCGCTATATTTCCTAATTATTATACACATGTGTATTATGATGTTATTTTGTTTAAGAAAATGTACAATCACTTCAGATAAGCATTGTGTATGTTAGTAATGATACATTTCAATCTAAAACTCTTCCTTTTATAATTTGTTACACACTTTTGGCATATTTAAACAGTGGACTCACTACGAATGGGCAAAAAGCAAGGTCCATTTATCCTGTAAAGCCTTGACACATACAGTTTACAGCAGATAATCATAAGAAAAGAATCTTCCTAACTACTTCTGGTGTAATATTGAACTTTACTGTATAATCTAACTGTCAACAAAAATGACTCTAATATGCTGCTTAATATAGCTTCTATCCGGCCTTCAGTCCCTCCATCATGGTGGTCCTTCATTTATTGCCCCCATTAATCATATGGTAGTCATTAATTCAGCCCGGGGTTAAGAATCACAGGGATTTGTGCTCTAACAAACATGAGCTGTCTCTGACATGTTTAGAAACAATGTCAGATCACCTAATGACAGCTCACACTAAACAGACAGCTGAGTACATGACATGTTTTCAGTTTTGTTCATGTTTAGGGCTTTACTCAAACAAACACCATCAATTTGATTCCACTGATGTTTTACTTTGACCATATGAGGGGGAAAATATTGCAGACCGCATAAACACTCATACTGAGAAGTTCCCTTCAAATTGCAATAAATTTTTCATAAAATGACTCTCACATTTACAAATCCAAGTTCACTATAGTAGCTGTTGCCACAAAGGAGTGAGCAAACACTTCAGTATCACCTCTTAAGCCTTAAGAGAGAGTTATGTGTCTTCTGCTGGTTATTCCTTTAAATAAGAAGTCTGACTGAGCATGTCCACTAAGACAATTACCTCATTCAACACAACAGAACAACCTTAACCCTAACAAACAATGGATATTCAGAATGTTTCATTGCTGTCGTGTCTACCCTGTGAATACCCACATATCCAGGTTGAAGATGAAAAGTTTAATACTAAAAAAAATCTTCGCAAGCAAGAAACCAGATCATTGTATTTCCTTCAATTTGTTTAAAATAAATGATGTTTTCAGCTTCACAGACTTCTTTGCCTTTTTTGCAAGCTGCAGAAAATGGACCCATGATCATGGAAAATGGAAATGTTCTGTGATACTCTGTATTACTGGTGTACATTAGCTGATCTTTGTTCCATTTTTACTTCAAAAAAGGGAGGACATTGGGGTGTTCCTCACTCCTGAACAATGTGTGCAGGTCCTCTTTTCAGCATTCATTAACCTTAGCCAGAAAGGCAGGGGCAGGCAGCAGTTTTTTTTTAGCCAGGCTAAAAAGTAAGAGAGCAGAAATTTAATGGCCACTTCAGGCTGGCTCCAAAGGCAGGTCAATCCTCAGAGAGTCCCACACTGAAAAGCCCAACTCTATGATCATGATATGAATGTTTACAGCTTGGTGCAAGAAGCTGTTTGGTTCTCTATAGCTAATATTCAACTGTAAGGGTGATGATTTGTTATAAAAGTCACTTATTCAAATTATATTAAGAAGTTATGCGTACTTAAGGGCGTAGCTGAGTGACAGCAGCCTCTATCCTCTGCTTGACATCACTCAGTCCAAGTGACGTGTATCCTTCCCAGCTTCACCAAACATGAAAAAGTACAGGTCACCATGGTTAACATGATCACCTTTGCACCACAAAACCAAGATGGCAGTGACCATAATGTCAGGTGGGACTGACAAGTAACAGCAAAGTGGCTCCCTCTACTATTTACTTCACTGCCTGTGTCACTGTCTGTAAACAATGTGCCCGAGTCTCCCCGACACTACTCGCTTTGGCTCTTAAGCTTACTTCTTTAAGCACCTCAAATGAGAAAATCAACTTTTTAATGAACAGGCAGATCTTAATACATGCATTTGATGAAGGATGAGCAGCAAAAAAACATTGTTTAGAGACATTTTAGTATGAAAATCTACCTAATGTAAAAGTAAAGGGGGCAGCAGCAGTGTTTTAAAAGAATGAGAAGCATGCCCCCTCCCCCATCCATAGTGGAAATTCTTGCATGCCAGTGAAACTGTTGGCAGCCCGAAGCAGATGTTTTCATTTTAACTCATGTAACTGGCGAGTGGATCGCCTTGTGTCTCACCTCATCATAAATTCAAAACTGATGACAATGTTACAGTCATATTACTGTATATGCAAAACCTTAATGTGGCAAGGAAGCAACAAGAAAATCAATTAATTGACTATTGATAATTATTGTTTTCTCTCCTTACTTTAACAGACTCTCAGATTGTGCATATATATTTATTAGGGCTGACGAAGTTAACGCATTACTAAAACTCCTTTTAACAGCACTAATTTTTTTAACGCGCACGGACGGTCTGTGCCTTGCCAGCTCCTGTAGATTTCAGAAGTGGTGCTAAAATAACATTGCAAACGGTTACAAAGCAGAAATGGATACAGAAAAGGGACTTTTAAACGGAAAGTTTAGCTTT
>JAQMCX010000011.1:15734314-15771351 GCA_029814765.1 Acanthurus leucopareius | reverse complement strand
CCACATATATATATATATATATATATATATATATATATATATATATATATATATATATATGTGTGTGTGTTATTGATGTTACTAATGTCTTTATCTGTTCATACTGGGTTTTTTTGTTATTTTTAAGCAGGAACTATTTTCAGGTTTCTGCTGCCCTTTGGTTTTTTAATACAGTTTCTGTGTATGCAGAGAATGCAGAAAAAGATTTCACACATAATGTACAGCGCTCACATACCCAATGCAGTCTCTTCACACACTTCCCACCAAGTTCACCACTTGTTTTCCCCACATATACAACAACTGCATGCATGCAACTGAAGTCTTAAACATCAATAACGCCTCAGCAAATCCCCAAAGACACTCCAGAGGCCAACTCTTCACACATTAGAGCAGCAGACATCATGCCAGCCGCATCAGCCACCACGGTCTGTAATAGTTATACAGCTTACATTAAGAAGTACAGTATAAACAGCCTTTTCTCGCACCAGACCTTTTGAAATGCAACAGTTGCTTTGACCAATCTGTAATAAGCATACTCAGCCCTGAGGCACGCATTAAACATTAACACTGGGTCTGTACAAGCCTGTAATCCAGCGCTCTATTCCTTCATGAGAGCCAAGAGGCCGGTTCATCCAGCCTAAACAGAGAGTTGAGCAACACACATCTTTCTTTCTTCTGAGCATCAGACACAGAGTGTGTCGCTTCATTGCAAATACAAGTGCATCTGGTCACTTTGAACCTTTCTGTCTGCAACTTAGGCAACATGGTTACTGTTGACACTCCGAAAGTAGCATATATAGTCTTAATGGCAAGTGTTTGCAATACACTGAGCCTAGGGATCAACATATAGCAAGTTGAATAATGCTGCAGGAGAAGAGTTTATGTCAAAGTTTTGTATTCCAACATTATGATCCTTTCTAAACAGCTGAAAATTACAGGTAAGATCAAAACATAGCAAGAACCAAACAAACAAAAAACAGACAAAAGGCACTAATTTTAAGTCTCCATTTACGGCGTCACTAGACTTTTATTTATTTAACTTGGCTGCATTAAGTAAAGGGGGTGTATTGGATGACATCATGAACCACATCTTTTCCACTCCAACTGGTGTCTTTCAGTGATGTTTTTTGAAAAGGGTGGTTGGCAAGGTCCTGTGACACATCTCTGCTACTGAGAGCATGGATTCATCTGTGAACCACATTTTCCCACTCTTTTCAACAGACAAGGAAGGAAGCTTCCCGGTGACGGGTGATGATTAGCCTCTGCTTTGTGTGTGTGTGTGTTGCTGAGTGTGGTGGTCTATATTGAGCATGCCACTTCATACCATACTACACTTCTACACTGATGACAGAATCCCAACTTGGCAAGGCGAAATAAAAAGGAAGACTTTCAGTGAACCTTTCATTTGAAAGAAATATTCAATGTCACACATACATGAACATCCAAAGTCTGCTTCTGTTTTAAAGTAGGATGTTAGGCTGCAGCAGTTTGCCATTCAACTCTGGTATTAATGGAGAGCTGGATGATGTGCCTCATCAGGAGCAGAGTTCACATGGTGTAAACTCTCTTTGATTTGATTCCAAACAGGATGTTTTAAGACTGCTACCACAACAGCAGTAAATTTTCTGTTTTCCTGACATTGAATTGAGGCGTTAAAGAGTTCTGTTAGTGGCCTGTAATGCTTACAAGTGGCATGAAGTTGTTTTACGGTCACGTTATCCGTCCCATTGTATTTTAGATCAGAGGTCAGGGTGGATGAAAGCCTTTGACTTTGACGCTTGAGGCCGTGCTTAACATCTGGCCTCACATTAGAACCAAACCTTGGTTTCTTTGAACCATGACAACGATGTGTTTCTAACCTCTTGACACACCTTATCCAAAAAGATTTAATTACCTAAACTTCAACATATTTTAATGATAGAAATTGTTTTTCAAGACAAATGAAAGCCTCTGTTTTTATTTCTTTCTCTTCCCCCCTCCTTTTCCTCACTGATCTTTTCTTTATGACTAGTGGAAGTTTGTTTAAATGTGTTGGACCTGGGGGTGCATATAAACTGCAAAATTGTATCCTATTCAATTCTACATTATCTTTTGTCATCTGAATGCTGTTAAAACACCACAATTTGCTTTTAATTGAACACTTATGTGTAAGACCACTTCAAGTACTCACACTGCTACTCCCTCAGGCCAGTTTCAAACTTGAGACTGCCCCTCTGAAGGGAACCAGACATGCTACTGCAGCTGGTTAGCAGTTCTTTCGGTTCAATACAGATATTATAAACAGAGGACAAGTTGTCGGCTGCTCTGCCTGTAAAATAATTAAGTACAGGAAAGATAAAGTACACAGCAATTAATAAATGAATGAGGATAAATTAATCAAAAATGACCGAAAAGAAACATACAAATGACTATTAACTAATACAGGCATGTAGGAATGTTTATGATAGCTTCTGCTTGAATTTGCATTCAAATTAATCTCAACACAACCTCACAATAAAACCAAACACTGGCCATGTAACTATAAAACTGTGCTGCCCTGATGAACAGTGGGGAGGGCAAAATCTACTCAAAATATAGTAAAAACATAGTAAAAACAAAACAAAATATTTTCCTTTTTAAAGTGTATCAGTTACACAATATCAGTCTGGCACTGGTTGAGAAAGTGACACAGCAAAACCTTCCTGTGACTGTGATTCAAGCCCACATTATGTGTGATATATCAGGAGGCCAAATATGCTTGATGGCATAGTAATTAGGGGCCATATATTTTCCCGAGCAATGTGACGCCAGAATCATTACTGCATATCGCTGTGATGAATGTTTCATGAGACTTAGTGGTTATGAATATATTTGTTCGCATTTTGCATGTACATATTAAAATGATGAAAAGTTCCACTGAGAGGCTGGGAATGTTTTAACCGGAGTTGCTGTCCATTCACTGGTAACTGCTGATGCTGCCAAAGGAAACAAACAAGCAAACAAGCAAATAAAAACAATGTGTTTTCTATTATATGACTCATAATAACTGTTATTGTTGTTTTTGTCCTTTTTTAATCTGTCAAGAGCAAAGTTCTGGCAAAATAACTGAATTCCTAAATAATTGTCTAGTCTTAATAACATTGGCACACATTGGCAGCTATTGGCAGGATCATGCCAAACATTGGGTTGTTTGTATGAGCTTTCAATTTATCGGCCCATATCAGGCTTTGGATCAGTGAAGGCATCGTGGAAACAGCATGTTTAAGCCAAGTGGGAGGAAACTTAATGTACAATAATCCTCACGCAACAGATGTAAACTGAGCTTAAAGAAATGTAAATACAGACCACTCAGTGTTTCCGAAAATGTAATTTGTCTAACACACAAATGTGCCCACACACACACACTTAAATGACATATGCGTCTCTCTCTCTCTCTCGCACACAAACACTAATGCAGGTGCAGCTCTTTTGACTGATGAGTCTGTAAGTGTTTCCAAAGAGTGAGCCTCTCTGTGACAGCTGTCTCTACACACACTGTTAACATAAAACTCTCCATCCCGCTCTCCCTTTTCCCTTTGTTCTCTCCATCCCACTTCTGCTGGCACTTCACTCCGTCTCTGTCTGTCTTTCCACTGTGGCTAAGCCACGCCAGAGTCAATCTGTCATCCCATGTGTGAAGTGCCAACTCTCAAGGTACGGTAACAGGAATAAAACTGGGAGTCATCTGAAAGAACTCAACTTTGCTCTGTAGTCCACTACAGGGCAGAATGAAAACCAATCTGTGGCGGTTTAGGGGTTCAGACCAAAAGAGGGAAGCAGCTGCAGCTATGCCAGTGCCAGGATTGCATTTCTATCTCCACACATTGACAGAAAGTTCAACAATTACCCCAGAGCCCAGCCTCAAAATATGATTAGCATGGACCCAGATGATAATGGCTTTTACATGCAATTACGCCAAAGGGGGAATTACACAGTGTATGGGAATAATGTAGCCGGGGAATGAGACAATTGCTTGCTAATGTTTGTTGTTGTTGGCAGACCCACTGGAAATGTATTTATTATATACAGACAGGCTGCGTCTGCAGTAAATGATAGGATGGATTTTCTTGAAGAAGTTTATTTTATGTTTTTTTTCAATAAACAACACAGCCCCGACTGAATTAAAACATTCATAGTTCGAAATGAACAGTTAATTGTGTAGAATAAGCAAGTAGATCCACTTAAGTAAGTTAACACTGAGAGGTACACATTTTCACACATTGTCTCCCTCTCCAGCAGTACGAGATAATTGAAACTGGGTGAGAACAGATGGTCGAATTTTTGTGAAGGGATGTGTGAAAGCCTCTTGTTTTTTTGGATCAGCTACCGCAAAACCTGGAAGATGCACCAGTTAGCAAACTGTGATGCTACTGGGCTTCTGCTGTTGATTTCAGTGCATAAAAATATTATTAAAACATCACTCTCAGTTGCCCTCTTTTGTTCTGAAGTATATTTCTGAAAAACTAAAAATATAAATACAGCAGGTGCATTTTCCAATTAAGGAACAGAATGAAAATATTTTTGCATTTGTTGACTGCTTTAAAGGGGAATTTTATAAGCGTTGATGAAACAAGTCAACCGAGCAAGCTGCTAAAAACAAACAAACAAACAAACAAAACAAAAAAATACCTAACTGTATTAACGGGTAGTGCCAGAACTGCAGAGAGGGATCTTGTTTGAAAAAATAGAGTGAGAAAAAAGAGCTGTTATTTTGGACAATACCCTCTAAGAAAATCTGTCTTTGTGACTTAACTTGATATCCAGAATTTCCTGGAGTACCTTTGGGTGAGACCCAACAACAAAGAGAACAATAACTCTTTCTACCAGACATAAATGTTTGACTTTGACAATATTTCCAGCTGAGTTGAACACGGCTTACAATGACATTGCCATAAGAGCTTTCCTTGTGGGTGTTCTTCACACCCTCCCACAACAATAGATACACACAAGCACACCCCAAAAACATAATACCAAAACTAAACTGAACTCCCAAGAATCCAGGCCCTTGCCAAACATTTTTTTCTCATCTTTTTGTCTTTGTGCTTCTGTTAAAAGAGTGAGAAACAAAGTGAACACACATGCTTAAGCAGAAATAGAAAGATTGGAAAAAATCAGAGAAGAGACACAAAATGATTGAATAAACCAATTTTTTTTTTCAATTAGGCTGTTATTTTATTATGAACTATTATAAACTGCACTGTAACTGAAACTAAAAGAAGAGGAAGAAGATAAGTGTTAAGAAGAATAAATAACAATGAAAACATTGTGTTAGATGGATATTTGGTGTAAAACTAACAAAATCTGTGCAGAATATTAAACTCTACTGCATTGCATCTATCAAATAAGACACTGAAAATACTGATTTCTTGAGCAGTGATTTTGGCAGCTTAATATATCTTATTCGTAACCATCCCTTCCACAGTTCTCCACTTCGTTTTCATTGTTTAAATAATCTCTGATCAGAATGCTTCTAAAGAGCTGCGGCTGCTACCCAACAATGTCTGCTTTTTCACTGGAAGTCAGCTGCCTGGTCTGGCGGTGTAGAGTAACCCTGAGTCAGAGCTCTGTGGCTTGTCTTGGTGTAAACAGATGGTCTCTGCTCTGATGACTAGTTTCTGATCTCACCCAGATAGGGATTCAGGCTGTCAGATGAAATTTCCAAGCACTACAGAGGTGAGACGACTGAAACGGTTTGAAATATGCGAAGTATAAACAAAGGCCCAGGTCCGATTTCCTGGGAGAAGTTCTATTTAGATAATCACAATTGGACTGTGTGAGGAGTGACAAGCTGTAATGTAGGAAGCCATGGTTTTGTGAATACGTTGTGTAGAATAATCTTGCTACTAGGCCTCATATATCTGTTATGCATCATGACGTCTGTGATTTTTTAAAAAAAAAAAAAAAGAAGACAGAAAAAAGATTCAAAAGGAGCTTCTTTGGTTAGTTGGAAGCTGCAGTTGCTCAAAGAACGGTACAACATGTGAAAGCATACCAGATAAATCTAAACAGATGTCCATACAGTACACTGAAAAATGTTTCTCCTACGGAAAGGTTCTGTCTGTCTGAGTCTGCAGCAGTCACAGATGTGCAAGTCACAAGAAACTCTCAAGTCTTAACCTTTAAGTCTCAAGCAATTCACAAGTTACTGCGGTGAAAATCAAGCAATTTGAGTGTAGTTCCTGCTAAGTCAAGGAAGTCAAGTCTTTGCTCTGGTCAAGCAAAGCACAAGTTACATCTACGTGGCAACTTCCAGGGCTGAAAAATAAAGCTAACTGATACATGGAAAACTCTGCAGTTCTTCAAAAGGCCACTTGAGACAGGTTCTTAAAGCAAGCTGATCAAAAATACCTTCCTTTACAACAGATATAAACATGTTTACAGCCTTCTACAAAAAACTATTTTGGTTTCTATAGCTAATTTCCTTTTTCATAGCAACTGTATGGTGGTTGAATTTATATAATCATGCATCTCCCTTCCAAAATACTGTATCCTGTCTCAGAGTGAAGGACCCGGCTTTAATGAGAATCCTTGACCTTTTCTCACACTGTCCACTTTCCCTTAAATTCCTCATATACTGACTATTCCTCCAATCGTGATGTCATTTAAAAGACTGTGCATATTCTCTGCAACCGAAAATGAGGGAGGAGAAGGACTCCCTTATATAAGATGAATTGATTAACCCTCCTCCCAGATCTTACATTTTGATGAGAACCAGAGTATCCAAAGAAAGCAGCTTATTACAATGATGGTATTCCTCCTGATCCCTGCACCTTGCTTTTCAGAGAGGAGATGGTGAGAGAAGGGGGAGTTAAGGGGGTTTGTGTGGATTGTATTTGATCAGACTGGACCTTTACAAGGAACTCTCGTCACATTTTCCATTCAGAGAGGCTGAGGTGCTAGCAGACCATCACATCATTACAAAGGCTCTGATAGCCATACTTCTGTTGTAAAGGAAAGTGGGCAAAATGCCTTATCTGTGTGGGTGTCTGCATGTTTATATATGTTTGTTTTGTCTCTTCTCACAGTCTGGACCATTTTAGTTTCAGAAGGTGGACTACAAGCTAAAATATAAGGTTTTGTCAGCTTCTTCTATTTTTCTCAAATTATGCTTTCCTGCTTCTCTCTTGCATACTTCAGTTTTACTTTTGTTGTTTTTTATTATTAACTCTTCATCTGGATACTGTACGTCAATTCTTAAATTGATATGTTAATGTTGAATTTGTTCTACATTTTGGCACATATTTTGCAATTTTACCATTGTATTGTCGAATTTAAATGGGTCACATGTAAATATGGTTTTTCTCATTTCTGCTTTAGCTTCCTTTTATATCCACGTTATGTTTCACATTTTGGTTTTTAATATCTATTTGTTAGTTCAAGAGGAGTCATAACATGAGAAGATGCCTCCACAGACTTGTAGGAGTCAGATAACATATCAAGATTAAATCAGTAAACTGTCTTTTTTCCCTTTTCTCATAACACTTGGCTCCTTTACATCAAGAATCAATCACTTTTTAATGTAATCACTTGATCATTCGATGCTATCACTGTCTTATAACAACACAAATTAGTGGTGGCATCAGGTTAAGATGAATGAACTGTTGTTTAAAAGCCCTTACTAGCTGCTCAAATAGTAGAGGTGAGATACTGTATAAATGTAAAGCATAAAAGTGTTGGATTCAACTCAGGCCGTAAAAAAGTTTGCAGGATTTCATATGAGATTTTTTAAAAATCTCAATTTATTGTTTTTTTATGGTATAAGTTCTTTATATATGTCGGTTCCAAAAAAACAATCTTCCGTCATTCACCCACACATGTATTTGAAATAACTAAAAAACACAACATCATAACTATAAGACTTAGTCTCCATGCATATATAACTATACATGTAGTTAGACTTGTAATCAATAAAGCAAAAAGGCTCTTATTACCCCTAAATGTTCCTCCAGTAGCCTGCTATAATGCTGTATTAACAGCCTAATGCCTCCATTAGGACAAAGTGTCATCTTACCAAATCAATACCGACATATCTGACAGTCCCCATGAGCCTGTCTGTCTGTCTATCTGTCCCCTGTTAACTGTTCATGTCATTAGTGCATTACAGCAGGCACTTCCCTGAACTGTTTGGACGGCTGTAACTGAAGAGGAAGTCAGAATCAGAGCATGAAAAGCCTGCCGGCAAGGTCTGGCTTGTTAATGTCGTTTTCCCTCTTTTGACAATCATCGGAAGTGGACCGGTTTTATCATTTCTTGTTGTAGCAATCAGCTCCATCCGGTTTCTGAAGGCCCTCACTGGGCCCGCAAAAGTCTTTTTACATATATATACAGGTGCACATGTGCACATGAGCGAAAAAGTCCAACAAGAACGTCCCATGCATGCCAACTAGGCTTTCACCCTCTTAACTTTGCACACACTCACATTAGTTTAGAGCTGTACACATGTGTTAGCAAGGATGTATGCACACACATACCACCCTCCTCCACACACACACACACACACACAAACAAAAAGGTCCCTATGAAAGGAGGACTGAGATCTAAGGCGACCTAACCAAGTTTGACAGTCAACAGCCCTATTAAAGCAGGCCCCGCTGCAACCAAACACAGCGGTAATTGTAAATGTCAGGCGGAATTAAGACAAAAATAAATAGCTTTACTTTCCTGATGTGTATATATGAGAGGAAGAAAGGAGGAAACATTACAGCACAACCCCAGGACACAGCCTCACACAAGTCCGTCATCAGCCGGCTTCATTGCATGTCTGCTGTATAATTTTAATCGTATAGGAAACACAATCCATGCAAGAGCATCAAATCATACTTCGTGACTTTATAAACAAATTAAACATCTGAACCATGTAACATTTATGACTTTTCAACACAATTCATTTACCCTTCTATTACACTTCTGTTTATTTTTCCACATTCTCTTCCGCAGTATGATCGCATTGCAAATGAAATGGCTGATGATAAAAGGACTAACCAGAGCCTGGACTCCTCTTTTACATTCCTGCAGGACTAGTGTGGTATGACTGACTGACTGGTTGGCTGGCTGACAGCAGGACTGTGGTAAAAGCTGAACTGGCTTGCTTTGGGGAGAGGCCGGAAAGAACTTGTCATGTCTCCTCCACTGACATGGAAACACACAAGAGGAAAGAGGAATAAAGGGGAAAAAGGAAAAAAAAGAGACACCAAGAATGTGAGAGGGATAGAAATCCTGCATTATGCACTATGTGGAAGAATTTGTGCATATATGTCTTATGGTTTCAGCAGTACGCCTGCTTGTGTCATTTGTTGTTTCCACTGTGCTATGTCCCAGTTGCCCGGTGCTTTGCATTTAAGTGTGCAAGCACATATCTGGAGTTGTGTTCACTAGTTAGGTCATGGTTCCTGGCCGAGTCCATCTAGACTCTGCATGGGTTAACTTATGACTGTCCTGGGAGGAGCTACCCACACAGCAGCTCCATCTGTTGTTCACCAAGTGAGATGTTAAAATATTTTCTGGCTCCACACACTGTTTCCCCCTCGCTGTTTCTCTGACGTCCCACTTAACGTTCGCTCATCTCCCGATATTTCAACATCTCACTCTGTGAATTAAGTGTTTATGTAAATCTAACCAGAGTTTGTGATCGTCGGACTTGTTAAAAGACTAGCCAAGTTTTTTTTTGTTTTTTTTTTTGCTGTGATATTTGAAAATGTCGTTACTCAAATAAAAATGAAAACAAAAATTAGCGTTTGCAAGTGGAGTGGATTTGTCTAAAACAATACAGCAGGTGTTTCTACTTAAATGAAAGCTTCTTCCTCCTTCCTCCTTAATAAAAATAAATAATAAAGAGTTCCATCTCTGCAGGAATCCTTTCCATGATGTTGTGAAACACTTAAAATAACAATCTGAGGCTGTGATTCAAAAAACATGCACTTTTTTTTGGACGCAGATTCATGATGCGCAATTGCCTGCAGGGATTAGCTTACACTGCAGCCTTGTTTTACAGGGGCCAGCTGCAACATTCTGGCTCTGGGTTTACTGAACCAATGTCAAAGTTGGAAAAAAAACAAAAAACAAAAACGCATCCACGTTGCAATTAACAGAATTACGTATTGACCGAGATAAATCAGTACAAAGTAGTTTGAAAAATTAACTGAAATGATGCCTGCAATCCATCCTTGTTGTATCAAGATCTGAAAAAAATGACATGATTGATGATAATGAGTTTGCTTACAGCTTATTACTGCAAGCGTGCTTTGATTTGATGCAGCGCAGCAGCAAAATGTTGTGTATTTGATGTAGTTGATAGTTCAGCATGACAAGATTCACCAAAACATTCAACAGTATGACACATCTGGGGCATCTTCTCATTCAATTTTTTCGATAAAAACTGTTAATATATGTAACATCATAAAGAATCTCTTTAAGCAAGGAGAAAACTTCAGGGTAAACAGCTGCATTGTGCGAACGAAGTGAATTGCCTTTTCAACACCTGGCTCATCTTCTCTTGAAGAGGACACACCTGTTGATTAAGATAAATAGTTACTCTAGTGTAAATTTTATCAAAACCAAATTCTATTTTGTAGGCTTCAGTTGGCCGGTATGTGGTGAAAACTTGGAAACTAGATGTTTGAGAGTTAGAGTTTGCATTTATGCAATGGGTATTGAATAGAGTGAAAAAAAAATTAGGCATTAAAATTGGCTTCACTTTGAGGTAACAGAAGGTACAGCCATCCAAATGTTTTTTAATGCAAAGGAGCTATTTTCATTGTATTCTTTTGACTGAAGAGCGACTGATTTTGTGGTTTTAAACATGCGCTTTCATTTTAGTGCCTTTATCTTTTACAAGTAATTTTTCAGAGAAACTTGAGTTTTTGTGGAATCTTGCAGCTCTAAGCAGATTTTTTTCAACGATATCCCACAGAATTAACTTGACCATTGCTTAACCACTGCAGGAGCTGGTCAGCGCTGGTTGTGACGTCTCCTGGAACTCAGCTGTTTAAGTGAAAAGTGGCATTAATGTGTGGCCTTGTAATTCAAAGAGGTCAAGCTGAAGAAGTCCTGGAAAGGGCTAGAAACACCAGTAGTCAAAGAGAGACCTTGTCAGAAATGCATCCCTGTGTCCCTGGCCCTCGACCCCAATCATAAAACTCACAGACACAGAGGAAACCCACCAGTAAATCAGCCTGTCTCTGGCTGACTCACTGGGTTTGATCCTGGTGATATATGGCTTTAATATGTGGATGGAAAGATGGGCCAATGAAGAGAATGCAAGACAGACAGACAATTGGGAAGGGAAAGAGAATAAAAGAGAGAGTGATGTTGATTGCACATAAACGTTTTATTATGAATCGAATCAACAGTCAAGACATGTATAGAGTCAGTTAAGCTCAACATAAATATAGAAAAGGATTACTTACAAGAAACACGGCTATAATATGACTACAACTGCTGATAATATAAACTGGGAGGAAATGTTTTTGATAATGTGTGAAAGATAAAATGAAACTGTAAGGAATTGTGTTTCTGTATTCTAAATGCTGATATACAATGATGGCTCAGTGATAAAAAGTCATAGTGTGTGCGTGACATTATACATATTTGTACTACGTCTTGTGTAGTAAAACATCACAACTTGTCTTTTGCACAGAAGACTGAACAAGGTCCCACATGGTAATCAATTCAACTTCAAAAGAATCTTTAAACTCACTGAAATGAACATCAATTTGAGTATTTCATATGTTATCTTAAAGTCATTGGCCTACTTATGATAAACTATAAATTATACCAAAATCAGAAAAAAAAAAAAAAAATCTTTTTGTCTTTTGGCAGTTATACACAGTAGCAGTGACAGGTAGCGTCATGATATATGTGGCACAATATGAATAAAACTTTAGACTTTATGATCAAATTTTTGTTGTTTTTTTAATACATATTATCAACCATCGACCATGTTCTTATAAAGAAATCTGGCTTAAAATTCCAAAGGCTGAATTTTAGTCAAACAACAAAAGCTAAATCATAAGTGTATATTTATCAGTTCACACAAATAGGCCTTTTATGTGTATATGTGTTTGTTGAGGAATGCAAGAGAATAAAACAGTAGAAGTACTGCAGAGGTTCTTATTTATTTTTTTGGTAAAATGTGTAACAGCTTGATAAAAAGTAAACAAACAGCAATCCTGTCCAAAATAAAGACACAATCATGCTCAACTGTGAAATTCATTCATGTGAATGCTGCACAGAGTGTGACTGCGGTGAAAATCAGACTCTTATGTAGCATCATGATCTCATTATGTAATCATCCTGCCTGCCGCTATAGAAAGAGAACCAGATGAAGAGAAAAAAAGGCAAGAGTCGCCTATTTATTTCTGTTTGATTAATTCTAAAAAGCTGTTAATATCCATAAATTGGTCTAAATGAACAACGCATATGTGATCTATGTGATGCCAATCAAGTGAAAGTGCCTTGAAAAGAGAGAGAGAGACTGAGAGAGAAGCAGAGGAGGAGCTAAAAAGTAAGGACAGAAAGCAGAGAAGTGAAGAGCAGGGAAATACTGAACTGTGAAGAAACCAAGGACGAAAAGAGGCAGAAGAGAGGGAAAGGAGAAAAAAGTGAGAGAGAGAGAGAGAGAGTGAGAGAGAGATGACAGAGTGCTGACATCAGAGGACCAGCAGTCCCTCCACATCACTCAGCCTTCATGGAAAATCAATTCTCCCTGGTATGGACGATGGTGTCAACAGCAGGCAGGACCAGCAGCTCTATAGCCTCACTTCTACCATTAACATTAACAGACAGAGTGGTAATAGCACTCTTCAGTTATCATTAGAGTCATTTTGATCCTCTCCTGGGCTGTGCTCCAGAGTAGGTTTTTTTTTTTTTTTTTTATAAGCTGACTAATAATGACAGATTTTTAGAGGTCACTTTGTGGAAGTTGTATCAATATTAAATAAAGCCACCAAGTGCCATCAATTGTTCAAATTTGAGCATGAAACCTATTTTACTTGCTGTGTGGAAATAATTACCCGGCAATAGTGGTACATGCAGATGCAGTGGCAGGTAGTGCCTTCACTTTCATTTTGCAATTCAAGGATGAATAAATTACCTTTTTACCTTTTACCTTGAATAATATTGTGTGAAATTTCTCTTAAGTGTATTGCAAGATTTAATATGTGTTTTATCTACACAGCTTTTTGAATTGCACATATTTTGTGGGGCAGTTTTGGTGATTCTAGTGGTTCAATGCTTCATCATTCACCGAAATAAATCTAAAGTAAGAGTGGGCCTACACTTTATTAAACTTGCAAGGCAGCTAGTGCTGAAATTTCAAGCCTGAAATCTTACAGATCCATATTGAAAAGCTCCAACCAGATTTGTTTGTGTTCGGTCAGACTTTGTTTGTGGAGAAAGATGTGGTAGTTAAGGGATTGGTTTAGTTTTGACAAAAGTGAGAAGCAGCTGCAAGCCGGTAAACAATTTTTGCCTCCGAAGAGGTCTATCAGACAGCACTTCCTCAATAAAACGAGAGCAAAGAACAGCACTGAAGGCTTTTGTTGATGGAAAAGAAGTTTTTGTTCTTCTCCTGACTGGCTTTGGCAGGAGTAATGAATGTGACAGACAGGGTATTTGGCCAATCGCCTTCCAACTTTTTCTCTTAAATGACCTGCCCCTTCTCATGCTGTCTATGGGCTGTTTTCAGATGGATATGTGAAAAATATCCTATGGATATGTGAAGCATTCCATCTGGTGTATCAGGTTAACACTTTATTGGGAGCGCTCATGGTTTGTACCTGGACACAGTGGTGCTTTCAGCTAAATGCCTTATCAATGTGCGAACAGGCTCACAATGACACTAATGTCAACTACTACTGTTTAGCAGGTAATGTTTCCCATAGTCTGTATTGGTAGTTTAACAGATGAGAAAATTAGCTAATTTACACTTAACACAAACTAATTCCAATACTTGAGATTGTAATTTTAATATTTGCATCTGGTAACAATCTTAAATACTGCAATGACAATCCATTCAGTAGTTGTTGAGATGAAGCTTCAACTGTAAATCTCATTGGTAGGGTTAAAAAAAAGTCATTACAAACTTTATTGCAAAATATAGAACTTTTTTTTCAGTCTAGAAAGAAGTAAGTAAACTAATTGAGTGTCTACCTTGAGTAACATTAAATATGTAGGAGATCAAAGAGATTTTATTTGCTTTTTTTGGGTAAAATCTCATCATGATCCTATCAATTTGTTCCTAAGTAGAGCCAGAAACTCTCAAAGCTGTCATTTCAGCAACCTAAATGTCCTCTTTTAAGCTTGGGTTCATGAGTTGACGAGGTCAAGTGCATCATGGGCTTTCTTAGGGCTGATCATCATGTGCTTTCCTACCTTTGACAGTAGCTGAAACCACAAGTTTCAGTTGATACTGTAAATGTGTTGACTTAATTAAATGCGATTGGATGCTCCTCTGTTGATGTCCCAACAGGCTACAATAGAGGCGTAAAAGTGATGTATAGCTGCCTTGTTTAGCTTCACAACACCTCTTGCATCTGAGATTTCTTTGTTGTCATTCGCCCACAAGGATCAAGCTGTGAAAAAAAACCCAATCCAACATTTTTTACCAGCTTAAAAACAAAATCAGCAAAGCATGTAGAAACAATCTGTTAATCTAGAGTTGACATGCATATTCCTTTGTGTGACTTTTAACTTCTGATAAACTTGTAGCAAACACAAACACTTTTTTTTGCAAGTTCATCCCACCTGAGACACTTTGGTGACAGTGGTTTTACCTGGAGTCTAGTTTTTGATCAAAATACAAAGACAAATGTAGTTGTCTCTCTACTGTACCACCACTAGTGAGGAGGCTGTGATGATAGCTTCACTTTCCTATGTGATGACACCATTTGTTAAAGTGACAGAACCAGTCGGGGCACTGCAGTTCTGGGACCTGTGTGTATATATGTGTGTGTGTGTGTGTGTGTGTGTCGGAGTGTGTGTGTGAGCTGTGATGATAAGACTGTATGTTTCTTTGGTAATAAAATGATTGAAGAGTCGGTGTGTGCTTCAGTTCCATAGAGAGCACAGGCATTACAAAGCCAACATCCAACATCCATCTACCTGTGTATGTGTGTACATGTACATGTGCGTTGCTGAGACAGTATTGTGACAGCTTAGTGCTCCCTGCAGTGTACATGTGTACACACAAGATCTTCTTTGTGTCAGCACTTCCTTGCTTTGTGTGCTCTTGCACATTCTGCACAACACTGGAGGGGAAAAGCCCTAATTCTTCCACGATCTACTGCTGCAGAGAGATAAACATGGTTTGCACCAAAGATAATTAACACATGTGATTCTGGTCATTAATCAGTGAACTTTCAGGAAGTGAGCTTACAAGGATGACATTCTCACAGCAGGCCGCAGGGGTAGCTGTGCGGAGCGGTATGAGTTTGCAACATGGCGCCAGGCCCTGCAAAGCAGCTGTACACAGCTGGAGGCCAGTTTTTACCAGGAACTGAGAGGAAAAGGAGGGAGGAGATCTGGGGATGAGGCCACAAAACAGGCTTCAAAGGGAGGAGACATACATGGGGAGGATAGGATGTGGGCTGCTGTCCTACCCTTCTCAAAAAAGAATCAGGTGTGTTTACATCAGCTGTGTTTAAGTTACTAAACACACTTTAGAAAATATAGACTGTGGGGAAAAAAGGGACTTTCAAGAACTGACAAGAATTTTAAAAAATGATTTGGTTGAAGCTAATGATGACTATATTTCCAGTTATCTGAAAATGAAAACAAATGTTGACCACAATATGTACCCACAATCATGATGGAGGGAATGATTTACATGTGATTTAAAAAATAAAAGCTTTTGATAAATTGTCTTCAAAATTGCAAAAGCATGTTTACACAATAAGTGAATAACTTGTGCTTGTGTGTTTTCTTGTTTGTACACACGCAAAGGCTTAGGGAGATGATTTGGCCCTTGAAGTGGATATGCTATTTACACAAATAAAATTCAAGTTGAAAACCACAGTAGAAACTGTCAGTGATGGTTCTGTGACATCCGAGCCAACATAGAACAGAGCCGGTGTCGAAACATCTGGGAAAAAAAAAACAGAGCTGTATTTTGGATGATTGCATTTTACCCCTTTTCAAAAATGGGAAATGAATTTTACACATCATGCCTTTGTTTTCTCATTATCATTACTCTCCAAGTGGAACCATGCTTCCTCTGTCAGTAGCAGCTAGGGGAGTGCATTTCAACAGCATGGTGCCAAGGAAGATGATGAATGGTGCTGGTTAATCTTCTCCTGCGTTATTGCATTATTATATGCAACTGTTCGAACAGTTCTTATCTACTTGGACAGAACTGCCACAGGCATCACATTGCCAGCACACCTGCCTTCTATTCTTCTCTCTATAGCTTCATCTCCCCTCATCTTTTACTCTTCCGATCTCCCCCACCTCCACTCTCCATCTCTCTTTCCCATCACCCCAGTGGCTTCCGTACCTTGGTGGTTTTCTAGATACAAACAAGACCGAATTGGTGGCGTTGTCAAGTATACTGTGTTCATTGTTTTCCTGAATATGGGAGAGCCATGTCCTGTTTTCTCTCTGTGCACATCTGCCTGGAAACATCTGGATAGTGTCAGCCTTTTCAACATTGAGCAGAGCGACCATCACTCTTTCCCCTGTCTGACACATCTCATCTCCTCCCAACCAGCGCAAAAAAAAAAAAAAGGAAAGGAAGGAAAGAAAACGCAGATCCTCCACATTAGAATCACACAACAAATCAACTTTAACTACGGATGATCGGAAACAAAATGCTTTATTAGATGTGGTTGGGTAGACGAAAGGAGGAGGCAGCAGGTTGAAAGGGATGAAAAACAAAGGCTGAGGTGGTTAAGTTGGGGTCTGGTTAACAGATGTTTGAGAGTTTGCAGATGTAATGCAGTAAGTACAGTATGGACAGAGATAGTTTAGAATTTTTTTGTGTGTCATCCAACAACTACACAGAGCATTGCTATTGGGCAAATGTCTTGATATTTAAAAAATAATGCTTCTAAAGGTTTAAACCAGCATTTTAAAGTTATTTAAGGGGGCACTCTGTGAAAGTCAAGGCCTGCAAATACTAAGGTTAAATAATTTTAGCATTTAGGCATTTTCATATAATTTCCTTTTACGTGAGCACAATGCATCAATGTTTTATTCAAATTTTGAAATTTCAGTTCCCACATTTGTGTTTCCATGTAGAGAAATAAAGGATATAAATAACATTTTTATCGGTCAGTTTCACATTGACTGGATTGTCTATGTTACCTTGTAATGACACCCATCAGAGCCACCGATCAAAACTATGATGGGAGGACAAACCATCCAACTGGCTGAAATGCATCAATTAATTTATGTTGCTTCAAAAATTAATATACAGGAGATGTTTGTTAGAACTTGATGACACTGTCACTTAAAACAACATATAATTCATTTGTAATACATTTTGTTCATACTGTATATAATTTTTATTTTGTAATTTTATTGATCTGATAATTTCATATTACACAATTACTTTTTATAGATTTTTTATTTTTTACTAAGAGTGGATTTTGACATTTCTATACATCACTTCAAACATTGAAGGTACAAGTCAAATGTCTGTTTTTTATTCTTATGTAGATCTGTTGCCCAATATGAATACAAACATTTGGATATTTGTAACTTTTACTTGTGTTTGGTGATTCATAGCATTTGGACACAATGTCGAAAACCCCTCTAGGCTATAATGACCTCTCCATGGACTCCTTCTCCGTTCATGTGCGTTGCCCTGTGAACTCAGTAATTTAAACCACCTGTACCATACACTGTATATGTCAGTCAGATGATTGCTGGCTTTTATCCTGAAGAATGCAGGATGTGCCAACAGATTGATATATGGAATGTAAAATAAAAAAAAAAAAGATGACGTCTGAGTTATGAGTGTTTGACTTTGACTTGTGGTGATCTTTTAAAACATATGGAAATATGTTTACAGTTAAGAGAAAAGCCAACCTCATTTGTTCGTCTGGATAAAAAATAAAAACACAGGAGCAGGTCTATCGTCATCCATTTTTTGGAAAATATTTTGCGAATATTTATTATAAAAATATAAATGTTTCCACTACAAATCATTTTACATTAGTAGACAAGGCCATCTACATTTGCACACGTAAACTCTCACACAGACACTCGGGTCAGTCTTGAGACAGAAAATGAGGGATCTGGATATAGGGTGCATAACAGTATTGCTCTCTCAGATGTCCCAGGTTTATAATGTAAGTCAAAAAACCAAAACACAGATAGCACTGACACATAATTTACTGTATGCTACAAAAAACATCAACATTGCGCTGTATAATGTTAACAAATAAATAATAATGTAATCATAATTGCCTTTTTTTATTGTAGAAAAAGAAAAAAAACAGAGCAGACAAATATAATTCAAAATAAGATAAAATATAATACAGATGATTTTTGTCTCTTTTTTAATTAAAAATGTTGCACAATTTTTATTTTATTCTTTTATACATACAAACATTTGTACAAAGAAGGATG
Source organism: Acanthurus leucopareius (assembly GCA_029814765.1). NCBI lineage: Eukaryota > Metazoa > Chordata > Actinopteri > Acanthuriformes > Acanthuridae > Acanthurus > Acanthurus leucopareius. The sequence goes on along the minus strand of JAQMCX010000011.1, from coordinate 15,752,766 downwards.
GCCATGTACATATAGTGGGATCTGTAGCGCTAGTTGCTATCATTACGATGGTTTACATTATGTACATGCTAATTGAAACACATAGCAGCAACAGCGGCATCCACAGGTAGACCAAGTAACAGAGGACCGACTGACACACTGAACAGGGCTGGGTTTCCCAAAAGCACCAAAAATCACCCCTGTCCATTAGATACACTTCCTCTATAGCCAAGGCAGATACATTTCCATTCAAAGTGCTCAAATATTTTGTACTTCAGTAAGTGCTTGTGAGAAGCTTAAAGATAGCACTCTCGTGGTTAAATATTACCCATCCAACAGCACAAAGTACCAAAGAGCCAGTTTAGAAACACTGGGTATATATGTTGCACTGAGGGATTGACTGGGTGATATAAAAGCAGGAGACCATCATCTTCAAGTCTGTACTTTGTAGTACAAAGACCATCTTAATTGTAAGGTGCCTTTAGGAAATCCCATACCGGATGTATGACGTACTAAGATACTATCTCAGAAAGCAATCGTTTATTGAAGTGTTGCATCTCATTCAGGGCATTTTCACACCTTGTTAGTTTGGGACAGTGAGTAAAAACCATATGCCCCTATGTTAGACAGATTTTTCTTTTATAAATAAATAAAAACTGGAGCTTTTTGCTTGATGATTCCACTATGATCCAACCCAACTAGAGGAGGCACTCTGCTTTTTGCTTTAAACGCACCAGGATTTATGGATAAACAGCTAATTTACAAGGTTTTTCTTAAAACAAATGTATGCTCTTTTTAATCACTTTATGATAAGAGCAAACAGACTAACACACCTTCAGATCAGCAGTGTTTCTGTCAACCTTGTAAAGCGATTGTATGCAGAAAACAAGCCTGGTTCCTTAAACAGAGTGATTGCTGATGTGTGGGGTTGATGATGTTAACTTGTCTTACCTGAAGAAAAAAACTCAAGTTCAAGCACCTCTACTTTAAAGCACTCACACAACACTCTGAAGCAAATGCCTTCATGGCACAACTTCATCTTTTTCAAGTTCTCTTTTTCTCCTTATCAATTACCCTCCAACAGTTTCCCTTTTTTTTTTTTTTTGCTTTTTTTGCCCTGTCTCTCTTAACCTGCACTCTCACTTCATGACTCTGCTTCATTTTCTCTCTTTTTTCCCCTTATGAGAGAAAGTAGAATGACTAACGTACATATACATCCTGAGATTTCAAACAAAGGGCATTGGGTAGAGGGAACAGCACTATAACTGTACAACATCTCTTCATAAGCACATAAAACATAGATGTTACCATAAAGAAAATTCTGTGTGTGAGGTGTGTTATGGCCCTTGTACCTCCAAAGCACAGCATTTAATACTTTGTACATGTGACTGACTCATGGCTTTCATACAATGCGACTATTTAACTGATTATTATTGCTTTTATGTGACATGTCTGCTGAATGCAAATGCTATAGGTTAGAGCTACAGAGTACGATGGCTCGGTTATTGTCTAGATGTGCCCAGCTCAGTTCTCTCATGGATAGAGACAGTAAATGAAGGTAGTTACAACAAAATCTCGCACCTCAGACCTCATTTAGTCCAGGAAGGGTCCAGACCCGGCTGACCTGCTGCTGTCTGCCACGCTCCTCTACGAGGCATCTCAGCCGTTTCACCGCCTCTTCCACAGGCTGCTAGTCAGATGTGGTGGGAGGAGACGGTGAGCATGCCCGTTCCCTTTCTCCACTGTAAAGGACGGGCCATGCAATCCAGCTTAGCCGATATTGGGGAGCTCTGGCTGTGTTAGTCCAATCCTTGCCCTGCATCCCAGTCCAGTCCCAGTTCATATCCCAAACAGGTCTAACTGCTCCTTGGCTTCACCTCTTCTCACTCTACCCCGCTATTTGTCTGTAAGGCATCTCAGCTTGGACATGGATTGATGGAGGCCTGAAGAGTCAGCTGGCAGGCCTGCACTCACCTCTTCTCATACCTCCGTCAGGACTTGATATCTTTCAGTGGAACAATAAAAGCCCTCATTTGAATCATATTATATTTTTCCTCCATTTCCATCTGTTTCCAGTTTAAATGAAGCCACCCTGTAAGACTGTGATTAGCAACCACACAGACAGACAAGTCTCTGGTGTTTTTACTTGTTGGGTTCATATTTTTTAAACAGGTACTGGGCCATTCTTGTTGTGGGAATCGAGGGCTTTGAGGCTGCTCACGATCTTCTTCTGCGGTCCTACGATAGTCACTCCAACCTTTTTTAGATCCCTGGTTTGTGAAAGAGAGGAATAGAGCAGGGAGGATATGTGGAAGAAGGGGGTCGATCAGGGAAAGACACATGATGGAGGTGAAGATGAGAAGGAAAAAAGATTGAAAGGGTGTGTTAGTTGGAGGATGTGACAATCCATGTGACATTTAATGACATGGTCCCAGTGCTGCTCCTTCTCTTTCCAAAGCATCTGTCATTCACAAAGGACTGCATTTCCCAAAAGGCCACTTGGCTACACCATCTCTGGACGTGGTATGAGGGAGAGGGGCTTTGCCTCCACTCTCCATCTCCAACAAATAAGGACGTTTCTCTTTGGGGCTAAACTGACAGCTGCTGTTATGACCCTGACAGCAGAGGAGACAGAGGTTTACAAAGGCCACAACAAAATGAAGGCCTTGCTTCCTGCATTACACTGAACTGGATTTCTTTGACAGGGTCGGCAAATATGTGGAGAGGAGCAACACTGGTACATATGTAGGAAATTACACTCTGTTTCAGATAAATCTGTTAACTCGTTAATATTCCTAAAGAACATTAAAAGATTAGTTGCATGCATTTGATGTAAAAAAAACCAAAAACATTGGTTTAGGAAGACTCCTTACAGCTACAGTATAAGTTTCACAGGTGTTATGCATCATATACTTCAAATACATACATGTGGTGGTTAGTCTGTGCAATGAAAAAACATCAAGCAAGTTTTAAAACATTTAGTAACAACAACTTTAAAATATGTAACATTCACACAACATTTTTGATATTACAGTGCACAAAAAGTCAAATAGCACATCATCTCTTTTGCCATCTGGTAGTAAAACAGTAGTATATTATTAGTAGAAGCAGTGGAGGTGCAGTTGGCGTGGTGGCTTTTCTATAACAAACATGTTCAGCCATTAGGACATTTTCATGTTATTTCAAAATGGTCACAGAAAAAGGTTGTATTAATAGGATGCAAGCAGAGCATTTAGTTCTACAAAGCAGCCAAAACAGCAGACATTTAAAAAAACATCTTGACCAGCCGGAAACCGGATCTGGATTTCAGCCCTCCACCCACCATCCAGAGCCTGAGGAGGCGAGAGGAGCTGGATGTTAGAGAGTGGTGACTCCCATGGACGGCTCCCATTCTGGGCAAGTGGCTGGTGTGACGTGGACCTCCGTCAGAACCACTCTACTGAGAAACAGCCAGGCCCAGCAAACATTAGCTCTTTAAACTTGAAGTCTTTAATACTGTTTGGAAAGGTATTTAAGGCATATTTCAACTGTGAAGACTGAATCATGTGACTTTATCTGCACATTGTAAAACAAACCTTTATGTTACAAACATAACAGAAGGTAATCTGAAACTAAATAGGCTAAAATCTATCAAATCAAATCTGATATTAACTATAAAATAAATGAGTTCATTCACTTAAATACATTAATAATAAGAAGAATATAAATAAAATGCTAAAAAAGACTGCAAATGCAGTTGACATTGACTATATTAATGGCAATCGGCCTAACAGTGTGGATGTCATAATTCAATTTTATTTTAATCTATCACTGTATTTCTGGGACCTTCTGCTCTTGGATCACTCAGAAAGTTTAAATCCTTTTTTTTTGAAACAATGAGTCTAAAATAAACCTCTTCCTCATCATAATCCCATGAGTCTTTTTTATCAGGAAATGCACATGAATCATCTGAAGAAAAGATAAAATGAGAACACATTAAACTGAAACTTGAAACATATGAGGTATGAACATAAATTATACTGCAAGAAAACCTTATGGACACACACCATCATATGAAAAAGATTAACAGTTTCAAGCTTTTTACTACAGCGTGTCAAAGTGTTAACTCTGCACATCCCATCATTCCAAAGCCAAACCACTGCAGGATGTTATATCTTTTCAGTGTAGTTGAAAGTTCCGGTGTTTTTCATGAAGGAAAAAACAAAACTTAAACCCACAGCTGTTTTATTTGTTAGTATTTGTTTGTGTCTTCAGTTCCTGAAAGAAAGGATGCTGGATAATAGTTAGGGTATAAAAAAACTTTCTTAAACTGTAGCAGAGGAGTCTGTCCTGATAGCAGCGGACTTCAACGAATCTGTGTACAAGAAAATGCTTCCTCTCTTTCTGTAGAAGTTTAGGTCGAGTTCATCTCTTCCTCAATCAAATACCTGAAATGAACTTTGCATGCACTCTGTCCAGATGAAGATTATGGTTGAAATGATGCAGGAATTCCAAGTCAATCTATTCCATCCCATCTTAAAAAAAGGACCTCAATTAAACCAGCCGATGAGTCAGCACACTATGGCCAAGTATGATTACTGTACCTCAGAGGTCAGAGCATTGCCAAGCCTTGTGCTGAATATCAAGGGCTGGATTAAACCTGTACAAATCAATAAAGCACTCTATATTGAGCAAGGTGTAGTCTCAGCCAAGTCTGCTAGCCTTGTAGCTGAGCTAGCCTTGGGTGCCTTAGTTTCAGCCTTCACTAAATGAATACTGCAGTGATCCAATTTAGCATCTACAGAAAAAAACATCATGAAGCAGGATTTCTGTAGCATGAGGTTACTGTGCCACAGTTTATCTGCAGTGTATTACGCTGATAACCAATGCGGATTTCTGACTAGTTTGCAGTGTGAGTTTTTTTTTGTTTTGCAACATGTTGATGGAAGAAAACTTTTGATTGATTAAAATGTATTTATTGAAAAAAAATGCTGTGAGAAAAAGAAGATCCATCTTTTGTTAGCACCCTAAAGAAAAACAAGCTGACAAAGGATGAGAGAGAAATCATCATTAAAAAGTCTTATCACTATTATCCAAAAGATGTCTCCTCCTCGGCAGTAAGCAAACACTTTCTTCAAAGAAGGCTGCCTCTTTTTCCTTTGGTGTCTCTGGTAAAAAGCATCACTTTGTAGCATACTTCTAGGATATGAAGTTCTACGTTTTAGTTACAAGTAACTGCAATTTCTTGATATCAGTGTGCCTTTGGCAAAGATTTAATCTTTTCTTCATAGTATTTTCAAAAGCCACAATATCTTTATGATTATTTATAAGGACACACATTACACATTTGTTCTTTCTAACATATTAAGCCCAACACTGTTAATGACTGGCCGTTTGGTAAGTTAAAGACAGAGATTACAGCTGGCTGCAGTACTGACCACTACTCCCCAACTACCCCGCTGTTGCCATCAACACAGTGAATGCCTGCTTTGATCACAGCGATTAGAAATGTCCAATTATTTACTCGGTCACATTCCACATCAATTAGACCAGCAGCAGTCCAGCAGGGAGGGAGAAGAGAGAGAGAGAGAAGGAAAAAGAGACAAAAAACCTGCAAACTGACTGACAAGGAAAGAAAGCAACAAATATACAAAACTACTAAGGTTACCTTATATTTCCCAAGTTTCTGCATTGTGAACTTTAAGTCTGAAGGAAGTGTTGAATGTTCATCAATATAATCTCTTGGTCTATTATCTCTTTGCTTGGGATACATAATTCACCTCAGTGTGCCAGTGCAGGACTCTGGCCAGAATCTGATCCACTATCTCAGACCTTTCGTCAGCCTGAGGACCCTGTCAGCAGTGTCACACCTATAATCTCTGTCCCTGGGAATCACTCTCCTTTATCCAGAGACACTGACACGCTAAACCCTTTGCTGTGACAAAAACCCTGAGTCTGATATAATTTCCCACTGAAAGTTCCTCATACAAAAGACACTCAATTTCCAAAAATGTTTTGGAGGAACAGTAATTGCTGAATGACGTCCACTGTCAACATTTTTTTCCACATGCAGGTTAAGCATAAAGGTTCTTTTCATTTTTGAAGTCAACACGAACCTGAATATTTAACCTGAATTAACAATTATATTGTGACATTTAGGGATCCAGAAATACCTCAAACATAAACATGATAAATTATTTGGATAAATGTATGTTTAGAGGATATTTTTAAGTGACCACAAATATTGAGATTGAAAGAACAATAACTTGAATGGGTCAACATACTCAGTTTAAGAAAACACACTCTAGGTCCTGCAGTGTTCTCTCTCCAAATGTTATTCATCAAGATTTAGCTCCCAAATAATTTTCTGACAGTCTTTACTTGATCTTTGCTTTGTATTTGAATGCCTCACAGTATAGAGAGTGCCATGCATACCTATTTGACAGCTATGCCTTTATTCGTTGTTTCAAAGGCTTCTTTCGCTCCTCTTTTATCTTGTCAAATCTCCCCTCGCATCCCCTCCCTCAGTGGTTTCTGTCTTGTTCCCTCTCCCCTATGGAACTCACAACTGCTCTCCTCCGTTTTTGTCTCTCTCTCCCTCTCCTTTCTGTCTCTCTTTTTATCTCTCTGTCTTTTAATGCTCTCACCTTCTCCCTCTGTGGTCATACTTGCAACACTGAGAGCGTGGCTAAAGGCCTGTCATTATGAATTACCATGACTCTCATCTGGACACCTTTAGTAAGGGTTCTATAGCTTTCTTTACTTATTGAAAACAAGTATGTGTGCGAGCATGAGTGTGTGTTTGAGTGTGTTCTTCATCAAGAGCCTCTTCAAATTCCTGGATCTTGCTGAGGGTACTGGGACCCTGTAAACACTGCTGAACTGCTGACATGAATAGGAAGAGTAGCTTAGTGTGTGTGTGTGTGTCTGTGTGTGTGGTTGTCTTACTCTGTGGAGGTCTTGGCTAGGGTGTCACAGGAGCTGTAGCTGACCCCAGAGAAGGCCTCCTTGCATGGCAAGGTCCTCATTCCATCCATCCAGTCACCCATCGTCCCCACCGAGGGAACCTCTGAACTGCTCCTGTCCAACAACAAGTTGGCCGGCCTGAGAGGATACAGATAGAAAAACACATTAAAAAAACATAAATGGACAGTGAATAAACAATTTACCGGGTAATGACCTGTGACATAATAATAATAATAATAATAATAATAATAATAATAATAATAATAATAATAATAAAAGTGAAGCTACAAAGGCATTAGCCTCAGCCATTTCATCAGCTGACAATTACAATGTCTTTAAATGTCTCCATATATCTTGTTACTACCACAGTTACAAATTGCTTCCCTGTTATGCCTCTCTGGTGCAGGTATTCATATCAATGAGTACAGAAAAGTTTGTACATGGTTGGTATTGAGCATAAAAGCTCTGTTCATGTGCTTCCCCCATAAGCACAGACATCCACATGTACTAGAATGGGGAGTGAAGATAAGAAAGGTTCCCTCAGGAAGCTCAAAGCCTACAGGTGGACACTTTTGGGCACATGGCTCCTGAAAGACTATCTGTGCTGCAGCAGCAGCAGCCACAGTAAATGACAGCAATGTTTGCAGCAGTATTGCAAGACTATTTAGAACGAGCAGTGCAGAAAACCCATTGGCAGAACAAAAGAGTAAGCAGCACTGTCAGTGAATGAACTGCCTTCCTTTATGCTGCTGAGAGAAGAGTCTATCATGTGTGACTGCAGCAGCCCAAAATGGTTTGCAGGCGCTGCTCAGTTCACTTTAAGATGTGTGAACAGATCTTTCATCATCTACATTGTGGTTGTCATTTGTATTTGGTTAACAGTAAGACAAACTGTCATGATGGGTTCCAGGGCTGCATAGATCATAGTCTTATTCAACAGCACTGTTCCTGCACTTCACATACAACTTATTTAACTGTTCGTTCCATGTTAATCACATAGATGCTACTTGAAAATATGCTAAATGTTTTCACAGCATCTTAAATGATACTATACTTGCTGTTTGAAAAATGTTATTTTTGTTGTAACCATGATAAACAAAGTATATGCACCATTCCATTGGCTTAAGAATGTCAAAATCATTGGCATTGTGTGTACAAGAGAGTGCATGGTTGTAAACTATGGTACTAGTACTTGTTTGTGGTCTATTGGTGGTAAGTTTTAATTTAACTGACACATGTTGAAATAAAACTTTATTGCTTGTGAAAGCAGCAGTAAAATTAAAGAAGTGATTAAAGTAAATTAAATTATTTAATTCAATTTAAAAGTACCTACTATGCATTCTGTGCTGGCATAATGATACAAAACTAAACATAAACCAGATTTTTTTGACTTGAGAAGCCTCTAAGGGAGCCATAAAAATGCACAAACACACATACGCACACACAAACACAAACTAGCCTTTTGTGTTTGTTGCATAAAGTAAACCTACAAAATGCCTGTGGGCTGTGAATACATGAGGGAAATCAAACAGTCACGGAAAAAAAATCCGTAATATATTTAACATATTCAAGAACAAGGTTACTAACAAACGCAGCATCAGTTTCTGTCTAATGTCATCAACGTGTCTTACGGTACATGCGTAATGTGACAGAATGCAACATAGATTTGATTGGACTTGATGGTTTCAATTGGATCAAATCAAATTAGTTGCATTGCGTTGGGCTTTGGAGTGCTCAGTCAACAGCAAAGGGTGAAGGAAAGGCTGCCGGCTCTGTACTGACTCACTCTGATTGATGGTTACTGAAGATGGTGAAGGGGGAAGGACGAGTGAGGTAGAGAAAGATATATAGAGAGCAAGAAAAGAGGTGGAGAAGCTGAAGCTGATGAAGAAAATTGTTTTTCTAAGTGTCTAAGCACTGCTGTCCCTCCCATTGCTGTGTCTGATAAATATGTTTCACTTTGCTCTTAATACTTGATCACATCAAAGTTAGACATGGAAAAACCAGGTCAAAAACACATCCGGTTGAACTGGGATGCAAGACAAAATTACCAATCACACAACTGCTATTATGAAGGATTTGTTAACACATCCAGTGTGTTTTTTGCTAAATTTGTGACTGGCCTTTAAAACTGGGGTGCAAAACATGGTGTTTTTACAGAGAAAGGCTGCACCTGGCTAGCAGAAGAGACAAAGGCATCTACGTCACTCACACACACACACACACACACACCTCAACACACAAAGACCCACAAACACATGCACACAAGGGAATAGAGCCCTGCAAGCAAGGCGGGACAGGACAGGAAAAAAGGGCAGTTCTCCCACAGGGAATACTATTCATAGTCTTGTAATAAACTCATTAGAATACCAGGAAATCCACTTGTGCCTGCTGACTTGGACTGGCAGGGTCGTTTGGAGCCACTGTGTGTTTATGAATGTGAGAATTTGGAAAATATTAGCCAAGGCAGGGCTGCCTTCAGGGAATTAGGGGTAGGGGTAGGGGTAGGTACCAAAATATTATTTGTAGCCTTTTTTGTAATAGAAGAATTGAAACTCAAAAAAAAATGTATGTGAAATTTAAAGTTATTTTAATCTAAACTAAATTAAAAATATGCACCGCCTCATTTGAGATGCCTTGTAATAATTTATCATTTAAAACATATCAACAATAGAAGTTTCAAACTATATACTCTCTTTTCTTTATAGTGATGCAATGTATCTCGAATTAAAGGGACAAATAACAATCAATAGAATTTTACAAAAGTTGTCATCGAATGAGATTGACCAAAAAAAAAAAAAAAAGTAAGCTAAAAAAAGGTGAAGAGAAAAAAAATAAAAACAAGATGACATCTCAAATGGAGACGGGAGGAAGAGGAAGAAGAAAAAAGGTGCATTTGAGGCAGTGGAGTGGGTGTTGTTACAATGATTGAGTCTTTTCCTGCCAGATCAGAGGCCTGTCAGAATTGTGAGGGGCCCCCCAGGAACCCTTAGAGAGACTGGTTTGTAGGAAAAGGAGGGAATAGAGGACTGGGAAATGGGGGTGTTTTGCATGAGGGGAAGAGAAGGATGAGTGTGAATCTCCCTGAGAGGACGGCTGAAATCTTTTACTGAAAAAAGAAGTCCAAAAACTTTATTTTATATTACTGTTATTTTTCTGCGGTGTAAAGGAATGGCTGTGAGGTTTTTGACGAAAGATGGGACAAAAATGAGTTTATACCCATAATGTCCTAGATTCTAACTTATGGGCTCTCAGGATAAAAATGTAGATTTTTTTGCAGAATAAGTATTGATCCTCTCCTCTCCTATTCTTCTTTCTCGTCTCTGATCTTATCTTCTCCTTTTCTCTTTTCCCTTCTTTTCCCCTCTCCTGTCTCCTGTGAGAGATAAACCTCAACTGACCCCCCCCCCCCATTTTCTTTGTTTCCTTTGTTGTTACATTTTCAGCAACATCTCACAGCAACTCAAGAGACAAGATGATTGGAGAGGAATGGAGAAACAGAGGGATGCCATAAAGAAGAAAATAAAGACAAAAGAAAGAATCTCTCTGATGGCAGTGGGGGGTTTGAAACCCCTCATGGACTAAAAACCATATAAGAATGCAGAAAAATACACTCAAATATAGGAAAGTCTAAAGACACCAGCATGAGAATTAAGTCGACCCCCCCCCCCCCTTTCTTGTTTTCTTCCTCTTTCTCTCATTTGACCTCCATATAACCAGGGCTGTGTAGTCTCTTGTTTTTAGAGCTCTCAAGGGAGGAACAAGGAGAATGAGGAGAAGAGCTTGAACAGATACATGTGGGCAGCGCAGAGCAGGAGGAGTTCATCTCCCTGTGTGCTGCTGGGATAATTCTCAGGGTGTCACAGGTAGAGGTTAGTCTGTATTGGACCAGTATCAGGCCTTTATGTAGAAACTTTGGTATGTGGTCATTTGTTATCCTCTATTGGATGTGATGGATATGATGCAGTCGTAATCAGTTACTCCTCAGGGGTTAGAAGGAAGCTATTAACCTGAAGTGATTTAAGTGTGACATTTGGATCTGATTCCAGTGAAGCATGCATGGCCTTTACTTTTAATATATCTTGCTAGCCTGCTTTTCAATTAAGTTGAGTTTTTTTAAAGAGAGTTTGAACAAAATATTGGCATTTGGATAGTTGTATTTAAAGAAACTGGTCTTTGATGAATTGTATCTGCAATGCCTCGTTTCAATCTTGTGTACCCAATTATGTTTTCAATACTTTCCCCACTTACTCAGCTTGTACATTTGAGCTTTTTATTTACTTGAATGATTAACGGTGCATGTTCGTATCCACATATTTTTTTGCAAAAATATCCAACTGCTTTCCTTTTACTAATGGAAAGCTTTACGCTCATTTCAATTTCCAGCCCCAACCTTAGCCTACAGGCCAGGATCCACGCCAGCAGAGTCCCCAATCTGCAGCTATGGCCCCAACCCCAGTGCCAGTAACTTTCCTCCCAAGCTCTTCACCAGGGAAAAAAGTAGCTCTTGTTTCAACTTCAACTCGATTTCCAGCCCAGCACTAACTACTGCAAATTAACCAAAGAACCTTATTCTCCAGACAGAGGCTGTTTGAATTACAGAGAGGGATAATGCAATAGATTTGATTTGTTGTTACAGGTTCACAAGGCTTGTCATTATTCATTTTGCTTGTATGACTCAGAGAAAAGGTTTATGTAAAAAGCCCAAACCAACTACATCAGTAGCAGTGCATTATTGACCGCAATGCATTAGAGCTGACATGGATTTAAGAGTTCTAGCTGTATTCTGGCACTTTGGTCGCAACCATTGCCTGGTTTGATGAACATAAAGAAACACATCTCTTTCAGTTGAGAACAGGACAATTTGTAATTCTATGTTCTGGACAACTGCAAAGCCGATAGGATAGATGGTGGCCTCTTACCCTGACTGAGCTCCTGTTAGCCCATAATTAGTTTCTGACAGCCAACCTTGACCCACTGACCCCTGTCCCTCTCCATCCACATGCAGGGACAGTAAACTCTGACCAGGTCCCACCCCCGAAGCCTCCAGATGCTCCACTTTGGTCCCAAGCATTGCTCTTAGCTTTGTGGAGGAGGGGGCGCTCCATTAGTCTTACAGGAGAGCCCTGAGATAAACGAGGTGTGTGGAGCTGAGTGCAGCTGCTCCCGCTGCGCAACTGCCACCACCACATACACCGATACACACATATGCACACACAGTTCTCATAAATCACCACAGCCGCCTCTGTCGGCCAGCCTGTGCTCGCCCGGTGTTAAAAGCCAATCAGTGAAATTACATGCAAACTCCAAGGGACCTATTTTCACTTTCTTAAGAAATCATTAGTCAATGTTATGAGCTTTGACTTCTCCATAATACCACGGCCGTCTGCTGCAGACCAAACGCCTGTCCCAATCCCTGCTCAAAAGTGGCAGCTGAACATGGGCTGCCCTGGTTCCCTACAGTCCCCTGGGAGAGAGCAGTGGTCCCAACAAAGAAGCTAGGCATAAAGGTGGGTAAAAAAAGATGTAAAAGTGTGACTAAAGAACAAAGGAAAGAGCAGGGAGAAGTATGACTTTGGACCTCATGGGAAATGCAAAATTAAGAAAATAAATTTAAATTGTTTTAGGCAGATGAAGGGAAAGGATGTGAAAAGTAGAGCTAATTTTTGTGTAACACCCTGCAAACACAGGAAGCATGAAGGCTATTTTTATGTCAAGCGTCTGAAGTGTTGGTTCCAAAAACAAACAAGAGAAACTCATATCATCGAATATAAAACTCCTTTTCATCCTGGCTGTATCCCATCACTTTTGTATTGTTCATTACATTTACAATGGCAAATCATGCTTTATTCATGAAGCATAAAAAATAAGTGAGTTGTGATCACTGAGCAAGGAGTGCAATGACCTGCAGTAACTGAAAATGCTGTGCGTGGAGAAGTATAATGGGATCTACCAGTGTTGGACTGCCTGGAGCCAGGTGTCTGTTAGTCAGCTTCATGGGAACCAAAGCAGGAGAACAAAGCAGCTAGGGGAGACAATAGCCACATTCTGGGCTTTACCTTATGATATCATAATTGGCTACTTGTTATTCCGTTTCAGATTCAAAGTACCTTTTAAGCCAGATGGTGACTCACTCACCTCTTCATATTTATCAGGCTGCAGAATGCCAAATAGGCAGTTTACTGGTCATTGTCAAACTTGTTCTACACATGCAACTATAAAAAGTCTAGACAACCAGATGAAGGCGTATCATTGCCTCCTTGTACCACCTGCAGGGTATGAGTGTGGGGGATTGTCTTTTTGTCTGTGTGCACACAACAAACTTCAAAAAATGACAACAATGAAAAGATGTGTCCCTCTGATACCTGGATGTGGTGTTCGCTGTGATTTTGAGGCTACCAGGGTTGCGAATAAGTTTATCCAGAATGCTGACGATCTGTTCAAACTTAGGCCGGTTGTTCCTCTCTTTCTGCCAGCAGTCCAACATCAGCTGGTAGAGGGTAGCAGGGCAGTCCATGGGTGGGGGGAGGCGGTAACCCTCATCTACAGCCTTTATTACCTACATGTAGGAGGGAAAAGGTTTGAGAAATGTAAGATAACATTAAGAGGACATCTTATCTGCTCATTTGTAGTTGCTTCTTTTTTTCCATTTAGGATTTACTGTAAGTGCTTGATTACACATTTTAAAATTTTGATATATATACAAGATCTGTTGAGATAAAACTTTTCAGAGCCAGCTTTGCATGTTCATGTGTTGTTCAGTTCAGGGGTTTGGAGTTTTAAGTCCAGTATGTTGCATGGACCCAAGGAGAATAAAAAGCTTCAGTTTCAGTGAATGGGTATTCTGATAAATCAAATGAAGTGACTCTCCAATAAACAACTTTTGAATGACAAAAAATGTACCTAGCTCTTTTAGATTCAATCAAAACAGTCTTTACACCCTTTAAAACAACCATTACATTAAAACAACAAAGTTTAACCACTTCTGTCTTGATATTTTGAGTGTTTAACCACATCAAACAGTGCCTCTTCTACCCTAATTGACTTAGGAGTGCTAACAATATGTCCTCTTTAAAGTAAAGTGCCCTCCTGCATCTGTGGGATTACATTCTCTTGTTTCCCTCTCATGCCATAATCCTCTTCACACGACCCTGAACATGAACTAAGCATCTTGTTTAAATCAGTGGAAGTTGCCTCCCATCTAAGCTGACAGGACTGCTGCACAGTTGGGCGCACAAACCAGACACCCCCTGCTCAAGGAAGTTAACTTTTTGCAGCATGGAGGTACTCACATCCTGATTGGACATCTCCCAGTATGGACGTTCTCCATATGACATCACTTCCCACAGCACAATGCCATAACTCCAAGCATCACTGGCTGATGTAAACTTCCTGTAGGCAATAGCCTCTGGAGCCGTCCACCTGATGGGGATCTTGCCACCCTGAGAGAGTAAGAGAAAGATTGATCACTTATAAAGTTAATCAGTTTTTTACTGAGTAAGTCAATCAATCCAATGATTATAAATGTTCATTTCCATATTGAACATTTCCATGTTGGATTAACCCTAATCCTTACAATTTGATTATGTCAGATTGTTCTTGTTAATTTGATAGTATAAATATGCCTGTACTGTATGACACAAAAATGGGTGAAAGTAGAACATCAAATACACACAGGTCTCTGTCAAATGCCTGAAAGGTTCAGACAGTCTGTGAACTGTTCAGAGAAGCTGTTGACCCAATGGACTATGTTGTTTGAACTGGGCATAGTGAGCTCAACCTCAGATCCAGATTTATAACAGTTGTTTGAAACATTAATGCCATGCAGTGTGACCTTCAGTGTAATCTTCTTATTTTCAAAATCACATTGAGTAACTTTCCTCCTTTACACTGTCAAGTGCAAAAATTCTACAAAAAAGGATGATACTGAGCTGCTTTTATACTTCATAACAACAAAAAAGGTCATATTCAGTTTTAATCAAAAAGTATCTGTGTCAACCTTGAATAAAACAAAACAAAACATAAAATAAAACCATAATTTAAAGTTTCCTTGCTCAACCTTTTATTGAAGTGTCTGAAGCATTTGTCATTCTAGCTGAGCAGCAGGACAAATTGAGAAAATAGAGCTGAGAAAAGGAGGCCGATGGCAGCCAAAGTTAACAGAGACATCGGCCAAGTCGCTCAGCTCTCGCCTGGTGTGGTGCAGTCACACACACACTGCCCTTTAAAAAACACATTCTTATAAAGAAACAAAAGGGAATGGATAATACGCAAAATGACCAACAATCACACACGCACACTGCTGCGCAAATGTACACAGGTGCATATGCACACATTACGGCACTTACAAACACACACAGCAACACACACACACACATGCAAACACACACACACACACACACACATACAGTTCTTTTACACTCATACTGTGACCACCTGCTTCCATAAGAGGTCAAACTGCAAGCTGTGTGATCACCACACAAACTCTGAACTCATGCACAGGAACGCACGTTAACAAAATAAACCATGGATTTTGACTAAAGAAGAAGAGGCTGAGGAAGTGAAAAAAGCACGTTTCAGTGAGGGATGGAAATCTGCCTGCATGTGTGTAGTATTGTTAGTTACTTTGAAATGGCAGAGTTTATTATTCTGCCTTATTATTTTAGATTATGTATTTCTGGGAGAAAGGCAAACGGCACACAGGCTGTTTATTTGACAAGCAATTCTCAGCCAGAAAATTACACAGTGTTTAAAGGGGCTGCACGCATGGTCTAACTGCAGGATCTTGTGATGGCAATGACCACACACACACACACATATACACTGCAAAAAGTAAAGATAAATGCCTCAAGTGTGGCATGCCTGTTAATAATGTGACAAGTACTTTAAAAAATTAAACAAGGGGAAGAGGTTTAATGATTTTCTACTAGTTTCATGGAAATTCTCCATTAATTGACTTATGCCAACCTCCAGTACTTACTTGTTCCAGGGAACAGAACTGTCTCACCTTTTGTGTGGACTAGCTTTGATTTTTTTGTTCCTAAGGTTTCTCTTACAGTGCTGTTTTTCCATGCTTTATCCCCAGAAAACATCAAACACTACGAGATATTAAATCAGCTTAAACTCAAAGTGTCATTCATGTTCAGGTTTTATGGTTCATAATCAAACAGTCAACAAAGTTGAGAGTTGAGGCTACGTTCCAAATATTGAAGCAGTGGCAAAAAATATAGCAAGCCATAAATGTGGCAAGAGAATATAGGAGAGAAAATACAAAAATAGATCCTCTATGTGCTAAACTGTCTCCTCGCCTCACTCCATCTTTCCATCACAACAAAGCTCTCATAGTAAGATATGTTGCCATTTTAAAGTAGGTACATTTTTCCTTTATTTGCTTGTGCTTGGGAAATTTGTGCCGCATATTTTGAACTTCACCAAATACTGTAGAACCATCAAAATTCCCTTTTGGGATAAAACCCAAGTATTGTTGTGAAGCTTGGGGTGGCGGATGGATCAACAAAGTCGCTGACCACACACACAACTTCTTATCAATGTAATGCATCCCATCAGGGCAGATGGATCTTGGAGTTCTCCATGACCTCCCCTGTTGGTGAATGTTTGCCATTTTTGTTATGTGATCCAGGGAGGTGAAGCTCTGTGAATTTATGTTAGTCTTATCAAAACTCTGCTTTTATTTATGTGTTCTCCTCCCTTTGCATGCTGCAAGAATGGATGCAGAATGTCTGCATGCATGTTGAAATAACCTCAATATACAATGTGTGTGAGACAGAGAGCATAGCATTTACTTGACTAGGAAGTCATTTGAAGATTAAATTCTCATTTGCAAGTAAGACCAAGCCAAGAATGGGTCAAATGGCAGCTTCAGGCACATACCAGTACAACATCTTATCACGTCATCAGTAAACGAATTCTATTGAGCAGGAGAGGAAGACGGTGTGCATGTGCAGCCAATTTTATAATAATCTTTATTATTATGAACCCAGTACACATTATTCCATTGTTCTGCTATGGGACTTTGATGTAATACTAAATTTTAAGTAACACATTCCTCTAAAAATGGTGTGCCCTAGAACAGTATCCACCACATCTTTATTCATGCTGTCATTTATGTCCATAATTATGTTTTAATTTCAGCTCACCCTGGTGGTGTAAGCAGCCTCGGGGTCGTCCTCCAGAACTCGTGACAAGCCAAAGTCTGACACTTTGCAGACCAGGTTGCTGTTGACCAGGATGTTGCGAGCTGCCAGGTCTCTGTGAACGTAGCCCATGTCTGACAGATACTTCATGCCCGAGGCGATGCCCCGCAGCATGCCAACCAACTGGATGCCTGTAAACTGGGCATCATGCTTCTAAAAAAAAGAAAGAAAGAAAGAAAGAAAGAAAGAGAGAGAGAGAGAGAGAGAGAGAAGACCATGTGTCCACTTTTAGTGTTGCATGTTTAATATATATATATAGAACTTAAAGGGAGTCTGACCTTTCTGACTATTTGCATAAAATGAAACCCTTCTGCATTAATATCCACAGCATTTTCATTAACCTTTAAAAACCACCTTTGACATTCTGTACCTCATCTTTAGCTCAACTGTGAAATACCAAAGGCAGAGATGCAGTAATGTATGGAAATTAGGATCAGACCAATATATTTTTTGTTACTGAAATGGTCTCTTTTTCAGTCTATCCAGTTACCGTTATCAACTCCTCATATGATGCTGTTTCATTACATATCCATTGTTATAGACAATCTGATGGCCAATTTGAGCCTTTTATCTGGAGTTTACTGACCTGATTACTATGACATTTTGGTAGTATCCATGAATTTGTCTTTACTTTCATTGTCTGTTAAAGAGTCCCTGTCTGCAGTTTTCAAGGTCAGCCCTCTCTGATAAACCCTCTATGACTTTTAAATGCTTCAAAAGCATAAATGAATAAAAACAAACACAAAGCACACATTACAGCAGTTGAATCAAAAAATGTAGGCAAAATGGTATTTAAAGGCATTTGAGGGCATATTTCCATAGTGTGAGTTTAGAACTTAGTGGAAATGTTATATATATATATATATATATGTTTATTTATTTTTAGGCCTTTATATTTACAAAAAGCAGAGGCATATGTTTATAATGCAAATCCTTAAGATCTCATACGGATTTTCAGCTCAACAAAATGTTTGCAGTGGTTAGATGCAGCATTTAAACAGAGACTGGACAAGATATAAACACAAAATGCTTTTTTTTCTTTCTGTTTGCATTGGCAAGTGGGACTGTTTATACTGCTTATACTGGCAAGTGTTTACGCATAAGCTTATACCGTATGCGGAGAGGAAATAAAATATCAACAAAGAGGAAGCAGAGTAAGTTAATGCTTAAGATGGTGAAATACAATCAGAGAGCAGACAGTTCAGATCATCACCGTAGTCCATTTGATGCAGTTAGTTAGATCTATCTATCTATCTATCTATCTATCTATCTATCTATCTATCTATCTATCTATCTATCTATCTATCTATCTAT
>JAQMCX010000011.1:15643665-15730832 GCA_029814765.1 Acanthurus leucopareius | reverse complement strand
TGTGTGTGTGTGTGTGTGTGTGTGTGTGTGTGTGTGTGTGTGTGTGTGTGTGTGTGTGTGTGTGTGTGTGTGCGCTTGAAAATATGCAGCTTGTGGATCAGCCAAAAGCAGCAGCAAGGTAAATGGGGTGTGAAAGTCTCAGGATTATTAAGAATTAACAGGAGCAGCTTAATAAATCACCCTACAGCAGTGTGTATGCGTGTTTGTGTATGTGTGTGTGTTAGCGTGTGTGTGTGTGTGTATGTAGGTGTGTCTGAGAACATATCAAATGGACCTCCTAAAACTGTGCCCTGCACTTATGCTGCTCCAGCTCACGCACATGTGTTAGGGGTATCCCTCCAAAAGTCATGTGTGCACACATGCAAACATTCACACACACACACACACACACAGAAACACATACACATACAAAGACTTTTATAGTGCTGAATATTGGGCTTCCCCTATTAGTCTAAAAACAGCAAATGAAACCACAGTCTTGTGTTATTGCAGCATTTCTCACCCGCTGGACATTAATAGGAATAGTGGTGTAAGGTGTATTAGACAAACAGTCCCAATGATGAGGGATTACTCACATAAAACATCTCACACAGGATGTGCTGTGTTCAAGGCAGAAAAACAAGGAGCGAGGAACAAAGCCGAATTTGTGAGTGATGTGTTTTCCTTGAACTAATTTATACTTTCAATGTCTTTTGAAATTAAAGTTTTAAATCTCACTGTTTGCTGTGTTTTGCTACTAGTAACCTTTGACTAGAAGGTAATTAGAATTTTAAAGCATTGTTCCTGCTAGTGGTGACTCAAACAACCATCAAAAGTTGGTCTATAACATCAATCTGCAATTTTTTATCCTCTCTGAATTTTTTTGCTGTTGTCTGACATGTCTGCAAAACTATAACTGAGGGGAGAAAGAAGAGAAACAGAAAAAGGATCATTAATGAACCAACACAATATGGTTTGAATGTCCCGTCTGCTGCTGTCTGCACATTTGATTCCTTGGTTGCTTATTTGACTGTTTTTCATTTCGAAGTCATGGCACTAAGTCGCAGAATTCAAATGAGGTCTGAAGTGCGGAAGGCAGGGAGCAATTATAGTATTGAGATTACACAAAGATGTGGAGATAAAGGAAAGAAGAACAAATGAGACCAAATAAAAAGGAACCAAGAAAAATGAGGACAATGAAATAAGGGAAGTTGTCCATGTATTTTATTCTGCTCTTTAGAATAACCAAACTGGCAGAATCACTTAACAAGCCCGGTGCCGCAGGGAGAGACGGAGGCCAGGCCCGTTTCACAGCGACAAAGTTCAGACTCATTATTTCCCTTTTCCTGCCGTCATTCCTTTTTAAAGTGGCCTTCTGTGTGCTAATGATAGTCTTATAAAGAGGCCCAGAGGGGAGCGAGTCAGAGATATGGATTTATGGATTTATGCCCGCTTTGGACACAGGCTTTGATCAGAGCACATTGATCTGCTGAGATTTACACCACGGCAACTCAATAAAACTCCTGCGCTCTTTCACAGAAGTGTCGGCCACTTTAAAGCCATTTGTCAAAGACAATTGCAAATCCGGAATCGGTAAAAAGACTCTCTAGTGAGGCCAGATATGTGATGGAATATGAATGCAAATCACATTCACATTCCCTCTTACTCCATCTTACTCTATTTTACTCTATTCTATGCAAGATGCTTAAACTTTATGTGTTAAGTATCATTGACATTTGTATGCCAAAGTTTATGTTTCATTTCAATTCATTTGAAGACACAATTATCATTCATAAAAACAAAAATATTTCATTGTTAATAGAATCACTTAGATGACCTTTAAGCAACACTTTGTTTGTGAAGCAGTAACCAAAGAAAGTTTTTACAATGCAAATCCCCTCATTATGTGTTCATGTCATGGTTCATAGATGCACTTACTGCGTGTTACCACCCCCTCCAGCCTGATGATGTTTGGGTGGTCAAACTGTCCCATGATTGACGCTTCAGCGAGGAAGTCCCGCCTCTGTTTGTCTGTGTATCCTCCTTTCAGGGTCTTGATGGCAACACAGATCTCCTTCTTGCTGGGGAGCTTCAGGCGACCACTGCACACCTCACCAAACTCACCTAAGGATAAATCATGAGGAGTGCATCACAAAGAAAAGTTAGAAAAGGAGAAGACGAAACATGCAGATTAGGATTTCAGTTCTCATAAAACACAGTTAATGATATTTAATACCATAAGTTTGTATAAATATATATGCATGAAGAATAAGTTTTGTTAAGTTTTGAAGCTGGGTTACAATGTCATATTTTAATTCATCTAAAACTTTCTTAAAACCCTTGTTATATAAAAAGATTTGAAACACTTGTCTTTAAGTCCAACTGAATGCACTAATGAAAATTAGCCTCCTGGCTTAGCGATTGTATCAAACCGTGAGGGGCTTCAGCTGCTTTGTCTGGAAACTGAGTGTGCTCGTACAACAGATCAAAGACGATCCTGATGATTACTCCACAATTACTTAACTCTAATTAATCAGGAATTGTATTTTTTGGTCCTGGTGAGAAATCTCCACATAATTAGGTGTCATGACCACTAGCTGTGGTAATAATACCATGTGTTGTACACACTTTGAAAGTGATCCACCGGAAACTGCATCCCACGTAATAGCTCCACTCTGAACAGACAGCCAACGTGATCTTTTAACTTTCAGAGTCCAATCAAAACTCAGTGTGACTCAACATACACTCTGGGAGAGATTAATTAGCATTCTTTGCTGGTGAGGGGATGCATGTGTTTACATCAGCCCGTGCATGCCCACATGTGTGTGAATGTATGTGTTTCACATGGTGCTGTGAGCTTTGCATGCGGGCCCGCTGCTTCAAACACAGCCAGCCATGTTGCTGCACAGCTGGTGACAGAGATTCTGCTGGATTGTAGAAGATAAGTAGAACTTGTGTATCCATGCCTATGTAATTCTGTGTGTTTGTCTGTTTTTCTCCTGCTAATGTATATTAAGTTTGCTCATGCATGTCAGAGATGATGTCAGAGCTGAGACGTGCAGATCTCTCAGCCCGGCACAATCCTTCCTCACAGCAGTTCTGGATCAGAGCGCATGGGTCAGACTCTGGACGTGAAGCAACAGAGTCTGGAAGAATTTAAGCCACAATAATTACAACCTGTCTAAATACCAAACGCATGCCTGTTCTTTCCTGCCCTGCTCTGTTCCTCTGGCCCTCAGCAGTGGACGGACGAGCCAGGCTGAGGCACCTTTTTATGTGGTCACTCCAAGAAAGAAGATCTCGGCCTAATAAGGCTTGATTAGGGACACTCACTCCTTTCCTGCTCTAGGCATCCCACTTTGATGTCAGAGCCTGACCCATGTAAGCAGAGTGGAGCATGTGTTCTGTCTTTTAACACACAATCACCGATTGGCAAGAAGATCAAAGTCTTGTTAACATGTTTAATGAAGACAGATGGGGTTTGAGGCAGAGTTGGACAAAGAAGAGGTATGTTGTGTATTGTTCAGAGTGCTTATATGGTTTCATAAAAATCACACAGATGGGTGGTAAGTTGTATTCAAGCTGACAGAAAGAAATGTTTACATCATGGCTTGTGCTTTAATGTCCACTTCTGCTGTTCACTTTGGATTTACTTGTTTTATAGCAGTTTAAGTCTACAGAGTTCCCCCACTCCTTTAACTCCTGTTCCTTCAGCATTTATAAACTCAACCAGTTTTCTCACAGAGGCTTTCCCTCATTTTTCTGAAAGTGTCAGAATGTTCCCAGAGGTTTCTTTACATATCCAAAGATACATTTTTGTCTTCTTCTGTGCTGCTTAATTAACTTTGACCACCTTCGTATTTTAATCACAGAAAAACTTCTATTTCATTATCACTCACTCGCAACAACAACACAGTATTTTCCAAAGTATCAGCAATTAATAATAAAGCCTCAAGGGAGCTGAAGTTGCTGAATCCTTAGAAAAATAATGGTTATATTCTCTTAGTTGAAATAAAAATAAGGATAAATGAACAAAAGTGTGCTTCATAAGCCAAGTGAAGCACTGGGCCGAAGAGTGTTGGCCCCGAGTGGCTCCCATCGTCTCACATCTAAACTCGGTTGCTGCCGCGTGACAGTGAGGCAATAATTTGTTACTGAGTAAGATAATATGTTTATCTCCTGAACATGTTTTCACAGCATAGATAAAAATAGACTTATTGCACAATGTGATCTTGAACTTCATGTAAGTATGGAGACGCACTAAAATAAATATACTCTGTCTCAGCTATGCACTGTGGGCATTAAAAATGTATAGAATACTGTGGTGTAGGCTTCTTCAGCGTGAACTCAGCTGTGTGTGAGGGTAATGGGTTCAACTGATATTGATTTATAAGGATGATACAGATATTGGTATTATTTATACTTTGTATTTTAATATTTGATTTCTTCTAATATTTTTCTATCAGCTAATGTCTCTATCGTTTTAATGTAACTGCAGCAGTGAATTAAATGTTAGATTATGTGCATTGCTTTAATTGTTCTTGCAGATTTTTAGAGGCCAACACTTAATTGTTAGACATAAAAATTTCACTTAATAAGTAAGTCATATTTACGGCATTCCATAGAGAACCAGTGTAGTACTGATAGATTCTAAAATGTGTAAAAATTTAGCACAGATACTTCATATCAGAGGTGGGCAGAGCTGCCTTGCTCATATCTGATTTTCAATAAAAAAGCCAACATCCCCATGTATCACTGTAGCTCTATATAGATTAATATGCTTTGTCTCCACTATGTACTATGAAAAATGCATTGTCTAGTGTAGCCTAGTCCAGTGTAGAGTCAGGTATTAATACTCTCAGGCTGTCCTGACAGCTTTACAGTGTGGAGGGCTGGTGGGGCTCTGGAGACCAGCCTGCTGTTATCTGCTGTGTGCTTTAGTCTCCATCTATTCTGCCTGCACTCGAAATGAATCACAATGCATTACACTCCCGTCTGCACTTCTGCTCAAGATATCAGGGAGTAGGAGAGGAGAGGAAAGGAAGCTTGTTTTACTGTTGCAATCATTAGAATTAATGAGACTTTAGACAGAATTAGAGGAACAGGCCATTGCCTATGGGAAATGTAAAGAAAAAAAGAATGAAGATAAAAGAGTGAAGGGAGGAAAGAGGAAAGGTAGAAATGGACCGAGTAAAGAGGAACTGAACAACTTAATAACTAATTTCACCATTTTTCCTTTCATCACAGAGGAGGGCTGGGAAGAAGGGACCTTAAGCCGGGGCATTAAATGCTTCTCATTCCCAGCTGTGCAGTATATGACACAAAGTTAAACCTGCCCACTGCTCCTAGAATGTAAATATATAGGAGCTCGACATGCACTTCATTTTTTCTATATGTAGTGTGCACTTGGTGTGTCTTTGTCACTTAAATAGAGTGTGAAAGATTAAGAACGTAAGGTACAATAAGGTGGAGTAGGAAAGAAGAGGGATTTCTCTTTATCTACTTTCTATTTTTTACACTCTTAAAGTCTGGAATATTTTACTTAAAAGGCCCAAACTGGTGATCTGGTTAGTGAGGCGATAGTTAATAATAGTCTAGTCTGGGAGAATTCTTAGTGGACTATAAAGTTCACTAAATATACTAGCAAAGCCATCTGCAACATTTTCCTCAAATGTTTTCTGAGTGTCAGTGCACGAACTAAAATAAACTGAATCTGTCACTTTGCAATGCAGCTTTGGTCTTTTATTTTAAGTTTAATGATGCTTGCAGAAATAACTTACATGGTGTCTATGTATAAAGCAAAGTCTGGTCAAGTGTTTCCCTTTGTAATTTCTCACCTGCTCCAACAACTTTATCGATGGCAATGCAGGAGGCGTCCAGCTCCTTGGCAAACTCGTGCACAGCCTGGCTCGGGTCCTCGTATGTGTGGGGGTCTACGTAGGTCCTGATGCCGGGCAGACGCACTGCAGCAGGATAGAACAGGTGGCACCAGTTAATGACTGTTTAAAATCTGTGTGACCTTACATTAGCTAGGAACAGTCCTGACTCCAAGCTGGGCTAAAACTCTTGTCCTGGCTCTCTTCAGTCTCCTCCAGCAGCCTGGTCGGTCTGGTTCAGTGGTCAGATGTTGCTGTGGCTGTAGTGATCATCTCAAACCTCTTCTGTGCTTAATTCAATCCCTGCGCTTCTTTTTCCAACTTAGACAGGTGTGCTTCTGTCAGAGGTCATTTGTGTTTTAGCAGTTAAGCCAAAAGGTAAAAAAAACAACAAAAAAAACAGATGATGACGAAAAAAACTGGCAAGTTTGCTGGAGTTCCAGTGCCATGGTCTGGTTTTTCAACAGGAGCCAGTTAATAAAATAAATCATGTTAGGATAGCAGCAGCTTATTGATGCAGCCAAGTTGAATTGTATTAGAAAGTAAAACAGATTTTATGTGTTTGAATAAATCTCATCAAAAAATACATAGTCAGATGTCAACACAGTCTAATGACTCTGCATTTGATTTGTGATACAAACACACAAATGAATTATTAAAGAATGACTGGACAGTATTTGCAAGAACTCTTTATGGATTTAACTAAGCCCAGTCAAAGGAATACGAAAGAAAACAGCTAAATCTAAAGGTAGGTTCATATTTTCTCAAATAACCTCTTTATTTTTCCCCAGACAGTGCTTCTTTGTTCAGAACTGGTAGCTGGATGGTAACACAAATGGAAAATTTTGTACTTAAAAGACTCTAACTGGAAGATATTAGCTGTTGCTTAACCAGAGAATCAGAGAATGCACTTTTGCACGGAAAGAAGACAGAGAATTACATTCCTTCAAAGCCAGTGTGGGCAGGATGAACAATCACAGCGACCAAAAACTGCTACCATGTACATATAATTACGTGAGTATTGCTTTAAGACAGGTTTGAAAAAATGGGAACCTATCTTAAAGTCGTAAAGTTATACTTTATTAGTCCCTGTGGAGAAATTTACGCTCAACATCTGACCCATCCTGACAACTCATGAAGCAGTGGACAGCCGCAGTTCGGTGCCTGGGGAGTTTTAGGGCCGATACCTGGGTCAAGGTTAAAGGTAAGAATGAAGGAGTATGTCCAATTAATAACACATCCTATAAGAATAAAGAAGAGCAAGCATCAAAGCAGGAGTAAGGGGGGCATGAAGAAAATTTAGTTGATTTTAAACCTGTTGTCCATTTGAGCTGCTCCACATTAGGGGAAATGTTCTTATTGCATTACACTATTTTACAGACTGGTCTAAGTTCAAACATATAACTACAAGGTTACATAAAGCCATGTGAGTGAAACTGATGTATCATCTTCTAAAATATGTATCAACTGAGTGGACTTTTCTCTTAAGTAGAACGTATAATTAGTGATTGTTCAAACCATAACCGTTGCCGTGAGGACAATTTAACCTTGTTCCCTTTTCCAAATGAAGCTTCCAGCATTGGTTTGCAAATGGACCGAAAAACCTCCTCCTCAACGTAGTCTCAGTTCGATTACTGTTTACTCATGTGACTTAACGAACCGAGGTAAAGAGAAAACCACTTCAAGCTTGGGAACATTCTGAATCAACAACTAACGGTAAAGACTTGTGAAAGTGTTCTGAGAAAAAACATCTCCGTGATTGTAACAACCAGACTACCTGTAATGTGGCTACCAAGCTGTATTTCTACTCAGTGAATAGTAAAGTGCGGGGAGGATAGATCGAACCGTGCTTCGGGAAAATGGTTCAGTACTTACGGTGGCCGTTGCCAAAGTGCAGTCTTTTCTCATCAGGATGTTTGGATTTGCTGTGGCAACAAAACCTGCCAATCCAAACAGAGAAAGGTCATAAGTAGTGCCACATCTTCCAATAAGACCTCACTCGTTGGCCCAGCCTATAGGCTAGCAAGAGCTGTGTGTGTGTGTATGTGTACGGGTGTGTGCGTGCGTGTGTGTGTGTGGGTTATCCAAGCTCTTATAAGCCAAGAGAGGATCAGTAAGTCTTATAATGAGCTGTGGATTTATACCCTCTCTGAACAGTACTGACTGCCAACTTTAACCACACATACACACACACACACAAAATACACACACACATACAATTCCAAGCTTTCTCCTGAACATACATGTGCACCTACAAACAGCTGTTAAAGTATCTTTAACAGAAATGACAGGGGAGAGAATACAGGTACACACTGCACCACAGTGTGTGTGTGAGATACATAAGGACAATCGAATTTCAGGTACAACTCAAGGGAGAGAGAAAGGAAAAAATACATAAGAGTGGAGTGAGTTGGGTGGTGGACCGACCTGCCAATCAGGACGTAGAGCAGCACGGTGAGCAGGATGATGGCCACCGCAGAGGAAATTGCAATCAGAACAACCTGGCTGCTCTCGCTGGAGATGGAGAAGGCTGCTGAAAGACAGAGAGCAACAGGCAACGACAAGTGTTAAACTTTTTTTTATGTTCAACTTAATGACATACACACACCCAGTCCTGCTTCACCATCTACAATATATGATCAGTATAAAATATTCATTTTATGTAATGCAATAAATTCAGTTACCACACCGCACAGGATATAAAAGTTTTGTCTCTCTGGATATTTGGCAAGAAAATATATTAAAAAAACTGTGTCCATTGCAACAGTTCACATGGTATTGATTTTAAAGACCAATGTTGTTGCAAAAAAAAAAACGAAAACAAAAAAAAACCCTTCTCAGAAACCTTGGGTTGAAAAAAACGCATACTTACATACATACTATTTCTTACTCCTCTGCACAATCAGCAAACCCCACACATCTGTCTAACCATATTTTAAATGCAGCAGAGGGATAATTGCCGTAAAAGTTCTTCTCTGTGCTAAACTTACAGTCAGGGCTGGTTTCAAACTGAAAACTGGGGCTGCTGGCTCCATATCCTGCAGCGGTGCGAGCTCTGATCTGCAGCAGGTAGGCAGTGTTCGGCTTCAAACCATTCAGAGTCACGTTACAACCCCGGGCACGAAGAATGGTGTAGCTGGTTTCCTGCTCCTCCTGTAGAGAACGTGGACAAAGAAAAGCAGGTAAGAGAAAGTAAATCACTATCCGAAGACCAGTGATTTTATTTTATTTTATTTTATTTTACTTTATTCACAATTGATTCTGCCTTTGGGCTATGAATGAAGCAAAATTTGTAAAATACGACAGAGTTTGCATTTTGTGCATGTCCTTTTTTTACCCACTCACCCATAAACAAAGCAGCACATCGCATACATTTAAGCAGCTTTCTTCCCAATTTAATGAATTATGCCTTTTATATTTTATGGCTTCTCTCCTACTGATCTCCACTGATAAAACACCAGGAGGATTTACACACTAAGTCTGCATTCGGCACATTGTTTCCAGATGTGGAAGGAAGAAAAATGGTGGAGAAGAGTTTAGAGGGCAGGAGGTAGAGGAGGGAAAAGAGTGAAAGCAGCCACATAATCAGAAGTATATAGACATATACACACAAAATTATTTTGCATTCATTTTTTAAATATCCTCTTCTATATGCAGATTTGTGGGGAGAGATACATTTAATAGAATGATAAAAAAAATAAAATCTCACTTATGAATTTAATTAGAAAACAGCAAATAGAAATTCAAATGAAGAAAAAAGCACTTGTATATATTAATGTAAATGTATATGTAGTGAGATTATGTAAAACAATATGCAAATGCATCTTTTTTTTCAGAAAAAATGTTTCCCATTTATTTACACCCTACTTATTACTGTGCACTAAACATTTTTAATGCATAAATAATGCATAACATGCATAAAGCATAATATATGCTATACTTCATTTTATGTCTGAAATTATTAAAGAGAAATTATAATGAGACTTAGCTTTACATTACTCTTAACAGCTTTACCTTACAGTAAGCAGTCAGGATGGGACAGGAGGCACAGCACAGCATAACATAATTCAATCAGTATGAAAACACTATACTTATATGCAATTCTAAAAATTAAATCAATGCTAAAACAAAAATAATTTTTGCACCAAATGTTGTGTTTCTCTGTCTGAACCTCATGGGGCATTGAAATTGTCCAGAGAGAAACCTGCTGAGCCTATCCCTGCTCCAAACAGGCTCAAAATCACATTTTTATTGACCTGATTCCATGTTATGAAACAAATTGTTAAATAGGGGGAAAAATAGGACAAGGCCAATCTTCAATCTCAAAGACAACCTATTAGGAATGACTTCAACAGTCTCTCAACAAGCTACATGCTTTGTAATAAGGTCAGCATAATAAAAATCATTCAAGGCCGAATCATGTTCAGGCATAGTCAAATCTTCATTTTATGGACTCTGTTATAATGTGAAACTCACTAGTAGAGGCAATGACATAGACACACTCATAGACACACATGCATATGCACATAAGCAGTGTCCATAGGAAACTTCATGCTCATTAATGGAGCGAATCTGAATTTTATGATGCACAAAGCTTTTTAAACTGCGATATGTGTGAGGAGGTAACTGATACAGCAAACCTGCAGTGAAACAACTCTTCATCACAACTATAAATCTTCTTGCAGCTTGTCACCGCTCTGCGTTCAGGACTGCATGTGATCCCCTCAAAATCACACACAGGTGTGGCACAAGCACTTCTGTGTGTGTGTATATATGTGTGTGTGAGCCATACAGAAGGGCAAAAAAAGAAACTCAGACACCCCTCTTTCATGCATACTGCGACCCGACAGGCTGTGTGATTGTGACCGTCCTCTCGTGTGTGTGTGTGTCTCACTAAAACACTGCTAGAACGTAATATGGCCTCTGTTCTGCGATCTGCTTTGACAATCTAAACAAAGCTGTGGCAAATTATAGCTTGTATAAGACACACATATACACACATTCACACACACTCATGCATAGATGCAAACTAATACAGACCCAAAAACAGGAGATGTACAAGAAGTCTTGTAAATACAGTTTTAGCCAGCATTCTTTCCATCTGAGACTAAATAAACAACCCAAATTAAAGCAGATTTGAACCTCTTTCTCTGCTTTTTAGATCACAGTGATAAAACATGCAAAAATAATCAACAAAGTGTATTCCCACAAAATCTTTTTTTCACAAAGTGAACTTGGAAATGCTTTATCCGCTGTAGACTGCCCTTTAGCCTGTTAAAGCGTCACAAAGATCATATAGTTAGGCCGGAATTTCCAGAGATGAAACACCTCAGTTTTTCTGGGAAGCTTTCTGGTCGGGAATTCCCAAGAATATCACCAAACATTCCCTATGAATTCCCTTATATAGGATGGACAGTTAGGGAACAGCCTCTGGTTTCACAACCGTGTGACACAGTGGTATGTGTAGGCGAAAATGGAGGCGAACGACTGGCTATGTGGGGTAAATGAGAAACTATAAGCTGCAAGGGTTTTCTTCATATGAACCGCATAAGCAACCAAGAGGCTGAACCTCTTCACAGTTTACAGCAGCAAACTGCAGTGAGATCCATCAGCCTCCTGACAAAGATATCATAAAAATATACCTCTTAACTGATTTGTAAACCTATATCATATTCTTCTGTCTTCAGTATTAGTTTTGCTGTCTTGAAGTTCTAGTGGGATTTTTGCTTTTTAAATGTTTGTACCTTAAAGCAGCATATTTTGTTGTAGCTATTCAACAGCATGTTAATGTATTCTTCTCATTTCAGTGTAATAAAGGAGCTGTCAGTGCATCAGTTTCAGCTTCCCATTTTCATTTTATTTTTAAGCTTAAGTTCCTAATAAACGAGGAATCTAGTCATGGAAATGTGGTCATTCTAATTTTTTCCGAAGAAGTATTTATATCATGTAACTTTAGTGAAAGTTCCGTGGTAAATTATCCATTTGATCCAGTTTTTGAAAAGTTTAAAACTCTCTTAAGGTTTTTGCCACTTATTTAGTATCATTTCTACAGTTTTGGAAACAACAGCTGCTTTGCACATTAAAGGTTATTTATGCTACTGACCTGCTAATGCCTCGCTCCGAGTCATGGAGCCTCCAATGACTCACCATAATTTATGTGTTAGCATGCAAAAGTGAAATGATCTATTTGGTGCACACTGCACATGGAAGCATATAAAAGCCCATGTTTTCATCAGTTGGCAGGAAATGTTGTACGAAGCTAGTGCATTGCTTTAGCATGAGATCTCCATTGGTATATTAAGTGGTATAAGATTAAATGACCTGTGACGATGAATATTTGTGTAATGCCTCATGTTATAGAGCTCACAGTAAAAACGCCCTTAGCTATACAAATGAAATATCTCAACTTTGAAAATGACCCCTCCTTGTTCTGCCTCTTACACTAAACAGTCTTGTTTGATTTTTTAACCCCAGAGCAAAAACTTATCCGTAACTGAATTGAATTGAATCTAAAAATATCTTGATATATTGAATAATGAATCTATTACAAAGAAGTATTTTGCAGGTAGTGATGGTTTGTCATTGTAGGCTAAATGTTCATTTTCCTACACTGAGAAAAAGCTGGCAATTGGTAAATTGCTATTGAATTACATTATAATGCTCATTGTATACTTCTGTTTTAAACTTGTGTAAATACAGACAGAGAAAACCACACACACATAAAAGCAAAAGGTCTGTCCGATGCTGCAGATCTGAACATCTTCTTCCTGCTAAAAGCTCTCCTTTAATCTCGGTAAGTCTGTTTTTGTTTTCTGTGTCACCATGCTGTTTATGTGTATATGCAATTATGTCTGCATACGTGTCTCTAAAAGCCTCTTTCTGTCTCATAAGTGAGTCATGGCATAGTCTTGGTGTGGGGACTTTGTGCTCCTACCCTTGCCCTACTATGGCCTTGATCCTTGGCATGCTAGGGGCCCTCGGCGTCCCTCTGCCTGCCACATGGAGAGGCCTCAATCCTGGGTTGTTACGGTGGTCTCCTGTGGGTGTCCCTGTTTGCTCTTCTGCATGGAAGAGCCTTTTGTCTGGGGTTTGAAATCCCTGGGTATGTATTGCTGCTGTGGAGAATCCTCTGGGAACTCGGGTTGTGTGTAGATGTGTGTGTTTTTGTGTGTCTGTGTCTGACTGTCTCCAGTAATTCCTGAGAGACGATGTGATTAACAGGGATCAGTGAAAAAACCAAGATATTTTTCATAATAAAAGTCTGTCACACAAAACTCTCCCTTGACTTGAACTCCACCCTTTTATTCTTATCCCTATCCTCTTTTAATAAATACGTGTTTGTGATGTGTGAGCATGTGTGTGTGACTACAAAAACCACAACTGAAATTAGACATGCAGTGAGCTCTGACCTAGGATCAGTCATTAACTTCTCCTCTCGCTGTTTTCCAGCCTTGCTTTAGCATCTTAGGTATGGATGGCTAAGCAGGGAACAGAGTTTAGAGAGGAAACAGCTTCTGTCAGCCTACTAATCAAGAGATTAGGGGCCACTGTTGGCATTCAAGCAAACCGTGATCTGGGGCACACACACAGACACAAACACACACATACACTGAATCTGCCAGAGTGATAAACTTGCGTCCACGGCTAATTTCACCATCAAATGTCAGCCATAGCAAGGCATTGGTGCTGAAAGCCAATGTAATTCGTTCTGCACTAATTTCCCTCACAGAGGAATGAGCGACCCCACAGACGCATTTACTGTCTGCCATAAAACTTGTCTCCATTAGGGAGAGGAGGGGAGAGGAGGACAGGATGCGAAAGAGAAGGGGAGACAGAAAGAGGAGATGGGAGATAGAAGAGAGGGAGGTATCAGGAAAAAGAGAAGAAAAATGAAGACAAGAGGACAAACAAGAGAAAAGATTTAGATGAAAGATAGAATGAAGTAGAAGAGAAATTTGGAAGAGAAGACACAGTGGGGAATGTTTTTGGCCCCAGCTAAATACACAAACACAAATCTCATATTGTGGTAACACACATAATTAGAACCTTCAAAATTAAAGAGACAACTTTGTATTAACTTCACTCTAATTACAGTAAACCTCATCCCAATATTCATAATTAGATGTTTACTGTTTATTTTATACTTTACCAAGTATTTTATATCACTTTATAGTGTGAAGACACAAAAGTGAAAACAAGCCACTGCGAGACACTTAAAAGCTTCCAGCAACTGGGAACAGAGCTCACCAATTAACACATGGTATTCTATTAAGTGCTGCCTTCAGCCTTATAATTTTCCAGCATATCTAACAGTGGTACCATTTTTCGTTTGACTCTGTGCAAAAATGTGAAAAAAAAAGAATATTTTCAAAACCAGTGAGCCATGTCTTCAAGAGAGGCAGTTAGTGATGATGTCTTGCTCAAAGGCACAAAAGATAAGCTACTCGAAATCCTGCACCAACCTTTTCGTAGTATTTGATCTCATAGTCAAGGATAATGCCGTTGGGTCTCTCCGGCTGCTGCCAGGACAGGGAGACGCTGTTTCGAGACGTCTTCTCCTTTCTGATCAGAGTTACTGGTGAGGGAGCTGTGAGTGGATCATAGACAGACACAGAGTAAAAAAAAAAAAAAGAGAGAGAGAGTGAGTTCCTTCATGGTAAGGTTCAGTGGAAGTTCAGTCTGCGGTGTTGCATCCTGGCAATTGTCTATGGTTCCTGTTAGCCTAACTCTGTTTGCTGCCCAGTGGGGCATTTAAGGCTGTGGGTGGAACCAGATGATTTACTCTGATGAAAACAAGGGCTTGTGCAAAGTTACGTAGAAAAAACACATACATATACTGTACGCAACACACAACACAACACAAATACTAACATCATCTGCATTTTACCTCTATGAGAGCAATGACTGCTGAAATCTGACAGTTCATCTTATCAAATAAAACCTTATCTTTTCTCCCATTTAAATAAAATTAGTACAAATCAATATATTTCAGTTTTTTTAGGGGATTTGCAGCATAAAACTGTATGTTAGTGGCTGTTGCATTGTCACCACAACACTCTTCTCCTTTAATCTATACCATGTGTCTGTCTCCTGAGAAACTTTTACAGATCAAATCTCTCTTTAAAGTATTAACACTTTGTTCTCATGCCAACAATCTATCTATTTTGCTACAGCAGAGTGTTATAATTCATGCAAGTTAAGTGAGTTGTGAAGTGAAGTGAAGGGTGAGTGAATAAAAGTCTTGAAATGTATGATTCTAAAGAGGGTGACTATTGAGGATTTTTTTAAAGAAAAATGATAATGATGTCAGGATAAATGCAGTGAAAATAGTGTAGAAACTAGATGCAGCAGACACAGAAAAGCCTGTAAGCTCAAAAACGAGTAGTAATCTCTGGGAAGAATCCCTGTCTAATTTTGTAAAATTAAAAAATGCAAGGCTTTTCTTGGTTTTTATTTCTTACTTGGTCGGTGAGAAAATCTAAATCTCATTCAATTTTCCCTTGTATTTCACATAATAGATCCTTCTCACATTTTTAGGGAGCAATTTCTCACCAGAATGCATGTGTTAGCGCTTATTACAATGTCTTCTGTTGCCTGCTGTTTTTTGCATTTAAATCCCTGTAAACCTTCTCTTCTCCTTTTTCTCTCACTGCTGTCCTGATTCCCTTTTGGTGTGGTGCTTTTTCCCTCACCAATCTTCCTCGCCAATCCTTCACCCATGCATCGCCTTGCCTCGGGGAGTTCACATGGTCCCAATCTAGTAATTCAACACATCCCTCCCTCTATCAAGCCCTGCACCCCCACCCTGGTTCCGTCTCCATCTCTCTCTTTTCACTCCCTTTCTCATTTCCCTTTTTTACTGCTCTCTAATTGCCAGGCTGCTCCGGGGCCAGCCCGGCATCTGAGGCATCGACTTTTAATTTTATTAGACCACAGGAAAAAACATGTTTGTTTTTGAAATGTTTGAGCCTTTCTTGATTGTGATTATATAGTTGCAGAGTGTGTCAGTGTGTGCTTGTGTCTTTCCGTGCATACACTGGTGTGTGTTTCCGCGGGAAGTTATTTTTTCTCCTGTAATGAATCCAGATGGGGAGAATCTGTTTCTATACCCCCTGCTCCTCCTCTCCTCCTCTCCCTCTGGTTCTGATAGCGGGGTGAGGCTGTGCTTTTTATTGGCTCTGTGGTTTATGGTGGTAATGATTTACTGTGTCTGGGCTGCTTGGAGGCAGCTTCAAGTTCCTCTCCTCCTCCTCTTCCTTCTCATTGCGCCTCTCTCCCTTTCTCTGGATGTCTATTGCCAAGCACTTAATTTGCTGTCACTCTGTGTCTGTCTGTGGTTCAACTGTAAAACTAATATAGAATACCAGGCCCATAATGTTTTAAAAAACTGGCCTTCAGTGTCATTTACCTGTGATTTGAGGGGCATGATGCAGCTGTTGGTACACATCTATTTATTCTGTGCAAGTGGTGAAGTATCTGGGGTGAGAATAGTTTATTGGCAGTGTTGAAAGAAGTATTAAGAGGTTTTTTCCTAAGTGAAAATACTAAAACAATGAGTAAATACTTCCCCCTGCATTTTAAAACCTACTTACAAAATGCAAAAGTGATGTCAGATGAAATTTACCGAAGGTATTAATTAAGTTATTAAGTACCCCTTTTGCAGAAAGTTGTGTCCACGACTCAAGATACTTTACTATTGTCAAACAATACTTATGCTTTAATATATTAGCAGTATTTACTGTAATTAATTTATATACTATTATGCGGTCTAATCCTGTGGATAAATCTAAGAGGGATCACAGGATGGGAAAGAAAAGAGGTTCTTCTTCTTTGTGACTACTTAAATCTTGGCATTTTTATACAAAAGGTATTTGAGAGTTTTGTCTAGAGCCCTGGATATTTATTTGAATATATTATTGAAAGCGCTTGGAGGGGAACTGTCTGTGGAGCACTTCATGCTCACAAGCCAAAAAAAGGTTTAAAAGTACAGTACTCAAGTTAATCTACTTAGATTTCCACCACTTTTTATTGGTAGTTGTACCGTAGAATTCAATAAAAAGAGGTGTGATCCATGGCATTAAAGCACTACTTAAATTTTACATTTGCAGATTCAATGAAAGACTAGCCTGTACATCTCATCAAAAAGACAAAAAAAATTTACTTGATGCCAAAAAAAATCATTCAGTAGTTTTTCTCTCTCTCTCTCTCTCTCTCTCTGCATTCTTATAGTCACATAATTTTGTTGGTACGTTCTCTTCCAAAGCTCCCTGGTTACCGATTATCAGACTTTGTGGGAATACTTTATTTAAAACATGAACATGAACTAAGATGAAATATTGGAGAGACTGAAGCTTTTCGCTGTGGGCCTAAATGTGTTTCGAATAATAGCGTCATCACATTAATAAGCATGCAAAGAAGGTATTTGCTCAGCCGTGTGTGTGTATCGTACGTGCCTGCGTTTTCCTCTGTCAAACCCATTTTGTTCGGCTGCTCTTCAGACTGTTGATATTAAACTGCTCTAAATGTGGATCACAGTTACTCTGCTGTTAGCAAAGTTATGACAATAAGTGGAGAGCAAAGGAGGTGGAAAGAGGAGAGCTATCTGACAGCACCTTGACAGCACAGCCAGGACACACTTCTCCTTCCCAGGGAAACACTTAATCCAGCTTTTAACAGCTTTGGCATCTGTACGTGTGTGTGTTTACGTGAGAGAAAGTGTATAGACGGGCGGGGCTGGTGCACTGACATACCTAATCCTTGTAAACTCTCAGGGCTGATGGAGAGTGTGCAGCTGCAGGCTGAGATATTTGTTAGAGAGGGAGGACTGCGTGTGCGTGTGTGTGTGTTTGCGAGTTTGTGGTAGGGAAGCTCTGTGCTTTTGTGCTTTTATGTGTGTGTATGTGTACTTGATCTATGATACGCAAAGACCGAGATCCATCTCTTCTAATGATCACTCAAACATTAAAGATGGTTTTCAATATTCAGAGCACACACAGCCCTTTTAGTGTTGATAAATCCTCCTTAAAGATAATATATATTCCATTTGCAGAGAGAATCCCCATGATCAACAACACACAGTTTCTTAGGCTTACCAACAGAAAAATCCTAAGTTTTGCTTACTCTTTTCTCCTTGTCATTTGCATCATCTTGGACTGAAAGATTGGCTCCACCTAAGAAATGGGTTTATGTCCTCTAAAATGTAATTTTGGGTTTATTCTGAGTCTGTTTTTGTGCAAAATTCGTCATCGAGATGTTTTTGCATTCACCTACTGAAACTTGATTAAAACCTAAGCTTAAAACATAAACTGGATTTGGTTTTTCATAAAAATGTACAATCTCTCCCATGTTTCCCTCTGATGCTAATGCCATCTTAATGCTAATTGCCTTTTCACTTGTCACCTGATCATTACCAACGATGGCATGCAGGGCACAGGGATAGTAACTGATGGATCCAAAATTTCATTATTAGGAAGAATGGGTAGATGTGCTTCTAGTCCCTTTTCAGATGTCTCTTATTAAGCTTTTTTCTGCAGTAAAACAATGTAAATCAAAATGTCTCTCCAGAGGAATGATAAACTGTGGAGCTTTTCATCATTGTTGCCCTTTTTCCTTACAGCAACAAACTTCTCAGGTCCAGACTCATCTTCAGCCCAGACAAAATCTATATTAAGCGTATTTCTCATCCCTGTCTTGTCAGTTTAAAGAGGACATGTCTGGACATTGTCACATTTAATACAACCAAGCAGTGACAACCCAGAGCAAACACAGCAGACAGTTGTCTGCATTGTGTGTACACTCAACTTTCGACATTTGCATAATTATTACAGAGAAGTTTGTTCCTTAGAGAGTTTATATAGGACGTTTTGTATGTAAGTGAATGGATGTATCCTTACAATCTGTGTTTATGTACCTTTGTCCTTGACTCATTTTTCTTTTGTTTTTATGTTTGTATGTCTTTTAAATGCAATTTTAATGTTTTCTTTGTGTCTCATTGTTTATGTATTTCTGTGTCTCCCTAAAGCGCTGTGAATTGCACTGTGTATCAATAGTTTTATATAAACAAATGTGCCTTACCTTGACTTACTAGAACACACAAAAGTTAGAGCTACATACCGCATCAAACATCATCATCAAAGCTATTTTACTTACTGCATGAAGCCCACAACAATCATTAGAGATAATTAAAATTAAGAAACTCCAGCCTTGATCTCCTTGTCCCACTAATGGTAGCATACCATTTTCAAAACTGCTGCAGCACTTACATTTAACATTTTAAGTTAACATTTTATACTGCATGCTTTTTTAATTTAGACATTTTAATTATGGCATACCTTGACTTAAAGGTAAAATGTATAAAAATGATGATAGGGTGCAGCATGTCAGAGTAATCTCTAACTGCTGCTGTGTCTCTCTTTGTTTAGTTAGTGGCATGTCAGTTGATCAAACAGTGTTTAGAGTTAGTTTGTTAGGGTTAGGTTATTACAGAAAAAAAAAAGATGAACACCATGTCTCCACTTTCTCTTGCTGTAAAGAAAAGAAGCCAAAATATCCCTTATAAAGTTGCTGCAGATCAGCAGATAACGTCTCTTTATCAAGGTCAAACAGCCCTGCGACTCAACTGCGGGTAAAAGTTAGCTTTCAGACAGGAAGCTACTCCCCTTTTTTGAGCATCAAATAACATTGATACCAACTTCATCAGAAATGAACACTTGAACACATACTAGTCAAAAGAATGTCTTAAATGGCTTTAACCATCTTTGAGGAAAATATAACTTGTGCTTTCATTAATTAAATAGACCTAAGCCCCATTTGCCAACATGGAGGGGTGGGATCTGTGACCTAGACTGGAGCCAGACAGCAGGGGGTGATTGAAATGTTTTGATATAACTATGGAGGAGTTGTCATGACATCAAAGTTTTCACAGTCCATGCTTTCTCTGTGCCCAGAGACCCTCCAGCAAACACAGCCAGACTGGGACGGCACACAGCCACCGAGAACAACTTAGGCCAGTTTGACAACAGGGATTACAGTGCTCCCGCGATTTACAGCAGCTCCGACCACAACTCCGAATCCAGGGAAAACAAAGACTCAAAACAGGAGAGGCATGAGGAGGGAGAGAAGCCAGAGGATGGCCGAGCATCACCAGAGGGGATTTTCAAATCTAGCACAGTGATCATTTTCAACCTAACCAGATCTAGAGATTGTTGGAAAAGTGGAAAGACAAACCAAAATGGCTTTGGTGAATTTTATTCTCTGCTGTGTCTGTTGAGTTTAAATGAAGCGTGTTTTTAATTAGTTGAAAAATCACTTAAGCTTGAGACAGGACGGACAGACTGCTCTATTAATATGAAAAAAAGTTTTTTCTTTTGAATGATTTAAATTTAAATCTGGCAATCTGTTACACATAGCTCCTTTAAAAATAAATCGTATGCCTTCTGAGTGAATACATTCTCCTGCCTGACTGATTCTACCAAAAATAGCCAATGCATCTTTTACTGTAACCCACAAATGAAAGTGACTCTAATGTTCTTAGTACAAGGTGGGTGCCATGTCTGCCTGGGAGCCAACACAAACAAAAGTCTTTAAGCACTATCAGTTCCGCTGCATCAGCAGTGCTTCACAATATGTCTACCCTGACAACTCTGTTTAAATTCACATCTCTTGTCGTCTGCCTATCGATGTGATGAAGTGTGTAAGTCCGACCTTGCTGCATGACAACTTACGAGAGTAACTCCCATCTGTTCTCTCTGCTCAAAATCCACATACCAAGTTCTAAATCACCTTCTAAGGTCTGGAACTAAAAAATTCCTACAGGGTAATGAGAGAAAGGCATAAATAAGAGAAGCATAGCTGGGTGTAGGTTGGGATGGAAAGTGACAGGTAGAAGCACAGAATCCTGTGTCCAGATGAGGAGAGAAGAGGAAAAGAGGACCAGAGAAGACAGGATTGAGGGTAGCAAAGACAAAAAAAGGGCTGAACTGCAAATGCAAAAACACGAACAAATACAAAGGGCAAATTGTGTAAGTGAGGGAGTGGGAAAAAGGACAAGAATGAGTTGATGTATTACAGCGAGACCTTTGAGCATTCCTTGCTAGAGTCAGGGATTTCTGAGGTTTGGCGCTTTCTGCTGCAGCAAGATTTATTTTACTCATGGAATTTCAAATCACCACTTCCCTTTGCCGTCTTCTTCTTCTATGTGTGGAAAGATATTTGTATAAAAGATTGATGGGGATTTTAGGAGCCCATCCTCACGTTAAGGGTGTCTCTTAAAAGGTTGAGATATTTTTTTTTTGCGAAGGAGGAAGACATTCGATCCTGGTCGTTAAACAAGAGAATAGTGGCCTGGGATCGTCTTGTAAATGTCCAGTGCTGATGGTTGGAGTGCATATGTTTGGAGCACATAAACTATAGGCTAGTGTATTATATGATAAGGATATTTAAGGGGAGAGGGAGAAAGAGGGTGCAGTTTAGAGAGAGGTACTTGCATATTTTCCATGTGTTGGATGGCTACATGCATATAGTTCCTGGACGCCTGTGGTCCTGTATTTCATCATTTTTGCTCGAGCAATATCTGCCTAAATCTTTCAAGTTCTCTGATTTTTTTTTTTCAGAGAAAGCATTTGCAGACAATCAAGCAGGCAGCTCATTCAGAAGATGCTTCAATCAGTAAATGTACAGAAGAGGTTTAGATGAGATGATGATGTGACTCATTATGCCTGAAAAAACTCCAAAACCTCTTAAACCTGGACTTGCAGAGATAAAAAGAGGTGAAAAAGCATTTGTGTTGACGTGTCTCTGAAGAGGACCATTGTCAATCATTTGTAATGCGCTCTACTTGAAATGACTCTAGTATGTGCCTATTGACTTTTGCCAGACCTTAATAAGCAAAACACAATCTGTGGTCTGGCTCTGAAATCTGTTTTAAGATCTCAGTTAAAGGCAGTTGAAATTACTGACAGGTCTTTAGGACATTTGTCTACAAAAATACAGCATATTATTTACTTATAGTACTGCCTGATAAAACTTCCACAGAGATTTTATGACTAATTACACTTCTGTTTATGAGTGACATCAATGTTTGAAAGAATAGCAGAGTAAAAGCCTGGAATTCCTGACCACAAAGTAGAACTTATAATAGTTCAAACTAAACAGGAAATTTGACAGACTGTGTTCTGGTACAGTTAGAATTTCTTTCTCTACATTAAATAATTGTTGGTTATAAACAGTTATCATCATATGTGATTTATCTGATTTCTTTATTATTTGGTTAGCTGTCTGCCAATAAAATATCAGCAAATAATGCCCACCATATTACAATATAAAACAGAGAAAAGGTCCACACTGCACAAGCTGAACCAGCCAAACATCTGGCTTTTTTTGTTTTAAGAATTTGCTTAATCATCAAAAAGTCCAAAGTTTTTGTTATTATTATTTTTTTTTTATGCTGACTGACATAATGATTAACTGAACTGTTTCATCTCTTTGTGTGAGGTATATGTTCTTAGCTAGAAAGGATTTCATTCCCGCACCTCAAACTCATTAAGTGTCACTGCCTTTTAGTGGTTGTGTGGAATACAATCGAGAACTTAAATAGCTTGACAACTGTGACATCTCACCAGCTTGGTTGGTCGTGATGGTGACAGCAGCGTACTGCCTCATCTTGGGTGCCAGCGATGACACACCGTTCAGCGCTTCAATCTCAAACGTGTAGTTGGTGTGAGCCAGCAGATCGGCCACCGTCACCGTGGTGTTGTGGAGGCCCGTGGCTCTTGGCAGGAAGCGGACGTTGCTCCTGCAAGGCTCGCAATGCTGCGTTCCACCGTTGCTGCCGTTGGCAGTGACAGCACGACAACGTTTGCAGAGGACAGTGAAGGTGATATCCCTGCGCCCGCCACTGTCCTCAGGCCAGGTCCACTCCAGGATAACAGACGTCTCGTTGATGGATGAGATCACATTGCGAGGAGCTGATGGAGGACCTGGTCGACAGGTGAGATAGTGGTGAAAAGAAGGGAAACAGAGAGGATTTAGGTGGAAGAGAAGAATGTGGAAAAGGAAGTGAGAGGTAGAGAGGAGACAGAACAAAGACAAAGAAAAGGGGAAAACTAAAATTAGCAGACTGACATTTTTAAATAAAACACAGTGATCTGCCTAGTATAATGTAAGAAACGTTTGGAAATCATGTTATTTAATGCTCCATACTACAGAAAATGTAATAAAAACCTGAAATGGTAAAGTATTGTCTAATCTCTGAAATAATAAAATTTTTAAAAATTATAGAAATATTGTGTATGTATGCACACACAGCCCAACAGTGACCGGGTGGGTGCTAAGTGCCTTTTCCAAGAGCTTAGTAACAGTAGCTGCAGTCAGAAATTGGTTGGTTTCCTTCATTTCATGGGCTCTTTCATTTGCAAAAGTGGTGTACCCAGTTGGAGATCTGCATTCAGAGGAATCATGATAAAACGAGCTGTACAACGTTTACACAAGTATCTCTGTCATTGTCATTGTTAATCATATTACAGTCCATTTTCGGGTTGTGCTAACATGTGATACATGTGTCTGTGTACCTATTTCTTCTGGATCAGTAAGAAAAAAAGGTTTGTCACTAATACTGACATATAAAAGCAAAATGTCTCATTAAAAAGAGATCTCTCTGAGTATTTCCAGTTTTTTATATCAAAGCTATAACTATAATTACATGGAGAACAAAACAAAACTGCCAAATAACTCCACAGAGAACTTAAGCTGGAGGAGGAGGGAAGAGAGAGTGAAATGGGCTTGGATTGTGTCTTGAGATAAAATGCTTTGTTTGGCTTGTTTGACTTGACAAGGATTTACTTCACTCCAAAACTATGCATAGCTCCTGTCTTGGTAATCAAAGGATTCAAAAGAGAGAAATCAAAGGAAAAATATCCTGAATGTTTAGCTGTTAAGATAATCGGAAAATGACATCAGGGTTTCTGTTTAATGTTGTAAGAAATCTAGCGTGGTTCAAATTCAGCAGCAGTTTTGCAGCTCCTTAGACTAAACAATGTCTCAAGCATTTCAAAGGATTTAAGTAAATGAAATAAAATCCAGTGATTAAATGAGTATTCATCAAGATGCACACTGTAATAAGTTATTTACATTAGGCTATTACAAATTCCAGAACCATTCAAACTCACAAAGAAAGTAAAGATGAAGACACAACCTCAGCCTCAACAGCAACCATCAAATGCAAAGTATCATTATTTGACTAGAAAGATGTAATTTAAAGTATCATCTTATAGCACATTTCAAAAAGGTTTCATCTTTTTTTGTAATAATTATTAAATCACTTTCTTCATTGTGGGATCAACATTTAAGGGGCTTTCAGTCAAATCTAGTTTAGGATGAAACATAAAACCATTTCTAGGATCTACTGTCAAAAAATAAAACTTCTTTTTCAACAGATATTTGGTATCCATCATTTAAAATGTGTGTAGTATTAAACTTTGTGTGTTCTGGGAAGTAAACCTTTATTTTTCTTCACACTGACTACAACTGGCTCACCTAAATGTCAAACTCTTGTTCCTGTAATCCCTATAAGATATTACCTTCACAGGCATGCACACTCACACATGCAGGCAATCTTATGCTACTTCCAAATGTCATAATAATACATTGATGTTGAGATTAACATGTGACATGAATCATCGTGTGTATGAATTGAGGATTGTGTGTAATCTGAAATCCCTCACAAAGGGACATATGCATTTACAATTCTCACTGGGCTCTTTCCAGCCTCCGACTTATCACTCGAGATGTCAGCAGACGCTTAGACTTAAAATTTTGAAAAAAAGAAAAAAAGGAAAGCGATTTCACAGTGTCTTTCAGCAGGCTACAACAATTCAAGGCAAAGCAGCTCTTGCATTTTGGGGCTAATTTGGAGGCGCTGCTGTGGGACATATGGGAATGCATTGATTCATTTTTAATTGGTGGAACTGAATTCTTGGAAGAGGACAAACTATATTTCATAAGCTGTTAAGACAGCTGTTACCGACATATCTTGTGTTAAATACAGCAGGAAATACCATACAGATGAAAGTATTTTGTTTTTTGTATTAAGATTTTAAGAGTTCAGAATTCTCATTTCCCTGCCCTCTGAGCGTTTGCTGCAAAGCTGTTTTTTTATATTTTAATTTCCAGAGTCAATCCTAAACAACCTCTATTACACCTCTACCAGCAAAATCCCCCTTTGAGATAATCATGATCATTATCTTCTAACAACGTATCTATTCATTTGCAGCCCTTGCGTTGCTCAGTCTGTCCCAGTGATGTGAAATTTGCCTAGTTGACAAGATGGTGTTGAGATAATCACAACAGGGACCTGCCGTGACTGTCTTTCTAATTAGGATTCTGTCAATGGCTGTGGGCGTCCAATTTGTATTTTCTACTGTTCTCCACACGGTGAAAGATTTTTTTTTTTCTCCTTAGCCCATTTAGTAACAGATGTATCCATAACCTGACATGAGGGAATGCAGTGATTTATAGTTTTATGGGAAATGCATTTTTGAAAGCTCGCAGGAGGCTTCTGTATCTGCATCTGCAATCCATTTGCATTGCAGAGGAAGACAAAGGAAATCATGTACGAAGCACAAAAAGGTGATAAAGAGAACTTGAGAAGTCACGGCTTTGGCGACCTTCAAATAAATAAGAAATTTAACACTTTGTTTATCAGTTAGCCATTACTGTTGGTGAAAATCACACACTATTATGGAATCTGCAACTGTATTATGTGCAATCCAACAATAGATGATATCTAGTTTGCTAGAAAAATGAGTACACAGGCATGTACAGTAAGTATGTACAGTCAGCTTTGCATGGACAAATTTGGGTTTCTGCAAAGTTGATTTTAGTGTGAAATGATCCGAAAGCATTTAGACCATAAACCAAATGACAGCCAAGTTAATGGGCTTCAGCATCTCTTTAAGGCAAA
Organism: Acanthurus leucopareius; assembly: GCA_029814765.1. Lineage (NCBI taxonomy): Eukaryota > Metazoa > Chordata > Actinopteri > Acanthuriformes > Acanthuridae > Acanthurus > Acanthurus leucopareius. Next base: position 15,705,020 of record JAQMCX010000011.1, on the reverse strand, counting down.
GTTAAGACGGGTTTTATTACTAGTTTTATGGGCTAATGAGAGTAAGGGTTTCTAATTCTCGAATATCTTTAAGATACCATAAATATCTAAGGCATAAAAGCAAACTTACGGGTACAGGCCATGGAGGCAGGGTCTCCCTCAGCACGGAAGTAGTTTTTCTCACAGCCACAGTGCAGCGACCCCTCATGGTGAGAGAAACTGTGAGGTGGACACTTTGAACACTCCATATTTCCCAGCGCAGACTTGTAGAAGCCGGCCCTGCACACTGGAGACAAAAGAACACAGATAGATGCATGAGTGTCATGCTGAACCAGCACGTCGATATCTCTCTAAACTGCATCCTTTGTCAGAGTACTTACAAAAAGAACAACGAAGAAATGAAAGATGGGGAATATTTAATACACCGCCCCCAAAACACACACACACACACACACACACACAAAGTGCGAGAAGAGGACAGAATGTAAATCTGCTGTTAATGTAACAAGATACCATTGACTGCTGGAAAAAAAACCAAAAAACAATAATTCTCTGAAATGTCTTTTTTTCTCTTTCTCTCTCTCTTCATCCCTCAGAAGGCACAACATGAATAATGCAAATTGTCCCCTCAGATAAAAGGGCTGCTCTCTTTAAATATCTGTGGTATTAAATCTGCACTCAGCAGCTCTTTTAACTCCTACTCGCCACAAATCTGTTGCAATCTGTGCAAGTAGGGTGACACTCCACCTGTGTAAAGTATATTGCAGTTGTGAGTGTGTGTGTGTGTGTGTGTTTGTGTGTCTGTGTAGGAAGGAAGATCAAGGGGAACTCTTCTAAATGTTTTTTCACTCCTCTCTGTATCTATTTAGTTCAATCGAGCTCTCTTTCTTCTAAACTCTCCTTTTCTTCTATCACACGTCATTTCAGCTAGACTTGACAATCAGATACAAAGCACTTAAGTCTAGAAGAAGCTTATTTTCATCAATTACACTGCATGTTCATGGACAGTTAAATTTGATATCAGCAGTACTGTATTTTTAAGCAACAGAGGTTTTTCTGCTGTCAATAAACAGTAACTGTAAATTCAAATAACACAGGTCATTAAAGCCACATTTACCCGTATTTTACACATATGGCAGACACTCAATATCTTTCAAGGCATGGCCCATTACTCTTTGTTCTTCTTTTGTTTTTTGAGGTTTTATATGATTCTGTTTCTTTCCAGCAGTGTTCCTTTGTATTTCTACTCAAAACAGTCAAATTTTGGTCAAAGTACTTACGTCTTAAAGCAAAAATGCTGTTTTTCTAAGGCACCATGCAGAGAAAATTCAGTGGACAACCGCAAGCACAGAGTACAGACACAATCCAACAACATGAGACAACTGGAGTTTTAGAAAACATTTATTTTGCTGTTTTTTTTCATTTTGGGGACTGGACTGACTGTACAAATCAGTAAGCTACTTTTTTTTTGACAAATCAATTTGAGTCAAGTTAAAAGTAATACTTAAAGAAATACAGCTGTGATGCAGCTGTTACAGAGGGTTGGTGATAGTGGTGGGGGGTTCTGAAGGACAAAACCGCGAGTTAAGACTGTAGATTTTTGTAACACAACTTCGGTTTCGGCTTTGGAATTACACCCTTAAAAGAATGCAGATGGAGTCATTTTTTAAAATGGCAGCTTTGTGCATAAAAAGTAACAAATGTTTTGCAAAAGAGGGTTGAAAAACAGGATTTAAACCAAGTTCGGTAAACTGCATGCTATTTTTATTTTAATTTTTTTAAATGTAGCATCATGATTCATATAAAGTAAACCAATACCTAAAATTTCATTGTTAAATTACATCTATGAAATAGGAGGGAGATGATATTGATTGGATTAGACTTGACTTCTATTGAAATGCAAACATGGAACTTTTACAGTAATCTGATACTCTAGCACACATATGCACTTACACAGCCATGTTCTTTCTCTCTTTCTCCACAACACACATGCATGCACACTAAATTTCAAAAAAGTGGCTAGCACCAACAGCAGCCAGCCAACAGAATGTGTGGGCTCAGCAGCACAGGTCTGACAGATCCCAGTGGTGGACAACACACTTCTGCAAAATCCAACAGAGCTGATACTACTGCCATATCCATCACTGACACTGGCACTCTGAGGTCTCTGTGTTCAACTAAATACTCCTCTACCTCTCCTTTACACTGTATATGTGTGTGACAGCATGCTAGCCTGCGAGGGTGTGTGTGTGTGTGTGTGTGTGTGTGTGTGATAGTGTTACGATGTGAAGCAGGTTTAAACAACCCAATATGTTTCTACTGATGGAATGACAACCACAACACTTGCTGACACACAAAAAACAGACCACCCTGATTGGAGGACACATGAGGAAATTAGGCATGACAGCTAGCAGCCAGCCAATCAGGTGGAGGAAGCAGCAAGATAACTGCTGGGTCAGCACAAATGCACAAGGAATATTAAAAAAAGAAGTGTGGATAAACAGATAAGTGTTAGAATGAATTGATCTCATAACACTGGCTCACTGAGCCTCCATCTGATCCCTTAATCCGTAAAAAACCTTTGACAGAGCACAGAACACCTAAGATTTCCTTCTTGGAAACACCAAACAACAGTGCCCACACTATAATCACTCGACAGTTAAACCACTGGGCTTGAGTCCAACCTGACTTGTTTTCATTTAGCTACTGTATGTTCGAACTCCGGGCATCAATCTCACTGTGGATTAGACACAAATCAATTATGGAGAGATGTCCATGTCCACAGGGAAATTTGTTTATTCTTTGTTCTCATACTTAAATGTCCTACATCACTCGCATAATACCAAATTTTCTTTTTATGTAAAATTTTACATTATGTAAAATATGTTTTGTTTATTTATTTGTTTCCCCCCATACTTAATTAGATTGAACAATAGATCAAGATAATTTATTTTGCCTCAAAAGTGTAAAGTTGTTGACTTTGTGTCTGAACTATTTGAAATCATCTGTGTCTCTCAGTCCTAAACCCATTGGTTTCTGCTGAGGACAAAACCCCAGCTTGGGATCCTTTTTTTTTTTTTTTTTTTTTTTTTTTTTTTAAGGAAACTACTCATATGGGAGTCAATGGAGTAAGTCTTTGGACTGTTTAATATGCATTTTTAGAGTAAGTGTATGTTTACTGTGCTGGTAGTTTGTGGGACTAAATAAAATAACATTACATTTCTCATTGTAATGAGGGACAGTGTCAACTTGTGTTTTATTAGTTCTTGGACAACATTATACCACAGACATATGCACTTTATCTTCTATTGTCCCTCTGCACCAAAAATGCTTGTTAGTCAGATCAATGTGTAAATATTGATAGAATATTATTGGACATATCCTTTATGCATGCCCCCATGCAACTATTGGAGGAAGTTAACGTCTTACTAGACTTGGACAAATAACTCTAGCAAATCAACACTCCACAAGCGTAATAAAAATAGTCTCATTTCCACTTGAAGGTTAAACATATACAGGGACTTTTCAGTGCCTTACACAGCCGTGAAACTTATTACGTTCTGAGCGAAATCACATAAACTTTCAATGTAAAAAATTAATAACCAGAGCTGCACTTACGGTACGAGGTTTTCATATGACAGTATAGTGATATGTTGTATTTTCTCAACCGCAACCCTAAAAATATTTTTATAACAGTTGGAAAAGGATAATAAAGGTCCTGTTTCTTCCCTCGCGTCTGCCAGGATAAAAAGCAGCTCTGACGGAGGCTGATGGTAAAATCAGACTCGGCTCACAGGAGGTTAACTACTCATCTAGAGGAGAGCCGAGATGTGTTACACTGACATTCACCAGCACTGTGTGCAGGGGCATGAGTGGATGAAATGATACCGTATGGGGTAGCATGTGTGTGTGTGTGTGTGTGTGTGTGTGTGTGTGTGTGTGTGTGTGTGTGCCTGTGTGTGCCTCAGGAGAGGAAACATACCTCTTCACATGACAGAGTATGTGTGATTAATTAAAATGTCTGCTTGTGTGTGTGTGCGTGTCTGTGTATGTGTTTGAAAATTGAACACAGACTGAAACATTTCACAAGGGCATTGCCGCCTCAACAAATAACAGGAAATATTTAAACATTTGCAGAATTTATTTATTTATTTATTTATTTTAAATCAACACCACCAGCAGGAACTGCATCTAAGGACTATATCACTGTCCTTGTAAGCAGTCCTGTGTGATGCACAAACATACGCACACACACTTTTTTTTTAAGCTGAAATTCTTGCAAATGCTCACACACTCACAGGAGTATAACACCATGTCTTGGTATTTTCACTACATAATGACGACAGAAACCCAATCTGTTCATTCACTTTTAAAGTGCAATACACACGTTTACCCACACACACACACACACACAGAGACACATGTGCCACATACACAGCTGCCACATGATATGGTGGTTGTAACTGGGGTTGCAATTTGCTCAATCAATAGTCTAGGTCACAGGACACCCTCATCAATAATTAACATGAGTGTTGGATGGTCCAGTGGTTCCATGCAGTCCCTCTCTTTACTATGTTAGTTGAAAATCTGACATTACCTCAGTGAGGCTGGATTTTGTTGCTGTGCAACTTTTAAACAGAACTAACTTCAAAAAATAATTTAGGATAGCAATGAGAATCTATTGTCAAAATAGTTGAAGGGTTTTAAAATGACCTGGAATGTGTTTTTGATTGGTAGTTGAAACTCAGGTACTTTTCCATTCTAAAGGTGTGAGGATACATCCTGACCGTGTGAAGCAACTCGACTCACAAATCCATGAGATCACTGCAATCTCATTAGAATCATTGATAAGCTCCAGAAGAATAAACCCTAATCGCCTGACAAAACGTGACCGAAGATTGCACCCAACATGTTGCTTCTCACATGATTCGTATTCTCTTGACCTCACTCGTTACTTGTAAATTGATTGGTGTCTCACAGGGAAAGTGGGAAAGTCCCCCTGCCCTTGACCCCAATCTTTGTGTCAGCCGTCAGTTTTGGAATCCGTCTCTCACTTTTTCTCTCTCTCTCTCACACACACACACAACACTTCAAGGTTAAGTGTAGCTGCAAATACAGCTAGAGAAAAACAAAGACCTAACAATTGATTTCCTGTTTCCATACCACCTCCGCCTCTTTTCGTTTTCATTCCAACAAGATCCCAATGACTTTCACTCCCTCTCTCCTCCCCTTCCATCTTCCTCCATCTCCACCTCCCCTCCATCCTGCCCACCCCCCTTCAGTTCTTTTCTGTGGCTTTCCCTCCTCTTCTTTCCCTCCATCCTCCTTTCTTCCATTGGAATAGCTCTCTTTGAAATGGAAAAGTTATTTACTTTGACAGCTGAGGCATTTTGGCTGGCGGTCTTATCCGGAGCCACTTGTAATGTAACTGGAAACATGGCAACAGTAAACATCTTGCCCCCCTGCCATGAAATCCCCCTTTGGGTGAAACAATAACAAGTTACAGAAACACTGAAAAGGTCAAAGTCTTTAATGAAACCATGTTAGATTGTGGTGGAACGTTTTCACTGCCTAATAATTATGTTATTCTTTCAAATAGTGCATCATGCATGTCTGACTCAAGCACATTGTTGACTAATGAAAAACACATAAAACTAGAGGCATAGTTACATTTTTGCATGCAATTATGATGATCTAATTATCTCCTACTGGAATATAAGTGGAGAGTTCAAGTGTTAAATAATGTCTAAGGGATCTCTTGCTATTTTTCAAATTACAGCAGCTATATAAATATTGGCAGCTATATTAACTTTTAAATACCAGACAAAACCCTGAGATAAGCATAATATAAAAACAAATGTCACAGAAAATAAGGATCCATTGATACACGAAAGGCTCCATTTCATGACTCATTCACTCATGCACTGAAAGTAATGCAGACATCCATTATGCTAAACTACAATCATTTTGCTTAAGTGGATATGTCCGTAACCTGATAAAATGAACTCATTTTTGTCAGAAATACAAATGAAAGCAATCATCAGAATGAATAGGTTGTGTCTTGGGGCAAATTGTTCCGCACTTCATCTCTCTTAAGTTCAATTATTGTGTCATTTGCCATGATAATCACATTTGGAACATACTGGAGTTTATTTATACATCAGTGTTGGGGACCAATGAGCTTTTGCTGTTGCCAGCTTGAGCGGAGTAGTGATTCTCCACATCTGCAAGTATCCAGAGCCAGTGTTCTTCAACTGGAGGACACATAAACTGTCAGATTGTAAACCCTCTGTTTCTAGAGCAGTGATGACAGCTGCCAAGGCCAATCAGATTGTAACAAAGCCATATGACAGGCTCTCGGCCTTTACGGTTGTAATTGCTGAATAATTTTTATTGTGATCATTTCGGTCCCATGCTACCACGGCATGAGTTTGAGGGGGGATCAGGTGTGAGATAGCAGGAAAACCAGCAGCATTTAGTGGTTTCTTTGTTGATCTCTTAGCGTAGAATTCACATAAACTGCTCAAATGCACAATTTCTAGCTGGCATTTTATGGGGTGAGGACATACTGTAGATCAAGAATGCCTGATAATGGAAAAAATTGTCTGCAATCTCAAAGAAATCTTGCACTGTTTCACAGAACGTGCTCATTATTGACACATTTGAAAATGGAATTGCCTGTTCAATTTCTCTCCTGCTGTCACAAATTTTGGAGTCAATGCATTTAGAGATTGTGACTTTTCATTTCAATCTAAGGAAGCAAAATCTTTATAATGGCAGCGATAAAAATTTAACAATTATGTATTGCCAATACTACGAATCTGTCTCAGTTCAAGATTCTAAAATTAGCTACAAACTACCTCTTTGACAAGAAAACTGGCAAGTCCTCATTTAGCTTTCCCAGAGCACTTAAAAATAGGCCACTAGATCAATTTCTGATCCCAATGTTCAGTTTTTTCATTGCCATGACCTCATAAGCTGCATTTTCAACAGCCATAGAAATGAACTGGCTTCATCAGCTGAGCAGTGGAGGGCCAGATTAGAGTTTGCGATGCTAACTGCAGGCTAATGGCCTGAAGAGACCCTGCTATTCAAGTCTGTTTATCTAAACACACTCAAAGAGACTCTTCTGCTGCATAGATGCAATGTGTGTATATGTGAGTGTGTGTGTGTATGTGTATGAATCAGAGCCCAGAATACTAATCACTATGCCACACAATCACTAGCAGAAAGTTACCTTGTGTGTGTGTGTTTGTGTGTATGCACAAACTGGCACAGTAAAGCTTAATTAAGTGATCTGATCCAACACTGATTTGCATAATAAAGCCGCCTGATGAGGAGGATAATGGGAGGACGAAAGGAAGCCGAGGAAGATGAAGGGACGTAGAGGAGGAGGATGTGAGGAGGTGAAATAGAAGAGGAGGATGGAGAGAAAGAAGTACAAGGTAAGGAAGCTCCACATGTGGGAGGAAGGAGAGCAGAGAGGAAACACACATTTGTAAGCAAAAACACTCCAAGCCACACGAGCACAATTAACAGCACACTGACAGAACAAACACTTTGGCTGAGTGTTTTGCTTGTTTCAAGGTCTTAAGATTCAACCAACTTGCAATAATGTATGTGCATGCGTGTGTGTGTGTGTGCGCATGTGTGATGCATCTTTCCAACTGCACTAAAACAACACACACTCATTTTCCGTAATTACTGTTCGACCCAAAACACAATTATTTCCAGTAGATCAAGAATATGTTAGTAATTAAGTAATAATCAAACGAGGAGTATAGCCAGTCCGCTGCCAGCACTGAATTACATTTTAATTGAAGCTAATATTGGCCTTCATATAGCAGTCTGACCTCCATGATAAAAAGAATGAGCCCCACTCTTTGTTTCCTCCCTCACTCTTTTATAATTAAAAACGTTCATTCAGTAGTTCAAAGGAAAAACAGCCAAATCTACATCAGTATCAGTATATACTGTGTATACTATCAGCATATATAAACTGAGGGGTACAGACATAAGATACTTTTGAATGTCATTTTTCAAAAGTAAAGGTTAAAAAGTGAGAATTGTTATTTCTAAATGTCTTTTAATGGTCCCATCAAAATAATTTCATACGATGATATAAAATGACAACACATTCTCACTCTACTTATATCATACTGACATTTGGTCAGGACCCCCTAGGCGAGTCTTTCTAAAGCACTGGGTGCCCCTTTGACCTATTACCGTCTGCAATGTTCAAAGCTTCCTTGCCACAAAGCTTTTCTAATGTGCTAATTTTGTAAAAATATCAGTGTTTTTAATAACTGTTAAATGTTGTCAAACAGCTAGTTTAGGTTTCTGTATTATTAAAATAGCTGAAAGATGTTATAATCTTCTACTATTGCTGTGGATGGATTTACATTATGGTACTCCAGTGTGACCCGGTGGGTCTCTAAATGATGCTAAAGGGCACCCTCTGCTTTGAAAAGTGACGCCAAGCAGGCCTGGCTAAGCTCTAACCAGTTGGGATAGAAAATAGGTTGGAAATGACACTTTTTTCACATTGTAATTATTTATAACAAGTTCACTGCAACTTAATTCATAATGAACATCTAAAGTATGGGAGGATACTGTAAGTGGTGCCTTTCCTTGAAGATAAATAACTAGAGCATAAAAGATAAATAGCAATTTTATTAAAATAGCGCATGTGCGTGTGTACAGTGTGTGTGTGTGCGCGCGCCATGTGAAGGACAATAAACTGGGGCAAAACAGGGTAAGTACTGTACAAACCCCACACACGCAGAGGCATGGATCAACTCCCCGCTGTATCCATCAAGGATGCAATAACTGTTTCCTACACTCTCCACACTCCAGAGGTTAGCCAGGTCACTCAGAAAATACAGGACAACCAGCACAAAGCCATTCTTCAAACACACCGACACACACAAGCACACACACTGAGGTAATGTTAATTTTACTGCAAAAGAAGACAGGACTTTACTAAATACAAACTTTATGTAAGTATGTTGATCATTTTGTCACTCTAAAACGTCTGCGTGCGTATATGTGTGTGGGTATGTGCTTGCATTTAAGATAGACAGGGAGATGAAGAATAAGATGAACGAGAGGATGAAAGGTTAAGAGCAGAGAGACAGCAGAAGAAAGAGTGGGAAATCACAGCTGAAAAGATGAGAACACAACGCACATTCCCACACATAAACACTCACTGTGCACACACACACTAACTATAAACCTATTTGGCTTGATCCATCACACACAATCCCACAGCCGCTGCTGACATCTTCACAACACACAATTTGTGTGTATATCTGTGTGTATATGCATCCTTTTGTGCTGTCTTTGAATATGACGCTGACCTTTTCATGCCCTCTCACTTGCCCAAACACAGACACACACACACATGCACATTCCACTGTTACACTCCTTGGAAACACACACTGCACAACCCTAACCAGCCTTAAACCCATTTGCCTCCACTCATCCTTCACAGCACCATTGTGCTGCTTTGAATACAACTGATAACCAGCCATGTACACCGCACACACGTTTACACAAACACACTAGCTGTCGTCATCTCGGTGATTTAGAGCAGGACGGACCATTGTACTGTAATCCCCTATGTGACAATAGTAGCCGCTGGCAACCATGTCACCATTTCCATGCTGATATGGGAAAACTGATGTTGACAGATTTCCATCCTCCATTGGCTTTCCATTGGCAAACGGGGGATATGTACAAGTATTGCCAATAAACTTTAATTTTATTATAATAGTGTAATGTATGAGTGATCAATTAAAGTGCCTCTACTTTACAAGTCTGACAACATCATCTTTCCACGTTAAAAAATTAGTGTTTGTATGCTTGTCTTGGGTGACCTTTATGATTAAAAATCAAATTAAATTTGATCAAAACGTCCAGTGTTGTTGTCATCCTTAAAAATAAAGTGGCTGAAATACATGAAACATTAAAGTGTTTATCATCTGAGATGGATCCGCTGGGAGGTAATATTGATCAGTAGTAACACAGTTTTATGACTTGATACTAAGAAAATGTCACTTAATTCACACGGCTGAGGCACAGACATAGCTATATAATGGAGTGACAGATGGCTAAATGAGAAAACTGGAGTGAATAGTTGCGAGTTAAAAGGGAGAGTGTGAGAAAAATGGGGAGAAAAGCGGGAGAGAGAAAAAATGTTCCAAATCCACAGGCATCTTTTAGCATCAAGTAAATATGTGTATATGTGTTTGTGTGTACATCAGTGTGTTTGCTTTTTGTGTCTACGTTAGTGTGTGTCAGCAACACTAGGACAGTTTTATTGACCAGTGCCAGACAGGACATGCTCTGTACTTGAAGAGAAAATAGGCCATCTAAAAAGCTGCTAGACACACACACCCACGCCCACACACACACCCACACACACACACACACAGTGATGATGACCCACTTCACTCAGTATGCTCAGGCGGTAAGACTTCAGAAATAAAATTTATGTGAGGCTGTTTTATTATCACATCGGTGCAAGACAGCACAAAAACAGACAACAACACTAAATTCAACCTATAGTGCGACTGATATTTTGAAGCATGTTTATAACTTGCAGAATTTATCGTAAAAGGGATGCATATTACAGTGGTAGTTAATTGCAAATTTTAACAGATATTAAGTTAAAACAACATTTTGATGAGATGAAAATTATACATATATATATATATATATATATATATATATATATACATAGATTAGCTTTGATGAGTTTTAGTCATGATGTTAAAGCTTTTCCATAAGCCTTTCCAACTATATATCTACTCACACAGTATGTTTCTGTTTTTTTTCTTACTCATTTTAAATTTTGAAAATATTGCATGTCAGCATAAACTATGCTTCACTTAGACAACTGTGAATCTTTATGTGTAATCTCATCAATTTCATCTATCATAAATCTGATGTGTGTGCTCTAACTCCGGTTCAAAGCCTAAAATCTATTGTAATTCAGATGAATAAACATCCATATGGTTGCTGACACTGAGCCCTCAACCAGGGAAAAGCTTCTGCTGAGGTCTGGGTGGAGTAGAGTGAAGTGTAGTAAAGCCCACTAGGGAAGACTGCTTTCACTGCTGGAACACCTGAGGACGACTGAAGGACACACACGTACCTATATGCATACGCTGACAGACACCTACACACAGGCCTCAGTACGTGGCTGCTGCCATATGCTAAAGAGCCCCCAGGCTCCTCTCACTTCAGCTAACATGACATTCTGGCTTTCACATTGCCCACCATACTACTCTCACTGGGATATAAACCACCCAGACTGGAGAATGGATGCTAGAAGGAAAGAAAAATAGAAACATTTGGTTCAAACTGTTTACTCCTGGCTGTTGTTTCCTGGTCCTCACCCAGCAATGTCATTGCGGGTTTTATCGCATAAAGAAAAAGTCTCATGTTTTGTCTCATATTCACCCTTTCTTTGTGCAGTATTTATTATCTGTTTCAACTTCAATCAACTTATTGGTGATTTTTCTTGTTGAATATTGATGCGGACTATAAATGGTTTCATCCTGAAACAGATAACGGAAACACTTGTGTTCTGCAGTCTAAAATGCCAACATCTGGTTTACATCTGTTGCTGCGTAAAAACAGGGATATGATCCATAATGATTTTGTCCACTTTTAGTTTCCACTGTCTGAGGTTAGAAATATTTTCTTCACTTCTGAAGACACTTGAATATATATACTTTTTTTTTCCAGTTTAAAAGCAGCATTGCTTCTCTTTAAGTTGAAAACTGTGTCGTGAGCAGCTTTGTTCAAGTGAATAAAAGACAAATAAAATGGCTTTTTCAGCTAATGGTACCATGTATGAGCCTTTTCTCAAAAACCCTCATCTCAGACCACTTAGTTATACAGTTATATTACAGCTCATCTCATTACATCATTCCAAACCAAATATTTCACCTGTATCTCATTAGTTCTGACCTTGAAAGTGAACGCTGAATATCTGACAGATGCAGGAAGGTCAGAATATATTTGGTTAGGTCAGAGAATTCCTGTGTGAGGCCCACGCCCGAGGTGGTTAATAGGATAAAATGAGAGGCTATTTGATCAAGGTCTCGTATTACAAAATCATAATCAAATTCCCAGCTCCATGTTAACATTGCAACCCCCTCCAGTTGCAGCGTTGTCCTTCAAATTAGCATTGTCTTATTTGATGTCCTGTTATGCTCATCAGTTATGCTGTGACACTCTTTCATGAGAAAATAGAAAAGACAAGAATGAGACATGACATTATTACAGACACGACTTCATTATCATTTTCTCTGAACCAGAATAACCACTTAACCTGGAGGACTCGTGACCAAAAGCCTGAATAACAGTGTCATCTAAATGGACGCTTGTGAGTAATTCCTTGGACCATTATTTTGAACAACAGCCACTTTATGCTCTGTACTGTCATGGGAAAGCACATCAGCTGAACGGAAAGAATTTAAGTGTGTTACCATGAAAGAGACTTCATTTGCATGTGTAGCAAACATGACCAGAAAGTGCTTTTTCTGTAGTCATGAGTTGTTATCCTCTAAGCTTTCATGGTGGCTCATTCTTAGCAATTTTACACACAACTGTAGAAATTAAACAACAACAACAACAAAACAAGAAAATCCCTAAATCATACATACTGAGCCGGGCTTCTAACAAAGTCTCTGCCACACACTCAGCTGAAAGGAGCTTAATTTACTGTATTTGGTGGTCTATGGAATAGCTATCTGTTCTCAGTGTTCTTTGCTTTGGCCACAGTGTGTTGCCTATTGCGTCTATAATAGTTAATAATGAAAGTTTTGTGTTTTGGTTGGATTCTAGTAAGAATGTGATCAATTTTCTGAGTGTTAGTGGTTGTAAACTCTAAGGGGTGTTTCCCTTAATTGAACCCAATGCATGTTGGGACAGTCTCCAGTCCCAGAACCTTCTGGAAAAGATTAAGTGGCTAGAAAAAAAATTCAGGAATTCATAACTGAACCTCTTAGTTCATGATCCACTGAGAGCTGGTATGCAATGCTTTGCGGAAATGGGGTCTCCTCAGGCAACAGGGACTATCGAGCATTAGGAGGTTATGGTAGTGGTAGGCTACTATTTGAGTGTATGTCCACCATATGCGCATGTAAAAATGCATGTGTGTATGCATAGAGATGTGTGTAATCGTGTGTGCGTGCAGCAGGATTCCTGGGGCAGGTGTCTCAGCAGTGGTTGAGGCAGAGCAGCGCTAAATCACTCCTCAACTGACACACCTCACCACAGGGTGTCTCGCCATGTGTTACTGCTGAGAGTGAGAGAGAGACAGACAGACAGACTGAGACAGGGAGAGAGTGAGAGGGACCCAGGGGTAGCGGTTACTAGGTCACAGTGAGAGGGATAAACCTCTCTATAAATCAGCATCTTGTGATTTAGGTGCAAGTTATGCACGTGTGTGTGTCTGTGTGAGTGACACAAAGAGAGACAAAGAGAGAGACTGTATGTATATACAATGCCCTTGGAAGTATGTGAAACTGCATGCATGTGTGCACTGTTTTTTCTGTGTGTGTGTATGTGTACATGTGTGTGTGATGGACCAGCGCAGGTGAGCTACAGACAGGGCCAGACATCCTGGCACGATCCAAGTGCACATCAAGACTCTCATCTTACTCCAACTCTCCTCTGGCTCCTCCTTTTCAATCATCCTCTCCTGCTGCCATACACATCCATACAATTTACATTCATACAAAGGATGCAACGACTCATTTAAGTCATTTTTCTTTACTTAAATGATTTTGAACGTAAGAAGTCAGTTGTGAGTGTGTCTTGCTGTATGCTGCTTACAATTTACATAACAGCACATATCATATTTGCTCTGCCATACATAGGCACTGAATCCTGCTGAGTGTGTCAACAGCATGTGAGCATGGTGAATGTGCAGTGATTAGTCATCACTGAGGACACAAGTGTGGATAGTATTCACATGGGTCCATTCAAAACAAACTTCCTGTACTAATCTTAGGCACATACACACACACCCACAAATCATACACGCATAGACACGACCAAAGATGCTGTGGAGATTAATAAGAGCTGTGAAACAACACTCTAGAGACCAGTTAGGAATAAGAAAAATGGCTACATAGAGGACTATTTATATATGAGGACTATTTAAGATAAGAGACACCATTAAGCAATTTATTTAGATGCTAGCAAAGTTGCAATGTAAATATAGCTGAAATACAGCTGAAGTATAGCTGCAACTATTGACAATATCCAAGCACCAAGGGAACTGTGCAACAACTCAGCAATGAGATGCCATAGATTGGATGGTGGCTTATGCCTGGTGCACACAAAATCTGCCTAATTATCCTCTAGTGTGGAGCCAGCATTACAGCAAAGAGAGAGGAGGATAATATAAGACAAAAAATGTGTAACAAGGCAAGAGTCTATGCAAAATTAAAGTTGAGCTAACTGAGATAGAAATAGAAATGTGTGCCACAAATAGACTCTACATTTAGCATCTGAAAGCAAAAAATAAATCAGTTAGAAAAAGCATCACAGACTCAAAGACATATCACCTTTGCTCAGGATGACTCAGCCACGACTTTTTAAACTTTCATGTCTGTGACTTCGTGCCCTGGGGTGGTGTGCTGGAGTGGGTGTTTGGCGGTGATGGAGTTGAGACACTTGGGGGAAGTGCAGGTTCAGCAGAAGTGTATTTGAAGTGTGGCACCCTGCAGAGCTAACGTTTGTGGGAGTCTGCAAAGCCTGGCTGATCGCTGTGGGAAACAATAGTTAAATAACCAGATTCTCGTCATCATCCTCCCAAAGCAATACTTACAGATTCCACCCAAGCTGCTGTTATGTGCAAATACAGTACGCTTAGTCTTCACTCACAAACACACGTGTATACTGTGCCTGAAATGATACGCTCAAGCACAAGCACACATATTGAGAGTTGTTCACCTCATGCGTTGTCTTGTTCTATTATTATCATTCTTGGAGCTGGTAAAGTGGGATGTGTGGATGTGTGTGTATGCAGAGTTAGTTATTTCTTGAGGACTGAGGCAACAATAAAATAGAAGTTAAATATAAAACTCTCAGAGTGCCTTTGTGTCGTTTCAACATCAGTACAAACAAGCTGCGTTTCTGCCAAACACTTTCGGTACAGTACCCTTGAAATTCTTACCTAGCCCACGCCTACATGTACCTAAACCTTAGTTCTGTTTGGTGTTTCCAATGCACACTGTACTTTTAAATGTAGGCCAGGATGTTACTGGGGCTTCTAATCTAATCTCCTGTTCTTTTCCAGCAGTTGGGCAACAAAAGGCATCTTTTCTAGGTCTTAAGAAGCTTCAGCATTTACTGTTTTCTGACCCTTTTTTGAGATGTTGTTTATTACAACAAGAAAGCAGCCAGCAGGACAAAATACTGCCAAAAAAGTTCAATATCCTTTATTTTAGCCAAACAACGAGACGACAACTCTGGCTGCTCTGATTCTGTCTGATCAATAAGTACTCTACACTGTTTCTGTCTCCACTTTTAAGTACAAGATCAGTGTGTTTCGTGCCTCAACAAAGGTGTAACAAAAACCTGGACAGAATTGAGTGATTTTATTGGTAACTTCACAACTTTTGGAAATGAGCATTCTAATGTGTTACAAACTGAACTGAACTTGACTTCTTGTCTATAAAATGTGGCTAGAGAGTTAACACACGCCAGCACACACATGCACACGCACACACACACCACACATGTCTGACCATGACTCAAAGCAGCGGCAGAAACCAAAGCTTTTTCGCATCGTCCAGATGATGTGGCCTTTTAAAAGAAATCAGATACTGGCCAGTCTGTGTCATCCAGAGCTTCCTCTCTGACCACAGCCAGTGAAACTTAACTCACACTCTGTAAAACATTCAATGAAACCTGCTTCACCAAGTACTAAAATGCTGGAGAGTTATGGTGTTTTATGCAGTCTGAATGCTTTTTCAGAAGCTTTACCCGCCGCAGAGGAGCCACATTGTGCAGAAACCCTCGATTTGTGTGTTTCATCTTTTTATTTATCCTGAAAAAATCACATTATAATTGCATGATATCAAATAAAGGGTTATTATCACGAACATTCCAAACTCCTCTCTCCTCACAGGCTGTATACTTTGCCAAAAGGCTACCTGTTTCGCTGTCCATGAGAAAGAGACACCCGCCAAACTAGTCACTTAGCTCTTGTTCAGGAAAATTTTCGTTCATTTTAGCATAATTGGTTGGCGTTACTGTAGGTTAATGTTTTGAGGAATTGCGAGCGCAAGAAAGGGTCTCACTGCGGCCATTCATCACTGGGAAAGACATTCATAATAGGGTTTCTAAAGACTCCTGAGAAGAATGGACTGCCACGGCTCATTTGAATTCAAACCCCAGTTTGGATGCATTTGTGTATTATCTTAGTATTAGGGAGCATTATTAAGGAGCCAAGTATGTTTTTTATTCTATTTGAGAAATTATTTGCAATTAGTGTAATGGCGAATATTTGGAATAACACAAAGCTGGAGAGACAGGCTCTTTGTCTCTCTCACACACACCCACACACACCCACACACATACATGTACTGGTGTCCCCTTAATTCTGGAGCCAGTGACAGGCTGAAAGGCGAGAGTGATGGATGGGCAGGGCTTAATCACCTTTAATCAGCTCCGTCCTTGAATAATGATGAACAGCCTCTTTTACACACAGAATGCAGAGAGAAACAGGGAAAAGAGAGAGAATCTTTGAGTTCCATACTCTTTGTTGAATTCATAAGTAGTCTCAGATGCCATCCCTCCTCCTCCTCCCGCTTTCATTCAATACATCCACTTGGTCAATGCAGGAGATTACAAAGCAGTGGCTACTATGTTGCTCTCTGCACAGACAGACTCATGCATGTGTCTTTAACGAGTAACAAAATAAAGTGACAACAGACGACGTCCTCATTTAGCCCAGCAAGTGGTGGAGGGAGGTGTTGTTTTGTTATGTGACTGCCACTTTGCAAAAAGAAATTCCACACAAAGCTGAGACAGAAATATACTGCAGCTCTCAGTGCAAATGCTAAAATGTGCTCTCAGCTTTCCAGGTGTGAAAAGCATGCAGACATTCACAAGAGAAGTCCTGTTAAACACAACTGCTAGAAATTTTACAATCATTTCACGGTTGAATGAAGCTAAGTGCATCTTTTCTCTGCTGCCAGGTTCTATGTAAATTTTTCATCTCTAAATCTATTTTAAATAAAATAGAAAAAAGAAAAAGCAGTTTATGAATTATACCAGACACTTCATTTTCAGTAGTGGAAGAAACTCAGCTTTCATCAGACTATGAAGGTAATATTTACTGTAAATACAACACTTTTTCTAATTTTCACCATTATTTCTGGCTGTAGCTCTGGGCCTCATCCTCCAGACTCCTCCCACTCTCCCATCAACCACCCCAGGCTTGGCGTGGCTGACAGGCAGCTGAAGGGCACTGCTGTCAGGGAGGCCAAAGGCTGAAGCGTGGGGGGCCTGGCGGGGCGGCTGAGCCCCAGGACAATGCCATTACAGTGGGGATGAGGAGTGCATGAATGACCTGAGGAAATCATGGGGCCAGCAGGAATTTTCTCCCGCTGGGCGCACACATGGTATTTCGCTCTGCAGCAGGGTGATAACCCCCACTCTCCCCAAAAACAGCCACCCAGAACAGTCTGTCATTAAAAAGAAACCTGGTGAAGGGCTCTCTTTGCTGTCAGATGAAGAGCTCAGCAGAGTTTCATGTATGCAAACATATGAAACCTGCACAGAGTTCACAATCTCTGCAGACTTTTAACAAGCTCATTAGCCTTATGTGTGTAGTTGATGTAGCGTTCTTACATTATTTAATTATTTTACATTGTATAGAAATGTTCCCTTTGTCATAATGATGCTGTCTGGTTGCCCTTGAAAATTACAAAAATTAAATTTAAAAATGAATAATAACAGGTAAACACTCTAATATACACTCAAATTAAATATCCTTTGATGTATTAACTATAAATCTGCACCAAACAAATTGTTTATTTTTATTTTCTCAAATCACAAACTGCTCACAAACAAAAAAATGAAAAATATTGGTGCGTTCTACAGCAGAGGACCCTGACCTCCATGCTGTCTCATGTGGTCCCATGTTTTGAGCCTCAAAAGAGCCAACAGGAGCATGTTACAACCCAGTATAGAAGAGCCTATAGTGTGTGTTACATACTCTTCATTGACACCAACCACAGGTTACAATAGTTCAGTGGCTGACAAGACTCTTGCGGTCTAAACCTTTTGAGCCTCAACACACAGTTTAGGAGGGGCAGGCCAATAGGTGGTAGATTATGGAGACGATGGCTGCATCCACAATCACAGCAAGAGTGGCATGCTGTTGCATCTGTTCTAGTAAAGCTTGTGTTTGAGGCAACTCCACACAAAAAAAAAATAAAATAAAATAAAATAAAAACACACAAAGTAAAAAAAATAAAAATAAAATTAAACTAAAAGTTTATTTAATGCAAATACAGTTATCAACTAAATAAGTTAGGGCATAAATAAGGTATGAAAAATCATTTTTTGTGAGAAAGATAATTATGGTTTATTTTATACATTGCTGACCTGCCACAGTGCTTTTTTGGTAGGGCAACACTGTATCTTTAACTTTTCAGTTTTATACTCTACCATGTACTTTACTAGGTACTCCATAGTACTTTAATAGCACTAGATACCACAAAGTATGTGGGTAAGTTTTGGACTTTTCAGAAGTGACCATAATAAGTATATTAACCCAGTCTACTATTAATTTAACCTCATTTAACTTTTTATAGCACAAGCAGGGGCTTTTTTTGGACTCTATCATCCTTAACAGCCAGCCCATATAGATAAGCCTAATTTTCACTGGTGTTCTTTATTGACTACCAGTGGTGTGCCAAAAAAAAAAAAAAGAAAAGCTGCATATGAAAAGATACTTCAATGTTAACCATATGTTAAAAATCAAGTGCAATTAACTTAAAGTGATGTGGTATGCTCCATCCAACCCAACAGACTTCCTCATCTTTCCCATGCACTGGAAGCGTTTGTCGTGCCAGTAAAACCCTTCTTGTCTTTCCTTATTGTTTTTATAGGCCCATAAATAGTCCAGGCTAAATTAATGAGGCCACAGAGACGGTGATGGAGGAGTTAGGGGATAAAGGAATGGAGAGATGAAGGGAGTGATAGATGGCATCATTATAACACAGCACATCTCACTTAACAGAACTGTTGGCTTTGGAAGTTGCATGTTTTAGCATGTGCCAATTCTAGTCTGGTCTTGCATGAATGTACAAACATGCCCACACACACAAAGAACAAAAAGCTAACAAAGCCCTTTGAAGCACCATACTCACATGCACTCATACCCGCTAAACAAATAGGCATGAGCACAAATGGGCATGGGCATACACACACATGCAGCATGCAAGCTCGACCAACGAGCTTTTTAAATGCCACTTACAAAGACCTTCCCAGGAATAACTTGCTCACGCACACACATACACACATAAGCACACCATCATAATTAGCTCAACCACAGCTATGAGAAATAAAGATAGCCTATTCTTTCCCCACCTGGGGACAATTTACTGAGTATCTCAGTTAAACTGAACACACTGGTAATTAACACTGAACCCCAGTCACTTAGCTGGCTGATAGCAGAACTCTGTATTATCACTTTGTTCTAAGTGAAAGCTCTTACAGAGCTTATTTTTCAGCAAAATGAATGAGCCATTCTTCACTGCAGTATCCTCACGCTAGGAGAAATGAAAATCCATATGGAATGAAAAACTTATCATTATAACAAAGAATGCATTACACTAAACAAATGTCCAGCTCTCTGTTAGACTCCTGAAAACATTGCTATCAGTTCTTTCATTAATGAAGACTGCCTTCTTGACGCTTCAAAGAAAAAAAAATGCTGAATTAAGTCACAAGCTCTCTTGTCAAGGAGCATTTTTCTTCAAAGTATCACAATTTAATGAGACTGAAATACATCTTTAAAATGTAAATCTGCAAAGTTAAAAACCAATTTGCACAGACAAACATATCCAGATGCTTTGGAGTGAAGATGCAGAGGGAGATTGACACAATAGATGAAATACTCTGGCTTCGTGATTAAAAGGTGTGCACACCTGCGCTAAGCGTATGGCACGGTAATTAACACCTTATTTTGCTGATAATGGGATGCAGTGCAATCTATCAGTTATCCAGCAGTCACGTTTCCCTCTCCCAGCCTTTCCATCTCACATCCCCTAAATTTTTTGCATGTATGTGTCACTCAGCGCGACATTAGCATGGTAAGTGCATGCAGATGGAAACCACAGCCAGTAACCTTTCAGGAGCCATTTACATGTAAATTGATGGATTAATTGGCTAAAGCTCATTAGTGTTGGGGTCTCATCAATACCACACACCTCAATTACCCCTGCTACTGAGCTGTCATTCCCAACCCACCCCCCCGACACACATCGACACACACACACATACACATGCACAATTACAAGAACAAGTGACGTACATGAAGTCTCTCGAGTGAAATCTATGTTGTTTTACGAAGAAATATCACTTTTACTGTCATTAAAAATCCCAGCTGAGAAAGTTTTAAAGAGTTCCTGCAATAGCATTTAAGTGTCTCGCTCTAATAATTCAGTGATTCAGATTAAACAAGACTGCTTCTCTGTTGACTTATTGATAAATGTTTCAGGGGTGGAGGACAAAAACTGATCCGGGTTTAAGTGAAAGGCCAGAATCAGCCCACACACATTGACACAGCTCTAACAGCAGTACGAAGCCAGTCAGAAAAGCAGGGAATCAGGCAGGAGAAAAGTTCAGAGGCCTCACATTAATCAGTGAGATTTTTCTAACACTGCTTGAGGCTTTGCACTTTGGCATCGCCTCCAGGTGTTGAAATTGAACACTTAATAGCAAAAGACTAGCAGAGCGTAAGAAATGGAAAAATTGGTCGGTCGTATCGTCAGACGTGGGCCGTGCTACCTTCACCTTGACAAATGCCTGGTGCCATCCATTTGAACAGAGAGAGATGAAGGGGAATGAATTGGAGGAGGCTGGAAATCTGTGGATGATGAGTACAGTAATCTTGTTGGACACTGCTGTCTGCCATTTTTTTCTCTGCTCATCTCCACCGTGCTGTTAACCTTTCATGCATATTTGTGTGTGTGTGTGTTTGAGAGAGGGACTGTGTGTAATTTGTAAGAAAGGTCAGTGCTCATCTCCACAGTATCCCTCAACCTTTAAAGGTTGGATCCTTTGTCCTTGTATAAGTGACACTTTATCCCAGGCTCTTCCAGAGAGGAGACTTGGACAAAGACAGAGAAAGAGGCCTCCAGTTTGAGGGCAGGCGCATTAAACATTTCTGGCAGCACAAACACTTGTTGAGACACAGTGGTGCTATTGCGAAAACCATTGCTAGGGGACTCTGAATGTGAGGCTAACTTGAATTACTGAGCTGCTGGGCCTGTGCTTGTATCAGCAACAACTCAGTAATATCACCGCACAGCTAACATTACACTACAACATAATACAACTAACATTATGACATACTTTCGTACCATCTGTACCTTTAGCATGGAGACTCAGCAGTCTCCCATTCCAACAAATTAGTATTAAGCTGTTAAATGGAAATCTAAAGGGGGAAACTGGGTTCAGTACCTTTTTAAGATAGGGATATAGAAGCAATAAAGTTAAATCTAAGCAACACTAACATGCATCTTGATTATGAACTGGGAGGTGCAAGTATAGCTCAATATAACTTTCCCTGTGCTGTGCACTGTTTTAATTCTTACATCTTGAATTGACTGCTGCAAAAGCTGCACAAGCTATATATAATGTTTTATTTTAACCCTGTTCATACCGTTCAGTATTGCATTTATAAATGTATTCATATGTTGGTTGCCCCTTGAAAATACTTATACCCGGCACTATTATTTATGTCTCTATACATATAAAATACTCTGATATCCACTGTTTTTTTGTACTTCTGGTTAAATGATTCTTTCTCTCAGCATTTGAACTTTGTGCAAGGGCAATAAAGTTGAATTACTCAAATCAAACCTGCCCATATGTAAAGAAATAAACATGGAAGAAAAACTATTCTGCTATACATATAATTTAAATATTGTATAAGCATATATTGAGATTATGGTGTTATTAGAGATGAGTAGAGTTTTAAGGATTTACAAAGATGATTTATCTGATATTCATTGTCTTAATTTATCTGAACATTATCTGTCATGTATAAGTATATATGATATTCATTCAAAATTGATTTTTATATTGGTCAACAAATATTATCCAATCGTTTAAATGACATATAATTTTTAAAATTTTTCTTGAGATTTCGATCACCATAATATTATATAAAATCTAGAAACTGCATTTAAGCAACATGGAAGACTTTGAGGTGTTTGACAGTTACTAGAGAAGTCATTTGAAGCAGTACATAAACCTTCATACACTGCATCAGATATGCTCTGATGTCTATGTGCTCTTATGGATGCTAAAAATTGGTATTGGGAGATAAAAACTTGTCTGCTTAATACGAATGGTTCTTATCTATATTGCTTGGTCAGTAAAGAACATAAAGGCAAACACAAAAGTAGGAAGACGCGCACAAATAAGCACACACACACACACACACACACACACACACACAGCTGAGGACCTTCAGGGTTGTCTGGTGTGGTCTAACTTTGCAGTCTCCATGCTTGGCTGCTCTGGGCATGCTCTGTTGTGTTTGGCATTCAGAGTGCAGGGACGGCTAAAGGCGTGATCACTGAGGCCTGACTGCCTTTAATCAGCACACGCAAACTGACACAAGCTCATATGCATACACAACAGTCGTACATATATCTCACACACAAACGACCCCTCCTCCTCTCTCACGGATGCACACATTCACACACATACACACCAGAGGGCATGTCATTCCATCTGACGCCATTTCTGAGTCAACTGCCGTGGCTGAAGGTAAAATGTCAGCACTATGCTTCTTTCGGGGTGGTTTGGGATGGCTAGAGTATGTAATAAATGAGTGCAGGGACCTTTTCCTTTATCTCTATCAACTGTGGGAGGAGTGAGAGTCAAGGATGCATGTAGTCTGAGTCTATGGATCATTTCAGAAAGACAGGCCTGTCTCGGACCTCAGTGACTTTTCCATGAGAGCACAAGCTGAGAAAAATGTTCCCTTGAGATGGATTACTATATTATGTGTGTGTTGTAATGCAATTTGCGTGTGTGTGTGTTTTAGTAATCGGTAAATGCTGTTTACTTACATTGAATGTATTTATGTATAAAGAAGGTAAACTTATGCAGAACTCTCTGTCAGACATCTTTGCCCAGAATTCTCTTCATTAAGAGCCGCTGCAGAGAATGAGGTAAGCAACCATAGGAAAAAAGGTCATTCCAGCTGCTGATCTCCTCAGTGTCCTTCTCTCTGGGCATGAGTGCAGAATGGTGGAGGAGGTCAGATTTGATGGTCATAACATAAATCGATCTGTTGTGGCTTTGTGGCAGACTTTTTATACATAAACACTACATGCTACCTCAACGGCTACATTAACCCTGCGACCCAAACTTCTGAACAAAATTCAGGTAGCAGGTGGTTCACTGTATAGCAGGCATCCACTTATCATGCGTAGAGAACCATGCTCTTTGCCTTGTGGATGTTTATCCTTATGACAACCTCAATTTAACTGAAAAGTCTAGATATTTACTGTCGATATCATGCTTGATGAATATTACATAATGCAAACATACCACTTTCACTGCGTTAAGTGCAAATAGATTGGAACATCCCCAGTGCCTCCATCCTGATATTTCAGGAAGTTTGTTCATATAGTGTGCATGAAAAGAGTGCAATAGAAATTTGACAACCTTGGGACCTGTAACTGGACCTGAAAGCTCAAGTGCAGCCTTTTCACAGCCTTTCATTCCAATCCTTGAAATTCTTTAAACTCACCTCTGACCAAGCTGCTTTGATCCATTCCAGCCTGCTCTAGGTCAAAAAGAGGAGCTCCATCTACAGGCAGCAACTCCATCTCAAGGCTATGACATAGCAAAATGTATGTATATTTTGGAAACTCTGGAAATTGATGTCTTAATAGATAAATGGAAACAGGAGGAGTTCTGAACGAGTGACTAGTTGGTGAAAGATTGGTTTGGCAAACATAACTGAATGCATAGAACAAGTTATTGCATATGTGAACTTTGTATGTGAATCTGTGTGTGTGTTTGTGTGTATGTGTGAGGCAGTGAGAAGCGCTTCCTGCCATGGTAAGCACTTTGTCTTCTTTTCCTCACCTCTGCTCATCTCTGGTTTACTAATGACCCGTATATATTGACAGACACGTCTCTCACACTTATCTCATGCACTTATTCTCTCTCTTCTCTCTCTTCACGCACATACACAAAGGAGCACACACAGATCCCAGAGAAGCTCTGAAGCCCTTCTTCCAGATTAAGATGGAAGACACAAACAATAAAAACTCCAAGGTTACACATAGCAAGGTCAAAAACACACAAACAGGTACAAGTGAATAAACATATTCAAAAATACAAAGCAGCTGAGGATAAACCATGGATCAGTTGGCTGAGATTACTTCTCAGCCTTTTTTTCACAGCCTCCTGAAGCTTGCCGAGACAGAAAACAGAACTACATACAATGATATGTTGTACATATCAGGGAATTGCATCATTGAAAACACAGAAAAACAAAGTTAAGCACACACATATCCATGGATCAGGACGAGCTACAGTGGATTAAAAAAAAAAGAAAAACAAGTGGAAAAGGCTGACCAATTTCTGATGGATAACAGTAATAGTCATAAGGTCAAGGACTGTTTTTTGACAAATTAAAAATGTTAAACATTACTAGTCAGTGCCAATTGTTCTCTCACCTATATTAGTTGGCTGCTGACTGATTAGAGCAATCATTGCTGTCTTGGCATCATCAAGATTACATTCATTACTGATAAACATAAATATAAAATACATCCTAAACAGTATTAGAAGTGCATGAACATTTCAGCCCACACTTCTAACTCCAGGTAAGTATACAAGCATGTTAAGGTTGTGAGTATCTGTTCATACTTGAATATGTTGTATTGATATGTGTCATGCGACCTAGCATAAAAAAAAGATGCTCATGTTGTCAATGAAGAAAGTGAACAGATCAAAAATACTGCGAGTGTGAGATTTCTGCGTTCCTGTACAGATGAGTAGCAGCTCAGTTCTTATTCTCTGCATGGTAACTGGCTCAGGCCTCACTGCAGAATTACCATCAGATTTCCATGCTGTGCCCTTGCTCTCAAAAGCGTTAAAACAGACATCGCTGTCTTTGCTTGGCTGTCATTAAAGACTGCAGTGTTTGTAGAAACGGAAAGGTTGTTATGCTGACATCTGTGGTGGAGCAGCACAGCAAGATCAGACAGCTGCCGGAAGACAGACATTTATGTGGCGACGCTTGAGTTTTTCAGAACAGAAATGACACTCGGAGGCCTCTCTTCACTGAACGCATCGCAGCTGTACAATGAGATGATGCTTCTGACAGCTACTCGCAGTGTCACTATACATGTAAATTCCTGTAGGACGTGTTTAGATAAGTGAGACACTTGACAACCTGAAAACCCGGATGTGTCTGAGGTTGCAGTTGAGGGCATCTTCAGCACCAAGGACAGCAGACATCACACACCGTAGATTTACAGTAATGGGCCAATTTATTCATGAGCTATACACAAAAAGTGCTTTAAGCTTACACTGAAGCTCCATTGCTCTAAGTAGTAGTCATAGTATGAGAAGATGTAGAACTAGTATAACGATACATCTGTTTGAGGGGTTATGGCTGTATTCAGTGTCCCTCTAATTTGCCTTTTGTGTAGTTTTCCAAATTCCATCCCCTGCTGAAGGTGAATATCAAACATGCACATGATAAAACAGACAGTAAGTTGTGATGTTCACTACTTAACACACAGCTGAGGGTGGTAATAGATGGCAAGTTATATGTAAATGAGCTGTTAATTTTGTTGTAGATTTGTCCATTAAAGAAATACCCGGAAGTGACAAAATAAGAGCGATATAAATAATAAATAAATGCTGCATCCGCATACTGTTTGCCCTACAAATGGTATTTTTATCATTAATTATTTAAAAGAAATTTTGTAATGTTTTCATCTGTTTTTATGCAAAAAATATATAAAATATAGAGGAATAAGGCCTTGTGTTAACTTGAAATGTTGTTTTATCGTGTGATCTGTGTGTCAGGTTGTGATGGAATATCTTTTTTGAAGCCAAGAAACTGAAACATTTGAAAGCAATTCATAGAGGATGCAATGCTGAAAAATAAAATTAAATAGAAAAACAGACATGTCAGTCTCTGTGGAGGTTAAATTGATAGCGGTAACGTTGCAAATCACTAAACAAGCATTTCTGCGCCAAAGAGTTTTCAGTGGGGGTCTATAGCCCAGTGACAGCTCGTTTTCTTTCTCTCTTGCATTCACCCCACCTCCCACTCCTGCCTCTTCCCTCTCATCTATCAGGAATGATGGAGTGACTCCCCTGTTCCACTCCCCCATTTCCCTCCCTTGTACATAACATGTGTATCCAAACATCCATTGTGTCTGTCAAACAGGACATTTCCCGTGGTGTCCATCCGTCTGTCCTCACATGTCCACCGACACACATGCTCACACACATGTACACACACACTAGTCATGTCAGTCCCATAGCGTTAATCAACACCAAGTGTCGACTGCATGTGTGAAAATGCACAGAAGCACAAACAAATACATTCACACGTCTATAGAAAAGTTAGAGGTTTTCTCTTCTTCTTCTTTTTTTGTGTGCATATACAAATGCTGCATTCACACCATGTGTCTGTGTACAGTACACACACAAACCCTACACACACACACACCCACACACACATACATACACACACAAAGACTGACCACTGTGAGTGGGCCTGTCAACTGACAGGGCCCCTCCGACAAATAAACACCCCATCTATTTATCCCTCTATTTCTGTTTTAGGCCTGTGTGAGTGTGTTAGTGTGTGTATGTGTGCTTTTGGGTGCATTTGTCTGTGTGTGTGTTAAGTTGAATTCCTGAGCCTGTGGTTACCAACAGCTTTGAAGTCCCAACAGCACCAAGGCCTCGGGGTGACGGGCTTACCCGCCACCCCCAGCCTGCGCTGGAAGGCCCATAAAGAGAAAAGCAAACAGGCAATAATACCCCGAATGAGCAAACCTTTCCTGCATCTTTGGCTACAGCCTCCTCCTTGGCCCTGCATGCCAGAAACACACTCACTCTGGCATACACATACACACAGTACACAATACACTCACACACATAAACACACACTGTATCAGTGTGCTGTATAAGTGTAGATAGAGCTAAAGAAGTGGTTATTGATTTCGGAGGGTCTGAGACACAAACTGACATACACTCATGCAGTCTTTTAATCTGCATGGATGAAGGTATGAATGTACTATCTCTTAAATGCTTAAAGACACTCTCTCATAGACAATGATGCACACACACTTACACACATAGATGTGTATACAGCATACAGTATATAAACATATACAACAATTATTGCTGAGTTTCCTCGCTTAGTGAGTAATTCTTTCCTTTGGACTACAGCTGAATGGTGTCTCTAATTAACGCTACGTTCATTATCCGTCTCTTCTCTCTCTTTCTCTCTGTCTTTCTCACTCTCCCTTCCTCTCTTTCCCTCCTTCCAGTCACATCTCCCTTCCGGCTGCCGTGTTGTAGAGTGGGAGTCAGTATGATTGCTGCAGGCTTTTTTGCGTGCTTTAATTAGCACGGGAATACTTCGCACATCAAGGGTAAAAAGGACCCTCAAAAAAGTCAAACCATTCTGGAGGGGCTCAACATTTTGATAGTGATGAAAACACTGGGAGATAAAAAATCAACACAAATAGATTTTGAGCTGAGGGTGCCCTTCTAATAAAGTAGCACAGTTGCCTACAAGTCAATAAAAAAGGATAAATAAAGTGAGAGCAAATGCTGTGTGACACATGAATCCCAAGATCTTCCAGAAAAGCCTCTCCCACCAAATTTTTTTCTAGAGAAAGCAGTCAGTTGCTACTGTTTAGGAAAGAGTTTGTGTTTTATTGATTCTGATTCTTTCATAAGCATTAGCACCTCTGGTAGTTGGGATGGAATTCTGTGATAACAGGAAAAAAAACAAGCTAGCTGTACTTTGACATTCAGCAAATTTTGATATAGAGTAGTGCTAACTTCATGAATCAAGACCTCTCTCATCGGAGCACTCAATCCAGGCCTTGTCCTTTCTTCCAGCCTCTCCTCTTATTTTCAGCTCCAAAAAGGCAAAATGCCAGGCAGCACACAGCCAAAAGGCTGCAGCAGAGACAGCCTCTACGCTAAGCTAAACTGACAAGAGAGGAGGAGACTGATGCAATGGAACACTAGTGTTCGAGCGGGGCCGTGTACAGTATAGCACTTCATTCACCCAAATAAACACACATACACAGGACAGCATGAACTGATGTGATTGCCTGGATTAGCTTTGAAAAAGTGTGGCTGAATCATATGAGAAACACACACTCGTATCAACGATTGTGGAGGTGACCCTCTACAAGGACCTGAACGCACAACAGTAACAGGCTGCTGTCATTCTCTGCTGCACTGTGCATCTCCCATTGTGAATGTGTGCAACTTTGGTATATGATGTGGAGCAGGGCGCCGCTAGAAAAGGGAACAAAGGCTCAGAGGAGCCAGTGAACTGTATAAGAATAAGGCAACAACACAGACACACACACGGACAAAAAACACATACAGTACATACATAAACATGTAGGACAACAAGAATCTGTGATTTATATTAGCCCTTTTGCAGGATTAGGAATACTGTCATTGTAATTTAGGGGCTTTGGTATTGAGTTTGTGTGTTTTTGTGTGAGTGTGTAGAACCGACATGTTCTTGTGGAGAGCATGTCAGTTATATAATGGCCAACACAAACAAACAGAGTCCTTCCAAGGGACCAGAGGAGAGCCAACAGCTCCATGAATTCACAGCACTCAGCTTGAACAGTCTGCTAGAAAAATATACAAAAAAAAAAAAAACAGTACAAAAAACAAAGTGGATCATGAGGAAAAAATACGAAGGAAAATATAGCAGAGCTAAGGGACCTGGACAATAATGCTGGATACTGACTGCTATTATTTATTTTTCTGAATGGGTATTTGATCAATAAATATTAAAAAAAAAATGGTTTGCATCAAACTTTATTCTCGAGAAAAAGACAACATGTATGCTACATTAAGTTATACAAATCAAACCTTGAACCCTTTAAGAATATACACATTTTTTGTAAATCAGAGTGTTTGGGAGTGACAGGGACTTCAGAACAGTATCACAAACACACATCCACCAGAAACAATGCAGAACTGGCATCGCACTGGAGTCTTATCTTTATTTGATGACTGTAAGTTTAATATCTACTGATATTAAAGCTCTGAAGTGGTCTGATTCTGAGAAGGACTCTGTGAGTTTCTTTCTTGTGAGCCAAATGCTAAATGAAATTCTTCAACAGCCACACTGGATCCCCACCATTTTGCATCCACCCTGGGGACTAGCAAACATCGTTCACGTTGATGTAAGTTTGCGTGACAAAGTCAATGAAAGATGTGTCTGCTTTAAAAAAGCAAAGCATGTCACTGCATGAGGGCAGCAGCTAAATCACTTAAGCGAGAGAGTGGAGATTGATATAAAACATTTGACATGAGATGGACGGCGGGCTTTGAACCAGCAGCCAAAACCATCAGTGTGGGAGGAATGGAGGGAAGAGAGGATGTAAACAAGTAGGAAAAACAATTTTTTGGAACTACTGAGAGCATTGCAGACATAAACAAATATTTAGTTTTATCATATATCATCAGAGAAAACTTATCGATTAGAAGGTATTAGCAAGCTCTGCTTTATAGTGCTGATATTGAACTTTTAAGTGCTTTTTTTCCCCGCCCACTTATAAAATGGTTGTAAATATAGTATGTAATGCAAGCAGCGACTCAGGCTTAAAAACGGCTTCAGTATATGTGTTTCTGTGTCTATGGATTTACTCTATAATATAAGTGTAATGATAATAAGCATTATGGTGCTGGAAAGTTTGAGGATTGTGTATCTTGATAAATCCTGTAAGAATGCAAACCTGCGTCTCTCCTCAACGTACAGCAGAACAGCTGCTTGCATTTGCAACAGACACCCACACACACACACACACACACACAAACACCAACACACACATCCACACACACGCAAACCCGGCAGACAGACTTCCATTTGCTGTTTTAGGATCAAATTAGGGTTGCAGGAATTTCACACTGATGGTAGATAGGAGCTAGTTCACCTGCTCCAGTCTGTTCTAATGACAGATGAAAGACTGACTTAGTGAGATTAGATCTGGCCTCACATTCTCTGTGGAAAGGCTGAAGCCTGCTCACAAAACATACAGTAATCCAGATGATGACTGATGCGTCCATTCACCTCCAACAGTCTGAAAAACCTCATGTCCTCTCGCCGCCTCTCTCCGCCGACAAAAGATCCGATAACATCTTCAGCACTGATACGGATGATGAAATATCAAAATATGTTCACAGTAATATACACCGCATGCTGTGATATATGTAATGACACATCGCAGCCTTGCCACACACACATGCACACACGCTCTCATAACAGCAGCTCACACATGGCATCCCAATGCCACAGCCAGACAGAATTCATGTGTTCGTTTGAAGGCGCCACTGAAAAGAAAAAACACATCCTTGCTTTTACAAACACTTCTGGCTGCACACAAACACACACACTGAGACACACAAACACAGCCCAGCAAGATAATGACAGTCTAATACTAGAGTGTATTCTGGTAAAGCCCTTAAACACACTTTGGAGTCTGTATAAACAAAGGCAACTGCTCTCATACTCTCTCATCCTCTCACACTCGCACTCACACTCACACAGACACACACACTCATAGAACAGAGACGTGTATATATGGAAGATGTTTCAAAAAGGTGTTTGGTCAAACAAAACAAATCAGGATATATTGAGTGAAGGTGCTACATCTGCATCTGACTCACAGCTAGCAGTCAAAGCTGAGAACAGTCATTTCAAACACTTCATTCTTGGTCTTTTGTTGCTGCTGCCTGACAGTATGTATATGTAATTACTAGACTGCTAAACAACAATGCACGGAAATTTATCCAATTTTAGAATGTACATGTTCTTCTGATGAACGGCCAGTTTTAGAATAAATAAACAACCGAAGTCCCACTGCATGGAGTCATGGCGTTAAATTATGATCAAGTGGGTTTGGGGGGCTCATTTTGAGCCTGTTTGTAGGTCTATGATGTAAATACATGAGAAACCATGACTTAAACATCTGTTTGTTCTGATTTTTCTGGCCGTACCACTGTAAATATGTTTTCATCTTTTTTCCTATCTGCTTATATGGTGACCTAACCTCGTGCACTTATCTATCTGTTAACACACAGGGTCTGAAGAGCAGGCTGCGCATTGGGGCCCCTGACGACTGCACGCGGGGGCTGTGGGGGCCTGTTGGTGCAGCTGTCCCACTCCATGGTAACATAAGACCTTATTAGAGTCCATTAGACCATTCTGAAACCAATAAGAGATTGTCAAATACATCCAAACATTCACACAATTCACAAAGAGACAGGAAGTGAAAGCAGGGTGGCAGGAAGGGGGACAGGGGTCAGCCATTTGTCTACATAATGTCCTGCTCGTGTGTCTGAAACTTTTGTCCATTCGAATTTAGAAAAAAAAAGACTAGATTAAATATTTAAACATTTTGTGGAAAATGTTAATTTAGTAAAATAGAGTAAAATAAAAAATAAAAGTAAAAAGTAAAATAGTTAATTCCTTTATATTTACCGAAATAGTTGGTAGAGATTTAGATGGCTTGCAATAATGGGATGCTTTCAATCAAGAGTAAACTGTCAATTTATAAGCTTGTCATGTTCTATATTTAGGAAAAAAATAGGTTCAGAAGCAAAATGCACTGACCCAATGTGTGTTTTTAACAGGCACATCTATATATATATATAATGCCAGTCCTCATTTTTGTTGTAATTTTGCTTTCAGTCCTACAACTCTCCCTCTGTTTACATTTTGTACATATGAGGTTTTCAGCTGACAGCTGCGACAAAGTTTCTCCTCGCATCTGTACTGTGAGACACGCTCGTCTGGAGTCTATATCCCCCCTCAAAAAAGCTTCCCTTTGCCCTGACAGCAGGGGCTTGACCTGGGAGACTGCCTTTGATCTTTAATTAACACTGGTCATAGCTCTAGAGAGGAGAGGGTTAACGAACATGGAAGCATTTAGGACCAGATATAAAAACTAGGACTACGAGAGCTGAAGACAGGCTGAGTTTCCTTAAAACGTCCAGCACTGTTTCAAAATTTAAGGTCTTCATGGAACAGCCGCAGTGCAGAGGTTGCTGCTTTCAAATACATGTTGTGTCTGGCTTCTTAAACAGAGTGAGGAGCCTGCTGAAACTGAGAAAAGAGGAGCACATCTAGAACAGCATGGGCCACAGAAACCAACCAACCACAACAAAGGGAAGGTGGGGTTTCATGGCGTAGGCAGAGGCGTCTGCCTTTTTTTGCTACTGTGAGCAGTTTTCCTCTTAGGCAAACAAAAGCATATGGAATTATAAATCAGTGGAGCATGACGTTAGCAAGTACATACCATTTCTATTATTATATGAGCTTTGTGTTATGTTGTTATGTTTAAATATACATTATTGTATTTAAACATTCTGTGTGCTTTTACAGATAAAATACAAAAATAAAAAACACTATTATGCAGCTGCTGCATTAGATGAGCTGCAGTACAGACGCAAACTGTAATCAATTAAAGCTGCTACACTAACCACAGAAGCCACACTCTGTACACATTGGAAATTTAATTTTGATGAGTTATCTAGATACATCTGTGTGCATTCATTAAACCCTTAATGAAAAAAAAAGATTTATAAGACAAAAAATAATGAATAAGCATGAAAAAAACAAAATAAACCTGGTAATCTGAATCCAAATCAGCCTGGGATGTTATGTACTCAGTTGAATGGCTCATATTATGACATTTAACCTTTGAACCTGAGGGTTTGCTTGATCCCAAAGGGGAAACATTTACTTAATGCTTTCAGCAAAGTGGTTGAAGTGAGTGAAGCTGTCTGGAAAACAGCTGCATCTCTTTGTAAAACCATCAGGTAAAAGTTATTTTCCAGAGCAATGTGTCAGCCAAGTTATCTGGCACTCTGAGCTAAAATAAAACTTCTGTAAATTTTTGTTGGTGTGACTCTTATTTTTTCAAATATCCAACTAGCAACAACTCAAAAAAGTTCCCCTGCAAAAGATGTGCAATGATGATGTTGCAGATAGACTAAAAATTAAAAGTCAATGCAGCTACACATACACTCTTTGACTTTTGCAACCACCTCCAAAGACGATTTCAGGGTGAGATCGAGTATCTCCAGACGCCAGTGTCTACCCACTCATGACTCCACCAACACCCACAACCGTCACCACAACTATTCCATTATTCACCATCCACTCCAGCCCTCTCCTTTCTTCTGTGTTATCAGTCCCATCCTTGCTACTCTGGTTAAGATCTTCCCATAGCTAATGATGTGTCACAGAGAAGATTGCTATTGAACCACCGCACGCTGCATTCTGCAGCTCAAAGACCTGCAAAACACATCACACACATGCATGGAAATACACACGCCTACAACTATCCACCAACACTCTGGGATTCTCGGATTCTTTTGAAGGCATCACACATACAGAATCCACATGCACACAATAACATGCACACATGTATACACAATGGTTGGGCATCAGAAATTAATGGCTGTGGGCTGACAGATATGAAGTGTGACAGTCTACTCATCCACCACTTTGCAGCCTTAGCAAACTTTGCATTGAGTCACAAGGTATTTTGAAACAAGGACAGAAAAGAACCAGATTTTTCAAGCTGTAGGTTTTGAGCCGGGATAGGTAGAGAGGAGAAATGAGAGAATATATAAGAAGATAAGTAATAAATAGAAAGAATGAACGTTTGACAAAGAGTGTATCTGAAATGCTCGAGAGCTGTCTTACTTTGGCAGGTGTTGCTTCTCTCCTCGTATCCTGGGTTACACAGACACTTCCCAATAGGCACGAGCCACTCCCCCTCTGTGCTGCAGTACATTCGCGGAGGCTCCTCCTCTTTGGAGTGATTGACACATGAGCCTTTAACCTCCACTAGCGACTGGGAGTCCATGGGCACCGTATCAGGGAAGGAGGCCAGATTCCTCACAGTGTACGGGCACTTCTTGAAGTAAACCCTCACTGACACTAAAGCTACACAGGCGCCCACGTCCTGGAACGCCAGGTAGAAGCCCTTCTTGGTCATGGGACCCACCTCACGCACCTCAGTGTTGAGCTTGAGAATGCGATCTCCGAGGTCCATTTGAGTGAAACTCTCATCAGCAGCGATAGTGTCAATCTTGGAGAACTGGTGCTCTCTGAAGTGGCTGCCCTGGTCGTCATCTGTCTCCAGGTAGAGGAGGTTGAAGGTTTCTTTGCAGGTGCCTAAGACCAACGGGATGGAGTTGCAGTCCCTCAGGGTGAACTTCAGCTCCACATAGATCTTCTGGGCTGACTGGCGAGGAATCCAGTTGGTGCGAAGCCAGTTGTTCTGGCTGTACTCCATCACGTTGCAGACCTGGAAGGTCCTGATGGGAGTGTAGTGCTCATCCACCCCACTGATCTCCTCCCACTGAAAAAAATGGAGAGAGGGAAAAGTGGAAGAGAGAAATGGAGGGAGACGAAAAAGGAGCAAAAGACAAGAGAGAGACAGAACCAAATACAGAGGGGAAAGAAGAGGCATATTTGAAGGAATAAAGAGAAAAGAAAGGGGGACACAAGAACAGAGTAGTGATAGAAATGTCCAGATTTTTGAGGTAAGAGGAGAAAAAAGTGATGAAAAAGAATAGGTAAAAGGATGTGAGGATAAGAGAAAAAATAAGAGCAACAGAAGCATATAGAGGTGAAAGACAGTTTGGGTTCAAAAAGAAGAAAAAGTAGCAAAGATATAGGAGAAAAGTTGAAGAAAAGGAATAGAAAAGAGGGAATTTGGAGTCAGAGAAGGAGGAGGAAAGAGGAAAGGGGGGTAGGTAGCAGAGAGAAAAATAGAGTTATCTCCATCCTGTAAGCATTTACACATGAATTATTTAGATTCATATTCACTCTTGCTGAATACTAAGCATCTAATAAACACTTAAGGGTGAAAAATCACACTACCAGATCTCTTGTAAATTACTCAAATTAATTAAAAGCAAACTTGCCGCCTTAGCCAAATTTTTTAGATTAGCGCTCTGTGAAAATATCTCAGAGAAAAGTATGATTTCCCTTTTCAATTTTTTTACATTCATGTGAAGCTGCTAATTGCTGTTAAATATTAGCAAAATCTTATAGTGTTTTTTTTCACCCTTATACTAACATGTTTTTTTCTCTACAGTGAGGACTTTTAAGCTGCAGTCTTGGTTATTTGCATCACAGTATTACTGCTACTAAAGGAAACGTGCTGAATCTACTATGAAACAAAAGAAGCTACGAAGTATAGACAGATGTGAGTGTATACCAGGAACGTTTGTGTCTATCTTACATTTTCCCTCCACTGGGAGAAAGCAATGAAGAGGAGAGGAGAAAAAAGAAAGCGGGGTCATTCCTTTTGAATTCAACACAGCGGGCAGACTCATTGATCATGCGCTTTGGCTTCGCTGTCCAGGCAAATCAACACTGAATCAGAGCGATGATGAATGGGCAAACACCTGAAACACTGGGCTCATTGTGATTAAAATGACAGTCATTACAATGCATGGGCCTAAATGTGTAAATGGATGCTTTTTTCTGTTTTGTTTTGTTTTTTCTCTCCGTGAAATTCAGAATGGATGTATGCCTGAGTGAGCAGTGCTTTCTTCAGAGAGAGAGAGAAAGAGAGTGAGGGAAAAGAGAAACACTTTCTGGGTAAGTGGAAACTGAATTATCGCTCCTTTCACACAAGCATTAATGGAAACATAAACCCCCACACACATATGCATTCACATAAGGCTCATGTGAAGTGTTTAAAGTCCCATAGCAGACGGACACAGCAGGTGCTTTCAGCCTGAACACAGAAATTAATGACGAGCTAAGAAAGTCTAGGTTCTCTATTACATGTTTTTTTGTGTGGCTGTGCGTGTGTGTGGGTGTTAAGTCCATCTAAGAGTGCCTGGTGTTCAAGGAGCTCTCAGGCTGAAGGATGGCCACTTTGCTTTTCATCTTAAAAGAAAGTTAATGAAACACCCCTAAGAGAGAGAGAGAGTATCGGAAGGAGGGAGTGGGAAACAAAAGCAGAGAAAGGGGAAGAGATAGATCTGAAAAATAGCAATAGGAAGAAGGAGGGAGAGATAAAGTAAGAGGAGAATTGAGGGGAGAGATTCCTTTGGTGTTTAGTCTCCCCCGTCATGCCTTCCTTGGCGTCACCTCATTCATCAGAGTGTAGTCCAAGCTCTCTAAAGGTCCAACAATAACAGGGAAAAGTAGACAGAACTGAGTGGGGCTAAATATAAAGAGGTGAAGCCAAACTTAACATTTCACCTCATTTTACTAACAAGTTTAATCACTTGACTCAAAATATATGTAGAAATAATGAGGTGGTGACATGCAAAAAGGCCTGATGATAGACCCTGACACAACAGAGAGCAGAGCAAAGACACGATCTGCACTATGATTAGTGATTATGGTGACATTATGTTTGATAAGACAGTGTATTTGAATGTAATGAAAAGGAAGAAACTTAATCTGCTTCAGCTTCACATTTTTTATCTGTCATAGTTTAAAGTCTCTCTGCCAGGATACAAAGCTGCACAGCCAGGACTCTCACTCTGCTGAGCAGATGTGAGCCGTCGCTGCTGTTTGTTCAAAACTTGCAATGTAAATATCACCTGATAAATATAGCCAATGCACAAATATCCAGGTTTAAGTTGTGTTTAAAAAACATGAAAATAGGCCCCTTGCGTCAATGAAAATACTCCAACTTTATTACACAAAGCTGGAATGTGTGTAGAGAGGCACGTGAGTACTTTACAGCACATCTTTTGCATTACATTTATATGCTACTAACTAGGAAAAGCAAATAAAGTTTGGGTTAATTAAAGTGTTACAAACTAAACTAAGTGTGCAAACCCTGGTGCCTCATGGCAGAGTCCTGCACTTTTTGCAAGACTATATTACTTATATACACATCCTGTAATTACAAATTATAAATAAGACACTCAGTGATAATAATCAAGGCAACATTTTTTTCTTTTATTTGGAATAACAAATTAGATTTAGGTTTTTGTAAACCAAGCTGTGTAAATGTTTGTTTATGCAAGAAAATATGCAATAAGATTAGGAGTTGTTGCTATAGCTGTACTTTCTACAACAATATTTTAAAAAATTAAACTTGGCCTTGCAAATATGAAAAAAATTAAACATTGAAACTGGAATATTGTTAAATTTTAAATGAATTTTTAAAAAAAGGTAAATAACAATTTTATGTATTTTTCCACTGCCTCTGTGCTGTTTCTTTTTAACTCTGCTGTGTAATACAAAACTTGAATGGACCAAATGTAAATGGAGCAGACTGAAGCATACTCTGTCTCTTTGCTTCAACAGCCTTTTCCACTTATTCAGAAAAATATTCTCGTTTTTTTCAGTGTGACACATTTCATTTTTTCATACACTAAAAACTAAACTACTACGGCGAAAGCAGGACAAGTGGCCCGAGGGTGCAGTGCGTGTGTGTTTGGGTGTGTGTCTGTGTATAAACAATATGTGTGTGTAAATGCCTGTGTAGAGTGATCAAATGTGTGCATCTGTGCATTTGTGTTTTCGGCATTAACGTGTGATGCGTGTGTATATTAGCATTTGTGAGCAGATGTCTGTGTAAGCTGCAGGCTTTCTGTCTTATCCCTTTATGGACATTCATGTCCACTGATAATGATGCAAATTGGACTAAATCTAGAGCAACTGTTTTTGTTACCATCTTTGGAGTGGTGTGAAGTTTGCTAAACACAAACAAACACACACAGAAATCAAAAAATAAAAACCAGGTGTGTGTTCTCGTCCAACCAGAGATGACTTGACTTAAGCACGTGTCTGCCAAAGAAAATGAAACATCTGCTGAAACAAGAAGATCTTGCTCTGGTGGACAGCATATCACCCCATCTCAAAACATTACATCATAGGAATGGTCTCCTCCAACCTTGACTCACCACCCTGGGTTAGTTAGCTAAGGCTTGTTTTATTATCTTTGGATTGGCAAGGAGGATGAGAGAGTGAGAAAAATAAATAAAGAATGAATAATCATCTAGCTGCAGATCCAAAAATTAAGAGTTAAGAGGGAGTGATGTGCTTTACAGTCTGATGGAGGTATTACTTGAACAGAATAAAATGTCACTACATGCTATAGCACCAGAGAGTCTGCAGCCACTAATTTAAACAAATAAACCATCTAGAGGCTCAAAACCAGTGAATGTGTGTAACTGCTTGTGTCAACCAGAATAAATAAAGGTCTTAAGTCAGCAGCCACCCTCTTGTTTCTCTCCAGGGGTCATTACCTACCACTCCCTGCCCTCTAATTGATATACAACAACATTATGACCCAACACCAGTCCTCGTGACCTCTGACCCTGACCACTGATGGTCACAGTCAGGGCAAAGTTTGGTGTGATCTTGCCCCTGGTCCCTCTGATCTGTGCTGTAGGTAGGTGAAGCAGCCAAAGGGACAGTAAAATGGAGTGTTGTAACTTGATCCGCTCGTGACATTACAACTACGGCAACAGGCACGTCTCAGAGTCAACGAGTCAGCACACCAGTTCAGCCACTTCAAAGACACACAGGTCAACGGGAGTTAATGGAGCAGTATATGGGCCAGTGTAGGGTAACAATGCATTTATACTAAGACTAGCTGTGTTGTAGAAAACAAGGTTGAGAATTAGCAAATCTAATTTCAAGGTTTAACAATAACATCTTTGTTACTTCTGTAGACACAGTTAATGATGGGATTTTTATAACAACATAATATCTTGTTTTTGTTTGTTTTTTCTGTTCTTTTTTCTGATTCTTTTCTGGCAATGTCACTCTGTCAGCAGTTGGATTTGGAAAGAAAGAACTGTCAAAACTACAGTGAAAGACTATTTAATATGATAATATAAAAAAGTCTACAGTTACTTTTTAAATGTATGATTTCTTTGCTATAAAATAATCTTTTTAAACAAAATAAGGAGTTTACATTCTTTTGTATTTACTTTTGTTTTTAAACTCTTCTTTTATATAAGTTAAGTAACCTATTTGTAATTTTTCCAGACTTGCTAAATGGAGCATTATGATAAAAATCAGGCCAGAAACAGAATTCCTATTGAGTATTTATACAACAGTCTATCATATCTCTACACTGGAGAGGGGTAAATCTGTCAACTGGAGCGTCCACAAAACAAGTGCGGTGCCAGCTTATGTTCTGGGGCTCCATAGAGGTCAATGGGGTCACAGACGCGACAACTGCAGCGTATCATTCAGAGGACATTTCATCAGCCGGTCTAACCAAAGGGAGAACCAAATATTCACTTCATGCCTTCTCTTCTCCCTCCTTCTTCCTCTTTTTGAACAGCTCCGAGCCTCACCCTGCTAATCCTTGTTTATGCTTTGCTCAAGGACACGTCA
This sequence comes from Acanthurus leucopareius, assembly GCA_029814765.1. NCBI lineage: Eukaryota > Metazoa > Chordata > Actinopteri > Acanthuriformes > Acanthuridae > Acanthurus > Acanthurus leucopareius. The sequence goes on along the minus strand of JAQMCX010000011.1, from coordinate 15,665,167 downwards.
GCAACAATCGGGAAAGGATTCGTTTCAAGGAACCACAACTACACTACAGTCAAAATACTGCTGGGTTTATTTCACACTCGCAGGAAATCTGTGCATTTATTATTCATGGATTTTTACTGTAATCACACACAGATCTAATATTTTTTTATTGTTTGAAGGAATATTAAAACACATCTGGGATGTAACTCTCATACCAATAGGTGTAATTGATGCACTTTTCGAAACTGTTGTCTCACTGTAGGGTTTATATCAGCTGTTCTTACCAGGCAGAAAATAACTATAACACACTCTATGCTTCGTCCTCTTCCTCCTCCTCTCTGGTCCCTTTGCCCTGCCCTGCTAATCCTCGTTTATGGATGGGCTTTTCTCTGTACTCGCTCTCTTTTTTGGGGGGGACAGGGAGTGCGTTTTATGCTGGTCAGGCCGATTTCATAGATGGGGTGGTAGAAGTGCGTGAGGGGCTTTAAGAGCCCTCGGGTGACAGAAGAAGTTGAAACAGCAGTCTGTACTCTCAGAGAAAAAAAAAAACAAAACAGAAAACTGGCTGATTGAAGTGGTGGATCTAGTCCAAAATATAAAGAAACCATGCCATACTGCCTGCATCACCCCCACCCCACCCCACCACATCCCACCACGCTCTCCCTCCAGACCTTAGAATGGGAATGTGAGATGTGAATGTCTGTGTGCGTGCGTTAAATATTTCTTATTATTCCCAAAAGTATAGGCTGAGTTCACACACTGAGACTGCTGCCTCTTTTTCTATAGATGTCAAGCTTCTCCATCGCAGTACAAAGGTTCGGTCAGTGCTATTGTTACTTTGCTTTTATACAAGACTCAAACAGGCCTGCAAGAGTATACACTTAAATGTGACCCAAAAAAAAAATGTACATAAAAACTTGTGCAAGCCAGATTTTTTCTTTGCACAAGCAAATTATGTTTTTTTTTTCTTAATTATTTTATACAAAAATACAGCAACTGTACTGACTTCATATAGTAGTTCTTTTCCTATAAGAAATGCTATTTTTAAAAATATCTGAGATCATTTTTTATTATTATCTTAGTTTTGCTTCTATGACCAAAACAGAAAAACAGACAAACTATTGTGACTATTGTTAAAAATGCTGCAAAATAAATAGTTTGAGTGTGATTCTGTTAGCTGATCTAAAGCAAATATTTAAGTTTCAATGACTTTTCCTCAACTTTAAGTATTTCAAGTACCTTAATATCTCAGCATTTCTAGGCAACATATTATATTGCACACTGTAAAAAAATTAAATAAAAACATCAATTATTTTAAAGAATCAAGTCAATACAGAAAAGTCCTGGAAAAAACATCAGGACAGTTGTATTCCCTGCTGGTTCCTGTGAAAAATGGACTTTACTCTGTATGTGCCCATTAATTCTATTTTGTATGCACAGCCAGTGTCTGGGGTGTTGGTTTGTTGCTGAAGAATGCTTTCAAAGCACGCAAGAATGTAATCTTTAACACTCTTTAGTCTTGTGAAGGGCTAAGCCCCCTGGACGCTGCTCGGCAATCAGCCTGCCTCCCAGACAGATAACAGTATATCTGGATCACACGCACTCGCACACACAGACAAACACACACTTGTCAGTCTAGTCGGTGGCTCCGCAGTGAACATCCGGGGAAGGCTAAGCTCTTAATTTGTTGTGACCGGAGCACGTTGTGTCTCGATAGGCCAATAGCCGCGGCCCCTCCATCAATGTGAATGAGTGTTTGTGTGTGTGGGTGTGGGTGTGTGTGTGTGAGGGCTTGGTGCCACTGCCACATTATGAGAAATCATTTGTGAGCAGCAGTCTCCCAGGGCAGGCTGCTTATCGGAGCGCAGTCAGTGGATGACGTGAGTAATTACAGATGATTCACCTTGAGGACTTGATCATCAGCAATATTCCTCTCTCTGTCTCTCTCTCTCATCCTTCCCTGTCCTTCCCCCTCTCCTCTCTTCTCTCTTTCTTCCTCTCCTCATCCCGTTTGACTCCCTCTCGCTCTCTCTCCCTCTTTTTGATCCTCTCCTACCTCCAGCCCCCTCTCTTTGTCTCTGGAGTCAGTCTCATCTAAGAACGACATTGGATTCCATTCCCGCAGCATTTTATGAACTGTATAACAACCTGCTTTTCTTCTGAAGTCATTTAAAGCAAAATAACTTGAAATGAAGCAGAGCTCAATGCACGCACTGCATAACCTCTGTCACACATTCCAACGTCCATCGCTATGCGTTTTCCTACTATCAGCACGACATCAATCTCTTCCTTGAAATGGTCAAGCAATTGTTCCGCAGCCTGCAATTGTCTTTGGACTAGATGCATTTTAAACAGCCTGCAGTTTTTCCTTTGGGTCGTTTTTTCATTGTGGTTCAACCTCATGAAAAAACTGACATTGCCAGAGCTGTATATGGCCGAGGGAAACAAGGTTTGGCAGATCCATGGAACAAATGACTGGATTACCTTAAGCCACTGCCAAGGAGTAATTCTAACACTTAATAAAGGAAAAAGGAGGAAGTGTGTTGGGTGGGTGTGTGTGCGTGCGTGCGTGTGTGTGTGTGTGTGTGTGTGTGTGTCAGTGGGCAAGCCCCAAGGCACAGTAGTCTAACTAGTTAGACAAATAAACACTGAGCGAGAGCCCACTGGAGGGACTCTGGTAGCTGAGAGACAGAGAGAGAGAGGCTGATAGATGAGGCTGCAGACGTTGTTTTTCAAAAGTACAAGATGATATTGTTGCAACATTGCCGGTTGTTTTTTTTAATATGAAAGCTGTACAGTGTTATACTTATTTGTTTGGTGGAGACGGTTTGTGGCAACATTTCAGCACAAATGATGGCCATATGTGGATTTTTATAATAACAAATTCTAAACGTAACCCGAAGTAATATGACAGAGGCCAAATCCTGAAGCACAAACTTTGATGAGAGACCTTATAATTAAACTTAAAAAGTGTGTGTTGAAAGACGATTAACAGTATTGAGGAGTGTTTGACAGACAGAATGAGGTGCTGCGTATTTTCAAATGCGGACAAATGGACTGACAAGTGAAATCTCAACAATGGAATTACAATGTTTACAGTACATGCACCGGTAGTAAATTATCTGTCTCTTTTGTTGATTTGACATTTACTATGAAGGGGTAAAGCTTATTGACAATCTCGTGCGGATGCCTTTGTGCCAACAACCTAAAATCCTTTAATGCCTTAATCTTTCCTTAAACACCAGGACATACACGCAATACATTTGCATCTTGACCATATGGCCAGCTCGGAATGCTTAACCTTTAACATGCGAGACAAAGAATTGACATAAAACAGTCGAAAGAAAAGTGGGTTAATCTGCACTTGGCTCATTAGGTCAACATCACATAGTGAGAACCACAGGAGTTTGAAAATCCTGATTTCATGTGGTGTGGGCCTCAATCCCACATCCAGTTCATGTCAGTTGATCTTTCTCCAAAATGCAAGCATATTCAGACATGGTGTAGGTAAACAAAGATGGAGGATACTCACCCCATGCGATGGGTAGGAAATCCATCCTAACTCCCCTTGGCTTGCTTTAGAGTCTAACAGGTTGACTGTGGTGAGGGAGAAAGAGAGAGGAAAACAAAGAGAACATATGAGTGTCTAGTCCTTGTTAGCCCCAATTAGCCTTCATCTAATCCCAAAGGAGGGATCACCAACCTTAAGCACTGATCATGACTCTATTTACTCAGCTGCCACACACTTAGACACACACATTCACACAATACACACATCCTATGCTAACCAACAGTGAGAGTCAGCTTCCTTGTCTTGCTGTGCAAAGGAGGAGGTTGTATTGGTAAACGGGCTACAACACAGATTTCCTTAAGAGATATTGAACTAAAGTAGAGCAAACAACAAGAAGTGTTCATTTTTCATCTCGTGGTTCTGACCCTGTTTCGCCCAGCCACACACACACCCCTTGTCTGATTGAACAGTCACCAGGTAAAGCAAAACAGCATCATATCTAAATTCAAATTTCTGAGGTGGTCAGAAATGCAATTGGCCACACTGAGAACAAAATTCAAATCGATTTGTAATGAATGGAAATTCAATTTTCTGTGTGTCCTTCCAAGAATTAATTTGTATCAAACAGAAACCAAGGTACAGAGATGGCACTCCACGTCTTAAACATGAAATAAGACATCAGAGGACAGATAAGAAAGGAACTCCATTAGTGTGACGTTCCAAGTTAAAGCTTTTGCCCACATAGTGTGTTTTTTCTGGTAAAAAAGCGCTGGCAGGTCACTGGGGAGCTCTGGGATGAAGCACTTGTGCAGTGAAAAAAGAAAAAACACAACATGGGGGTTTGATTGACATTAGCTAGCTTGCTAACTTAGTGCTACATTAACAGAGTGTTGTCTGGCCAGTGGGCTTTTCTGTCTATGTTTCTGTCTGACAGATCATAAAGCTCAGACTAGACAGTCACAGACATAACAAGCATCCACTCCATTTTCTTGGTTACTAGGGTGTTTGGTGATGATTTCTGCCCCATGATTGGTTGCCTGGATTGGAGCGACAGTGACGACACCAGCATCTTTCTGAAAAATGCAGAGATTTCTGAGTGGAGGGGGGCTTGCAGCGGCTGCACAACAAAGTCGGACGACTCTGAAAATAGAAGCTGGGTGCAACCCTTTTTTTTTTTCTAGGTGGCCACATGCTGCCACACACTCTCTTTCCTCACTGAGGAAGAAGTGAAAAAAAATGCTCAAAAAAAAAAAAAGCTGGAACAGGAGTCCAAGGTTTTGGGCTGGTGAAAGGTTTCATATGGTGCGTTGTATGTAGCAACCAATGCCGGTGTTTAAGGTACACCACAAAACAATTTCAAAGCCAAGACTTACCGATACTTTTTCATCAACTCTCAACCTTCTTAGACCAAAATCAAAAGTAGCCTTTAAAGTGGAAAATACACACATAAACAAATTTGACTTACCAACCATTTTGTTGGCCAAATTGACTCTGACATAAAGTGATATCGTGAAGCACAGAAAAAAATTGGTTACAGCATTTACTTTTCTACATTATGTGTGGCTTTGATGTGCATGTACTTATCAAATACACCGGTGTGTAAGAATCGACTCTTGGAGTAGGGACTGTGGAGGCAGCCTCATGCTCCAATGATGCCCCATTTCAGCAGCCAAACTGTCTCTGCTGTTTAGGGTCAGCATAGATACAACAACCTAATGCAGCTTGTGAGTGCTTTTACTTCAAACAAAAATATCTGAAACCAACTGTTATGTAAAAACATAAAAAAGGTTGTGATAAATTAATTTTGTTTATTTTAAGTTTAATCTGGAAACTAATCTAATCTCTCATTGTAGTGTGACTAGGAAGTTACAGCAGTGTGCGGAAGATACCGAAAAAAAACTAGTGGGCTGATGTGTGACAAATGGTGTTAAAACCATGGTGAACAAGACTGTTATTTGTTTTTACAGAGCCAAAAAGAGGCTTTGCACTAAAACTCTTTTTTAAAATTTTCTCTATTGTAAAAATAATTAATATTTATTTAATAATATATTTATATAATTTTTTGGTTCCGTGCCACATTTGGTCGTAACAATTTACCAATTAAATAAAATAAAAAAACAAGTAATTTAAATGCTGCTTCAAATACAGACATGTGCACAGAGAGACCTAAACACACGAGGACAAATAATCAGCCAATGTAAATATGGAGCAATAACGTGCCACTGTTGCGATGGTATCTTCCTTAAAGTTTGTACATGAAGCCTCTTTTTAATCTTTCCGAGAGCAAATCAGTCCTCAGCTCAACACACATCTAGACACACACATTCAGAATTGCACACTTACCCAAGCGAGTGCACACACACACACCAAAGTGAAGCAGCAGTGCAGTCAAGCCCTGCAGCTGTAACTCTATTCACTGTGAAAATATGAGAAATAATATCTCCCTACATTCTCCCATTCAAAGCTCCATAAGAAAAATTGTACAAATCTCCAAAGACAATATAAGTTGTAGGTCAGGAAAGATTTCAGTGGCACTTAAAAAAACTATTTTAGTCCAGCAAAATTCACCCCTCACAAGCAGCCTAAACAAATTTTGGCAGAGAAAACTGATTTCGCTGCTCCATGAACTTTTTGTTTTAACACTAGAAAAAAGGTTGAGATGGAAATCACCATTTTCCTCAGGCAAGTCTGACAACTACCAGCCAGTGTTTCACGCAAAATGCAAAAAGGAAAGCAGCGTAAAGAAGACACAAACAGAGGGCGACTTATTATCGCATGCCAGGCTCAAAAAGCTACTAAATCGAGGCTCACCTGAGCTGCAGCCGTGCTAAGCCACTCAGCCAGTTGAGTGGCAGTAGACACATTCCTATTAGAGTCTAATGAAGCTATCTGTTCATGTCAGATAATAGCAGCTCAGCATCCAGGGCCATTGCTTCCAATTTACATTTCTCAACGAGCCGAGCCCACCACTCCAATTGAGCTGAGCGGGGGAATTTGAGAGCAGAAAATTAGACGGCTCTCATATCGCAGGAGTAAAAAGCCCCCTCCAGCTGCACATGGCTGGGGAAATCAGCACCCACACGTGCAGACACACACACATACATACTTACAAATACTTACAAATACACGCTCAAAAACGAACACTGTACACTGTTGCTAAAAACACAAAATTACACCAAAAGATGTACCCCATCCAGGAAAAGCACAGTGAATGTACACTGAAACATGTCTTTGTACTAAAATGTACCAAACAGATAAACACACATATGGATGCAGAATGACAGCAAAAGCACAAGAACGCATATACACTCTTTCAGATGTTCACCAAAACATGCATATATCCCCGCACATGCGTACTCAAGCAGGTACAAAAAAAAGAGCATATACAAACATTTGCTGACAGTCTGTCTTACACTTGCTCTCTCTCTCTCTCTCTCTCTCTCTCTCTCTCTCTTTCTCTCTCTCATACACACACACACACACACACACACACACATATATACACAGTCAGTTAGCAAGCTAGCGTCAGCCAAGCATATAGCCCCTGCCCCATCAGGGAGTGCCTCTAAACGGGAACTCGGAGTATTAATAGCCAACTGAGCCAGCCTGTCTGGGAGGGAGCAAAACATCACAGCAAAAGAAACAGGTGAATCAATACACAACACATACCACCATCAAACACTCAAACACGAATACTCACCCTGATAACAGGGAAGTAGTAAGAGACAAGTTTTTGGGATTTATGGATGGGAATACGTTGATTTTGGGGGGAGGGCAGGGGCATATATATTGTAAAATCAGTCAGTAAACTCAATTACACAGTTGGAGATACAATTAAAAAATATTTTCATGAGGCATTGATTTATTTATTTATTTTTTAACTTTTAAAGGTGTCTTTGTATCACCTGACATAGCATATGGTAACATATTAGCTTTTAACACCGGTGCAAAGATTTGAAGGCTTTCTGTTTTAATGTCAACGTTCTTGTAACTCAACAGCTAAGTTAATAATCCCTCACTTCCAGTAAAATTTGATGAAGGAAATTTGATTCACAGCGGATATACTCAAGACTTTAATCCTCAGACATGATTAAAAGGTTAGATGAGTGAGAAGGAGAAGCTGTCAGTCAGAGACACTGATCTGTATTTCATCACATGGCTCGATCTGTATTTCATCACATGGCTCGATCAGCAAAGCAGAGACCCTCCGATCTGGACCAGGTCACTCTATTCAGACTAGACTAGACTAGACTCGACTAGAATAGGATAGAATAGAATAGAATAGAATAGAATAGAATAGAATAGTTGGATCACATATCTGCCCTGTAAGTGTGAACAAAGTGGAAGGCTTTGTCTTTACAGCCTGGCTCTGTGCATGTGAAGGTTGGCAGGCCGCAGTGCAGGCAAAGCAAGGCGACTTGTGTCTGTGTTAAAGGGTGAAGTGTTCACCTCCCATTATGAATTATTCAAGTGCAGAGTCGTTCTGTCTGATGTTGCTGCTGCTTGCCCAGCCCCTCTGCCCCCATTCCTCTTTCTTTCTTTCTTTCTTTCTTTCCTTCTTTCTTTCTTTCTTTCTGTCATTCATTTTTCTTTTCTTTCTTTCTTTCTTTCTTTTCTTCTTTCTTTCTTTCTTTCACTCTTTTTTTCTTTCTTTTTCTCTTTATTCTAAACCTTATACCTTCTACTTATGCTTCATATACAGATTTAAACTTACATAAAGATGTGACACTCTTGTGCACTTACTGTATAATCTTGTATCTCTCAATACACACACATACACACTCGTGCACAAACACACAAGCCTTGTGTTTTTACTAACTCTAAAGCCTCAAACACATGCAGTTAAATTGAAGATGGCACACTGCATCTTCGGTTAAATGTTTGAACAGCACATGTATATAAATAAAGGACTTTATGTAAAGAAAGGGGTTTATTTTTAAAGGAGGGGCATGTGTAAGCACATTTCGAGCACCTGTGAAAGGTGCCATCGCTCATAAACGCCCGTAGGTCCCAGCGGGACTGCTGCGTCGGGCTCTGCGGGCCAAGCCTCCCTACCGCCGGCTAAAAATACCCGAGGCCTCCCGACGCCCCGCAGCGGGCCAACATCTCACCATGCCACCACGCAAAAAGAACGCACTGCATCATTGCAGAGGTAACTAACAACTTTTTTTCGACTACATTATAAAAACAAACATTCTTTCACAATATCAAATATGTCATATCTAGCCCGTAAATAATATAAGGTATATTCTCTTTATTCCCCTCAACTTTTCCCCAAAGTTTTACTCAAGATCATTGCGATCTAATGAAAGCCACACAGTAAATGTTTTTTTTCAAAAATTGGCCCAAGTACCAGTATAGGATAAATATAACCAGACCTGTGGTTTTCTCATAAACGAGAAGAAAAATAATAAAAGAATAACAGTTTTCCATCATTCCGCGCAAAGCCGAGGTTTTTCTCCCCAAAAACATAATTTTCTTACAATGAAATTAATGTATCTGTCGCATTTAGACTATAAAGGGTTTTGCCAGAGTCTACAAGTTGACAAAATGGGCCTTTCATAATTTCCTAATTTACTGTTATAGATTTAATATAAACTTTAGAGCGAAATTACAGAAGCTCCCTATATGACCATTGATTTTCAAGTTTGCAAACAGGCATCTCCGGTCAAATTTGAACTCTCCATCAGCTGCGCGCATGCTGGGTAGATCTGATCAGCAGCCTGCGAGCATCCAAAAAAAAAAAAAAAAAAAAAAGGCGAAGTAACTTTGTTTGTCCGTCATTCAAGTAGACACTAACCTGAAGAAAAGATCACGTAAAATGACTTAAGACATCAAAAGGTAAATGATAATAAATTAATCAATGAATTAATTTGTGTCTGCCAAATCTGAATATAAACAAAAATAAGAAAAGTGTAGTAACTTAAAATGTGATTTTACAAACCAGTGAGTTATAATTAGTCCCAAATGTGATTCTCTTTAATGGTCAAAAGTTCAGTTTCTATAGATTTTAGTTTGATTTATTCCATAAAAAGAAATCATCACTGCGCTCGTGACTTCATATTCGTTGTAACTGTTTTGCTCCATTGCTCCCGTAATTAGTCAGCAATATAAACTTTCTCATTTCTTTTAGTTCGTCTGTAGAAACTGGAGCATAATCAAGTTTATAAAGCAAAGTCATCTGCATCAACACCGTTGAACATTTAAACACGAAGATAAAAAAAACAGCTCTCTGTTAATTTCAAGCGTGTTGACCTGTTAGGGTCATATGAGCGGGACAGCCGTGTATATGGATTTCTATACAATAAAGAAAGGGCTCGATACTGACACTCTCTGGCAGATTTATGTCTTCAAAAGGTGAATTTAATTTTCAGATCTGTTTTTCATGTTAAAACTTAGCACTTCTTCTGATCTTATTAACTTTCAAACTGGTAAGAGGATTTACTTCCATTTTTTTTTTTTTTTTTTTTTTTTTTTTTACCTCCCAGCCCTCTCTCTGTCTGACATACACACACATACAGACTCATACACACACATACACACACTAGACTATTGTTTATTCTGGCAGTGTGATGTGTATTTGACGTGGTTTTGTTTCTTTTCCAGAGCTGTCAATTATTATCCACCAGCTTAATATATTAAATTAACTACGAGGCCTATAATCTTGACTTTGATATAACTAAAGTTAAAAATCAGAGTTTTTAAGCTCAAAAATTCGCAGAGCAAATTTTCAGTAGCCCTAACTGACCTCGACACACACTTTTTTGCTGGATTTCAGGGTTTCAGCACATCGGTATTTGGCTGACACAAGACGCGTCGCACAAAGAGACAAAACTGTAAACAAGGAAATTCTGAGTCTTGAATAAGAAGTCTGCATTCAGCAATCATTTGCCTGTGGACAATATAAAAATCAAGATGGTTTAAAATTGTAAAACAACTTTTTTAGACATGGAAACTATAAGTTTCACTGGTTATCCAGTTGCAGGAGTCCTCAGCAAAATTAACTCAACGGAAACGACTCAGCCTGATCGATGGTTTATTCATGCGTGACAACTTTCGCTTAACAGTATTTCTTTTGAGCTAGGACTGCTGTTTTGGCCTTCACATCCAAACTTTCCAAAGTCTGCCTGCAACATCAGGACGAGTTACTTTCTTCCTTTTTTGCAGTTGTCATCGGCGGCAGAAGGTTCAGGAGCATGGCTGTGCGCCCTCATTACTTTACTTGTCTGTCTGTGAACACTGAATTACTGTAGAGTAGCCTAGATTACGCCTGCCGAGGCTCATTCAGATTAATTTAATTACTTTATTGGTAGGCCTATTAAGGTTTAAATCACTCAAACCTCTCTCACGAATGTACGTAAAGCACAATTTATGAGTTAGAGAACTATAAAGGTTTTCATTGGCCTGTGTACAGTGAGAATTTCAATCCATCGATGCATATTTTACAGAAAAAAAAATGCAATTGTGATCTACGTCCCGTTTGACAGTGTGACCCAAATCTTAACCCAAATCAACCCCCCCTGTGGGTAGTTTTAACCTTTACAGTACTCAGCTGCTCTTTCATCACACATGTGCCTTTTCTTTTGACTTTGACCCCGCTACAAAACACTTTAACCATGACAAGTGTTCTCTAAGTGTTCACTTTGTTTCCATTGCAGTTTCACATGTCTGAGGAAGCGATTCTGCCGAACGTGAATCGTTGTGCCTTCTCTGCCGGGTTTCAAAATACTGCCACACGCGTGCAAATCACCTAAGAAGTGAGCATGACTCGCAATGGAAATAAGTAAAATTAAATCGTCTGCATCCTTGTCATTTTTCACTCTTTTGGTAAAACGGAAGATTTAAATATAGGCTGTTCTCACTCGTTGAATGACTTCGTAAAAGAGACAGTTTACAAGAACCCCTTAGTAGCCTACAAGTCAACTGTTTAGGATGTATTGAGGTCAGAACCATAAAAACAGACATCCGCGTTTTTACGCACTATGCGACTGCGCTCATCTTCTATTTATTGCCTTTAAATCAGGAGCTGGAAAGTCGAACTGGGGCGTCTACCCCTAATGGATTCTTAAATAAAGCAAATCATAATGAACCTCTAATGGGAACAGAGACATCGGAGTTTTTTGACGTCTCTTCGGATCCACACTAACTCTGCGGTAGGCGCTTTGGAGCTGTCTCGCCATCGTTCTGTTCATTTATCTCCATTTACACAACTACTTACCGCCCCGTTCCCGAAATTAGGCTACACTGTCTGCCGTGTTCGGCTGTACTTTCAAGTTTATTGCCTAATGATTTTCTGTTAGTTATCCAATCCCGGCTCTCCGCGATCCCCGGTGTCACCTCCACGCGCTTCGGAGCACCTCGTTGTTGTTAACGTTGTTATTTGGACAGTGTCAAGTCCGCGGTGAGCGCACGGCACTGACCGCGACGTGTGCCGTGGCGCACCTTTCGCGCACACACGCGCGCGCACACATACACGTAAACACACATGTCGGCAGACTGCGAGTCCACTTACCTTCATTGGGGGGGTAGATGATGGGAAAAGCAGGGATAACGCAGGTCAATAAAAGAGATAAAATGAAAAGGAGTGATCGCGGATTGCAATCCATGGCGGCGGATCAGAGGTACATAACTCCATGAAGCCACTGACTGATCTGAGAGCGTCTTCTCTCCACTCAGCTTTCTCCCTCTCTCTTGCTCCGTCTCCCTCCGGCTGGAGCAGTTTTCCGCTGGGTCCTACAGAGTCTGACAGACAGTAAAAAACAGCCGAGTTCACCACAGGTCAGTTTAGACTCTTTACCACGGGCGGGTTCTTGACGGGAATCAGGGCTTTTCAACGCGTATGCTGAATAGCTCTCATTCAAACAAATATATTTACTTTACAACCAATACAAAAATGTACAAAGGACAACTGAAATGTTACAAATCAATCTGCGTACAAAAGGGTAACATCGTGTTCCTGTGACCTATACTGTAATATTTCTATCACTTTTTACCAAATTTTATATCACCTACGGTATTTCTCTCTTCTATTTTCCACACGAAGTTGTTAAGTAATACAATTTAATTGATTCTTAATGGGAAATATTGAATATGAGGAACGTATCTATTAGACAGAGTGTGTGACCTATTATAACACAAGTCTATCACTGAAGCTTTATTTAGGCCTTAGACTTGTAGTAATTAAATCGAGGATGTAAAAGCCTTTAATTAAACAAATAAGTGTAGATCAAATGTAGTTAACAGCCTGTAAAAAAAACATTTTTAAAGGAGACTGTGAGGCAGTCAATAAGAACCCGATGTTCCTGGTAAAACAGCCATAAGTGGCCCACGATTTTGAATCAGACATAAGGAACATCTTGATTTGTGAACAATCATTATAGCCTGCTTGCTTTACATCAAGAAACTGGATAAGCATACAGGATCCTGTCAATTTTAATGCAGACTGGATGAACATGTGTTTCAACTTTATAAGGGAACAGATAAAAACAGCTGTTTGATTTATTTTATTGCAGGGAAGAGGTGCAGATCATACATGTAGTGAGTTTTAACGCACAAGGAAAATTGATGCCCAGATGAAAACAATTACTTTTTCCCATTCATATTATTGGGTGCGTCATTCCTGATGAAAAATACAAACTCAATTCATGATAAAACCTGTTTTTATGCTTAAAAAAATCATTTTTACTCTCATATATGACTTATATTCTTGTGGAATTTTAACATATAACTAACTGCCTAGTCGTGAAAAAAACAGATCATAAATCTACCTGTAATGCTCACAGTGTTTCCATGATAGAATGTTGACTGATGGACAGACTTTTATTTATCATTGTTTGGATGGACATACATGCTTGCATTATGGTTTACTTTGTGCATTTTTCTGCGGGGCCTTAAGAGGCCCCTGTCCCCACAATACTTGATCTGCACTAAAAGACTGGGGTGGTGGTGTAACGTCAGGGCCCTCGTTGAGATGCCAGCTGTTGTGGTGGGGGGTTGGAGGCTGGATTTTGGGAAGGCATCTGACGTATGGGAAAAGTTTAAGGACACAGCACACACACGCCAACAACACAGCTATACTTGGGTTTGTAAAGAGTTTTACGAAATTCAAATTACTTTACAATTTCCCAAATGTGATTTGTAGCACTGTGGGACGCAGCAGGATGTGTCAGTTACATATACAAAAATCCTTTTGCTTTAAATATTTTCTATTATGGAAAACTCATCTAGTGAGCATATTTCAATGATTAGGACTTTTAATCGTCTGCAAAAAAAAGAAACAAGAAACTGAGAGCGATGCCAAAAGTCAAATTGGCAACCAGTTTATTTAATGCTAATGTTATGCTCCCACCAAATGAACTTGATTAACTTTTATAAGATATTATTCAAATCATTACCACTTGGTAGAAAACATTGCTAAATTTTGGAAAAAAAAGTGTCTGAGCCAATGCAAATGAAATGCTGTTGTTTTTGCCAAATAACTACATATGAAGCAACACTTTCACATGCTGCTGCATATTCAAGGTATAATTGTTATTTTACATTTTATTATTTGTCTCAGGCATTACATTAGGCTGCTCATGGTGTGTTCTTTCAAAATGAATTGTGGCATTGTTTTAGAATGCATTTAATGCAGATATTTTTAAATAAATGACTTCACAGCCAACTTAGAGCACCGTCTTACTCCAAGTGATTTATTAGTTTCAAGTTGTCAATGGATACAGTGAAGAATGATGCCAGGAGGTCTCCGGCCACATTATTAAGTAGCTGTGGCATGTGGATTTACAGCAGGTTTTAAGACATGCCAGCCTTCGTCATACATCATCTTCTATCCCACTAATTCACTTATTACACACTGAAAGAGATTAATACGGGAAGCTCCACAGCTCACAATCAATTCAAAGGCTGGTTGTTCTTGGCTCTTAGTGTACACGTGTGAGGACAGAATTTCAATGGAGAAATTTCTCAGAAAAAAGTGTATTTTTTTAATACTAAGTAATAACAGAAAGCTGTCAGAATTGCAAATAAACTGTTACTTGGAGAAGAAAGCAAGCATCAAGGAATAATGAACTCAAATTATTTTTAATTTGAATAACACTAAATTGATATACACTTTTCCTGCAGGAAATGTAATTAAAATTACTGCGCAAAAGTAGAAAAAAAAAAAAAAAAAAAAGTAATGTTGACAATAGAACAATGGAAATTAAATACTTGCACCAAACAAACAAGAGTGACACTCAACAAAGAAAAGAGTGACTACAAGCATCCTTGGCAACACAGTATTTAATTCTATGATTGAATTCTAAAACATAAAGGAACTTCATGCTGACAGCAAAAAATAATAAGAAGTGCTTGTCTTCATTTGGCAGTCTGAGTCCCTCTTACTCTGTTCTTGGTCAATAAACCTGCAAGTTAGTTCAGGCTAATTGTTGAAAGTCTGTTTCTGATTGTGGTGAATTGGAAAAATGCGATGGGTCCCTCCCGTCTATACACTCCAACATTTTTTCCCTCTTCTCAATGAATGCTTGTCCATTCTTGAACTCTTGCCAGTGGAACAATCCAGGACGAGATGGAGGAAAATATTGATTTAGAGCCTCGATCGTAAGCCGTGATGTGTCCTGACATGGCTGTATGGTGCTTCAAACTCATAGAACAGATGTTTTTTAGCAGCAGCTTTGAAGTTGCCGAAGCCTGGCCTCCTTACACAGTAACATACAAACAAATAAACAGATAGGCTGGCTGTGTTTACTGCTTGCTGTCAGTACCCTCTTCCTCCCTGTGGTTCTCAGGCGGCACATTCCTCCATTCGCACAGCGTACAGAAGGAGGAGAAGCCAGCGGGCTGCTGGCATGTAACACTATCCCCTCTCACCAAACATCCTACCACGGACTCTTTCTTACCACTGCCAGCACCAACCCTGCTCACCCTTTTACTCATTGTTTTATTTAGTTGAAGCACTACAGGGAATTCTCAAACTATAGAAAACTGGTTATTGTTCCTATTAGAGCATATTTATTGGGGGTTTTTTTTCATTTGCCCATATGCATTATAGTAATGCTACTACAACATTCCTTATAAGTCCATTCAAGAGGAATGATAATAATTGGTACTAGCAACATTTGGCAGACAGAACTATGGGCTTCACTTGGCCCCAAAAATAGAATGGTCAAACAATGTTTACATGGGTTTATTGAACGAAGACCAGCCAACATATACTTGGTACCATTTAGTAGAGAAAATATTTCTTAAGACTCTTCTCATATTGTGTAACTTTGTCAAATAAATAAATAAATAAGACGGTAAAGGCTGGAGTCTCTTGTTCCAATATCCTCACGGTTGCAACCAATTTCAATTAAAGCTTTGTGTTATAACATCAAACATTGGAACTATTTCATTTTTGTCTTATGAAGCATGTGTGTGGTTGATATATTTAGACAAAGAAATTAAGTGCCCCTTGATTTCCTGTATTTGCGCCCATGATTAATTGGGTCATGGTTCATGTGGCAAATTCTCCTTCTCACTCTCAGGGAGACGGCTTCGATCGGACTGAGCGTCCTGTCATAACAGGGTTCTGTGAGACAGAGCTGGGCCTCTCTCCACTATAAACCACTCTCTCTTTCTCCTTCCACATCCAGCCGTAATAATGTCCAATCACACAGCAACGCAGTGGGCAGACTCTGACAGAGAGGAGGGTGTAAAGCATGACAGAAAGGAGATTTATGGATTATTCCTCTTATTTATTTAAATAAAAGATAAGATTACTGCCCATTGTTAGACAGAGGACTGCCCCCTTGATGTCATCCTGTAAAACTTTGAATATTAAGTTGTTGCATCCTTCAGTACGCCCTCCAGAAAAGACTACCGTCATGATTTGTGGTTTACAAGGTTTTTTCAAAGGCTTATTGGCCAGATCTATGGTCTCACGTGTGCCTGTGTGAGTGACAGCAGCACAAGCACTCGGTTGTATTTTTCCCTCAGAAACATAACAACATGTCAGAACAAAACCCAGCACAGAAAGCAGGATTCAAGTTATTCACTTAGCTAAAGTAGTAACACCACTGTTAAAATCTTAAGTAAAAATACAAGAATAAAAAGTACTGTAATACAATAAGCTATGTATTTAAAATACTAGCCAAGTCAAAGTGTCAGTGCACAAGTCCATGATGGGAAAGGCAAATCCAAAGAAGAGCAGATTCTGGTTTTCCTGGCAAGATATTATGTTTGTGAGATTTGGTGTTTTAAATCAGTTACAGGTCAGGAAATTTTAGAGAACAAAAGGGAGGATAAAGAAAGAAGGACAGGAAGAAAGGATGAAGTAGAGGAAAAAAGAAGAAAGAACAGAAATTAAGATGTGAGACTGAATGGAAAATCTGAGTGTGAAAATTACTGCCACCAGACAAATGTGCTGAAGGAAAGAAAACCCCACATTTCCCTGAAAAGAAGGAAAGTTGAAATTTCTCAGAATAGAAATATTCCAGTACAAGTACCTAAAATTAAAGTCAAGAACCATAATCTAGAAACTTGACACTGTTACTGTCTAAATCAGAAGTGGTTGTACCGAAGATTGTTTTATGTTCTAGAAAACTCGGCATGTACCAAAGATTTTTAATATTCTTCTTAAAACAAGAAATATCCCACAACAAAGACATCCAACAGAGAGGTTAATACAATGAGTTTTACATTCCTCCATCTCGGTGCTCTGCAGTACAGAGGAAATGGTGGTCTCTCTCGATGGTGATTTTGTCTTTGTCCGTGCTGAATGAATATTGCTGCTCTTACAGTCCAACCAGTTAAATGCATGACACATATATTCCCACGTTCCCATGGATTTTTTTCTCGGAAGAACTGACCAGAAGAGCAAAGCCCTCATGAACTAGTTTCTGGCTGAGTTACTCTCTTATATCTACAGTTTACACTTGAAACAGAGAGCAGTATAATACATATTGAACTTGATATGAATTTTGCTACTTTTACCTCTAAATAAAACCTTCAGCACTATCTCACCTGCACAGAGACTCATGTGGGCAGCTGAGAAGCACCCTGAAATGAATAAATTTGACATGACGGTTTATTTACAAGAGGACAACTGAAAGAGCTGGCAATTAGAGAGGGAGGAAACAACGTTTGGTCTCCATGATGGCATTTGAGGTTTTGTCAGGAGGAGGCATACAAAAATGCAAAATGCAAACAAGAAGACAGAAATTGTCCTACTCTCTCACCCACCTACCCTCTTTCTCTTTCTCTCCCCCTCTCTTTCTCTCATGCAATTTACACTCACAATACATCTGGTCTTGTGGAGAGTAACGTTTAGAGACAACTATTTGGTTGTAAATCGTTAAAAACCACTTAATGACGTATTTATTTGAAGTTTTTTGGAATATAAATCCTTAAAAAATAATGTTTTATTTTCCCCTTGCCTCCCTCTGTGTTAATATACAAAACTGTATTTTGTCTCCAACTCAACTTGAATCGAAACCAGCCGTAATTTTGGATCTTGAAACATGAAAAATTAATCATTTTAGTTGGAAGCAGAACAGTCTTTCGCTCATTTAACTGTAATAAACTCATTTCATGGTGTTGCAATATAACAGTCCTGGCCAAGTTCTGCTTGAGACAATAGGCTAAAATGAATGGAAGCCTTGTGTTTTCTGGGAAGGGGTTCTGTCCTAATACAAAAGACGTCTGTCATAGAAGTAACTCTCATCAGTCTTTGAGGGACAGTGTCTTAACCTCCATCTCACTCCCTCTGCTGTTCACTCTGCCAGGATTGTCTTGGATTGTATTCCTCCTCCATCTGCTATAGGATTAGATTCATCTACACACACACACACACTCACACACACGCACGCAAACATGCACAGTGACTCAGATTTTAGAACAATGTCTGTCAAATTAGACTTTGTAAGCAATGCACTTGACTTTGAAAAGACCTTTAGTGACACAAATGCATTTGTATTTTTATTCATGAAATTAACTTTCATTATATAATCACATACAGTGAGGAGAATGGACTATGAACTATTTAGCTGAAAAACTGGTGAAGTAAAACCTTTAATGTGACAGCTTAGATGTATTTAGTGGATTATTTGGCAGACAGTATCTTTAGCAGCAGCTGATTATTTCATATGAAAACATGTAATATTTAATCCTCGCAGGGAGCCTCTATGATAAGGGTTCCAAATTTGAGAACAGGAAGCTCTGCATATAAATCAAAAGTCATAAATGGGATATCAGTCACTATAATAATGTGTGTGTGTGTGTGTGTGTGTGTGTGTGTGTGTGTGTGTGCCTTTATGCTTCCTAATGGCTTCACTCTCAGAGCAGCTGAGTTACTGGGAAGACAGTCGGGTCTGTTGCTGCGCTGTTGCAGAGACATTTAACTAAAATATTCAGGAGAAAAGCACCTTAATTATACAGATGATGGAGTACAGGCCCTGAAGTAGTGTGTGTTTGTGGGTGTGTGTCAGGATTACACAGCTCCCATAACTGCATCTAATTGGCCTATGGCTCCGCAGATCTCTCACTCTGATTGGGTGTATCTGTGTTGTGTAGACTGTTGCTTCACTTTGTCCTAAAGAGACATGTTTATATGTGCAGACATACAGTATATATACACACACACACATACCATATGTATGTGTATCTTTGCACATGTACATGACTGCAAAACAAACATAAACATTTGTGCAAACACACACAGACAAGACGTGCACACAAACATTCACTCACTCACTCACGTCCACAAGAAGTGTGTATTGTGATATACTTAAGTGTTTACTTCTTGTGTTATGCGAGAGGAAGACGAGACAAAAAGGAAGACACAGCAGAGTCAGGAAGCACAAACACACACTCACACACACACTACTCACACACATGCATGCGAACACACACACATATAAACACACACACTTGCTTGATGCCTGCTTCCTGCCAAAGCTACTAAGTGAGGTGTTCCTTTTTCATTAATCATGGCTGTTGTTCAAGTTACCTGAGTGACACACAGTCAAGCACTATGCCAAAAAAAAGGCAGCTGAAGCACTGAGTGACACTCAGCAGCACTGCACAGGTACTAATTATATTTCATTAATATGTTTATTTCAACACCTACTCATTAAATTACACTCTCTCAGCTAACACAGAGCATTTTCATTCATGGTGAACGGTGGATTTATTTTTGAAGGAAAAACCTATAGGACTAAGGCACAGAAGCATGTAGTGTAGATACAGAACAACTTAAGGATTAATGTGCAGCAGTGATGGATGACGCAAAACAAGCAATGCCTTAAGACTTTTACTGGAAGCCAAAGCTAAAACAGGGCAGGATGTAATGAAAATGTCTAAATAGTAATGTCTTTGTCTACCATTGTAAACCATGCTTATGTGGATTTTTGTGTTTCTGTCATCTGTTCCTAGTCTCCCGCCCGTGGAGCCATGAACGGTTGGCAAGCATGGTAAAAACCAAGGCTATGGGTGTGGTACACATCCACAAATTTAATCCCAACTGCGTTAGTAAGGCCTTGTGTTGAAATGGAGTGTCCTGGATAAATCCTTACTGGAAGCCTCGCTGGAATGTCTTTTTGTTTGAGGTAACTTCAGGCTCTTTACTGTGCTGCGATGCATTATATGCAGATTACAAGGCCACTGGAAACATAGCCAAACATTTCTTGCAATGTAGTCTCTCATTAGTGAAACATCACAAGACAAAACCTTTCAACCACAAGCCAAATGAACTACTGAGAACTGTGAAGTAAAGAAATACTTTCCTTAATGTGTAATGTGTTTAAATTAGATTGGAAGTCCATTAGATGCAGAATTTAACAACTGCAATTGAAGTTTTGTATCACCTGTGACTATACCTTTGGCCAAAAAATGCATCTTTTCATTAAACTGAGAGTTTTTTGGGTGCTGTTTTGATTGCAGTAATAAACATGGATTTACAAGGATTGTACGGAACATTAAAAAGTTTTATAGGTACTGTTGGAAGGTGAAGTTGACTCCGTTCATGCATAAAGAAGCCAAACTTAAGTAAATTGTTAGAGGGAAGTGATGCTGAGCTGGTGAAGTGAGCAAGAGAACAATTATGTCTGCTACTTTTGGGAACGATTGTATTTGCTCAGTTGAACATAATCACGCCACCTCATAATAAGGGGTTGTCATATTAGTGATTATACATAGATGAAGATACTCATGCTGACTGCCTGTCAAATCAACTTGCACAGTAGGACAAAAATCCCCATGTATAAATGAATAAATACATTTTTATTTAGTATATGTCATCTTTCAAATGTAAGTGTTCCTTTCTATCACATATCACCTCTGTAGTTTTTGTCATGTTGACATTTTAGTCCTTTTTAGTCAACAGATTATAATGAAAAGAACAAAACACAGTCTTGTTAATGTAAAACCACCACCTTACTACTTAATAGCTCAAATAAACAAACTACTGGTTCATTAACCTACTTGAATGTGATTGTGGTGAGCCTAAATGTGTCTCTTTAGGTTTGTGGTTTTCTTACCAGCCAAGTTATTGTCTCAAAACTTTGCTTCTGATAAAGGAACAAGTTTGGTGTTTTTATTTTCTCAGCCTCACTGTAACAAAATATGGCCCCAAATGTCTCTTTGCTTCTCTCTTCCAAGCTCTGTTATGGTCAGTGTTAACTTTAGCTTTCTGTAAAAAATTTGGTGTAAATTCTGTGAAACACTATTAGGACACACACAGCTCATTAAAATGAAATGCTGCATTAAAAACCAAACAAAAAACCCTGCCTTTAATATTTTGTTTCATCTTTATTCAAAGCTAAAGATAGATTTAGCTAAGGTATTAAGTTTTTTGACTACATTAAGTCTTGTTTTTGGTCAAAAACATTTTTGTATGGTAACACTTAGGGCCCTATCGTACGCTTTCCGCCGTGCGCCAGTGGCGCATTGGGCGGGGAATAGCAGGATTCCTCTGCTGCTCCTGGAACAAGGTGGCAACGGTTGACCTGGAAACTCCCCTGAATTAATGTGAAACTT
>JAQMCX010000011.1:15552529-15643565 GCA_029814765.1 Acanthurus leucopareius | reverse complement strand
CCATTCCGCCTTCATTCTCGGACCTCCCGCCCCTCGGCGCACAGACCCGGCGCAAGTGGATTTGCTATCTTACACTCTTGGCAAAAATGACGTTTGCGCTGGGTGTACGATAGCAATGACAAATGCGCCACTGGGGCACCGCGTTTGCGCCGGGTGTACGATAGGGCCCTTAATGTTTGATTACACTGGTGCTGTCTCATCACATCATCTTAGTCATGGAAAAAAAAGGTTTAGTGACAACACATTTGTTCATATTTTTCATGAATGAAAATTGACACTATCCGGTGCAACCTGAATGTGCACATGATCTGCACAGGGCCAGTTGCATATTAGAAACTATAACTATCTAATTATATTTACAGATATAGTAGATTCTACATCACTGTCAATGAATTAATGACAGCAGCAGCAGAAGTTAAAGGGAGTCAGCGACTCTCTCATTACTCATCATAACCAACCCTGTTCCCGGAAAAACCAAACTGCACTTCATCATGGATCAGGTATGTTGGCATCCATTATCCCATTATTTGTCGGCACAGTCTAAGTATGTATATCCTCTGGCACACATGGTTACCATCAGCACGACTCTGACCACAAAACCACAGTGTTAGTCTAATCTCTAAATACCGTGTGTAATGAGCCCCGTGTCATTATGTTGCTCCGCTTTATGACACACACACACACACAGTACTTAAAAATGAAACAGCGATGAGTGTGTGTTTGTACCACATCCAAGCGAAACACTGTAATACTGAACGGCAAAACCCTCATCAGTTATCACAGCAGTTGTCTTTCATGTGAAGAGCGTCTAATGCTCTTCCTGTTTTGTTTCAGATACCTAAAATGCGTTCAGCAGAGGGCTTAGGGCTTCACCAGCGTCATGCACGCTGCCTGAGTGCTGCCGGCCTCGGTGCTTTTGTTTCAGGCTTTTATCTGCCTGGGTTGATGGGGAAGGTGGGGTCGTTTCATGGCTAAAAAGTAGAGACATGGGTAAACTCACATTATCCTTTGTCTGTCTTTAACTGTCACTATCTCCTTCCATTTCTGTGTCTCTTTGTCTGCTACCAAGGCTCACCCTGAGAGCAGACAGATTACCTCCATTTGTCTTCATTAGCATATTAGCTAACAGGCCCTTTGCAGGAGCCCGTGGGAAAGTGCTGTAATTGCTAAGATAGCTGTAGACTAAACCACTAAAGGAATCTGTAGAGCTGCGTGTGCCCGTGTTTCAGTAATGGAGGGATTTCAGAGATGAACTTCACCTTGACTCTCATGCCTCACGCTCCTCTTCTGCCTTATATCTCTGCATGCACACACAGTGTGTGAGAGAGTGTGGAAAGCAGCAAGGAAACAACAGCCCAGAAAATTACTCTGAGCAGCCAGCTGCTTCTGAATCTCATCATAGGAATTTATCAACAAGCAATAATTCTGGCACCAACCTCCTATGGCACTACAAACATATCCATGAAAAGAATCATCACACAACTTTCCAATCCTCACTTCTGAGAGCTAGCGGCTTATGAGGAGTATTTTTGAGTTTTCAATTCATGAGGATGAATGCAGAAATGAATTATCCTTGCATATCTGAATTACTAGGGAGGAGAGGTTGTTTGATCCATTCTAATATATGGATGATTGCAATACACTGTGATTCAAATTATGAAGCGTGCACTCATCCTCAAAAACACCCTATACAGTCCAACTGGCAGCTGAAACACTCCTAATTGCAAGGCACAAACAAACACAAAAAATTACAGCAACTGTGCCCAATTAAGGGATATTTTTGCTCTGCTTTCTGTGTTTCTATGGTTGATTAGCTGCCTGTTCAGGTAAGCATGTACCACTGAATACATCTAAAGTTCAGAGAGTTCAGGTCAGAAATATGGCTTCAAATTTTAATATAAATTTAATGCATGTATGGATATATACCAATATGCTTTCACAAGCTTGGTATATAATGTGAAATCAATAATGAACTGGAGTGGAAAGTGGCCTTGTCTGTGTTTTCATACTTGTATGATTCTGTTGATTTGCAACAATTAGCATTCTTTCTCTTGTCAAATTGCCTCATTATTGTTTAAAGAAGAACAAGGGTAGAGAACCTCCAGTGGCGGACAACTAAAAACCTGGTTTTCATATAGTATACATCATTGTCACGAGTTATTATACAGTATAAAGCCTACTGTAATTTCCAACATTGTATCAGTGCTGACAAAGAGGGCAACAGAAGAGAAAAGCAAGCATGGGCACAAAAACACACACAATGCCCTATAATTATTATGCATATGTAAGCACACAATACAGCAATTTATCCTGGGGGTGCCTGGGTCGCGTGTACAATCCAACAAAAACACACGCACTCTTGTGAGAAAATCTAAAGCGCTGTGACAAAGGCCCAGTGGCACAGTTTCTCTGACACACACACTTAGCATCATACCATCTTGTACCATCAAATAGCCATTTTTTTCTCAGTGCAGTAGAGAAACCTCATGTCGCCCAGTCAAGTGAAATGCTTTAATAGACACAGTATGATTCATAACTTGGGCAAAACCAAATTTATTTTAAGTCCTGCTGTCACCAATTCAGCCTGGCCTTGAGCTAAACATGTTCATTCTTTTTTCACAAGCTGTACGACAATGCACCTAACTATTGTTGCCTCTCTCTGGTGATTATCTCAGGTCAGTGGAGTGTCTAACCAGGGTTGGCACTCACACATAAAGACACTTACAGTTTCCCTAATTTCAGAAGCTGAAGCCGAAAAAAGGGACTGTGTTACAAAGGAGACTGTGAAAAGCAGCTTCTTAGCATGAGATCTGAAAGTCTCCCCTCTAAACAGGAAAATACTACATCAGACACATTCTGTCATAGTACTGTCATTTCTGAGACATGCTCACTAAGATTTGTTTGCAAGAAATATTTTTTATGTTGCTAACACCTTCATCTGGAGAAAGCATCTTGAGTAAAAATAGACATCATTGCCAAAAACATTAGCTAATTATTCATAGTTGCATACTTTTAAGGGGAAAATAACACTTGCTTTGGATAAGGAAAAAATAATGATGATTAAGATGGCAATTCCTTAACACCAGCAGAGTTAAGGAAATGTAATTATTCTACCAAATTGAAAAGACGTAGAGTGTATAAAAATAGCAAATTTAGTCTGTCTTAAGGAAGGGATGGAGGTTGTGGTGGATACATCATCACATTGAAGTTCTGGGTACTGATCATTTACCCTGTATATGTTTTTAAGTTTCTTTTTTTCTTTCTATTTTTTTCCTTTTTGTCATGTGACAATATTTTAACTCCATAATTAAATACATATCATATGTTAGGCATACAATAATGTTTAAAAAGTAAAAACTTAATCTTACTGGATTAACTCCTTGAAGTGACAGTAGAATGAATAGTGCTTTTCCCACAATCTGTGTGTCCCTCCTCTCAGTGCTGATTGTTCGGTTATTTATTTTTACGAAATTTATGAGTAACTTTTATATGAAAATCTCTTTCACCCCTCTTTAAAATGTAAAATTATTCCTGAGGACTCGTCTTAAACTGGTAACATGAATTTATCAACTCAAATGTGACAAGATAACCTTATCCATCAACCACATCTAGCAAATCATAAGGTTGTGTTTGTATCTAAATCCAAAACTTTGTTTACATTTACAAACGCTGTGGTTTTTTTATCACATTCAACAACGTGGAACAACCCAAAGATTGAATGAACTGGAGAAATATGTGATGGGAGGTTGAAGCTATCAGTGTTGGCTTAGTCCATCAATACAGGATTGATTCATTTTAAGGAGCCATGTTGTGTGCCAGGCTACTCCGGTACCGCTAAGATTCTGCTCTCCATGCCAACATACCAAGGCTTACACGTTCGCTGTCCTCCCATCTCTGTTTTACTTCTCTTCAATCATCCATCTTTCTAACCATAAGAACCACATGGGCTATTCCAGAGAGAACAGCATTGTAATTGCATAGACTGAAAAAAGTGCTCAATTGACCTGTCTGGTTAAATGAAGAAGGGTAATACCGCCTGATTTTTTCCACACATTATCTCTCCCTTCTTCCTTTCCATCCTTCCTTAACTGCTGTCTATACTTCAGCTCCAAGGCCATTGCGGGCCCTGCCAGGGCGGAGAACTCAGCCGCATGTCAGACATCTCACTCTGACACACTATCCCTCCCTTTCTCTTTCTCTGCCAACCCTCAACCTCATCCTCCCACAGGCTTTCATGGAAAGTTGCCCTCTTTTGTTGTGCCAGAAACTGCATCATAACACTCCACCATCCCTCTCACTCTTAGTCATACCAAACAAAGGTAGCAGAGATCTTCAGGAGGGACTATTTGACTCCCCCTCCAAAGCCACTGAATAAGCTCAACTTAGTAAGAGTTAAATATTTAAATTTTTCCCTTTTTTTGCATAATGCATATTTATGTTTTTTGCCGTACAGTTTTATGTTAAAAGCTTTTCCATTTAGCTTTTTCATATAGACCCAAAAAGGTAGATGTTAAAGGGTTAAGAAATAAATCAGATGGACCATGCAAAGCAGAGCAGCACAGTTCTTTCTGGTGCTACAACTGTAATCAGGGCGGTTTGACAGCTGGGATGCCTGTTGAAGGACTGATTTAATTTGCTTTTCTCTACTGGCCTCACACAAATACCAGGTCAATCAGCTGAAGTAAACAGTCACAAGCATTTCTATGCACAAACATGCTTGCATATTGAAGTTTGATCAAAAGGGGTCTCTTTCAAGGCTGATACTAATGGCATCATTATGCTGGAGTAGAATAACATCAGAATTTCTATAAGTTCCAGACTTAAAGATATATAAATATTGGCAGTTTTTATTTATTGAGGGACAGTAAATCTAGCTTAATGGACTGCTAAATGAATACGTTAGCTTGCACATGCAGGCAGATTGCCAGAACAGTAAACCAAAAGTTAAATAGCTTTCCACAAGCTACATTTAGACTCCCATCTTCACACCTCATGGTCATTTACTTTGTGTTGGTTTCTTTCTGATCACCTATGGATTTACAAGGGACCACCTGCAATTCTTACAAACCAAGCCCAGACACAGACACACCGATACACACAAAATACAACCAGCTGGCAGACAGCAGAGATGCAGTAAAGGAAGGCAGTGATTGATGTCTAAACACAGAGGAACAAATGAAACCAATCAAAACTAATCAGGAATGGCAGCTCAATACAACGGAGGCTGGGCAAACATAAGGAATATGTCCTCGGGTTGACAAGGATGCAGCTACATCCTGTGATTACAACAGCGGCTTGCCATACTGTATACAATCTGTTTCACTGTTAGTCTCAGTCCAGTGTACAAATGTTTACCTAGAGCAGCGGACGATGAACAATGACTTTCATGGGAAATGTGAACAATGTTTTACTGACGTTAAAAACATTCACTGGAAACATTCACATGATGTTTTGGCTGAAGTTTGTGCAGAAGCATCCACACAGATCTTCATTTTGTCAAAGTACAAAGTACACCAAGCATGTGCAAACTGTAAAATGTGGAGAAAAACTCTGTTGGATGATTATGTTACTTTAATATTATTTATGCATTGTCTGTTATTCAATGCTGGTTGATAGGGAACTTGGGTTGAACTTATGCAGTCTAATATGTCAATTCTGCAATAAATCCAAGTATAAGAAGAGCATGATGTAAACTATTCAAGAGGGAAGCTCATGTCATTTAGAAGGACATAGTTTGTGATGGTGCTGATCTGTGTTATACACTTACCATAACAAATATCAGTAGGATGGACAAAATTACAATCTCTAATGAATGATTCCTTTAAAATTACCACTCTCAGGTTGACACACCTCTGAGAAAACAGGCCTAGATTTGCTGTATTAGAGTGTGGGTTATAACTGTACAGGGGTTTTGTACAGAACAACATGTCATCAAAGATAATTTAGCAGAGGTCAATTACAGTAGCAGCATTTCTCAGGTTAAACACACACACACACACACACCTGGTAATCATCACTTTTAGGTGAGTTTTCCTCATCACTTACACAGCTACAAAAGCCCTTATTATCAACAAAACCTCAGGTGGACTGACTGAAAAAGGATGTTGAATTTTTTTTTTTTTATGTGCTAAGCCATGACAAAATGTGAAATCCAAACAAAACTAGCAAAGAGGAACAACAGTCACAGGCTGAAACATGTCAAGAGGGCAAATGCTGGGCGTACAGTGTAGTGTGTGAGTAGCTGTCAAAAAAAAATAAAATGAAAAAAAATTAGGGACATGAAACCAAACATGATCCTAATCACAATGATCCTAATCTTTGGAACTTGTCCTTCCATAAGTGTGCAATGAACTCTACTTTTCCTTTTTCTCTCAACTCTTTTTATTTGAAAAAGTCAGACGCAGCTATCTGCTTGTGAGAGTCTGTCTGATCATCTGAAAGAATTTCTGAACAAACACTTTGCACAGCGCTTCTGAGGGAGTTTACTGTATACTGGTCTTAAAGCTCCCAGGGTGGGAACCTAATGATGGTTTAAAAGTAATTAGTGCAATATAGTAATTAAGTCCTGCAGAATTACAGGATATATGGGTGTATACTTTCTTCTGGTAATCTCAATTACAATGCGGTCTGCTGTATCCTGTTGAGCTGGAGGCGTTGGTGAGCAGTGTTATGAATGACATTCTCCAATCTGAAGGTTATTCATTAAGCCTTTTTTCATTGTTAGTGTGCTCCAAACATGTTGACGGCAGATGTCCTCCCTCTCAGCCAGTTACTGGCATCGCAAACTGCTGGGAGTAAAATATAGTCGCAGTAACTGTACCATTAACTGTACTGCGGTGAACTTACTCACCCCTCACATCACACACACACGCAAAGAAACACATTAACACATCATGGTGGTGCAGTTACTCACTCTCCATAAAGCAACAATGTTTACTTAAGCAACCACACAAGGAAAATTAAATTCTTTGTGTTTGTCTCCCTCACAAACACACCCACGTACCAAACACACAATACCAGAGTAATTTATTATCATTTTATAACATGAGCTTGTAAAATAAAATTTAGTTTGCAGTGTCTTAATGCTATTACTATAAAAAGGAATTATATATATGGATAAGAAAATAATAAGTGAACAAAAATAGAGCTGTTAGTTTATATTTAAGTGTAGGCGATGAGTTAAGTCTCATAGCCTGAGGAAAAAAAGGCACCCTGTAATCTGGTGGTACGATACACACACAATGCACACATATGAATACACATATCACTGTGGGGGATATATATCAACACACTCTGTCAAAAGAGAGTTCTTGTTTACTCTCCTAAAAGTAGAACAAAGTATTTCAAAGAGAATATATGAAAACAAGATTTAGAAAGACAACAAGGCATATGCAGTCATCTGTTTACTGACCCATCTGGCTGAACCACTGCCAGACTGTTAAATTATCTTGGGCATTTGTTAATTTACACACTGTCTACAATGATGAAATATACAAAAATAAATGAATAATATTGTGTGCATAGTGAAAGATCCCATAAATGTTAAAATCCCAAATGCAATTGTCTAAGCGAGATTTCCTCTAGGTATTGCACATGTTGAACAAGAATTAGGTTTACATCTTTACAGAGTTACTGGCTTGCGTACAACTTTTTAACTATGGATTTGGTACAATTTAATGCAGTGAACTGATACTGAAGCTGTCTTCATTTAAGATTTTGCAGAAGTGTGTTCCGTGTCTCTTCTACTTTTGCATATTTTAGCATGTCATCATTACAAAGACAACGGAACAACAATATGACAAACATGGCATCAGCAAGGAGAGAATGTGGCACAAAATGCAGTGTAATACTGTGTTAGTGTAATGACGAACTATGAACTCCAGCTCTCGCAAAGAAAACTGAACTCCCATGGTGCTAGAGTCCGACATGCACAAAACCGAATCCAAACCTTGGACAAACCTCATAGAATTAAATATTTCTCAGCACTCTGTGATATTGCTTTTGCAGTTATTACAAGTGCATGCAAGCCAAAAATGACACCCACTAGGATGTGAAATATCCCAAAATAATTAAATATCTTGTGAGTAAACATGCACCAAAGCCAACTTTTTTACAATATAAAGTAATAAGAAAAAGCTGATAGAGGTGTTCAAAATTGAGCATTCTGGTTATCAAGAATGAAAGAATGAAAATGAATTGGTCACATGAAGCAAATTAGAGGCATACCCCTTTTTATTGTTTGTGTATGTGTGTGTGTGTCTTATGTGTAACAGTCAGCTATGCTACAAAGCTTGGGAATACAGAAAATGTTTTAGCAGAAAAGGTAAGCCTGATTTAGGTTCATAATCCTCATAACTGTCTCCTTTTATTCACAATTGTTGAAGTATAGAAATTATTTCACACAGCAACAATAATGATCGATTTGAAACTTACATACATACTACTCTATGTGCCGTACGAAGCACTGGGAGGAACATATAATCAGATGATGGGCAATTCCGTGGTTTTCCCGGTCGAAATAGAAAGCCAGATGAAATGCTGACATACAGAAATAAAATTAAATTAAAAAAAACAAAAAAAAACATCTGTTATGGTTGATGTTATAAATTCTGTCAGAGGCTTTCACAGTCTGCCAAGAGTAAAATTCAAGACTGTGAAAATTATTTTTACAAAAATCCATATTTTTATGGCCTAAAATCCCAACCAGAAAAAATGTTCAATGAAGTATAATGAATGGTGGAACTATATTCTTAAGTTTTAAAGGCACAGTCCGGCTGGAGTCATTGAGGCCACATACCATGAGTGAACCACCTTGGAAAGGAGTACGTCCTGTTTTCCAGACAATCACAGTATTGAGTTGTTCTCCCAACAGGCCTTTCCTCTGCTGCAGCTAGCTTAAGTCATTACACAGTGTGAAGACGGTGATGATTCCCTTGGAGGTGGTCAAGAGGTAAATTGGAACTGAAGTGAGGGGCTCTGTGTCCACTGTGCAGAGCAGGGCCCAGACGAACCCTGGGGTCTTTAGGCCCCTCGTTAGCAGACTGGCCTACATGTTTTCATTTGCTGGCAAACTGCAGGAGGTCAATTGCTGCTAAATTACCAGCTTTGGCAGGGAAAACAGCGTGCAGATAATTAGTTCACTCTGCCTGTCCACACGATTAAGTTTTCTGAAAAACAGTCCAAGAGACGAATCAGGGCTCCAGTGCTGCAATTAAATCAACATTAGTCCAGCGTTTGTGCCTGTACATGTGTTTGAGAGGCGAGTGGGAAACAGAGAAAAATCCGGTTATTGTTTAGCATCCAAAAACTAATGCAAAAGCAAAGGTGAGTCACGAAATCAAATTTTAACTACTTATGATTTGCCTTCAGCTTCTGCTTTGTTGAATTTCATTTCACAATAAATAAATTCTGATATTATACATATCCTATCTCCAGTTTAATACACAGAGGTATATTTGCAATTATTTAGCAAAAGCTAAATATTAAACAGTGAAGTTGAGGTGAAAAAGCACAATCTGAGCATGACTAAGTAATTAAAAACTGCTAGTATTCTGTTTTCAATAACAGCTCCCAAAAGCATTTTTATATCCATTTTCGAGACAAAGAAAACAAATTGTAGGACCCTCAGGCTGAGGATTTAACTTGATTTATGACAATTACACTTGTGAGATAGAGGTCTGGATGAGAACAGGGACTGATGTCTCTTAAGATGGTGATGCCCATAAGTATTAGCTGACAAAACAGTGTGAACTTAATACTTGTGTGTTTTTGTGTTTCTATTTAAACAAGCAACCTGTAAAGATGGAAAAATCACACAAGATTTTTTTCAACCTTAAACATTCTGGTCAAAAGAAAACTGAACTCTGCCCCACTTTTATCACATCAAACAAATGTAATCAACAGAGCAAAGTTGCTCTAAAATTGAGTACAAAATGAGAGCAGAGAAAGACAGAAAAAAAAGTAGAACACACTGGACTTTCGGTCGGGAGACTGAGATTGATGCCTGCTAAAAGCAAAGCTCTACTATGTTTTTCCAAACATATTCAAGTAGTTTTGCTGCCTTCTCCTAACCAAACACTACTTTTTAAAAAGAACCATCCCATTAGGTTCTTGTGCTAGAAAGACTTAGTGGCATGAAGGCACTGAGCATCACTAACAAACACTAAAGGGCTATCCGAGAGACCCAAAGAGGTTCTAACAAGGTGTCAGTACATGACGGGTTAACAGTGAGAATGTGATGATGGAGAAAAAGAAAACAAGATATTCCAAAACAGTTAGACAAACTATGGAAGTGGAGTCTTAAGGATATCAAGTAACTTAGCACAAGGGCAAGTGTAATGGCGTCCAAATGGTTTCAAAAATGGTCTTACAGAAGATAAGTAATTTAAATGATTTAAACTAGTAAACGAATGCATACAGAGCCAAGCACAGTGAGGCAGAGAAGAGTCAGATAGGCTGGAGCCTGGCTCAGCATACACGATGTGAAAGCCAAGGAAACACCCAGAGCAGGGCGCCAGTCAAACACAGACAAAAATTATCAGCATAATCACTGCGGAATTCCTGGTTCTTTACTTTTGACAGTGAGAAATTGAGTTGCGGCAGTTTTTTCCAGGTTCTTATTCAAGTCTAGTATTTATACAAGTATAATAATGAGTGTAGACTAGTTCTCCTTGTGTTTTGCAATGTCTTGGGATGTGTCATGTAGTTATCTATGGGCTCTTTCTAGTAATAATGGTACTCCAGTGGTTGAGCATACAGTGGTAGTTTCAGAGGTAACTTTCTAATTGCAGTTCTCAATTAGCAACCAGGTAAGGAGCATATTCTTAAGCTTTCCAACGTGTAGTGCAATGTCATATTAGGCAAATAATGTTGTGTGCAAACACCTAGTTTTTATTATAAATATGTAACTTTCCATAAAAGTACACAGTTGAACACTGGAGACATGAAGTACTGATGTGTAACATCATGACTTTAGGCTTCCCCTCTGTTCAAGCACAGTACAGTAAAGAGAAAATGTGTTAAAGGTTATGAGTTCAATGGTGAGCCCTGCAGGTCTGAGAGGATTGAGCATTGGACCCAGTCTTACCTCTGTGTTTCATAAGCAACCTGAGGAATTCTGAGGGGATTGTTAGGGTCTGGTCTTGTTCTGCAGTTAATAAACATCATTATGAGCCCATTGGCATCTGGAGAAAGAAGAAAAAAATAACAATTGCAAATGAAATACATAAAGAAATGGGTGATAATAAATAAGCATTTAGGTGTGAATTGATTTACTTTGTACTGTAGATCTAACTCCTCTACATAAAATCTATACAAGGTTGGGATCTTGTGAAAGTCTCCCCACAAAGAGGGTGTGTCAACTTTTGCTTGAATAAATGGGACAAAAATGGAAATATAATAAATGTGAAATGAGCTTGACTTTGCATGACATTATTTTAATAATTAATAATGGGACTTCTTTTTAACCACTAAAATAGATGCAAATATTCTTCTTTCTTATTTTATCTCTAAACCATTTAATTGTATTTTTGCATGTTATGCTAGCCATGCACAAAGAGAATGTGAACAGGTAACAATAGAGTGAGGCTCAATAACATGACAAAAATAAAAAATGGACATAATGTAACCTTGTTTTTAATGTCCAAAATGAATGTACTGTCTGTGTTTTGTCAATTTTTGGCAAAACATGCAACAACAAAACTAAAATTAGCTTTATGTATATCTTATAATTATTAGCCCCTCTCAGTTCACAGTCTTCACTTACATGCTGAATCTTTTTTTATTTTTTTCCCTCTCTCTTTACACTCACTTTTTTTCTAACTACTCAGAAATTAATGTCAATCAGGTTTCTCTGGTAGGTAGGTAAACACAAGATGTACATACTGTATAAATGGGTTAATCTGTTTCCTATCACTGGATACATTTACATTTGATTTTCAGTCTTAAATAAAAACACTGCAACCCAAATTCAGAAACAAATATTTAAAATATCCTGTTAACAATTCTATCGGTCAATTCAAGTCTTTCAAGAGGTCTTTTTTTTTAACATAAAACAAATGTTGACATTTGAAATGGAATAGATAATGGAAAATGTCCAGGTGGAAGTAACACTGACAGGCCTTCGAAGCAACCCTGTTATTTCCAATTATCTATAGCATATAATCCACAGGATAAATAGAAATTAATATTAGGGCTGTGGACACAAGGATTTCCTCTCGTATGTTTGGACGCTGAGATGCAAACACATTTATCTGCAGCACATGCACCAAGCCGCAGGCAAACTACTCAGCTTTTAATGCTGGACTGACCATTACCCATGATGCACACATGGGCCAACAGATAGAGCAAACACACCAGCTTACGCATGCATGCACAAAATGCTTGTGTGCATGCTCTGAGTGTGCAAACACGTTGAATGGGGGGATTCATGCATGTGTGTGAGGCACATAACACACAACACATATATTGTTTTTCTATTATCTGATTCTCTCTGGCTATCTCCATCATACAGGCCTCCTGTGACCTCAGGGGTCAAAGCTGGGTGTGCGTGCTCCCCCACTGACCTTTGTTAAGGTTGGCAGGGGAGACCCCCAGGGTGAATTTTTAGTAGGAATAGAGCCATACACTCACGCAAATACGCAACACTCAGCTTACTTTGATTTAAATATACATATTACAAACTGGTGTAACCTGTAAATAACTGAGAGGATTGCAAATAAATATAAAGATAAAGCAGTGCATGCACTTTGTATGCCTACATATACATACTGGCATGTGCGCACACTCCCACATAACCTATATGTCAATCCATACACAGTCATTCACAATCCATACACACTGATATGTTTATATACTGATACACACAGACAGGTTAGTCTTTTGTTGCAGGCTGTCATGTTGCACTACATTTATCATATAACATATTCCAGAGTAACAAAGTTTATCTATATTGTTCTTATTAAATAAACAAACAAAGCAAGTGACGATAAAATACAGACAAAAAAATAAAAACAGATCCACTAGTGCCTTTCATCTGAAATGACAGAATACATTTTAATTATAAAATGTAAGCACTACACAGTTGATTGATCAATTTTATTAATAGGTTATTAGTGAGTAATTTTGTGTTAATGGATGACTAGACTGTGCTGAAGTCATAAATGCAGTCTACAACAGTTACATTTTGTCATGCTGAGACACTTCACTTCTCTATATCTACATCCTATTAAACTGAATCCCTTAATAGCTGAACATTATTATAGTTGGGAAAACTCAGCTGATACCTGGGTGAGCAAATATGCATTTTACAAATGAATCCAAAAAAACCTTAATTACTTAATTAATTTATCTATTTATCTTTATTATTTATTCATCTTAAGTGATGAAAAGTATATTGTCACATAGCTGAGATTTACACTAGCAATAAGATGTGCATCTTATTATCTAGCAAAGATTTGGAAAATGTGATGGTTTTGTGATATTTAAAAAAATAACAATTAATAATTACTTTAACAGATAAAAAACTAATCCAAACCCTTATTCAACAGTTGTAATT
The DNA here is from genome assembly GCA_029814765.1 of Acanthurus leucopareius. Lineage (NCBI taxonomy): Eukaryota > Metazoa > Chordata > Actinopteri > Acanthuriformes > Acanthuridae > Acanthurus > Acanthurus leucopareius. The sequence continues at coordinate 15,630,010 of JAQMCX010000011.1, read as the reverse complement.
TTCAACTGCGTGATTGAACCGAAAGCTGCAAAGATTAGAAACTTGATCTTTGAGACTATTTAGTGACATAAACCCCAAAATAAGATTTCCCTTCAGTCTGCTGGACACAATGAATTCCTTTCTTACTGTGAAAATCTGTGGGACATCATTGGCCAAATCTCCTCCCTATCAGGGATTGGCTTCCCGTTAATCCACCTATTGTTATTCATTAGGCCCATCTCTTATCACAGCTTCATCTGTGACCTTTGACTCCTCTGTCGTGATGGATTAGCTCATTGGCTCTGATTAGGACATCATCTGCCCCACCTCGAGGGTCAAGTTCATTATGCGCTGTCCTAATTACAAATTTACCTTCTTTAATTGGATGTGTTTGGTTGAGCTAAGAGAGGTTATTTGGAGAAAATTAACAGTTAAAGATCCAAACACGCAAATCAAATCTTAACAAATGAAGGGAAATTTATTGAGAGAGATCATATGGGTTAGTATACGAGTATCTCGATGATTTCAGATATTACGCTGAGAGGATGGGGATGACATTTCAGCTCATAACAAGTCTCAACAGAGCACTACAGGGACTAAATGAGTGTCATTGTGAAACATTTCCTGGGACCAATCATCAAAATAATTGAACCTTTCATCACAGGGCTTCACCCTGGTTCCCTCATCTATTTCCAATTCCAGTTGCAAAGGCCTCCTTCATTTAGAGTTGGTAGATATGAGTGGTGGCCGTAACTCAAGGAGATGGAGTGAGAGTGAGAAGAAAAGGAAAGGAGGTGGGGGCCCAGCTCTTGTATGAACAGTAGTGAAATACACACCTGACGTTCAGAAAGGGCCATTTATTTTTTTGGGATCTGGCTGGCAGAAATGGAATATATAATGAGGTTATATTTAGGGCTTGATAACATGACTGCCCTGAGTAATGAAATAGTGAAGGTGGAGATTCATTACCTGCCGCATTATGATTTAATCAAACTGCTAAAAATTATATTAATTTCTCTACAACAAAGGACTCCTTCATATCTGGCTTTCCCCCCATGAGCCTGCATGAGGTCGGTAGTGTGACTAAGAAACTCTTGCCCTTATGATTCTCAAGGCCTGCACAGGAAGAAAAGGGATCTTTTAATTGATGTAGTAGAGAAAAAAAAAGATTGAAATTTACAATCTGCAGTGTTGTTACGCCAGTAGTAGTATACCTAATCATCAGGTTGTCTCAACGTTTAATAACAAGACAGACATCAGCCATTTGTTACTTACTGAATTCATTTGTTTAGAAAATATTATGAGCCAAAGTCTGGAGGGAGGTTTAGGAAATCCTGCACCACCATTTTGATCCGATTCCACAGACGCGTGTAAGACAGAAAACCTCCCCACCCTTTTGTTATTACTGCCAACATTCAAAAGCCAGTATTGGTCAAAGATCTACAGTTTCTCACCCTGTACTGTGTAAGTCACGTCTGCTTTGCTTTAAATCATCTGCACAGACATACTTTAGATATGTGTAGACATGAACATGAACCTAGCGAGCCAGTAGCTCCTTGCACAGGTCAGCAGGGCAAATAGGGGGAAATAGCTGGAAAATGGGTCTCATCTGTGAATGTGCTTCAGGATTTCATTTTTGTCCCAGTCCACTTTCTGTGACTGCTTGCTTTAACTTTCATTTAGTTGCAGATTTTGCTGATGCAAAAAAACTAAAATATAGAATTAGCCTGACAATCAGACTAAATAAACACTTTGTTCTACTTTAATCATTTAGACATTGTTGTTAGCCAGATTGTTGTTGGGTGGAGGGTTATTTTGTTTTGTTTTGTTTAACTCTGAACATTCAGTAGTGAGTGACGTTTCTATCCTATTTTTCAAATTGATTACAGTAATTTGTCAAAGTAGTTGCAGCAATCACTGCAGGTTTGTGCAGTGGTGTGGGAGTGTTGGCACATTACCAAAATTCATACGAAATTGTGTGTTCTTCCCCATGTCAGGATTTTCAGCTCCACTCAGTCTAATCGGCTGATTGGCAAACAGAGTGATGCTGGACTGCTTTCTCCAAAAAATTAAATCTGCTTCAACTTGCTGCTGCAGGATTGTTTTTTTCGGAACTCCCTGCAGTCCCTGGGGCGCCACAGCCAAAATGGTATAACCACATTAAAATGGGTAAAGGAACTCGCGTTTTGGCTGAGATGCACCATTTGTTCTGAATGAGCCCTAAGAGCTGTTATGTCTATAGTAGAATATAGAACAAAAGATGAAAAAAAATATGTCACTGATAACAGAGCAAAATTTTGTGTTTTTGCAAATCAATGGTGGAAATAAAAATGAGTTTTATGATGTGAAAGTGCTATTGTCAAATGTTCATTAGATTTAGGTACACAGGTTCAGGGAATTACCTCAGTTATAGTGAAAATAAATCGATTGACTGTTGACTCAAAACAGGAAATCAACAGCTTTCTCCTCAGATGGATCCCATTTGTTGTCCAGTCTATCCTCTCTGACTTCCACTGTCCAGTTCTGATCTCGTTCAGCTCCTCCAAACTTTGAACCTTAAAACACACCTTTCTTTATAGAGGGCTTTGTATAGTTCTTAGGATTTTTTACTATGGATACAGTGCACCACAAGCAACCTGTCAGAGATACCCCCCACTGCTCACCCAATATCAGCTGTGATCAACTCCAGCCTCCTGAGGCCCGGCAAAGATAAAATGTTGCAGAGAATAAATAGATGGATACAGTGCACCACAAAGGTGACAACAGTAACAGTTTATTCCCATACTTATTGTTGGTTCCCAAGTTATTTCTAGACTCAATGATGTATTAAAAAAACATGACTAAAGGGACAGCACACTCTTATGCCTGAATCAGCTCTCTGAGCTCTTTTGCCAATCCAATTTTATGGTATATAACTGTTGTCTTCCTCATTAAACAAAATCAGAGGTGCCTTGCTACAAGTAAGTATACTCAGTCTCCTCTTGAAATGCGAGTGAAAGTTCCACAACTGCCACTAACTGGATCTTGAAGTTAGATTGTTTAGTCAAGAGCAAGAATGAACTTTGAATCTCAAGTACATTAATTTATCTCTTAATTTTTGCTAAAGCTATTCCTTTCATTGTGATCTATCGCAGATGTTTGTCAGAATTGCCTATATCAATATCAGAAAGTCTCCTCGTGCCAAGTAAAGTTAGCTGCCATAGAAGATGGTTTGTTAATACCACTGACCCTGTTACGCTTGCTGCCGCTGCAATACCTCATTGCGATGCACACTTTGAAAGGTAAACAGCATTTTAAAGGATCCTAAATGTGGTAATCCAAATGCGGCCTCTCCTCCTCTTGCCCAAGGCAGGGTTTTGAATGCAAGAACTGTTACACACCCTCTTTTATGTTAATCTGCTCCTCTGGCTGCAAAATAAGAACCACATGTCTGGCAGAAAGTGCTTCAGAGTGCACTGACAGACTGGTCTTTCATGGAGTGGATGCTGGAGGACCTTACACACCATCAGACTGACTGAAAGGCAGAGGCAGACAATCTAAGTTGGCGAGATCTTGCAAGATATTGATAGATGTGGTTATTTAATAAACTTGACATTGGGCAGTCTTGTTTCAGAGGGACGCCAGCCTTGTAGAGATCAAAACAAATCCAAGAGAACTCCCAGAGTGCAACTTTTCTTCCCTGTTACCTCACTCTCACAAACCAACACAGACAATCACTCACACTTGCATTTTCCTAAGTAAAAGAGCTGCACTTCGATTTGACACACACATTTTGTTGCTGTCAGACTTAGTCCATAGAAGAAGTGTGAGTTAGCTGCCCCTCCCTGGAGATTAGATGTATTACTTAAGTATTCCAAACTTCATGTTGAAAACAGTAAAAGACAATATGGAAAGAAAATTGTGGCACAGAAAAAATACAGATTAACAAGAGTTAGGCTATGTCCATGTCCAGCTCTGGGAAGTAGTAGCCTACTTAGGCACAGCAGGTCTTTGAGCAAAATGCTTACATCTTCCTGTTAACATGCTTGCTAATGCTAGCATCTAGATTTTTTGCAAGTAATTTTAACCATGTTTTAACCATGATTAACTGTCCATCAAATAATGTACTATTGGATGGATTGCACAGGGTTGATGTCATGATTTTAGATATAAAATGTTTGAAGTGAACGAAAAACCCTGATTCTGACACTTTGATCATTTAAATAAATCCACTTTCCCCTCATCCCTCCATCTCACTTCATCTCATTTCAGATCTTTTTTACAAACCCGCTCATCCTTTTTGGTCAAAGCATCGATTTACTGCCCACCTGTCCGTTACAACACAGGCTCTTTCAAGCAACCGTAAGCCCAAGATGTGTTATTTTAATTAAATCTATAGTGTAGTTTACTTCTTTGACAGCCCTCCTTTCTAAGTTATCCATCTTGCCCTGTGAAACAGAGTGGTATTCACTCTGTGTAATTGAAAGATTTCTCTGGAACTGCTCCAGGCTTTAATGTGTCTGGTATTTGCAGCTCAGGGCTGTTTGCCTATTTCTTTTGCACTTCTAATACATTAGCCATCTTGTTGTGATTGAGTGCAGCAATAGATCTTTGAAAAGGCCAAACAATTGGCCATTACAGTTATTGTTTCCTTGAATGCTGTGCACTTGCCGTATATGCCTAATGACCAAAAGTGGAAAAAACTTCTGTTTTCTTCCGTGTGTGTTTTTTAAAGTCACACATAAAATTTGTTGTTGTAAATAACTGTTTCAAGGTTTTTCTATTTTTTTCTTTTTTCATGCTTTCTTTTTTTTTCACTGAATATGAGCACTTAATTTGACTTTATTTCTATTGAAACATGCAAAAACACTCTTACGAATTCCTACAGCTAATCACTATCTCAATTTTGAACCACTAACTGTTGAACAGAAGTACAAAAAATTCCTCTCCAAGTAATTATGAGACATTTATACAGTCTCCTATATCTCAGTTAAAACAGCATCTAACCACTCAGTGATGCACAAGGGAGGGCAGCACAGCGCAACCTGATACCCACTGTAGGTTTACTTAACCAGCCCTATGAGCACGGTGCAATTATACCTATTTTCATGTGATAATACCATCTGCAATGCTCATACAGGCTCACTGTTTCCTCAGTCCTCTCACCCAAAATTATTACCAGACTAAATCGACAAATTGAAGGAAGAATGGCGATATTGTTTGTTTAGCCCACCATCAACTCACTGCAACTCTCTGTGCACCAGCAGTAGATCCACATGAGAAAGGAGTGGAAGCTAATGGTGGAAAGGGTTCACCAATGTGAGAGGGCAGCAGTGGGCTGAGAATATACATGTGTAAGTCATTTGACAGAACCATGCCATGGGAAATATCAACTTTACCCTCGGCTCCTATTTCCAAAAGATTAATTCAGTCAGAAATAATAACAAAACTGCAGCACATGTTAATTGGTACATATTTCAACACTTACGTAAACCCATCCATTAATGATATTAAAACACAAAAGTTTCGTATATCCAGCTAATGTAGGGGTTTCCCCATGTGCAAAAAAACAATAATAAAATAAAAATCTTTGGGATGAAAAAGAGATGTCTAAGGTTCAAAACAGCTTGGTCAAGCTTTATACAATATACAATCCAATCCACAGAGGAGTTATGAAAAGTCCCGACATACGCATGGAAATGTACAGTAGAATGTAGAGTGGATCACTTGCTCATTTCCTCTTCCTGTTTCTTTTCCTCAGGAGCATGGGTGTTATGCTATGTCCCTGTCTGAGCCTGGGTAGTGGTCATTAACAACGGAGGGCGTTATTGAACAGCTTAGTACTCATTTCCCTTCCTAATGCCAGCATTTACTATTTAAGCCTCCAATTTCCACTCCTTAGCCAATATGTATGTATGTATATGGTCACTTTGCAAATAGCTCAGTGCTTACCACCGTGGATTTGAACTGCATGCTCATTCACTAAGTACAACACGTGCATGTAATGGATGAAATTTGGAGGACAATTTTCAAGCCTTCTTTGTCATAAAAGTCTCTTTGCTCAAGCAGGAATTAAATAGTGTCCATTAATGGGATACTGTACCATAGGCGCACTTGTTATGCTGGGACTAAGTTTGGAGTTCTGAAATCCAGGGGTCAACCCCATCTGAAGCCCCCTCTGCACAAACAACAGCACTAAACTCCCATTAGCCATGCAAATCCAATCTGTGAGTGTTGATTGTCTGAAGAAGAGAAAGAACCTGGAAGTCTTAACCAGGATCCAGTTCAGCCCTTACCCTTCCTTTGCCCCTCTTTCTTTCTCTCTCACCCTGTATTTCTCATCGTTTACATCGTGAGTGTCTCTGCATGTCTCCCCTCACTGTAGCCTGGTTTAACTGAAGACATTGTCCGGGCTCCTTAAGTAATTTCTCTCCCTGCCACAGCCGCACAATGCCCTAGTACCAACAACTGTGTTACGGCTGCTCAACTGTACAGGAGCTGCTATGCCAGCCCAGATTGAGACCATGCTACAGGAATTAAGCACACACACACACACAAACACAACAACGAGTGCCACATGCACGCATACAAGATGCACACATATACACACACAAAGAAAAGCCCACTCTTACTGCCAAGTGAATCGCCGGATTTGCATCTCATTTCACCGGTGTGTGTGCATTAGTTTTAGTGCGTGTGATTTTTTATAGCTCTTTGAATACCTTGGTGGCACACAAAGGCTTTCTCTCTGTCTCTGTGGAAAGGCCTGTACCATTGCAATAGGGAACAGATTTAGATGCGCAGTGACAGCTTAATAAACTGGATGTCTTTGAATGCCTCCATCTGCAGGGGGAGGTGTCTGGGTGGCTCGGGAGCTGCTCAAGATGCATCAATAGGAGGAGGATCTTTCTCTGGTGGTGCTAAGGCCTGCACAAAGCCCACAGTGGCTGACCTACAAAATGGTGGTCAAGATGGGGCTTTATGTTTAAGGGCTGAAAGGGAGGAGAGGTCTGATTAGTAGGTTAGGGAGAGTTCAGTGGCTCTGTAAGGCCCTGGAAGACCTGCCGACTGGGGTTTGAATAGGCCTGGTGGCATGGTAAACAGGTTGAATAGGAATCCTAGGCGAGGGGAGGGGAGCCATAGTGCTAGGTGGGAGGGGAACCGCTTGTCTGGGTTCATGGAGCCCTCACAGGAGCTGTGTAGAGGGCACCGGTCCTTAATCTAAGACCTATTGAGCTTGGCACCCTGTGAAAATTGTGCTTCATGGCATGGTGTTAAACCAATCCCACTTCACAGCTAACTCCCATTTATTCATCATCAAAGCAAGAGAGGAGCTCACAAATGTTAAAGCTTTGGAGCAAACTTTGATAAGTTGTGAATCTTTTTTTTTTTTCAGTTACCTCAACCTCTCCGTATCAACTTTGAACACCTTGTTTCCTTACTTTACATTTATTCTGCACGTGTGTACAGATCTAACCAAGTATGATCAAAAGTGAAAAACAAAAGACATCCACTTTGGGTCTTTATAAACTGTTCAAACTTGATTCAGTGTCAACTTATTGCCAAGTTCTTCTGAATGACAACTCTTTTTTCACTTCTCAGCCATCCCTCTCTCACACTTTTAGTCATCCATCTGTCTGTGTTTCATCAGCAGTATGCACATTTCTTTTCTTTTTTTCAACAAAAATTGGTTTGGGGCTCACTGGTTTCCCATTTGAGTCCTATGCCATGTAGTGTTTTCTCCTCTTTCATTAAATTCAAAATGGGACCCATCCCAAGAGGAAAGGAGGAGGGTAGAGGGAGGCTAGAGAGACAGAAAGACTGCTTCCAACTATTGTGCTAAACCACAGACATAAGTGGAGATCCCTCTCTGTCTCTCTCTTTCTTTCTGTCTGTCAAGCATTGTGATATTGGGAGTCATAATTGTTCTAAAGCTTCTTTATTCGGATAATTATGAGTAGCAGACATGTGGTTGTTCTCTCCACAATTGCCCTATTCATTTGCTTTCTTTGCTCATTTTAATCCAACACTGACAAACAGAAGTGATCATTCTGTGGTGGAGTCTAACCAGTGCTGCTGTACGTCATCCTTGCAGGTCCATATCCTCTCTAACTGCTTCAGCAAGAGACTCATCCATCCTCTTTCTGCATCCCAAGGCCATTCATGGAGTTCAGAACCAGTCCTCCCAGCTCAATCAGAGTGAATTAGGTGAGCTGGAATGGGGATTGCTCAGTACCTTCTGCTGTGCTCTGGTGTCCAGCAATTATGCTAATGCTAAGCGGTGGCCCTGTATGCATAGCCTGGGGGCAGAGCAAGTGGACCACTCCCCATCTCCCCATTCAAGCGCTTAACCCCAATCTAATGCTCCATTAGTGCCACAATACTTTTGCTCTCAGTTTGAATGCTAACTGGCTGCTTTTCTTTTTCTTTTTCTTTCGTTTTCTTTTTCTTGTCTTTTTTTTCTTTCCAGACAGGCCATAAGCACTCCTAGAGGTCTGTTAGTAATCCTCTCACTTTGTCTCAGCATGTATTTTTATGAATGGGTTTTCATAAGGTTTGAGTGAACAATAGTATGTTATCCATTCACATTTTGGATTTATGCAAATTAAGTTATACTGAATAAAGAAATCTGAATCTAAGCTCAAAAAAGTGGGTTGGGTTTTTCTTATACAAGTAAAGCCAGTTGTTTTCTTTGCAGAGCTTTTTTGATATGAACTCAATTAAAAACAGTATAAAAAACATTGTATATAATGTTGCACTTATCAACTTCACTGCTATTTGTGACTATGTGCTTATTCTGAATTTGATGCCAGCAACATGTTTCAAACAAGTTGGGAGAGAAGCAACAGAAGACTGGGAATGATCAAAAACACCAGTTAGAATCGTGATCCTCAAAAGGCTCAGTTGTTTACAAGCAGGGATGAGCTTCAACACCTTGTGAAACATGAGGGTGTAAAAGACACTATTATATGGGCCTGGGAGCACTGTGTAAAACCAGAAGTAAACACAGTTTGTTTGCAAATGATTGATTCTGTTTTATTTTGCATTTTAAACAGGAACTGTTTTGCAATGGGGGTTGCACTTGTATGTTTACACACAGGTATTCTGGTCTGTGAGCATAAAGCAGTCTCTGAATTATGGACATCACACTCCCTTTGTCTATTCATTGGACGCAGAGTAAACGTCTCACATTTTACTGAGACAACTGAACTGGTGAAAACACTTGAGTGCCACAGAGCTCTGTTAAAAACAAACTAACTCCTAGTGATCTGCTTCCTCTAATACAAAACCTCCATTATTCTAGAGAAATCGTATCCACACTGCCTGTGCGTTAGCATTGTCTTGAATCTAATATCTCAGCCCATGCGACATCTTCTAATGAGTCTGCCTGGGCCTGTTTTTCCATAATTTCCTTGGATGCCACCTAACACTGAGACAACACCCGTCTGGAGCCTTAGCTTTCTCTATAGAGCGAGACAGAGTGGAAACCGTTATTAAATTCCAACAGAGATTCTCATTCTGAGCCAGCCTTAGCTCATTAAATTAAAGCGATGAGGATCTTTGTTTGCTGCAACAACAGAAGAGCCTGCTAATTGCCTTTTTGATATGAGGAGCTCTCGACTCCAAAATAAATCAATCCAACTTTTTAAATAAGCCACAGGAGCTGAGAGATGCTGATTTTGAACACAGTACGTGAACTTGCACCCATGTAGAAGAGTAAATTGATTGTTGGTGTAAAGCTTTCAAAAAAGAAGCTTAGTGTCCTCTGCTGGCTCTGCCCGGTGTTCATGTAAAAGGCTCTGACCAGTACAAGTCTAATAATATTCTGACTTTTGCAGCTCAGAGAAAAAAAAAAGGGATTTAACCTTTTACACCTAAAGAATAAGGACAAAATATAATACTTAATTTTACACTTGTGGAATATGTAAGTCTGATCAAGCCTGTTAAAACCCTCATCCCTGCATGGCCTGCCTCGTTTGTTTTGGACAAACCAGAGTTCACTGTGGTTAAGCTGAACCCGCTAGCCCACATCTCTTGGCTCACAGAGCGATCCTGCATCTGTGTGTGTATGTGTGTGTGTGTGCGCGCTCATGTGTGAGTGCATGTGTGCGTGCAAACAGGATTTATCTAGCATGTCGTACACAAGGCTGTGGTGACTGGCAATCTGGATGACCACAGTGGGAAACTAAGCCTCACAATATAAAGTAAACTCACTCACACACACACACACACACACGCACGGACACACAGCAAAAAAAAAAAAAACAGTGAGAGAAAGATGCTAGAAAATCCTATTTGCTTTGTGCTTGGACATGGTATCCCAGGCCCACAAAAACACACTGCTTACAACGCTAAGCCAAGGCCTTCTTGTTTTGTCATACACACGTAGTTATAGTCAACAGAGACATATACAGGCACTATGTTGGGCCATGCTCTAAACCATTGTAATTATGGTTAGCAACACTGATGATGAGACAGTCTGTGAGTTTTAAATGTGAGAACGTTTAAACAGAGAAGCTGTGCAAATGCGCTTTATGATTTTCTTTTCTTTCACCTGTCTAATGTTATTAAGGTGTAGAGCTGGATGCTTTTCCTCAATTTGTTATTCCTATTGTATATCATATTGTACATTTATTATATGTATAGGATAAGCCCAACTGGACACAACAACTGACATCATTTTATCTTTTGTTGTATGTCCTAGTGGACAACACTGTGTCAATGCCGAACCTGGGATGCCACACATCATGTCAAAAAGAGGAGACCATTGGAATTTTTTTTTCTTCTCCCTCCCATATGACAAACATGACATGCTCTGAGATATCGACCAGCAGGGACACAGACTGAATACAGTGAAGTGAAAGAGGAATGAGGTTGTTTGCGCAGCGAGGTGGAAATGTGAAGCAGAAGAAAAGTTACATTTTTCATTTTTCCACTTTTTTCAATCTTTTCTGAACACTAGACAGCCAGCCCAACAAACAGCTTCCATTATTTTATTTCCATTTTTTTCCCCAGAGTTGGTTCCTAACCCTTCCTTCCCAATGACATCATGCACGTCATGAAAGCTATGATTAGTCATTTCATGTCTCTCAGCAAAATCACAGCAACAATTTATGACTCTGTAATCGCTATCGGTAACACACAAAAGTATTGTGTAGTCTGACGCCAGCATTGGTTGATACAGACTCACGGAAGTCATTATTTTTTTAACATTTGGAGAGTCCACTCAAAAAACACTTAACTGTAAGATGAAAAGCATTTCACTCTCCAAACCCTTAGTTTCCTATTTCTCCGACTAAATATATGCTATGTTTTTAAGAGCAGCTCAAATCAACAATCAATTACTACTTCAGTCGTCCCTCTTCTCACTCGCTGCCTTGCCTCTCAGTCAGCTATCTCACCCACACACACACACTCTCAGACCCTCTCTGCTTGCCAACGCAAGCAGAAACACACCTCTCCACAAGGACAAAGTAGATGTTTTCCACCCTTTCCTGCTCCAGTCAGCAGCAAAAAAATTAATATTCTCTCACGTCAATCTGCACTTGAGAAACCTGTGAAAGGAGAGGGGTGTATTTATAGAGACTTCTTTGACATGCAATCTTTCCTCTCAGTTCCTTCCTTGTTCTCTAGACCCATATAGGTGGTCTATAGTGCTTAAATCCAATTCTGTATCAGTAGATCTACTATGTCTCTGTATATATGTATTGAGATGATGTATCAATGCATATGATATATCCATCTATCTATCTATCTCTGATAATTTCCTCTAAAAATCGGTTCCCATTGGATATTACATGGTTTAAAATCTTCAACACATTCACAAATATGTTGACTGAAAGAATTGAAAGCTGACCTGAATGGACCTTGATTCACTTACCTTTGACAAATTGATATGCAAGTAGGCCTTTAAAATGGTAATGTCTCTCCAATGTAATTATGTTGATTTCTGGTCATTTAAGCTCTATGTGCACAAGACAATGGTGCACTTATGACCTTAACAGTGACATAATATATTAATTACAAGTGACACTAATGCACACGAGGCAATGATCTCAGGCAATGAACCTGCAGGAGGTGAAAGGGACAACTGGAAGATTGTTATTGTAGCATGCCAAATAATGTCCTTTTAATAAACACACACAGCTCAAAGAGTCAATTAGGGTGCTTTTAAGACTTGTATTCTGACTCACAATCTGCCTCAAAATTCACATTACTTCCTGGAGTGCGACTTACATTTGTCTGAATGTCTGTTTGTCTGGGATGTCCATCACCAAAGTGCATTAAAATTAACTTTTTTTTGTTGTTGTTGTTGCACAATATACAAAGGAGATGCAGGGTGTCTTCATTTTCATCTGAGGGCGTCTACTGTGTCAGACTACTGAATGGATGTCAGACCAAAACTGCCATCCAAAAAGGCACACCGCCAACATGGCTACTCTGGGAATACACAAGTAATTTACTTGTTCTTTAAATCTTAGGGCGGTTGTGTCGGTGTGTTTGATTGACAGCAAAGCCAAGTATGAGCCCCAGTGAAGGCACGGAGACACAAAGTAAACAGACTTGCATTGGAATGTGCAATTTAATTTACGTTGGACTTTAGTCAAAACTGTCAAAGTCAAAACCACAAGCACAACACAGCCACAGCTGGTCAACTTTTTGGCGATGCGCAGGGCCTTTGAGGGGGCATATTTTTACAACAGCACATGGCATAATCTGTAGCTGATGAAGTAGAGAACAATTTTTTACAATTTTATGTGCTGGACTTAGAGTGTGGGCAAGGCCAGTTTAATTAGTAGTTTTAAGGCTTTTAAAGAATCTATTGACATGTTTTTTCCTGGTTTCTTTTTCACACTCTCTTCAACTTGAGGAGGCAGATTTTGTACTTAGCTCTTACCACCATGATATGTTAACAGTCTAAAGATAATAGTATGAAAAATAAACTGAAATGTTATTTAATTTAATGGCAAAAATACAGTCTCATGAGGACAAATGAGATTGTTAAGCTGAACGGTGGTTTATGTTTGGGATTGTAAATGTATAGTTACATCTAAAAACGGACTCTAAGGGGAAAAAAAGGATTTACTCAGGAAGAACACAACTGTTGGTGGCAATTTGCATCAATTGTTCACTCTTCAAAGTGAAACATGTCTGCTGTGCCCTTTCCTTGGTCCCTACAGCCTATATGGAGACAGAGACACAGAGAACCAAAGAAAACATTTCTCTTACTCTGTTTCTCACCCTCCATTTATTCCTCCCTTCCCTCCTTCTTACAAAGGATGGGAACATTACAAATGTCAGGTTGACAGGTGGGAACTATCCATCACTCTATTAGAGCCCCAGTTTGTGGGATATGCAGCCACCAAGTTCACAGCGCTGATAAAGTATGGGTGGGCTAAACAAGCCGCCTAATTAATCCAATTCATTGGTGGTGAGAACCACAAAGGAGAACAAATGCATGTGTAAAAATACCATTCAAGCACCACTTTATAGACCAGCAGTTTACTTAAATTTTACTGCAGCAAGAAAAGGAAAAATTGCAGGTCTAAAATAAATGTTACTTAATTTAGAGGTAAATATAAGGAGTTTTGGAAAAATGCACTTTAAACCTAAGATGAAGGACAAAACAAACTTATTCTTTCAGTTGAAAAAATTTCTTAATTTGTAAATCTCTCGAAAGCACAATCATCTCTGGCTGCAATAAGCGAGTGAAACCTAATGGGAGGCATTAACCCACAGTTTAATTCTGGTCAGTTTGATGAGAAACTTGTTCACATCACTCAAACAAAATCTGACCAAAGAGGGAACCTCCATTGTTCAGTAATCACACAGATTGTCAACAAAGCAACAATTTATTCATGTTATCTATTACTTTGTTTGGTAGTAAAACCAAAGCTAAGTGCTGCATCAATTCGGTAATAGTCTATGTGCCATTTGGGACTGGGGGGCGTAAGGACACACTGAGCCCAAAGCCTCTATGGGCCAAATCTGTAGAGTACAAAAAATCACAACAATTCAATTATAAAGGAAATGAAATAGTTAATATCTGTCTTGTGTGAAATTAACAGACTTAATTGCTCTTGGTTCATGACAGCAAATGCAGATATCAATTGAGTGACAGGCATCAATTTTTTAGGAAAATCTTGCCCTGATTGATCACTCCTTTTTAATTCCTCTCACTCCACTGCTCTCAAATGAGTGGAGAGAGAGAGAGAGAGAGAGAGAGAGATTGTTGCTGGAGGTCACAGTGGTCTGATTAAAACTAGGCGATGAGAAAGAGCAAACTGATGAAAGCTAAATGGCCCTGGGTGATGGAGTGAGCAAAACAAACAGCAAGAGATGGTCAACTAACTGAGCGCTAATGAAACTCTCTGTGGTCATGGTCGTTAGGATAAGGAACGATAGAGGTCTGCATGAAAAAATCTCAGTATGCATAATTTATGATTTATAAACTGTCATGCAAATTTACACAAATTTGCATATGTACACACATAAAGTACACACGTCCCAGTAGAACTGTTTGGTTGTTGTCATTTGTCTTGTTAGCAAAGTGTTGAGCTTTTTCCAGCTCATCTTTTCTGTGTTTGTGTGTGTTCATGTGTCTACTTGCTTATCATAATATCCACCAACTACTCTAAGGATCTATTATTGAGTTCTGACACACTGTCTGGCATTGTGACTGACAAGGAACATGATGAACAGTCTCAATGTTCAGCGTTGACAGAGAAAAATGCTGTATGAAAAATAAATAATGTTAATATTGTGCAAGTGTTTGTTATTCAAAAGTGTTTGTCTTGCTTAAAAATAACATTCACATTTATTTACACAGTTTTCTGTTACCTTGGGATAGAACACATTAATGCTAATATTGCTTTCAAGGCGTACAAAACTCCAGAGGAGGTCACTGAGATCAATCAAGCGGGGATGAGATTCATGCTAAGACGATGAAGACCTTGAGTCTTTTTGACTTTGTAATGGCTGACTGATGGGTTGGGTTGGGTGTGGTCAGAGGCATGCTTTGTTGCATCTATAACCACAGGATCCTGGAGCACACTTGCTCAACACTGCAGCAAGTTATAGGAATGTGAGTCAATATAAACTGGATTTCCAAGGCTGTTTAGTTGCTTTTTAAAAAAAGGTCACTGAAGGTTGCACTGCAGTTATTCTCAGTTTCAATACTAGATATTTTTTCCCTTTTTTCATTTTTTGCATCTCTGAATACAGGTTCATAGGGTTTAGTTTGTCATTTGCTGTACAGAAGCAAGTTCTTTGAGAAAAACTTGTGTTTTTAGATCACATATATAAAACTTACCTGATATAACTCAATTCAGTTGATTGTTCAATCACAGATCTGGGGGAAACAATGGGGATGCTGTCCTTGTAGGGGAGCAGTGGACCAGCTGCCTAACTCTTGTAAGAATATTGCATATATTGCAGATACCACTGGCTGCTAACAGTGCGACCCCTGTATAACTGGAATGAAACCTGATTCTGTATTGTTTTTCATAAGTGTTCTACGTGGTTGTTGGGCTTTTGATTTCCAAGGAGAGAATCTCATGACACAACCAGTGAGTGGATGGTCCAGTTTGGCAACTTTGCTGATGATGTAGATTTGTTTATTTCAGTTTGAACCTGTTAAGTTGAGGATCAGCTTTCCTGTCTGAGGTCATGGCTTTGTGTCATAAAATGGAAGATTATCCTCAAATGTTAAGATAAATAAAGAAGACAAAGCATGAGAATGTCTGGCAGATTGGTGCAGTGTTTGAAGTCACATTGTCTGTGCACAACTAATAAGGGGTTGAGGGGGGAAATAGACCTGATGTTTATTGCTATACATTCCAACTCTTGTTTATTTTCATTAGCACCAAATAATCTATTAAATAATAAAACTGCAGATTAAAATAGCTGAAAGAAATTCTTCAGGGGTATTTTATCTCATCCTCAGGGAAAAGCAAGAGGAGTTCAGATAACTGGAGAGACAGTAGATCCGGTGCTCCTTCATGGTCAGTATCAGTTGGTTCAGGCATCTGATCTGCATACCTCCTGGATGTTTCCCTGAGTGAAGGTTGAAGAATGGAGAGGTGTGCATACGAATGTCTCATTAAGAATTCCAATTCTTTGGTGATGCAGGTTTAACAGCTGCCAGAAAAAGAAATTAAATATGCAGGAGGTTGGACTAGTCCTTCATTTTAAGCAGTGTCTCACTCAACCTCTCTTTATGTTTCATTCTTATTCTTTCTTTACCTACAACCTTTTTTTAAGTTCAATATTCGATCTGCATGGAGTAAAATAAATGAATTCTATCTGAATGTGAGTGTAGATTGTTAATTGCTGCATTTGATCTACCTTTTTATCAAGTGTTTTTCATTATTTTTGTTTGTATTTGAGGTTGGTTTCATTTGCTGAAGATCATTGTATACCCAACCTTTTTTTCATTCAAGACTACTGTCTCCTCTCATTATCAAGGCCTTCAAATCCCTACAATTATTCTCAGTCTTAACCACACCTGCTTTCTAATGCACATCACTGGCCCAGCTGGCAAAGGCAGGGTCACCTCAGGGTCTTGTTTCCAGGGATGTGATCCTTCACTACAAACGAGAATCACTAAGCTTCCCTCTAGAGGCTGAGACAACACAGAGGAAAGGGCACAGGGAGATTGGAAGGTAATGAGTCTATTAATTAAAAGGTCTTTCAAAACCGGCTGCAGTCTCAGACACACACATTTATATGGTGCATACAAAAAACACTGTCCCTTAGGTTTGCACATGCAGCACAGGTGACAAGTCAATTCCTGCTGCCCGATTCCCATTATGCATCTGATTGGTGACCCCTGATTTAGATGAGGTGTGTGAATTAAATTGTCCTCGTCTGTTTATACGAGAGACAGGTGCTGTTTCTAATCCAATCACAGCTCCCTACTTGAGGAGGGAATTGAACAACAACAGCAGCAGCTATATTGTAATGCTGGTGTGCACATGAGCCTCCTTAGACCTTTGATCTCAGTGTGAAAACCAGTGGTGTCCAATCCATCCTCTCACACACACAAATGCACAACATAGTCCCTAAGGTTTGCTGATCTGGTAGAGGTGACCTGTCATTTCCAGTTCTTCTCTCCTTTTTAAGGGTCTGATCGCTAAGCTTCGATTTATCTGTAGCTAGTGTCAGAAGTGTGTTTTCATATGTGTGTGTGTGCTTAGTCTTGGAGTTAAAAAAAAGAAAAAGTCTGCCAGGCTCTGTAGTCATTGATTAAGCCCAAGCAGACCTGACCCTCTCTGTATCCAGCAACCTAAACTAAGCAAAGTGGCACCAGTGATGTCACACACACACAAACACATACACACTCCATCGATCACTGTGACATACACTGAAGATGACAGATACACTGACAGTAATCAGCACTGATGTGAAGAAAGACTTTGTGGAGAGCAAACCAATTTACTACTGGCTGTGACTGAATGATAGACAGATGGACACGCTGATGCATGAAGACAGGTGAAGAGAAGAAAGGATAGTTGGATGAAGTAGAAAAGATCAGAGAAGCCAAATGGAAGCATGTTGCCTATGACAAACTGACAAAGACGAGACAGAGAGGTGGAAGAAAATGATGCATGTTGGAGGTCAGACAGGGGCGTTTCCCCATACTGGTGGCCTCTGTGTGGGGTATAGGGTTACACACACAACCGCACACAAACATATGCACTCTACCTCCACATGAGACTGAGATTGGATTATTGATCGCATCGAGACAGAGGGATCTCAGAGGACAGCAGGGGTCTCTTTATAAAGGGACTTGTCCGATGATAGTCACTGCTAACAGGAAAACAATAGGTGACCTTAACTCACGAATGATCAAGTCTCAGCTCAGTGACTGTCATATGAGAAAAAGGTCCACATACGAGTTCACACATACTTGTTTTCACTGCGTTTGTATTTCATTGGTGCTTGATTGTTGGGCACTGACATTTGCAAACCAGCTATTGTTTTGTTAATGAGAACGTATTCTATGTGAAAGACAACCGGGATTATTCTCATCTTATCTTTTATTAAAACAAAAATAAATGAACAAAAACACATGTGAATCAATAAAAATAAAAATCCCAAATTAAATGATTAATTGTAAATCTCCAGCATAACAATAGGAATTATTAGATTACTATCACTAAACCTAAATTCTAAAATCATCAAGTACTTGAAACGGTGGGTCTAGACATTGTGCATTATTTATTTTTAATCATCATAATACTGTGTAGAACTATTATAATGGAGAAAGAATAATTTGGTGGTGATTTCACTATATCGTACCATGAATAAGAGATCTCAACTTTTCTTTGAAGCACAACAAGCCTATTTAAACAACAAACAGTTTTGTTCATCTACGTTGTGATACAGTGACAGAAACTAAATTATTTGATTCAGATAATAAAAGTTCATTTACAACCAGAATACAAAATGGAAAAGAAACCATATATTCCACATCTTATGCCCTTAGGTCTTTGGGTTATATGGAATGTCCACCCATATCATGTAACACATATGTACACAAACACAGAGAGCAGAAGCAGACAGATATCCTTCACCAGCGGCTACTACAGGGACCTTAAGACTAACCTCTGTAATCCACAACCAATTGAGAAAGATTAGAGAACTGAGTTCTGAGAAAGACAAGCTGAGACTTTAGTTGTCCCTGAGGGGAAAGTTGGTCTTTTCCACTGCATAATAGGATACAACAAGAAAAAATTGGCTTGAAAAAAAGAGTATAATATAAAGACATTACTGTCAGCATCACCGGAATGTTTTCATGTGCAATGTGGGAATGAAAACAAGTGAATTAATGACATATTCATTGTGCAGAATGTGCATAAATGTTGTATCAACATAAACAGAGACAAACAAACAAAGCAGTACTCAATGCTTTTCTCTCAATCCTTTAATCAGCTGCATTAACACTCAAATTTGAGTGTGTCTCATTCATAATAAATAAAGAAATTCCATGAGGATAAAATGGGGAGAAGCTGATACCCTGGCAACAGGAGGACTCTATTTAGTCATTTCAAGGTGAGTTATAGCCCCTGACCGCAACTGCTTTCCCATGAAGAGGCCCGAATGCCTCTTCAGAAGTCTTGGTAGCTAGGACCTTTTGTCCTGACCTTATCATATAACTGTTTATAGGTGTTTGGGTTAAGGGAATAGGTAGTAATATATGTTTTTGTTTCAATATTTTGTACACTATTTCCATTCACAATGACCTACCACGTTCCCCTAATTCAAAGTTGCCAAGCAAATCAGGCTTTGTATGGGACCCATGCAATATACAGTGATGAAGATGTCAGAATTGTCACTTGAATTGGCAGTAGTAGTAATGTTTGAATATTAGATCATTTAGATAGAAGCAAACAAGAATAATCTGCGTCTAATCTAAATGACAAAAATGGCGGGCAAGTTTCAGCATTACTAGTTAACTTATTTGCATTAATCAATTCTGTGGTTTCTTGCAATCATTGATTTGGTTTAATGTTTTGTCCTCCATCTGGTTTATAATGACAAATCTTGTACAGTGCATACAAAAGAGAAAAAGTCCAGTTATGGTAGTATGGAAATAATAATTTCAGATAAATTGTTACTTTTGTAAAAGCATTCATGTATACCTTTGATGTGCTGGTAATAGTTGACTTCTGCTGGTTGAAATTGTCAAATTTAAATAATACTACAATTTTGTTCAAGTCAGCAAAGTCAACTGAGTCTGCCCCTGTCATTTGTTTTAGCCTGAGGATGTCATCTTAACCTTTCACGTGCAACTCTTGACCTGGTATAGTACTTCAGAAACCACCAGACAAAAACAAACCAGCATGAGGATCATCTGTTGGTAATGGGGCAATTCATCATCATTTAGAGGTTGTGATACCCTATCATTTATCAGTTCGTCATGATGGCTTTCTTTCAGTCTCCTAACAAACCAGATGTTATCTACAGAATTCAGCTCTTATTTTGGGCTCTGTTTCATGTCATATAGTATACAAGCAGGTCTGCAAAGATACAGGAAAGGATGTGGAGATGCAAAGGAATCGGACATGCATTCCTGGATTGAAGCCGCGGCAGGTCTATACAAACATTCTCCATGTGGTAGGAATGATCAGCCTGTAATAGGTCACTGTTTGCCTCGTATTCCATTGTTTGGACAGGACTCTAACAATCACATGGATCTCAGCTCACCAGGACATTTAAACAAGTGACCTGCATGACAAAGCTCCTACCCACATTTGTTAGGTATTAACTTGCAATTCAGTGATTCCCAACCCCATGCTATCTAAATATTTATGGGAGCTTTAAGATAACTGGTGATCTCAAGGAACATGCTGGATGAGTTTGAGAGTGTGTATTTTGTTTAGAAAGTGTTGACCAAAGACAGGCTAACACTGGGAACATGCTCAGGAGTCTGACACACTCATTACTGGATTCCGATCACGGAATCATTTTCTGACCTAAGAGGAAAATTTGCAAGAGTGGCCCTTATTTTCATCATGTTTTCAGGCTTGGTTAAGCTTGAATACATGATGAAAATCAAGGTCTCACAGACCTTGGTCATTTTACCAACATTTTTAAACTGAACTGGAATCAAATCAGACTGATACATCACTTTAAGTATAATGGTAACATTTTAAAACTAGCAGTTGTTCACATAAAGATGAGGTGTTGATTGAATATTTAAAAGATTTTGTGATGAGTTTAAACAACAAATAAATACCTTTTAATTTTTTTATCCACTGATTTAAGTATTGCAGTTAAGGGGAGCCTAAATGTACCTACAACAAATGCATTTTATTCACGTGTCGTTTCTGGCAAACACATATCAAATTTATACTTTTAATTCTTGGGAGTTTCTACGCATAATCATTGCCAATAGAAAATACCTTGTGCCTGTAGTTTTAGTGTCATTGATATTTCAGTGATATTCTACTTGGACACAGATATTGGTAAGTAGATAAAAAAACTGCACACCTTCTGAGCTTTAAGTTTCTTTCTTTTACTGAACTAAAACAAGCTAAATTGTTTTGTTAGGCGATCATGAAAACACACCTCAATCAAAGGCAACAGAAACCAACTAAAACTCACTAGATCCTTCGCTTGGTTTGTCTCTCCCCTACAATCATTAACTCTGTTTGGTCAAAATAAACTCTTATTGTGAAATGCCACAAGTGAAATTTAAAATATTCTGGCTACACACTGCCTGACTTTCTTCACACTCTGCTCCAACTGTCGTGCCTCTGTTGCCCTGTAGTCAGAGGAGCTGGTGCAAATCAGCTATGTTCCGTAGTCTCTGTCCTCAGACTGGCCTTAGTCACTCTCTTACACATTATCCTTTCAAAAAAGAAAAACAAAACAAAACAAAACAAAAAAAAAACAGTGTGTGATAGGTCATAAACTGATAGACTTAAGGTAAGGTTCAGTCTACCATAAAAATGAGCAAGTCAACACTAAATGTCATGGTACAAAGCCTCTTACCACTGTTTACCCTTTTCCGTTCCTTTTTGTTTGCTAACATCCTCTTTTTCTCACCATGCTTGTCTCTCTCATCGATGTTTGTGACCATGTGTCCATCTGCTTGGCAAATATCAGTACATGACTGCTGCTCGGTACTGGCACAGTGGTGGCTAAGCTATTGGAAGGGAAAGCTCTCTTGCTCATCATCTATTTCAGTGATCCTGACATAAAGGTGGGGGGTGGGAAGGGGTATTAGGAACCCTTTGAGTGGCCTTATTCAGCTATTCATTTGTGCCCAACAGCACCAAGTATTATCTGCCCAAAGGGAGAGTCCACCCATCTTATGACTAAGGCTACAGTCCCAAGAAGAACAAGAAAAAAAGGCATATCCTCCTCTGCAAAAGAGACTGTGACATCAGTATTTAGAGGGCAGGATGGAAAAACACCAAAACAGAAAGTTGGCTAGAGAGCAAATTGAGAATAAGATTGTCAGGAAGTGGAATGCAGACGATTTTGGCCAGAGTGGAGGGAGGAATCTTTAATTAGAATGTGTTGAGAGATCATAGTTTCCCTTAGAGCTATCGGGCCTTTTCATGTTTATATAATGCATATGCATGGGCTGGAGCAATCATCTGAAACCAGATACCCAATTCTACACAGTGTACCTCCAAAGGTTACCTTAGCAATACGTTTTTGGACCCGAGAAGTCACACTAAAAATGTAGAGGTTTAGGTTTGAAACAAACATTTGGTTGGCATCTGAGCACTGAGACAAATAATATCTATTAAACATGAGCAATGGAATGCTTATTAATCATTTCAACTGAAACATAGAGATCACAGGAAATCATCAAGTCATTGCAGATGGCATTATGGGATGTGGTAATTCACACAACTGTGCATCATCCTCTTAAAGACGAGCGAATACCCTACCACTGGTGTGAAAGCATGTCATCTCACGGCCCCAAGCCTAAGCGCTTTGACGTCTGCCAGCATCGTCAGAATCAGAGCAGATCCCCGAAGACGATCCGACAGCAATCACAGCGAATAACTCCCCCACCCTCTTTCCTCATCTGAACCAGCAATAATATGATGCTGGATTAATTTTTGTTCCTCTTGGTAAGCCATGAAGGAGAAGAAAAAAAAAATGCTTAGTGTCCAAAATAATGAAACATTCCATGACACGTCCTTATCAGCCAAATGAAAAAATCACATTATCTTCAAAAGAGGTTTTAAATGCCCGCCCGCCCGTTTGCTCGTTACCTCGAGCTGCACAGGGAATATCAACTCAGAGACAGTAATTCACCCGAGCTCTTAATATTCAGTTCTCAGCTATGTAATATGCAAATTTACGGGGGTCATGCAGAAGTCACATTGAAAAAAAAAATCCCTTAAACTTAATTTGAGAGGCAGTTAAAGATTTTTCTAAGAAAATCAGTTATGGATAGGGTTCAGCTAAAGTCAAACTGGCAGCATCCTCTAGGGAACGCAGAGGTCCCTGCAGTCCTGACACAAGTTGATCTCCTCAGATTTACTGTGCCTGCACTATTTTAAACCCCACAGCTATCACATTAACACTGAGCATCTCCATCAGTTTCCCATAGGAATCTTGTGCAGCAGTGGAGAGCTTGTCCAACAAATCAGTCGGAAAAGCCTGGGAGGCCTGTAGAAAGAAAACACACATACACTTTGTTGCAAGGGCAATTTATATTTACCAGCACTTGACAGATTTCGGCATCCATACATGTGAAGTCATTGTCAAGGTTCTTTATGTCTCCTCTAGCCTGTGCATGCACACAGACACATACATAAAATTAAACAAGCCACTGGAGAAATCATCATTCACACCATATTGATCTGTATCAACATAAATCCGTGCAACTAAATGAAATTCGCATGCAAGCGTTTATGCTTGTTGCATGAGATCTCATCTCGCTACGAAGCTGCCAATTGAAAGAAATGTCCTTATTTAGCAGCTTTCCAAGTGTGATCTGTTGGCTGTTAAAAAGGATAGGCTTGTTACAAACCCCTGTGCCTCTGGGAATGGGATATCGATCTATCTCCAATGGCTCCAGATGTGTCATTTTGTTGGGGCTGCACGCTTTATAAAATCTGTTCTGATCTGATATCGCATGTCCGGTAACAACTGGGTATTGCTGTTCCGATGATGCCGAAAAACAGGACGGAGGAGGATAGGCCACAGCCTGCGCTAATAGCTGCCAGAGAGGAAGAATTAGCCATTTGAAGATGGGCAGGACTGATAGAGGGATCATGAAGCTATTAACCTCTAAACAAGCTGCTGAGAGCCCAGCAGATGGCAGGGCTGATGGTGAGAGTGTTGCCAGATTGGGCTGTGAGCAGAACGTCAGCCCAGACTTCTCATGGATGCTGATAGAGTGGTCCTCTCTGGCTGCACAGCATGTGTTTGCACAGTTTGTGTATACATATATGTGTGAAGACAAATATGTGGAAGATTTGGTTTTTGCAATAAGAAATATGTGAGAATCCCGGAAGTCTGTGCAACGTTTGTCAGTGTCATGGTAACATTTACTTAACACCAGGAGTAGCAGTTTACTTTGAGTAAGTGTCTCACTGAAGTGGGCATAGTTTACGCAGGCTTGAGTAAAAGGGTCATGACTGACATCTCACATGAGGGTTGGGGACTCTGACTCATTAGACGTCAGGAGTTTCACCTTGGAGAGATTTTTGGGGATTGAGTAGGATTTGGGCACCCCAGGAGATGGATGCCGACGGCAAGACATTTTAGAGATAAAGACACAGTGTTAGTCTTAACCAAAAACTGTGTATGAACCCATTTTAAACTAAACATCCACACTGAGATGCAGGCTGTCTTTACCATCTAAAAGGCTCCTAAGGAACGTCCAGCGTGTTCAGAAGCAAAAGGAAGAGCTGCTGGGACATAAAACCCCCACATCCCCCACAGATAGAAAAGGTTATAGATCTACACTGGGAAGTGTAGGTCAGATGCTCACAGCTAATGCAACGATCTGCAAGAAGCACTACATTGCATGCTTGCTAGCTTTACAGCTAAGGGTCATTATGAACGTAGGCTTGTGTGGCAGCATTAACATTACATTCTCTCTCACCTAAAAACTATAAGGCTTTGAATCAATATTTGTCTGAAATATTATATATAATATTGATTCAGTTTGGTTTGCAATTTAATTTTGTTGGATGCACTAGATGTATCCCAGGACCAGACCTCAGATCTGAGCATGTCCATGAGAACAAGGCCCTCCTTACAACTTCCTGACTCCCACCATCTTCTACAAAAAAATTTAAAACCACATGCATGTATGGCATTGTGCACACCACAATTGAGACCATCTAGCATCTATCATCACTCTGCTCCAACTTTGTTGTGTGTGTATGATTCTGCTCGACTTTGTTTACTCTTTACAACAACAACAAAAAAAATGGATGACAACAGTAAAAAGTGAGCAGGAAAGAGACAATAAGAGGGATGAGACATAAATGCAGAAAGAACATGAAAGCTCATCAAAGTCTGTGTGGGGACAATTTCTCCCAAATGAAGACATCAGGGTGGAAGCTGCACAATATGCTCTGAGTCGGAAATAATGGCGGAGAGATACACAGAGGAGTAGTGCTGTGCTAATAGAAGTTATGGAGGCTCTGACATTAGTTGACAGAAACATAAAACACAGTGCTGGGACTCATTCTCACCACTGAGTAAGTGGAAACTGTGTTTGATATCTTTCAAAGGGTTAAGTTTTGTTTTTTTGAGGTGTATAGACTGAGATTACATTTGTTTTCTTTAACACTGAGTTGTTTTAAGTTGTTTATTGTTGTCATGAATGTGGGTCAGCTGGTCTCATTTGTTTCTGCTCATCACTGCTCCGCCACATCAACACTGATCTCTGGATGACAATGTAGAAAGTATTTATAAAACACTCAATATGATGTTTCAATCAAAATACGTTTGTAAACCACTGCCTTTTGTGAAAATAAATTAGAAGATAACTGTCATGTGCATGATGTGGACTAATCAGGTGCTGCACTTTCCTTGCAGTTGATTTTACCATTTTCATTCCATCCACATTACAACTTGAGCTTACATTTAAAAAAAAATGATTGATATTGATATTTGTAAATTGGTTTAAAATATTTTATTTCCACTTTGCGATTCATCTAAAAATTTTTAATTTTTGCTCCCCCTGAACTCACCAATATTATGTTTATGCACAAACAAGTTTCTCAGGTACCATTTTCACAAAAGATGCATGAACTCTGGTCTTTATAACTTAAACTCTCAAGAGAGTGCACATTCTTTCCTTTACCCATTGTTCCCAGTACAAGTGTCAGAACCTTTCGAGGGGTTCCAAAAATCAAAACACTAAAGAAATATCAAAATAAAATAATCTAAAAAGGTTGAATCTCCTTCTTTCACTGCTCAAAGATCAGAGACATACATGTGTTGAGGGGTCATTAATCCTATTGTTTGTCTATGAAGGGTTACTGGCTACAGTGTTTGAGAACTATTTAGTTCTTAATTAAATTTAAACTCAGAACCAGCAGTTCCAAGCAAAATATTATCTACAGTGGAGAAAATTCCCCACCATATCTGTACTGGTGAGGACAAGAACACCCACATGGTCCTCAGGCATGATTTAACATCTGTGCAATAAAATCTTCACACGACGCCTCTATGACTTCACACGTTACTTGCCACCTCCTCAGTCTGAGATGGGTGCGGTGGATGTGTGCAGCAATATGATAGTCAATTTGGTTCTCATAAAATCCCATTTGTATGAGACTTATTTAAACTTTATTTAGGCTACAGTGAATATAGAAAAAGTAAAAGACAAAAACACTGTTTGATCCTAATACCTATCACTTGCTGTTGAATTTAGCATGTAGGTAAATATTTGCCCTTCCATCAGTAAGATACCTCTCTGTAAATGATTTTGTTGTTATAGCATATTTAAGTGTGATTTGGGAGTGCATCCCTATGTATACAACACAAAATGCAAACATGGCTGTGATCAGTGTCACTTGTAAAAATGAAAATCCCTGATATTCTGGAGGGGAATGATTCTAAATTCAGGATTCAGTATTGAACATTGAGTCATGTACATTATTACACACAAATCTATTAAAAAGATGCAATTTCTTTATTATTAAGTTATAAAAGCAAGACAAAAAAAATCCTAAATTAATCAAAATGTAGATTATGTTCCAAGAGCAAAATGATATTTGGAAAACCACTGAGACTGAGTGTCTGATAAAAGAAAAGATTGCACATGTAATAGCTGACTATTATTAGAAATCCTGCAACTTCTCAGGCTTTCAGAGTCTAGCAGTGTTCAGCACCAACATGACCCCCGATTCCTCGTGCGACAATGTGAGAAATCATTAAATCAACGGCTGATGAAACATTTCAGCTGAATGCCACATCCATGTACTGGAGGGGATTTTCACACTGTGTTCAAAATCTTGCTCATGTCATGTTTTATTCAGATGTGCTTAACAAGAGGCTTCTACTAAAAAAAAAAAAACGGCAAATGCTTTGATAAAAATTGGTGAAGGTGAGGCCATGTTTTAAAAAGCTAAAATGTAGGTTAAGATTTCAACAGAGCTGTAGTTGTAAGGTGGAGGCAGACACCAAAGTAAGGTTAGAGGGGAAAACAAGTCTAGTGGGAAACAGTGGAGGGGTTCACGGAGAATAACATGATTTTACTGGTGTTCCCAGAGACCTCAGTCTTTAGCAATGCCTCCAGGTGCATAAAGTGGAAGTTTGAGAAATTAATACAGATTAAAGTTACACTGGTGCAGGTCAGCCGTGTGTGAAGAAGGTTGTGCAGTGTGTGGATGGGTTGGGAGGGGACAGAGTTAGTTAATTAGTTCATACTTTCATAAAGACATGTGGTGCTGTTATCCATATAGATCCCTATAGAGCTCTGCTCAAAGCTCACATGTAATCCTCACAGCTGAGAAGTGAGTCACCATGCATACAAACACACACACATATACACTCACGCAGACATAATTGGTTTTATGACAAAAGTGTGTACTTCGTGATGACTGTATTTAATCCTATAACATCTCATCCTGACCCTTTCTGTGTATACATGAAAACCATGACTTCACAGATGGTGCTTGCATCAGCTACTTCAACCCTTTGTGTTGACAGGTGTTATTGTTCAAAACCTCAATTTATTTAAACTTTGTTTAAATGTTTCAAGGAACATTACAGACTTTATGTCTAAAGCTAGATCATCCTATATTCACAAAACTGCTATTGCTGACCCAAAAACTATCTGATGACATGCTGTCATACTGCAAAGCTTCAACATCAGGATGAAATATACATAAAGGTTTGCTTAAGAAAACAAGAGTGTTCTTGAGGGCAGAAATACCACAAATGGGTCAAAAACAAGGTGTAAATAGTGGGTAAAACTTTCTCTAAATTATCTGTATTAATTTAGTTCACTTATTTTATTTCTCCTAGATAATTTACCCTGCAGGGACTTGAGCTGCACTTACTGCATTGTTATTGTGGCTTATCTTTTAGGGATAAGAACTGCAAATACATTTGACTATTAATGCTATGGTGTATGAGACTTTTCTTTATACATATATCATAATTATAATTGGATAAATTTAACTTATTTTCCCATAACAACAGCAAGTTCATAATTTTCTGCATCTTTAACTTGTGATATTTGTCTGCCAGCTTTTCATTATTCCAGAACCTGCTTTTCTCTGTGTCAGTTGTTCTTAGTGTTTCCCATATTTCACTATCACCCCACCTGCACAACAATCCTGTCATCAAACCTTAAGTACATAGTTTACCAGGCGCTGATGTGCATAATTATTATTAAACCAGCCCCTTATTGTGCTGCTATGTCCAAACCCAGCCTTGAAATTCCACTCTCTTGTTTCAGCCTGCTTATGCTTGTTTGGGCCATTTCATGCTATTTTATAGATAATGCTGCATAGAGAACACACAATCATAACTAATTTACATAGTTTAATCCCTTAAATATTTAATCACTTTTAACCTTTCCATCCCAACCTTCTCAAGGGACTGACACAGGAAATAACCTTTTTCCTTTTCCTGTCCAGCCCAAGCAGCCCATCAAGCCCCAGCAGCACCGCTTTCACCTCGTCTACTTCAAACACAGGCATCATTGGAAGTAATCTAGGACATCTGAACAAACACCGTCATTGCTGGCCACGGTGTCTCTTTTCGGCCACACACACACACACGGACACACACACACGTAAAATACACATAAATGGGTCCTGTAGCATAGGAAATGAGACTGTGTTTGGGGTCCAGTGTGCAGTTAACAAGGTAAACAGTGGTGGGGGTCACAGTGGGGTAATGGTGCTTTTTATCTGAGGGGACCAAGCAGGTTGGCTATTTACATCTGTAATGAGATTAAGACAGATGGGGAGGAGTGGAAGTTTTCCTCAACAAGGAGGTTAATCTGGAAATACTGAGACAAACAACAGGGGATGATTTTGAAAGGCAGGGCAGAGAAAAAGAGATTTGTTGGATAAATCCTCTTTCTCTCCATAGAACTGATTGTATTCAATTTTTATTTTCGTTCTCCACATTTAAATGATCGCTCAGTGGGGATCTTGGCTTGTCATAGCCGGAAAAGCATAAGTGGAACATTAATGATGACTACACATAGAGATGTTCCAGGGAACCAGCATGCACCATATCAGACTCCTGGAACTGACAGCCTTAATGGATTACAGCTATTTTTAATGTTATCACTTGTCAAAATGTCTACATGAAAAAGGTTTAATGAATATATGTTTTGAATATGACTGATTTGAAATGAGGGTTACACAAAGGTCATTGCTGCAAACCGTTCACCATCCTGAGTGCAATTTGTTTTCTGTTTTACATGAGTTTCTTTCAAATGCTCCAGTTTTGACTTGCGAGCAGGTAAAAGGTGAGTTCCAAAGAGCCAGCAAATGAATTTAAATACAGCAGCTGGGGTTCATGCAATATCATCTAATGCTTGTCTTTAAGCTAATTTTTAAAGATGCCTTGTTAGCAATGATCAAAATGGTGCAAAAAACAGACTCATTGTTCATCATCAATATCATTTTTTTCTCCATTTTCACAAAATGTCAGAGTTTAGCTTTTAAGCTTTTGGAATCTCTGTGCACTTCCATCCAAAGCATTTTCACTAATGATGACATTAATAAGACTTTTTTTTCCACTGACTAAAACTATGTCCTTTAATGTTAATTTGTTCAATCATTTGTCAAAAATGTCATCTAAATTTCATAAAAAAAGAAAAGAAAGAAAAGGAAATTCCACTTCCAATGGTTAGATCCAAATGAAATGTTTACATATGTAATGAGGATTATATAAATAAGTTTGCCTTGAAGCATTTAACCCAAAAATGATAGCACAAATACAGGTTCAAATTGAAATAATGTTCTGAAATGAAAACACAAAAACCATTAATTATGTGTTTATTTTTTTCTGAATAACAAACAGAGGAATTGCCTCTAGAGAAAATACATTAAAATGTGAAGGTTCGAACTGTGGTTCTTTTTTTGTCCCTCTACTGTTGTCCCTGGGAGGGGGCACTGAGGTTGTGAAATAGAGGCAGATTTTCCATCTACACAACTCTGTTCCCCTTGCACAGCACATTCACCCTGTAGAGGGGATAAAATGTTTATAGAGTATTATATTGAAACATTTTACGATGAAGTGTGATCACCACAAACAGCCCTCCTTGTTAAAGTGCAATACATTAATAAGTGTGTACTGTTATGCCAAGTCTAAATGAATTGTTTGTCAAATTAATCAACACCTTGTCAGGTTACAGGATGAAAGTAACAATGGACAAAGTTTTATTGGGTTTATGTAGAAACAACATGTGGTTATCAGTGTCAGGGCTCGAGCTCAAATCAAGCAGAAACCTCAAAGGCTGAAAAGTGAACACTGAAGTACCAGAAACTGCAGTTTTCTTGAATTGCCATTCATTTGTTTTCAGAAAAAAAAATTAAATTTTGAAGAAGCCAATAAGACATTCGTTGTTGTTTATTGTGTCTCACCTGTCTCCATTATTGTTCCTACAAAAAAAAAATTGTTTGGTTTGAAGAGATCTACTCTTTCTGGTGAAGAAAGTGAAAGAAATAATGTGGAAACAAGATTCAAAACATGTCAGAAAATCAACAAATCAGCTTTTCTCCTTGGATCATTTTTGCCTTTTTTTTGTTTTTATCTCACTTAGACTGTTATACTTACCTATTCTCTCTTTTCACCATTCCTGCCCTATTTCATTTCATTGTCTTCAGCCTTGTACATCATTTATCATTCATTCATTCCTTTTCACTTACCTGCATTCTTTTTTTTTGCTTACTTTCCCTTTCTACCTTTCACCATCACTCTCTCTGCCTACTGCATAGTTGTAACCTGCAGGATGAGGAGTGCAAGGTGTGTAGGGTTTAATCATCCCCAGGGCTGACTGGGTGGCTGCTGGAAGCTTGTCTGCTGAGACTAATTGGAACAAAACACTCCCTTGTTCCCAGAGAAAAAAGAGAGACAGAGCGGGATGAAGACAGGAACATGTCTGCAACCACAGGTAATTGGAGGAGCATGCTAAGAGGAGCAAGAGATGGAAAAGAGAGTATCAATATGTGTTTCTGTGTGTGTGTCTGCATGGGCGTGTGTGTGTTCAGCATTCATGCATACACTTTACGCTTAAGATGAAGGGGTACAAGGTTGATAAACAGCAAATCTGAGTGACCCCTTGACACGTGTAAAAGTATGTCTATGATCTAAGCGTTCTGTGTGTGTGTGTGTGTCTTTGGAACGTGTTCCTGTGTGTGCAGCAGTGCATGTCCTACAGCGACGCATTAACAAGCTCTCAGCTCGAAGATGTGATTAAAGGAGAGGTGCATTTTTTTTCTCTCTTTCTCTAACTTTTATCAGTGGCACTGCAACAACTGCAGCTTGTAATGTCACTCCGGTGTCACTTTCCCCTTCAAGGAGCTTCTAAGTGGATTTTGATCCAGTGAAACAGAGCACAGAGGCTAGTTCTCAGCTTGCTAATGGAATCAGTGTCTTGCAGAACCCAGCAAGGAAACAAATGATCCAGACCCCAAAGCTATATTAAGAAGGCAACTTGCTTCATTCCTAGTCAAGGTCAGACCTTGATCCAGCAACTGTTGATTTCTCTCATTCACTTCCAGACTACAGTGTTTACCTGCCTACAGCTTACATAAAGGAACAATGTGTAATTTCTCATGCCATATGTCTCACTTTGGAAACTATTGTTAAAAGATGTAGTTTGATGATGTCTTGATGAAGTGTGGGATCATGAGATTTTTTTCATTTCATTTTTATTAAGAATCTATCTGACTTACTCAGGGACAAATGTTTACAGACGAGGTAACGTGAAAGTTTTATTCACATTAATTTTGTCATGCTTGCCAACTTTCTTCTTCACTTTCTTACTGTTGTTACACCAGAAATTAGTGACAGGTGACAAAATGAAATGCACTGTTACCTTGCACTAAATTAGAAATTTATTATGAGTCTGAACATCGGGACATTTAAGAGTAATGTCAGTACACAACTAAATAAATGATATATCAAACAGCATCTTTTTCAGACATTTAAAGGTGGAAATGCTACAAACAGCAAGTTTAAGTTTAAACTAGTGGTTGTATCAAATTACAACAACAAACAAACTGCTCCACAAATACCTTGCAACTGGACTGAAGTTACTTCCATTGAAGGGTCTTGGTTGATTGCTTGATCCACACCTGAATACAACTGCTGTGCTCAGATCTGCACAATCTATCAAAACCAAGGTAGGAAACAAACTGCAGTCTGATTCAACTGGACTAAATACTACATGTTGGAAAACATCCCTTAATACTCTCACTGGGGATAGACAGTCAGTTTAGTCTCTTCTAGCCTAACAGGTGCAACAGAGCAAACAGTAGTCAGGGAATTAGTGTCTCACAGGCAGGATTTACATGCCTTTTTCTTTTCTGACAAAGTACTTAATGAGAATTTTGATACCACTGCAATAAAAGTTGGTTAAATATAAGACTACAGTCAACAGCTCATTAGCTTAGCTAAACTCAAAGGTTGAAAACCTAAAGTTTGTCAAAATATTGTATATGGTAAAGCACCCATCCCTTTAAGTAAAACATACAGCCTACACAAAGTATGTGTACATAATTTAGCAGTTCTTATGGGCTGATATTATTTAGTGGTGACAGTAAACAGGAATGTTGTGAGTAGTTAATATAAACTAGGGCAAAACAGATGACTTTAGGGAAAACTGCTCCATCTTCGTATCCTTCCTCCTCTGCATTTGACTCCAGTGTTTTATTCCTATTATCCTGTATCCTTTACCTGTTCTTTCTCACTTGCCCACCTACCCACACCTGCCTCACATGTCTCCGTGGAGTTCCCACATTAGCCTATCACCCGAGCCACTCACCACTCCACAACTGCTCCTCAATCCCCAAACCGCCTCTGTTTACAGTAAATATCACTTCACTTGCATTTGCCAACAGAAAACAAGCAGAGGAGAAGGTGTGGTGGAGCTTCTCCTGGGGGGTGTTTGAATTTCCTCACACACCTACTTAATTCAGTGACTGGTATGGATATGACTCCCAGCACTAGTGTCTATATAACCTACAGCTATAAATATTAAATGTGTAATAATAACACATAGGCATGAAGTAGATTTACTGCAACATTGTTCATGAATGCTTCATAGATTTATATACAAATAGAGATAAATACTGATTAATAAGGAGTGGAGCTTTTTTAAAGCTACCTTAATGTTCAAGAAGTATCACATCCAAGTCCACCTGCATGAGAGGACCTTGAATACGGACATGATGACACGACAAAGAACTGTGCCACATCCTCTCACTGCTCATAATTGCTCTCCACTTGCCTTTAATTAAAAGACATAATCCCATTAACAAGCAGAAATAGGATTAATACTGCCTTAGACTCCAGCTGCTGCTCTGTAATGAGTGTGTGCATGTGTGTGTGAGAGAGAGAGAATGTGTCTGGTCCCCTGACTCAGATGTATCACCAATACCACATGGGTGATGTGGGTGAGAGGAGGCCAGCAAGAAAGAGACATTTGGGAAAGGACAGAGAGAGAGAAACTGTGAGAAACTGAACTAAAATGATAATTGAATGATCCAGAAAAAACCTCTAACTCAGTGCATGAGTGGCTTTTGAATGATTTACATAGCTGCATGTTCTCAGTTTTGGAACAGTGTATTGATGGCATCATTTTACATTTATTTTAAAACAACATTACCACTGATTCCAGCATTGTTTGGATGTATGAATGGTTCTTTGTTGGAGGATATCCAGTGTCAGCTTGGGAAAAATGTTTTGTTCCAAACACTCATGAAACTGTATCCTAAATTTTTAAATTTTGAGGGGAGAATAAGATTGAAACAAAGAGAGAGAGAGTGAGAGATTTAATGACAAACGTGTGTGACAAGAGGTCACAGTCTCTTCCACAGAGACATCGTCCCTTGCCGCTGAGCTAAAGGTGAGAAACAATGACCGTGAAAGGATGACATGCCAGCACAACGCCACTATTGTAGAAATAACAAAGGCTGCTGCTGAGCAACAAGGATAAGAGGACACGGTAACAGGGGAGCATTCAATGTTCCTGAGTCGATTATGTTGTTGTTGCTTCACAGCAGCACCTCCCTACATCAGTCCTGTCCCCTAATGTACCTCTCACGAGCCAACACTATACTTATTCTCTCATCAATATCGCATTTTCTGCATCCCTCTACCCCCACATGTGGTTTTCAGTTGGGAAAATTAATATGTGAATCTCCCTGTTCTTGTGCTAAGTGAGTCCAGATAAGAATTTATTCTTTTATGATTTTAATGGAGAGTGATAATCAAGTGAAATACTAAATGAGGAAAACATGTCTATGATCACATCAGGGAACTTAAAAAGGCCAACATTCTTTCTAAGCTGGTAGTTTGGTGATGCGGTTTCACTCCATCTTCAGAAATTTAGTTAATCTAAAGCGGCTGTTACAGTGACAAACTGCTTGTTATGATCATGTCTGTCAAATTTATGGTTATTTGTCATGCAGATTATACCATAATTGATGTGATATGAGTAAGGAAACTTTGCTATTTACTGAGTTTTACAGACTGTTTAAAAACACAGTACAGATTGTCCTTCAACAAGGGCTCGCACAAGGGGGCTTCATGTGACCTGGCAGAAATCCATTTGATGAAGGCGTCTTCAACATTACATAATTTTCCAGTGACTATTTGTTTTCTGTCTCCATGGCTGGCAGCAATAGACTGTTTCTATTTTTTTAAGTGACCAAACAAAGTAGACTTATTGGCAGTTTTTCATGAGCTTTGAGGAGCCACTTTTTAAGAGAGAAAAATGACTTTCTTTCAATAACTCAATGCACACACAGCACTAGATTCAGGTAGCCATCTGGAAGCAAACAAGCAAAACTCCCTTACTGTGTGGGAGTGAAGTTAAAAAAAGAAAACAGAATTAGCATAGCCTTTGTTTTTTGTTTTGTTTTTTTACACCCATTTGCCCATATAGTGATTTATAATAGTAATAAAAAAAACTATATAACCTACAAGCAAATTAATTCCACATAATTTCTACAGAAATGATTCTCTCCCAATGATTTTGATCCATGAAAATGGCTGATCATTGAAACCACAATCAATATATGCTTCAGCAGTTTACATTGTATCAACACTTTAACAAAAACAATTTGTTCAAATGACAATAAAAATAGTGTGTCAGTGCAAATGTAATGAACCAACAGAAAACATTTGTAGCTCCCTTCAGCTTTAAAATGAGTATTAGCTTACTGTTCACCTAAATGACACACCAACGACTTCAGTCTCATTCATTTGTTTGTTTTTTAAAAGCCATCGTGAACACTGCCAGCCCGGGCAGAGAACAGCGAGTAGACACACTTAGTGACTAACTAGTGAATGTAATGGAGCATTAAGCAGATATAGAAGTTATTTCCACATATTTCTCTTGGTCATTAGAGACCAAAAACAGTAGAGAAAGAGTAGATATTGAACTTACATTTACAAGGTGACCAGAAACATGGCACCAAGTGATCGCTAATGTTGAACCATAACTGCTGGATGGGTAAATAAGAAACCATTTGCATATATATCAGTCTACTGAAAGATGATCATATGTAAGTTCTGTAATTACAACTTTTTTCCACTGCCCATAAATGGCCAAACAATCAGTTATACCAGGTTTAAGCTTTCATAGTTAAGTGTAAAAGCAGATTTTGTCAAAACTCAACAGGCCATAGAAAAGTTTAAAGCCAAGGAATTGCTTAGAAAACATACATTTAAAAGTTTTTTAAGGTTAAAGACATTAGTCCATTTCTTCGAATGCTGGTTATTACTCTCAACACACTAAACGTTGCATTTTCTTTTTACTAAAAGTTTCAGATATGTCATCGTCACAGTGATAAAATGATGGTTGAGACAATTAAGAATAAATCAATATATAAAAATCAGTAATTATGTGTAATCTCAGAGCTTGATTATAAATAAAAGAGCAAGACAAGGTCAGAATAAAAGAGAAAAAATATATGTATATAACAGTTATGTTAGTTTCTGCTTTAAAAAGCAAACTGCTAAAACTGTAGCTTTGCGTCATACAATGTGCTGAGAGTCATGAAAAAGGAAGTGACCTTGCAAATCATCCTCCATGGTCATCTGCTGGTCAGTATTCCAACTGCCAACTGTCAGTCTGTCAAACGCGCATGTGTGTGTGCATGTGTGTGTGCTTGATGTGTCAGGGTTTTGAACCAGTGAGTGGTAGAGTTCAGAGGGCTTGTCCATGCTCTCTCTGTGGGCTTCTCTCTGACAAGACAGTGAAGTGACAGCACCAAAGCACAGACACAATCCTGACAACTAAACTAAGACTGATAAACGGACCCAAAAGTGATCTTTTACATTAAACTGGATATACCTGTCAGTGGCAACCTCCATTAATATGAAAATTGTGATGTAATTTGATTGATTTCTGCTTACTGTCAACTTGGTCAATACTGCTCTTTACATTGAGAAACACTGAACACACAACTGAATATAAGGTTTGTGCCGTAAGGATGACTATGCATGACTAGTATTATTAAAGTAATATGAGTAAATTCCTGGAACTTTTTGCCATGAAAACACTGACTATTTCAAATTGTTGGCTATCAACAGCTTCAGTCCAAAAATCTTGTTATCAAACCCCAGGCTTCATGACATCAGTGAGCAAAGTGAAACCTAGGCGTCACAGTGCGATCAAATCTGCTTGACTCCCACATCCCCATAGAGTCTCAGAGCAGAGATCAGTGAACGCTGCACAAACCCTATCTAATACCACCAAACACTTGATCTAAAGGCCCTGGTATGTCAGAACTCTTTGTCGGACAGTGAGTTAACCCCAGCAATCCAAACCTTTCTGACACTGAACACAACTGACTGGCTGGCTTTGAATGTGGTGGTCTGGCTTATGTAGAAGTCAGTCAGGTCATAGGAACTAATTCTTTTGTAGTGTAACCAAGCTTTATTGGACACCATCTCAGTCTTGTGGGTCTTTGTCTGTCTGTGTGAGGATTAGGTTTTGGAAATTAAATTTAAAGATAGTTGATGGAGCGAGTTTCCATATTATTTGTTTCTCACAATAAATGTGGCATAAAAATGCAGCACTGAAAATGCATACGTTACAAGGTAACATTAGAAGACACATCAAGGTCTACAAGAGTTATATCATGGGACTTGAATGGACAGTGTGTCTAAACAGAAGACATTTCAGCTGTGTCTTTCAGTTGTCTGTCTCAAGTGCAACTTACAGACCAGATAAGCTTCTCTCTTCATCAATCTAGCTGTCTAGAAAGTTTATGTAATGGCTCATATTTCGCTTGTGCTAAGCCCGAAGCGTAATTTCAGACTAAGAGCAAAAGCAAAAGAAGTTCACAGATGTTTTTTTACTGTATGAATCCACTGAACAACTTTCACATGACACCACCTTCAAACCTGGTCCCCAGCTCTTCTCGATACATTCATTCTCTCAACATTCGTATTTTGCTGAAAGACGCTTTGGGTGGCACAAAAATGTTCTGTCTTGAGATGCAAAGAAATCAATATAATTAAGCAGTATACTCTAATGAGAAGAAATATTGTAACAAGGTGATCAGATCTTAAAGGTTTTCATGAAAACAAGACATAATCAGCCAACAAGGTGAAACAATCCCGCCGTGGATAGTTTCACCTTGTTAAAACTTAAAGACTGACTCGCCAGTTAGTTTTACCTCATTAGAGACAAATGCAATGGAAATAGAGTTTATGACAGAAATGTTTAGGACGGCTCAGGAGTAATACAGTGCAGGCTGACTCACATGCAGCCACACAGATCAACATAAGAGCTTCATACAAATCTCTGTAAAAAAATAGCAACCAGCAGTATCTAAAATCTAATCTTTTAGGAATGAAACTTGGCCACATTAGTTGAAGACTGGAATGACATGCTGCCGTTGATGTGGAATAAAGATTAATATAAAGTTGGGTTAACATCTTAATGGTTCCCAGTCTCTGATTTTAAAGCCTTTACAACCACACAGTGCTTTCTGAAAGGCATCAAATGATGAATCATCATTCCTCTGAATCATGCCTATGAATAATTTTCAACATAGCATGACAATTGGCTATATAGAGCAGCATGCTATGAAGTAACCCTATATGGATCATTTTCAGCCAGAGAGAATTATAAACAATTCTGTAATATATGCACTTCCAAGTTGACTTGTGTTGAGTTTTTTTCATATCACCTCTGCTTATGTCTCTGCTGTGAGTGACATAATGGAATGTATATCAGTGTATGTCAATGCAAAGCCGGGACTATGAAATGGAAAAAAAAAATGCTTTTGCAGTCTGCATGGAAATATGCAGCCACACTGTAAAGCCTTGACATAGAATATTGCATAACAGCTCATGCATAAAACATTACCCTATGCATATGCAATGCACATTCAAGCAGGCAGGCATATGGTGTAACCTCCTATTTCCTTTTTTTTGCCCAGCAGAAGAACCAAGTTCATTGAGCTAATTGTACTGTATGTGCATTCCCGCCTCTATGTTCACATGCTCATGTCAGACAACGTGTCCTTCTTGAGGAGCTGTTTGACAGGAGTTTATCTCCCCCCAGCTCTCCTTCATAATCTTTCTCCAGCTCGCATTTTCTCTCCACCTCATCCTCTCTTCTGACCAAAGAGGAAGCCCACCGAGTCATGTTCATCAAGTCAAGGTTTGCAGGAGACTCATAGGAGAGAGGATTAGGATTTAGTGGGCTCGGTCCATTGGTGATAGCAGGGGGCAAAGACGCACCCAGGATCATGTTTGCGTTAGCACAGGACATGTGAGCTGATTAAAAAGGAAGGGAAGAAAGTAGAACATTAAAGGCAGCTCGACTTTCCTTCAAGTGTTTTTGTAAGTCACTTTGGTGCCATCTTCGAAAACCAGATAACGATGGCGTACAAAAGGGCCATGGAGGACTTTAAAACTTCAGGCCATGTGAGCTGAAGTTTGGGTTTGGAGGATGTTGAAAAAAGCCTGACAATCATTAAAAGTGAGAACAACTTCAAAGTGAAACTTGAAAAAAAAAGTGGAGATAGTTTCGGGGATAATTATGAAACTTGAGCAGAAATTTGTCCCATTTTTACATGTGCACAAGACCCGGAATCTTCCTCCTCCGCCTCCCTGTCCTCGGGTTCACCTCTCCGGCTTGTTTTTCCCAAGCTGTCCTCCTTGTTACCTAGCTAATCCCAGCCACTGTCAAGATTTAAATGCTGCTTTCAGCTTGTGCCATATTTCCAGCATTCAGCATCATTTCCCTGAGCCCGACAGACAAGGAGAGAGAGAGGGAGAGAGAGGGGGAGGAAACAGGAGGAGAGATAAAGAGACACACTCCGTGGATTACACAGGCACATACACACATAAATATGCAAATACACATGCAGGAACACATTGTATGCGCCTCTGTTTAATTAGCCTGGCGTTTTATCAGGGTGATCAGGAGTTCAACACAGTAAAGTTTCCTGTAGATAAAACAGTGTTTGGGGAAGCCAGGTCTAATGAATGCTGAGCAGCATGGAGGAAAAGGAGGAGGAGGAGGAGGAGGAGGAGGAGAGGGAACTAAAGGAGATGAGAAGAGGATGACAAGAGGGCGCTTCAGTTTAATTGCTTACCTGATACTTTTCTTTCCTCCTTATCATCTTCTCCTCATCTATTACAGCAGATGAGGAAATTGCCTCTGACAGATGCATCCGACAAAGAAATGCTTTTATTTGCCAGGAAAGAAGGTTTATGATGACAGTTTTACTACAATAGTAACTGACAGTGCCTGCTACCACTATTAGGACATTCAAGAGTTTAGTATTCTGTGGTAGGATTGACCAGAACGAGTTGACTGAGGCAGCTGATTATCATGTTTTGTACCAACATCCTGCACCTTTAGATTGGCTTCAAATTACTCTTTCACAACAAAATATAGCCAGTAGTTAGTTGAATAGTTTCCTTTCTTCAAAGAACTGCTGGACAGAAGGCGAGGATTCAATATAGAATTTACAACACTATGTTTTGATTATGAGTGTTTAAACTAATTCTTTAAGAGAAATTCATATTATTCTTAGGGGCAAACTGCATTAATCCAGTCACATCTTTGCCTTAGTCATGTTTGGAGATTTAAAGGTCAAGTGTTTAAGATTTAAGGAGATCTTTTGGCAGAAATTAAATACAATATTCACAGTTATGTTTTTATTGGTGTATAGACAGCTAAATACATATTGTTATGTTGTGCTTGAGTGAGACGGTCCTCTTTTGTGGAGTCGTCCATCTTGCACTGCTGCATTTCATAGTAACCCAGAATGCCCAACACAAACACTGACACACATGAAATGAGAAAGTGAGCAGAGGAATATTCAGTAAGCTGCAACCTGCAACCTCACCACTATGCTACTTAGTCCTTTTGTTGGATCTGAAAATTATGGTTTCATGTACTGGGTTTCATTCTTAACTGATGTTTCTGTAAATTATGAAAGATGACACTCCTATTATTTGAACACACACATATTTTTAGAAGTTATAATTTTGTTGTTACATCTCAATTACAATATGGTGTTTATTGTTTATTCTCTGTTGCAAGTTGGTTTAAAACAACTATTCTAACTAGTCATGTAACTACCTATATAGCTCTGGTGTAGTTCATAATTCTCACCATTAACTTACATGTAACTTTCTTTTTTTGATTCATGAAATCTTAATAAAATTAAAACTTTTTTTAAGGGCAGGAACAAGTATCAGTCCTTTAGGTTTTTTTTACAATAACTTCTTCTTCTCTGGGAGACCAAAGGTGACCGGCGAGCGTCATCTCTACCTTTGTATTTTACCAAGTGAAGCTCCAGTTGGTGTTATTGTTTTGTTTTTTTTCTGTGATACCTGTTGTGAGTGGGTTCTGTAACTGATGATGGCGAGCCAGAACCAAAACCTATGAACCAGTGGAGTGAAAGTGCAGGCCATCATACATGGAGAGTGTGAAGTCCAGTTTTTGTTTCCATTGTGTGTCAGGGAGAGGAGCATCTCTGCCGCTTAGCTAATATCTCTGCATAACAAAATCACACTGCCCCAGTAGATGGACACTGATTGAGCATTTTACTAAACACAGACTATTGTTTAATTTAGATTTTTTCAATGGCCAATTAGAATGGTATTGTCAATACAAGTGCACATGATAATAAAGTCTGCAGTGTTGCCAATATTTTCCCTGTTGGAAATTAAATGTAATTGTTATCGCCCTTTTTTCTAAAAAAAAATATTCTTGCTCATTCCGTCCTTCTTCAGCATACCATACAGTAACTTTGTTGAATTTGGCCCTCACAAGCTTCACACACTGTACAAACTAATGTAATTGCTGAAGTCTCAGGATGAGGCAACATCAATTACAATAGGTTCAGTGGGGTAAGCTGTAAGATGGTCAAAGATACAGCTGCCCTGGGAGCTTAATGCAGTGCAACCAAATAACACCACAAGTGGCAAAGACAACAATGGAAACTGTTTCCAAATTTCAAATTTCCAGTATTTGAATGTGCAATCTCATCTTGCAGCATTTTTTAAGCACATATGTTGTCAAATTGGTGAACATATGCATTACCTCATCTTTACACATCCTGCAAAGAGCAGTTTAAAAAAACAACACGGCATAAAAAATTCCTTTCACTTGCTTCCAAAATAAATGCGGCCAGCCAACCATATTAAGATCTTTACAACAGGCAGCAATGCTGCACGTATTGTTGTGTCCACATGTGACACTGTATGTACATTCACAGTTGGTTATATCCCTTGAGTAATTTAGCATTAAGTGGTGACTTGTCTAAAACCTGCATGAAGATCTGGCCATGCATGCAATTGTTCTCCACTGAACCTCCAGTGTTTTAAGTGAAGCCATCAAGTTCAAAGGTCTCAGCACTTACTTTGGTGAGTGGTGAACTGACAGTAGAACAAATAAAACCTTTGTTGTAAACTGAAATTTTTAAGATCTATTTGATTAAACCCGAAACTTCCTGTATTTGGAAAAAAATTACACACCACCCTGAAATCCTCTTAACAGTTATAAAGTAAAAAGCACTCAATAGCCTATATTTTGTACGTGATTGTCACTGCTAGACTTTTCATGTGAAGTAACAAAAGATCTCCCTCCCTGATATTTGCATCAATGTTGTCAACTTCTAAAGTAACTTTGGCACTTAGGTAGAATGAAAAAAGGTTTGTTCACTTGCCAACATACAGAAAAGACACACCTGTCTATAAGCTTAGTTACATGATTAATGAGGATGGGTGTTTATTAGAAATGACTTCATTCATGCTGAAGCATTAGCCTCAAATTTTGTTGTGTTCTTTTGTTTGTGAACAGCAACTTATCTCACCCACTTTCACAGTTATGTCCAAACAATGAAGTGATGTAGCCCATAATACGCAAATTCTCTGTCAACTTTTTATTCAAAGGAAATTAATTCAACAAGAGGTAATTTGTGGTTGAACATGCAACCAGATTCACCCCTGCCAGTGAGCAGGATCATTCCCTCCCAGTTATAACGTAATAACATCCAATTAGGGGAATGACAAAGCGGTCTTCAGCATTTCGACGGGAGGGGAAGTATCATCTTACTGCCTGTGTGTTCGTGAGGATAAGCGTGTTCTATCGTTCCCTATCATCCTGCCAGTGTTTTCCTTTTTACCCCCTAAAGATTTTGCTTTCCATTTTTCCACTGACTGTCTGGCCAAATCATCAGAGAGCCCAGCAAGGGAGGAAAAACTCAACCATATTGACTATCCGTCTGCTGTAGAGGAATGCAGGGATTGGGATCCAGACAAGGCAGCAAGGCCTTGGACTGGGCATGGATCTCTGTTTATAATAACAAGGTAGGGAATTCATTCATCATTTTAATTGAGGCAAATGTCACAAAAGAGGTCAAAATTTATTGTCATGTCATGAACTCATTTGTTCTACATGTTCCACAGTCTAAAGATGCTATAATCCATATTTAATAATTACAGTCTACAGTCATATACAATTTTTGTCCTTAGATTTATTTTCTTTTGCATCTTATTTTATATATTTGTTTGAAGGCTTTAATGGCAGATAAAATTCAGTAGCTTTGTCAGACTTTGGATTTAGTGATTCAGTGTCCTAATAAAATAAAATGAAATTTAAAAAAAAACTGTTTAGTCCTTCCTTTGAGAATTTCCATGAGGGTTAGTGTGGTTTTTACTTTTTCCCTGAAGGTTTCAGTACAATACAAAGGCAACACAAAGATGATGGTGGAAAAAAAAGAAAACAGAACAAAGTATTAAATAAAAGACCGGTT
Organism: Acanthurus leucopareius; assembly: GCA_029814765.1. Classification (NCBI taxonomy): domain Eukaryota; kingdom Metazoa; phylum Chordata; class Actinopteri; order Acanthuriformes; family Acanthuridae; genus Acanthurus; species Acanthurus leucopareius. Next base: position 15,586,622 of record JAQMCX010000011.1, on the reverse strand, counting down.
CTGGAAATCAATTATAATGGATGATTTAAATCAATCTTCCCATCCTCAGAAAAACAGTCGTCTCATTTGCATTGGAGAGCACACATATGATTTAAAAATTGAGGAGGGAGAGCCACAGAACCATGACCAAAAGATCTCATCCAAATAAAAAAAAAAATGGGATATTGACTTCAAAAACAGCAGTATAGTGTCTGCAGAGGCTTTGATGAGAAGTTCACAAAAAGAGCTTTTGAAAGCCTGAGATTCCTTTCAGACGGAGAACTGGCGCATAGAGAAGGAAGAGAGAGGCAGCCAACATACACTGTCTGGTTCCAGGACGGGGTAGGCAATCAGCACACACACACGCACACACACATATATGGTCAGACAAGCACAACAAAAGAGATCTATGGATTATTCATAAGTCTACAATACTACTGAACAACTGGATTGAAATGTATTGACCAGAACACACACACGCGCACACACACTCACAAACAGCAAAGGTCTGGCAAGTCGTCTTATTGATGTCATTCACTGTTCTTCTGCCGGCACCATTACCCCATCAACAACCCTGACCAATAGGGGTGCTGATGGTGGGACTTTAGTGACCCCATCTGGCAAGGGATTGGTTAAAACCCAGAGAAGTATGAAAAGAGACAGACCACCCACCAACAACAGTACTTCCAATTGGATAATCCACTGCTCGGGCCAATTGTTAGTCATCTTTCTCAGTCAGAGAAGTTGGCCTTTGTTATTGAAGGGTGTCTCGCTAGTGTGTGGGCTTAAGCGTGCAGCAAGGAGGAAATTGAAAATTGCTGATCTCTGTCTGCTGAATAAAGAGCAGCAGCCCACAGCAGGCTGTCAGCTTGGTTATGCCACCCACTCTGACAGCTCTGCCTCTTCAATGGAACGCAGGAGTTTCACCGAGATGGAATTTGAGGCCTTCGGATGAATCTGATGTAAGATTTCTGCCTGCTTTGGTGTGTTGTCATATGTGGTGGTGTGTGCCTTTGAGGAAGTCCGTGCTTTTTTACACTCATATACACATGCAAATGCGTGCTCATATAAATCCATCCTCTTCAGTGGTACTTTGGTCCAGATGGTGGTTCTACTGGAAAGCCTTATTCACAAAATTATTTGACTTACTATAATGAAATTGTAAGCAAAATCCACTGCAAAATCAAGCACATGAACTGGTGCAGACCCTCCCATATTCTCACTGATTGCTTGGTGCCAATATGTATTTGTTGCAGTGATTTTGAATGAAGCAACTGAGAATGTCTGGTGGTTTGTATAAAGACTAAAACTCCATGTAGGGAAGGGATCTGGATGTACAAAATGGGATTTTCACCCAAGAGACTGCTGTTTGAGTCCTGTGTGAAACAAAGAGTCAAGGCTGAGGTATTTGAACTTGCAAACAAAAGTTCACTTACATACTGTAGTTATGTCATGTATTTGACATAACTTACTTGACTAACTTGCTTATTTTAAACCAAACCACGATCCTATTCCAAACCTGACCAAACGGCACCAGTTTGTTGACATTAATCATACACACAAGTACATGTTATTGAAAAATGACCTTTTCTGTCATTTTGGTGTAAGTCATGTTTAACAGTGTGGAGCTAAAAAAGATTGTGCTGCCTGTTTTTAACATCTCATACATTATTGCACTAAAATTTTTTCCAAAGTACATAACCTTTTTTTAACACAGTGCCATATGGCTCCAAACCTTGAAATTGTCACAAAATAAATTTAAGAATGTGTGAAACTCTTTAAAAATGGGATGGAGAAAAAAGCTATTTTGCTAAGTTTTACTAGATTAACTTTAATAATAATTAAATTAATAATAATAATAATTATGATTCCATATTATTTTGAGGAACCATTACTCACACTGCGCACAGAAAAACTGTTTTTGTTTGACGGTACTGCATTTCTACATGAAAATTTTACTTCATAAGTATGTTTAAGTGTTACTCTGCAGGTTAACATGTTCATACTCTCAAGTTTTTTCATACTCCCTATATATACAGTATGTCTATGTGAGGGCAATTGGTATCCTGCCTTTTCAGTTCGCTGGCACTGCGGCTCTGCTGTGAGTCAGGAAAGGTTGTCTGAAGGTAGAGGAAGGATTAGAGCACTTCAAAGCAATGCTCACTTCTAAGCTGGCTGATGCAAAATCCGCTTTGTGTAAATGGACAGCCGGCACTCCAAAAAAATCCAAGCCTGGAGCCGAAGACGATTCAACTGTACTCTCAATACGCTGATATTACTTGAAACAGACTCAACTTGAACACTTTAGAGAGGATGTGCGAGTGTATGCAATCTAACTTCAAATGTACATCTTCTAAAAGAAATCATATGAAATAATTCAGTTTTGCTGATAGTTTCTCAACTATTATCAGTAATTTGGGGGGATTAAAGTTTCAAGTAGCTCTTATCAGTGGTAGAGAATAGTTAGATTCTTAGCTTAAGTAAAAGTACTTAAATGTCACCATCAAAAATGAAACTTGGAAAATGATAAAGTATTAAAAGTAAAAGTACTCACTACAAAAAATGATTCCATGAAACTAAATTATATCTAACATCAGATTACCCTTACTCATGTACTGATGTAAAAAGAGGATTATTTTGTAGTTAAATGAGCTTTTTATTTCAGTTTTACTACATGAGATTGCAACAAATCATAATTTTGTTAAGAAATAATTTATGATTTTTAAGAATTTTTTCTATTAATCCAATGATTGTTTCTAAAAAAAAAAAAAAAATTGTTTAGATCTTATATTTTAGTTTTGAAAATATTATTGTGGCTCTACTTGTAGCTCTACTTATATATGCTGCTGAGTAGATTTTTTTTTTTTAATGAACATCATATTTTCTAAGCTGCATGTTTTTACTATAAAAAATATTCTGTAACTAAAACTTGTTGCAAAGGAGCTTCTGAAAAATTTTATCCTCTTTGGGACACTTTCCAGAAAGCAGTATGGCAACTGTTGATAATGCAAAACAAATCTAATTAAAATAAAAATAAAAAGAACTCTGCACAGAAACCAATTTCAACACTAATAAAATAATTGAAATTATATTCACAAAATCTGACTGGACCAGTTTTAATTCAGTATTGTGTATTTAGTATTGAACAGTATTGTTTAGTTTTGTTCTTACTTCAGGCATTCAGATAAATCCGAGTTGCTACTCAAAAAACAAACACACAGAACCACCAGCATACACATATACAATGAGAGATGCAGAGAGCTACTGGCTGTTTGTGCAGCGATACTAGGACTAGGAGGTGGGAGGGTGATGGGATGGCTGTGGTTAGAGCACAGTGGCTACCAGGGCCGCTTCGGTAAGTCCTAAATCACCAAGAAACCAGACCGCCACGGTGATGGATGTGCATGGCACGCCCCGGATGAGGAAGCTCCAATCCGTCTCCAAGAGGAGATGTTTCAATACGGACACAATGGGCTGGGTCATTCATGTACTCTTCACACACAACACACAGTAAACACACAGGGATGCAAATATACATGAACACAAGACCACACAGAGAGACTCACATATAGTAAAAACAGCTAGCAGGCAGACACGGGGCAGTTCAACTGATTTATACGGGTAGAGTTGCTGTGGTCAGGTGAATAGATTGGTTAGCTGGCAAGATGGGAGGGTTCTGTAGCCTCAGCAGCCAAGACAAACCTTCTAATCATTCCAACGGGCTGGCTGATTTATGCTGATAAATTATATCTGGAAAAGAGATGCACCCACAATAACAGTCCTACCCAACCAGGAGATATATACAGTGAGGTTTTTCATCTTTTAACAGGCGAAAGAGGCAGTAGTTTAAGTAGTTAGGTTGGATTACAAAACAGTTTTTATGACAAAGAGGAACAACGATTTTGTAAGAATATAATGTGGGTACAGAGAAAGGCTATGTGAGCTAACAATACCCCATTCATTTGTCCCTTTGTAGGTTTATGAATATGATCTGTGAGCAGCAGAGCAAAAAAAAAACAGTTTAAAGTGTTCTTTTTTTTACTTTTGTTAACTAAATCATAATTAATTGCCTTTTGATAAAGTAAAACAAAAGGTGCTGAAAAAGTGCAATTACTACAGAAGTAAAATAGGTGTAAGTAATTAATTCTAGACCTCTTAAACTATGGAGTCAAGTCAATTCAAAACATTTAAAAACATTTTTTTTTTTTTTTATTTCAGATTTTTTGTTAACTAGCCACAAAAAAGGAGTTTACTTGCTGATTGTCAAGCTGGCCTGAAAACTGCATATTTTTTCAAGTTGTTTAACTTTTGTGGAAAAATTAATTTTCTCACTTTGTTGAAAATGTGTTAAAAAGGAATTTGACTGTAAACACACAGTCAGCTGTTACTGATTATATTCTAAATTCTGAATATAGTTTACATTTAAACTGATGATGATTTTTAGAGGTAGCTGAAATGTGTCTCGCTGTTGTCCCCATCCACAGCAGTCGATTGCTCAGCTCAGGGCGAGCCAGCTGCCACTGTCTTTTGGGTATCACACTGACTATGGATTAGCAACTCACAAAACCCCACTTCAAAAAAACAAAAACTTATCCCTTAAAAGGAGAAGTTTGGTTTGAAGGCTTGAACAAGTTGGATGTTGACCAGGCCCTCAAGAAACTGTGTTATTGCATATGGAGTCAATATGGAGGAGCACTTGGCGTTGTCCATACTGGGTGCATGTTTTGTTTATCCAAACAGATTAGATTTCTGCCAGAGGATCCCTGCCAGCTCCTCTCCTCCTATTCCTCACTCCGCTTTTTCAGCCACAATAACTAGAAACATCTTTGTGTAGTAAACTATTCCGTCCGGCTCAGGAAAGCTCCCATAATTAGTATAGAGCCACAACAAAAAAGGTTCTCAAGTGCACCAGAAAATGATTCTTAAGCTCTGTAACATAAGTTTACAATCAGTGAACCCTTAAATAGTTTTCTAAAGCAACCTGTGCATAGTGTTTCGGTGATAAGTAAATGCATGAAATTAAACACCCTAATAGTAGCAATTAAAACCACATTCAAACATTCATTGTCGTTTTATTTTCTTAATTTTGAACTCCTCCACAGTGAGTGATACTCAAATATTGAGCCATTACCACGCAACAACCCTCTCAATAATTACAAAAACGTAAGACTTGTACAAATGAATTTCTAAGCAGTCATTTTTTGTAAATATATACATATAAATCTTTCAGCTGTGTATGTTAGACTGTCCACCGTAGTCAGGCAAGGTCGGACCACAGAGCTATGAGAAAAACAAAACCCAACACTCGACAGTAAGATCACATAGTGTGACGATGATCAGCATGTTACTGTTTGTAATAAAAAAATGACAAATCTGAGCAATTTTTTAGAGAAATTAATAACCACTAAAAACATTTTTAACATTTTTAAAAAAATATATATTTGTCCCTGAAAAAAGGGTCAACAAAAGATAATGCCATAAACAAAATGTAACAAAGCAGAGTTCAGCATTTTAACCCAACAGCATTAGTACTAGTATAAGCAGAGTACAAACAATTTCTTAACTACTAATACTAATTAATAAAAATATAAAAAATGGTACAAGAACTTCCATTAAGATTGATGGAAGTTTGAGTAAAAAAAAACAAAACAAAACATTTGTGAAACCTACTAATGTAAAAATTAAATCAACAAAAACCTTGGTTAAAAAAATACTTTAAGTTCCTGTCATTCATGTTCAGTGTTATTATTATTTTATTATCGATTATTAGCAATTAATTATTGATTTTTTTTTTTATGAACCAATATGGCTACAAAACGTGTTAGTGTCAGTAACATAATATCAAGATTAAGGTTACACATGGAAAATAAAGCTAACATACATTAGCAAACATTAGTTAGCTAACCACATTTTCGACCACAGAAAGCAAATTTACTGTGCTTGTGGAGGTTTGAGAAGGAGTTGGGATCTCTGTGTTTTTCAAAAGGCACAACAAACTCTTCTTCATATAACTTCTGATTTTGATAAAGTGTGGCCAGATGTGGCCACGGATTGGTGCAGCTGCCTCCTCTTCTGGGTTTTGCTCTATCATCATCACATCGCGGTCAAAAGACAGGCAGTGCATCTTTTCTTTCAGGCAGCTGGCAGCTTGGCATTAAAGGTGCCCCTCGCTTGCTCCTTCCCTCGAATGAATTTTCACATTTAAGAGACAGACTAGCTGACCAACAAAGGTAATTTGCATACGTAGTAAAATCACTAGTTCAAAAATATATCTGAGTAAAAGTAGAGGAAAAAGAAACACTTGAAGTACTCGTTCCTTACTAAAACTACCTCTTTACTTTCTACTTTACAGTTCACTACCCATCACTGACAACCAAATCTATTCTAATCATTTATTGGGAGGAACACTTTATTCACTTTTTTGACTCTAGATTAATTCAACTTTACTCACTATATGTAAACTAAATTTTAGTCTGTCTTGGACGTTGTTTGGCTGTGATGATCATCTTCTTAAAACTCCTGGTAATGTGTAACTGTTTTTTTTCAGCTGCATTTTTAACATTTGTGTCTTGGTTGGAGATCCCAGCCTGCCCGTCCCACCAGTGTGAACTATCTTAGACAGCTGGCCATTTTGAAGCAATCTGAGAGATCACTGGGCATGTCGTCCTATTTATCTTCATGTCAGGCCACAGAATGAAGAAATCCATGGGATTAGTACATGGTTTGTACGTGCTGACAGACTGGTGACAGGCCAGATCAAGAGGCAAGTTTCATATTCAGTTGCCACACCCGGCAGACATATGCGCATTTAAAACTCTATATTCAAGAAAAACACAAAGAAACTTAAAGATTTTTCTTTTGTTATTTTTTAGTTTGAAGGTGAAAATACAGGCAGGAGAAAGGGGTATGGCGTGCAGCAAAGGTCCCCTTCTGAAATCAAAGGGGAGACATTGCAGTCATATGGTCGACATGTTAACCACGAGAACAGCAGGATGCCCATGAAAGAAAAAATAAGCCATGACTGCTCTATATGATCACTACCACTATATATGATGGCAAGGAAATTGATTGGCCTAAAGGTCCAGCTTGGACCTTTATGTGCTTTTTTAAAATTTTATAAATTAACACATTTTCCTCCCCACTCGTTGTTACATAATATTTTGATCTATAACTTTACAATAAAATACAATAAGTGCACTGCAAATTATGTGCACATAACTTGTATCCTGGAACAAATCATGCACACGGAGCACTTAAGTTACATTTTCTCATTGGTTTGTTGTCAGGAACTACTTAAAACAGATTTTTGAGATGCCAGATTTCAAAGAGTAATTATGCTAAATGTGATTTTAAATGGATGCAGATGTCACTTTGCATGATATTGATCCGTTGTGCTGCTCCGTGCTCAGAGTCTCTGTCAGCAGGTAGGCAGCACCAGCCCTTCACCAAGTCAGCGTGTGCATGGCTGCATTGATTAGGTGTGACTACTGAGGTCAGGGGCCGATTTGGGGTCACCTGAGGGTCAAACGTGTTGTCCAATAAAACAGCAGGACCTCCGGACTGGATCCGGCCAGTATCCTGGCAACAGGCACCGCCCCCCACCCCGAACTTTGAGAGTACCCGTCCTGGTGGTGATTGAGACTGCAGGGCTCCATTCTCTTTTCATCAGCTTCAATTCAACTGTTCCTGTAACTTGGCCCAGATGAATTAACCTGAACAAAAGAAACAGGGGGTTAGTAAAGCGTCCGCCATTGTCAACATGGAGAGCAATTAAAAAAAATGTTCAGTTAGCACCGTTTTAGAGCAAAAACAACATTAATGCCAAATAATTTGTGACCATACTGTGCAGTTAAAAATCTATGAATGTAAAACTTTGTGTACACACAGTATACCATCTGTTTTTATACACTGCATGCTAATGTACAATATATTTAAATACTGTATATTTATGCTCTGTTTTTTTTTCACAACGGAAAATATTAGCGTTGGCCTTACAGGAAGAGCGGGCTCAGTAAAGTGCAAAGCTCCATAGGGTGTCGAGCTAAAACAGAAGGGTAAAATATCAGCATTGTTTATAGATACAACCAGCAGACATTTGCAAATGGGACAAACTTAATTAATTTACAACATTTTACTTATTTACAGTGTTGAGAAAGTGACCTTTGAAATTCTATCAGTAACAGATTACTTTATCATAGAAATGCAAAATTACAATTTTTTGAGTGCTTTTTTAAAAAAAGGTTTTAAATTTCTTTTTATATCATGACAGGAATGAAGGTGCTTTATTTTATGTCTGATTTTGATAACCTTACTTTCTGTTCTTGGCATGACTTACAGTTTTTAGTGCCAGTTAACAGGCATTACACTGTATAGTCATGCAAGATCCCTTTTCCAATGTCACGAGGAAAATATTGTTGAATTATTTGCACTGAAAAGGCCTTTTTGTCCGTGTGTCTACGTTGCCACCTGCTTTGATGTGGTCAGACATTCGCAGCTATAGCAGACTCTGGATGCATTAATTTGATTGATGGATGAGAGGTACTGTAAAGTCAATCATCAAAACCAATCAAAAACATTTAAAATTTGTCTCGATGATGCCTAACTAATTAAGCCTGCCTTGAAGTAAAAACCAGCTCCTTGTAAGCCAGCCCTCCTTTGAAGGTGCTGCAAAAAAACCAAACAAATTTAAATGCCACAAAAAAGCTTTTTCCCCAGAAAGATCATATTTGGATGTAACTCCTTTTTAATCACTTACTTATTGATAAGTACCTATAATTAAATCACCATTTTTCTCAATAACCATAACAGATTACAATTGCATTTTGTATTTATGTTATTTATTGTGTAACATTGTGTGTGATAAGTTACTCTGCAGCACAGTTTCTTAAGTACATTTTTTGAGAGAGAATAGTTGAATCTCGCCTGTCCTTCCCTGCTCTCTTACAATCAAGATGGTGGCCTAGATAATAAAAAACTAGGATTTATTCATCTTGTATAATGTCTAACTTGGGTGAATCATAAGATATTCGGTGTGGGATCACCATACAGATGCTCCGCTTCAAGATTAAAGCAAACATCTTGCGAATGACAGTTTTTAGCCACAACAGAGGCCAAAATGTGGCCTGCAACAAACCAGAGTGCTTGTTTTTAGTCTAACAGATTGCTTGAAATGTCTTTTGCTAGGTCATAACACAGATCGTTAAATAGAAAAGACAGAGGTCCATGAGCATACTGTCATTAACGTGCAAAAAAAGGAAAATAAAATATTAGGCTGATGTGTCCAGTAATATGTAAGACAGATACAACCATTTCAGCTTGGATATACGAGTGTGTATGTGTCGGTGTGTATGTTTGTGTGAGTCTACTGTGTAATTTATGACTTAAATGTCACTGAACTTAATGCGACCTTATTTCATCACAGGCCAGGACATTCACAGACACGAACATTTAGTAATTTCAGTGCAGCACCATCAAAGTGTCCCGCTGATATTTTTCCAAGCTATTCAAATAAGTCATTATATTAGAATAACATATGACTTGGTATCTAATAATGTCAAGTGAATTACAAAATGATTTGCAATGAAGAGGAGTCAGAGATTCCAGGATTACATGCTTAGTTGAATTCAATAAGCCGGTGTACACTGTAATAGGAAACCACAGAAAAATCCATACTTACCACATCATCTGATAAAAATGTCTGCTTGCTGCTCTGCAGGACTCTGTTAAATCTATCAAAACACTTTGTTCTCCTGCTAATTTCAAAATGATATGCTGATTACAAAAGAGCAATAACAGACATCAGTGTTAAATCATCTTGCACCAATCAAATAGTTATTAAAAACACCACGAACTATGGATCATTAACATTGTGTGTCTGTAGGGACAAAAAAGGAGGAACAGGCTGGGAAGCAAATGCATTTGTTTCAATGATCTTTCCATACTGAAGGCTTTTAAAGTCAAAGAGAGAGCTTCAAGGGGGACTTCACATTTATGATATCATACACATTGGGGGTTAAAAAAAAGGGTCTTCCCTGGCTCTAGAGGGAGCTGTGGAAACTCTGAGGAACTGAGCAGCAGTGGGTGTGGCTATACCAGTTTAGCTTATTTATCAACTTTCTTACATCAATTTATGCCATAATGTGCTACATAGTTTGTCTGTGACTGTTTAGTATGTTGGATTTATTTGGTCATCCTTTATAACCATATGCCTGATGGATATATTTTCTGTTTATTTCAGGTGAAAACAAGTGATGTTGTTGTTTTTGTTCCAGCAACTGTCTGCTGAAGTCTTCAAGAGAAAAAAAATATTTTTTAGAAAAACACAACTACAACACAACTATGAAAAGTGCTGTTTGCACAGTATGCAAGTTTATGTAGAGTCAGCATGTTTCATGGTCTGACTAAAGCAGTTGTTTCCATTCTAGGCTTCAGGACAACCAAAGGTATCACAAGATGTATCTGAGGGGTCACAAAATGACTCATTAGTAGAGACAAAATTGAAATTATTTCTCAGATTTTGTCTTTTCTTTATTGTTTTCTTGGAAATTTTTAATTTTTAGGTTTGAGAAATATTAAATAAAACATAAAAATCTTTCTTTGGTTTAACAGGCAAAAAAATCCACAGACATCTGTAATTATAACAATGGGTGGAGGATAGACATAATCTCTTTTGAAGGGTTCTCAGGGGGAATTGGATGGGAACGAGCAGTCTGTTGGGCAAATAGTAGTTGCAAAAAATATCTTTTCACCAGACACTGTATAATTTTGTGAGTTAATAATTATTATTGGATGCACTTTGATGTATGTTCTTTTTTAGCTATCAATATTATGAAATACTCCTGTTTATCTATATATTTTATGAAAGTGAAATGAAATGGCAAGCTACCCAATTTTCTTCATTATTTAGTCTTAAAAAAATAACTAAACATTTTTAAAATATCCATTAAGCAAGATAGTCTTTAACATATGAAAAATATAGCTCAATAAACAAAACTTCTTGAAAAAACATCAAATTGTTTTCCCCTCAAATAAAATACCATGCCAGTTATAAACAAAGAATGTGATTATTGTTCAGTAGGTGCACAAAGCTGTACAATTGTGCAATTGTTTTTAACCATCAACAAGAGAGAAAAAGCTGTGAAAGTCTGCAGAGGAGGAGAAAAAGATGACAAGTCTTAAAGGAAGCTTTTTTTTAAAATTCTTTTAATAGAATGTTTATCACCTTACAGCAACATTCAGCTTCCACAACTACCTGCCATTTTATGCAGTGGTGATGATGATGGACAGTAAAGTTAGTAAACTCAAAAGACTGACATTTTTCAACTCAGTTTTTGCTTTACTGTCAATTTATAAAAAAAAACAAAAAAAAACAAAACAAACAATTTCGTTCTTAGGTTGAAGCAAATGCCAGCAGTGCAACAATACATTCATTTAAGCAAAGCCTTTTGAACCTATCAGCATGTCACATGTACAAGTTAACAGATCTTTTCTATGAACTATAGTTGTTTCTGCCTCTGAGCAGGTTGCTCAACACAGGCATTGTCCACAGAGAGCACTTCAGGACACCCCCAAAGACCTCTTGGGAGGGCCCCTACCTAGCAGCAGACCTTGCCCCCTGGGACTCATGACTAGGATCATCCATCCACCTAGATCATGACAGTAATGGTTGCAATGTGTATTTGTCAACTGGCTTACAAGGCAGTAACTGCAACCTGTCCAGCCAGTCCCGTTCCTTCCAGACACCTCAACCATAGCTGTAAGTAAGGCTGTTCCTCCCTGGTGTCAAGGTGTGTATAAGTGTGTAAGTGTGTGCGTCACAACACATGTATGTTCCCACTGGTGGAGTTACTTTAGCTTCATAAAGACTGTGATTTGCACTTCTGTATCCCAAATATTTGCTCTCTCTGTATTTGGTAATGAAAATTATGTTCTTGCAGTTTTCCCAGATTCCCGATAATAGGCGTGTGTGATTGAGAGTCCAATATACATGCATGTATGCGTGCATGTGTGTGTGTGTGTGTTTCCATGTAAGCCTCAGTAATTGGGCCAGCACTGCTCTTCCTTGGAGCCCCCCGAGGTAGAAAAACTCAACGTGCCATTACATCCTCCTCCTCGCTCCCTTCATTCAATCCGTCACACACCTCCTCTTCTCCCTGCAAGAGTTTGCACCTGTGTGTGCGTGTGCATGTGTTTTTTATGTGCACATGTGTGTGTGTACGTTCAAGTGTGTGTATGGTTATGAGTTCGTTGAGGCCGTTGCGTCTTCATGCATGGTGTGTGTGGTTTGTGTTTATTTGTGTGTGTCTCATAATGAAGCCATATGGCCTGTCTGTTAGTATGCGAGCTGCCAGCACTGGGAGCTGTGACGCTGGCAAAGAGCGCTGAGATGAGACGTGAGTGGCATACTCCTTTCTTCTTCTCTCTTCCCCTCTCATCTCCTTTCTTCATCTTCTCTGTCCTTTATTTTCTTATGCTCTCTGCTCCTCCTCCTTCCTCCTGTTGCCTTCTGCACATCCCTCTGTCCTCACCTTGCCTCTCCTCCCCTTTCATCTCCTCATAAGTACTTTCTTTTCTCTTCTGCCCATCTGCCCCTATTTTACCCCTCTCCTTCAATTTTCCTCTAACTTCTTTTGCTTTCTTGTCTACTTCTCTTTCTTTCTCTCTTTTTTGTAATTACACCCACTTTTCCCTTCTCTTCTCTCCCTTGCCTTCCACATTAGTCCCTGTTGTTTTCACTTCCCCCTCCCTCTCTCCCAATAAGATTAAGTGGTGTGAAACAATCCATTTCCACATTTTCCTGTGAAGCCCGGAGAGGAGACTGTGGCCTGACCTAAATTTACATGTTAGAGAGGGAATCTAGATGACAGCACATGGAGGAGGGAGAGAGAGAAAGGCCAAGAGATGAGGAGGGGGCGTCTCTGTTCGTCAGGCACTTTCTTTGAACAGTAAGAGAAAAAAAATCGTCTAGGTTTCTGTTCAGACTAAAAACTAGAAAAAGGAAAATTATGATTCACATTTTTGTCTAAAATTAAATTTCCTTTTTTTTGATTGAATAACTTTGATCCACTTTGTTCATTATATTTGAGTGTAAGTGGTTAAAATAATATGATAAAATTATTAAATACAAATAATTAAAGATTAAATTTAGAACTATTTATTTAGATTGCATGGTGTCTACATAACTTTGTATATAATTATAATATAATCTTTTAAAAATACTAATAACAAAATGCTGTGAATAAATTGGTACGATGTAACATGAAAAATAAACAGAAAAGAGATAAATATATTATTAAAGTGAAAACAAAGATAAAGCATGTTAACTGTCTTCTTTTATTTTCAAAACTTAAGTTATGAACACTTGCACACATATTTCTCTTTCGTATTGTAACTTTCAATAGTTTTTGTTTAAGTACTCGGCCTCTTCAAAAAAGATTTATAGTGAAACACTGAGTTGAAAGAGATTTTTTTTTTATTCACTAAATAAGAATGAGGGCAGAGACAATTAGAGTGAGAGTTTTGCAACGGGACAACTCAGTGTAACTCTGAAAAAATGTATTTCTTCCTGAGCACAACTGAGATGTGTCTTTATCATTCCTTTTTCTTATCTATGTTGTCATTTATTTACACAGTAGTATTGTTTTCCACTATTAAATATAAGTATCTGAATAAATGTCAAATTTATTTATTTATTTTTTTAATTCAAAGAGTTCAAAATTTTTTGTACATAGTTTGGTCTGTGCAAGACATTGAACAGTTATATCTACGTGGCTGTAATACACAAGATTACTTTATGAGCTGGCTAAAATAACATTCCAAAGTACTGTAATTTGAAATAACTTTTGTACACCAAATAATATGGATAGATGTTGCAATTATAGTAAAACATTTAACATAACAATAAATTATTATAAATAGGCAGAGATTTATATATGATGTCATTATTAATAATGCACTGTCTTCTGTTAAAATGACAACATTTTCATTGAATGTTTTGTTTTGGACAATATTCAAGTTTTGGAAAATATTTAAAACTAATTTATTTAGCTAGTGAAAAAATAAAACATCCATCAACTCATTATCATGAGTCTGTTTATTTCAGTATAGGTTTAGCAGTAATTTACTTGAACTACAGATTTCTGTGAATTAACCTGAGAAGTCAAAAATTAATGTGAAGCTTGGAATCACATTCACAATTTGCTACTGGTAAAATAAAAAACATTTTTGAAATCATACCCACATATATGCAGTATATATGAAATATTGCCTGTTAGCGTAAACAATTGAATACTTTCTGATCCTGCTATATTTATGTAAATGATGAAGGTTAAATTTATGCACCATAATAGGGGCATATATATACTGATCATGAATTTAATTATGTATTTGTGTAGTGTGAGGCAGTGTTATTCGAGAGAGAAAGAATAACTCAGAAGAACTTTATCCAGGAACACTCTTTTTTTCATCTGTTCGTCTCGGGCTCTCCCTCTTCCTCTATTTTTGTCTGCCATGTGTCCTCCGCAGGGAGCAGGGGAGGTAGACTGCTTCCGCATGCATGGGTGTGAGGGGAAGATTCAGCACCCCTTCACTCGCTGAGACACACATGGATGGCTCAATTCGGTTTGTGTTTTGCGTGAAAAACACTCACGCAACAGCAGGAGTGTGTACCAGAGTCTTAGCTGAAGGGAGCAGGCCTTCCACTCTGTGTCTGTGTGTGCTCAATATTTGTTGGTATGACACTGTGCCTGTGTATCTGTGCACGTGTGTGTTCCTGTTCCAGCTAGGTGGCATGAGTAAGGTCTCTGTGTTTGCCAGCGTTCCCGTATGTAGGATGGCAGCAGCTTGCGTGATCAGAACAAAGCAAGAGAGCATGACAGAAAATCCCTCAATACCCGGCCTTTAAAAAATGCAGGAGGCCAATGCACGCAGAAGCAAGTAAGGTAAATGTATAAATTATGGACCAAAAAAGTCTGCTTCAAAAAGAGGGAGAGATCCCCCACATGAGGCTGCAAACTTTATTGCATGCAAAGAGCCGCTGCAGCTGCCGAATGTTTGCAGGAGTTCCTTCCTTCCCTGCTATCTTGGTAAATAATGAGCCAGCACCTTTCTAATAAATGGACCGTGCAGAGCTCTCCTGCCAAATACCTGGCATTGAGCCAGAATGGTTCGCTTACAGGTTGGCTCACCGGAAAAGCTGCAGTAATAAAAAGCTAATTCTTCCTTGTGTTCATTTACTTTGAAATGTTTTAAGCAGATTTGGATTTTTTTTCAAGATCTTAGTGTTTTGACATCCTGAAACAAAATAACACAAGTCATGAGGCATAAATGTTTATATAATCAACAAATAAATTTTTATTTAAATATTTTTAAAAATTTAGCAAAATTGTATACAATATGAGAAAAATGTGTCCACATGTCACAAGCAATGTCAAAATAAATGTTTCAAGTACATATTTTTCATGTATTTGTAAAAAAATTTGTTAAATTTTACGTGTCAATTTTTTGTTGTATGTTTCTTTTATTACTTTGATATTAAAATAAGTAAGAAGGCTAAGTGAGAGTATTTTTGCTAATGCTGGTGTTAAAATGAAAAGTTGTAGTTCTTCTTATTGTCTTGTTGGTAGTGTATTGTTCCACTGATTTTTGATTATTAGTTTTAACTGTTTCTCTTTACTAAGACACATGAAAAAAATAGTTTATGATATTTTAATTAGATATTTTAGTTAGTTTGAGGTAGATCTAAGTAAACTATTTTTCCACTAAAGGCAATGAACAGAAATGGAAAAGTACAATAGTTTTTTGTTTGTTTGTTTTATTTTGTTATTGTTTCTCTAATACATCAGCTTTCTTTTTTAATTTTTTTTTTTGTTTACTTTTTCCATTTTTATCATGTATTTATGCTTGAAAGTAAGTTATCACTTTGTTGTTTAAGGTCTTTATTTCACCACATAAGTTGAAGTGCATTTTTTTTTTAATTTCAGACTCAGATAATTTTCATAATTAGCATACAACTATTTTATAATAATGATGAAAATATATTGTTTCCTCTAAAAAGTTTTCCTGAAACCATCTACAGTACAGCTGTTATAAACTCCCCTGACTCCAGTCATTTTACATATTTACACAAGCAGGTGTAATAAACAGACTTCTTACATGTGCTTTTAAAAGGTTTTAAACTCAATGATTACTAATTTTTAAAATTAATACTGTATACAAGTGATTGTTGCACAGTTATGTAGCATTTAAATTGTTATCATCTCTAAAAGGGCGAATTTCCATTTTTGGGGACATACCAGTAATTGTGTCAACCATCATGTTTTAGCTTACAGTGGAACACACATCTTAAAAGCTAAGTCATGAATAAAACACTGAGCAACGATATAAAGGACCAAAATCAGTGTACGTCTTTAACTTAGAGCCTGCAATTTTTCATGTTTTCAAAGGGTTTCCTGATTGTGAGTTTCTATTTTTAAATGTTGTATTTTACCAGTGTTTATGAATTCTCCAACTGTGCAAGAAAACTGCTCTGAAGTCACCTCATACAAACACATGACCAAGGTTACATGTCAGACTACCAAATGATGCAGCTGCTTTCCTTTTAAGCACTCAGCAGCTGTGTGTTCTTTTGTGCAATTGTGCAAAAAGACTGTGTTTTGCGTATGTGTGAGTGTGTGTGAAGCGCACATGCGCATTCCACTGGCTTCCCGGAGTTCTCTTTAAACTGTGCATCAAAGCATGAATAACAAGTCAGCATACAAGTCAGTCTTCGTCCGCCATGACATCGCAACGTCATCACTGGGATTTAGACATCGCCTATCATCGCTCACACAGGGTCTGAAAATCTTCACAACACAGAGTTCGCATGGTAACATACTGTAGCAGTGCATTTCAGTTGGCCAAGACGTGTCTGTATCCCATAGTGAGGATGAGATGCTGCATCACAACAGCTGGTCTACCCCAGTCATACTCTATTCATGTGTCTCACTTCTACGTGAGGAGAATGCTTAACATGGAAGAAATTAAATTAATGGCATAGAAACAAATGCAAAGAATTTACAACAGCACCCAAAAATAACAAATGAATAATATTAATATGCTGTGCACAGATTTTAATGTGTTTTAATAAAATTGCATTGACACTGGAATGCAATATGAAATATAAACAATGTATATAAATATCACACTGTAAAACAATGAATAATAGTTACGTTCATGCACACTGACTCCTGTGTAACTCCATGGAGCTCTCTGGCATCAACATCAGAAAAGTATAGCATACCACCAGCCGAGGCACGTTGATGTATGCAGAGTCCCTGCATGACTCATGACATATAGCAGCAAAGAGCAACTCTCTCACACTGATGTACACACAGCTGGCTAAAGCTGGACAGAGTTTTCAGACTCTAAACAAACATACAACACTTCATCAAAATGCCACCTTGAAATGAAGTGCAGCCCTCCTCTCACCTATTTGTAGGTGCAAGTTGCAAAAATATTTGTTTGATACGAAAGGCAGTGAATTATTCAGGGATTATTTAATAATGCAAGGAAGCGAGGGGGAGACTTAAAACCATGGTAGTGAAAACTGCTCAGCCTGGCTGCCTGGAAGCTCTTGCCATAGATACAGAGCCTGTCGAATGTATTGCCCTGTTTGCTTCTGACTGGCAGCCTTACCTAATCTTCTCAGACAAACGTCCTTCATCTGTGCTTCATCTTGCACTCTTATAGTCTTGCATATCCACAATTACTGAGCAAAACAGAGAAAAGGTTAATTTGCTCATTTACATTTTCCATAAGCTGGAAGTCCCCTGGATGCAGTAAGAATAACACAAAACTCAGTAACACTAAGTGCACAGATTGTGTGTGTGAGTGTGTGTGAGTGTGTGTATTTGCATTAATTTGGGAATCCACCTCTTTGACATATAGACAAATGGTATGATTAGAATAGACCCGCACTTTTCACCAAACACAGAAATCTCAAGCAAACTGGAACTAAAGCTATGATAATATAACATCTCCAAACACACACACACACACACACACACACACACAGAGTCTACTTGGCTGATCTCTTCAGGTGAGTCACCACTTCTTAAAGAAGCAGTGGGTGGTTATGGCACCAGCTTTAAATAGACAGCATACAGCTCAGAGTATATCTGTAGAATAACAGAGCCTGACAGAGGGAGAGGGAGAGACAGATACGGAGTTTAAGACAGGGAACACAGGAAAATGAGAGCGAGATTGGGAGAGTGTATCTGAGTTGTGCTGAGTGTGTCGTGCTGAGCTGGAGGGCTAGGAATCATCTCACATCCGTCATGGAGGCTGGTTGCAGGGTCAAACTCAGTACTGTGGCGAATGGCCCTGTTATCACACAGCTTTACATTCGCTGCGCTGCCTTTACTCAAAGGCAGCAAAACAGGGCTGGAAGACAACCAAAAATAGAGATGCCCAATTAGAACTGCTCCCAAAGCTTTGATGGAATTAGCGGTGAAAGAGAGCTTGCATAACCCACCCTCCCAGAAAACGACAAAATGTGCAGACAGCATATGCAATGCTTGTCCTATTTACTGGAAATGAGTCCTAGGTCAATTTTCTGGTGCCATGAAAAAAATTACATAAACAAATTGTTCAGCGGGTAACTTCTTCTTTGTTCTTGTCCCTTTTCTTATAAATCTGAGGGTTTTTTTGATTACTATTACATTAAGTTTGGCTCTGTGAGATATTGTTGGTAGCCTACAGATATGCATCCTGGTGCATATCCTCCACATCAGCAGCCTGCCTGCCTGCCTGTCTGCCTCAGGCTATAAAGCCTCACACTGCAGTTGGAAGAAGCTTACAGTTATTTCAGCAGGCTACTTCAAATATAGCACATTCTCTCAAGTCTCCAGTTAAAAACACTGACAGACATAACTCAAGACATCACAAACATTTTAATTTTAAAAAAGAAATGTGGATATCAGATGAATAAATATTAAAAATAAATATTAAAAGAGCACATTTAAAATGTATGATTGATACCATTAAATTTTAAGGCTTGCGTGCAAAAAAGTTTTTTTGAATAAGAATTTGAATTAAAACTGAATATCTGAATCCAAACATTTAGTAACGTTAAAGAGCTTAAAAAAATAATTAGGGAAAACAAACCTCTTAGCTTTTCCAAAGATGTTATTGTCAGCTATGAAGCTGACTAATTTTGAATGGCTGTTTACACTGATGTGTTTTTTCTAGCCTTATTGTAAAGATTTTCCTTTATTTAAACTGTAATTATATCCTCAAATCACAACAGGAAAGGTTCTTCTTAAATGAGGTGACTTGCTGAAAGTATACGGTACCATTCTTTTTAGGCCTAGTACACACAGACACACACACACACACACACACACACACACACACACACACACACACACACACACACACACAGTGCCAGTGTGGAGACAGTCTGTTTCCAGGAGTTAGATCATAGCTGACTGAGTATGGAAACCCATCAGTTCCAGCTGTCCTGGAAAACCACAAACAGGTCCATATCACCATATACATCATTTTATCAAGTCATTATTTATATGGAGCATACAAAATCTAGTCTGACTTAAAAATAAAACACTTAAATGATGTGTTTCTTGCTATCTCACCGATGACAGAATGAGAAACAGAATAGATGCCAGTGAATATTTTACATGATCTCTAACATTTTTAGTAATTGCCAGATTTTTTATTTTTAAGGCTGCCACATTTGAATTTATGACATTACAAAGGTCATTTGAAACTATAAATAGAATTTTTAAAAAGCAAAAATTTTCTTAAATATTATCTTGGCCTTTAGCAAGTTTCTAAAGGTTAAAAATATAAAGCAACAACAAAAATTAGTGTTAAAACTTTGTAGATTGTCAGTTTTGTAATGGCACTTACCATTACTCTCTGCCTCTAACACACACATACACACACACACACACACACACACACACAAAACAGACAGTTATCCCTGTCTGTCAGCTGCAGGTCGAGGGCCGATGACATCATTGCACATCCGCACAACAGTGGACCTCAGCATGACGTGCGCTGGCAGACAGTACACATGACCAATCACAGATGGGTGTATACTTTTGCTATTTTTGGGCCGATCATTTTTTCATCGAAGGTGCTCACAACTGCTACAACTGTATACTTTCAACGAGTATATTTAAATCAATACCAGATTATCAGTCCTGCAAATTTAAATCCTCATATCTGCACCACATAGTTGAAAGTAGTCCCTGGCAAATTAAACCAAACTATACCTATATTTTTTTCCCCTGGTCATATATTTTCTGAGACAAATTTCAATATATTTTGATTCGAATCAAATAAAAAAAAAACTTTTCATGAGGAATAAAATGGACAGGCAAAGGCAGGGGCTACTGTCAGAGTAGTGGGTGGGTGGGGGGCCTATGGCAGTGAATGGGTTAAGTCTATAAAGCAACTCCCCTCCTGCTCCTTACCCAAGCAGACAGAGAGAGAGTGAGGGAGAGAGACTCTGGCAATAGTTGGGAGCTTCACCCTCCTCTCTCTAAGTAAGAGCGGATGGGGGAAGTGGGGGTGGAGCGAGTCGGGGGGACGGAGAGCGCCGCCAAGCGTGCCTAATCGGACAGGACAGTCCCTGCTTATTATAGAACCAAGCATGGATAATAAAATCTGAATCAAACTGCCAGCTGAGAGCCACGAGAGAACCTCCTCCTCTTCAATTTTTAAAGTTATGGAAGTGCTCGACACTGAGGTGGATCAAATAACACTAGTTTGCGTGCAAATACTTACTTAGCGAGCAAGCACAGCCCAAATCTGCGCAGCTAACACGTTCGCAAGCGCTACTGCAGCTTCAGCTAATTACACCACAGCTCTGCCACTACCCCACCCCATTCTCACTCGGCCCAACACTCCCACACCCGCCAACTCACCAACTGTCCCAATCACCCCCTTGAGTGAGCACAGTTCATTTCTTTCTATTAGCTTTCATGAGAGTTGTTAACACAAAGTGAAATTCATGTTTTGGCTGCTGGGAACTGGTAGCAATCACTGATAAACCAAATCACCCAAACATACAGGGGGGGTGGCTGTGGAGAGAGCACAGAGGGGCACATGGACAACCAAGGAGAGGCTGGCATCCCTTAGCAAGCTGCAGGCCAACCTTTATCTCATACAAACTACGCTGATATGCTGCTTATTAGCATCAATAAAATAAATTTAGGAGGAATATAATGCTGTCAGGATTAAGTTGTTATATTTTGCTACTGCATAGAGTGGAGTTTATAGTTGCAAAGTTGCTATTAGTTTGGAGGGAATTATACTTTAAAGGTGTATGGTAGCAAGGTACTCTATGGCTACTTACAACATAATGATGGCAGTCAATATAGTATCCATTTTATTTGCTTCTGAAGTTTAATGAAGTCAGATCTATTGCATGTGGTGGTTAAGACGCATGTGTCCATAGACTATATCTTATGCTTTTGTCATGTAATAGTTTAACTTGCTGCAGTGCTGAACAATATCAGTGTTGGGAGTTTTTACAAGTGCATCTAAGAACTCTTCTGACCAAACCTGGCCATGTCCATGTCAGATACTGGGTGTGGTCAAAAGTGAAACAGACTTGGAAATTTCAATCCACAGAGATCAATCAAGAAATCAACATCTGGATCATAATTACAACTATCCCCCTTTCACACTGGATAATA
The DNA here is from genome assembly GCA_029814765.1 of Acanthurus leucopareius. Lineage (NCBI taxonomy): Eukaryota > Metazoa > Chordata > Actinopteri > Acanthuriformes > Acanthuridae > Acanthurus > Acanthurus leucopareius. The sequence goes on along the minus strand of JAQMCX010000011.1, from coordinate 15,564,942 downwards.
AACATACATCTGTTTTTGTCTTCAGACAGTTAAGTAACAACCAGCATTCAGTCCCGACTCGAATGTCTCTGCAGTTGTCAGGGATCTTAACTGTCTCCAGCTCCGACTGGCAGTGATGTAAACATGATGCCTGCAACACTTCCATGACAAGAAAGTGAGAAAACTTCTATGGATTCAAGTAGAAGAGAAGATAAAGAGACAGGTTACTTGCACTGTGTGTATCTGCTTCACCCATTTTGAGTTTTCTGACATTGAACATGACACATTAGACTAAAATAAAATAAAGGCAAACTCTTTTACTGGCAATTAGAAAAGAGAGAATTGACATTTTTAGCAGATACAGAAAACAGTTTTATTTTGAGCTGTCTGACATATTTCCACTTAAAAAAGTGTCTGCCAACTTAACAGATGCCCAACATCGACCAGTGTGCATCTGTCAACTTAATTAAACCCAAATTTAACAGACAGTGCTGTCTACTTTTAGTGCACATTTATTTTGTTTGGTTCTAATGACGTGAACACCTACATGTCATAAAATATGAACTGAATGCAGCATTTGCACCTTGTATGGTTATTTTCAACCATCATATTTGTATTATATACACTATTCTATGTTTGCATTGTTAAGCAGTGAATTTACAACATTATGTAAAGCAGTGCTTGGTGACCTAAAAAACTCCCTTAATTTTCACAAATACCTGCAAGTTAAACGATAGATCTAGAAAAACTGCTGAGCAGTGCCATGTGAAAAAAGCACACCTCTGAATCCCTGCCCTGATTGTGAATGAGTAGAGTGGAAATAATTATGCATCATCAACTTTTGAAATGTTTATGTTTTCAAGGCGCTTCAGATCTTGATTAGGTCAGTGGTGTGAGGATTTAACCCCCCTACAGAAAACTGAGCAGGGGGTTGGAAAATATAAGCTCACTGATTTGCTCAGAAAGCTTGCAAATTTGCTCTCTGAGGCATCCCAAAGGGACAAAAAAGAGTTTATCTTACAATGATCTAAAACCAACAGGTCAGCAACTCAGCAACTCAGCAACAGTACAGTTACATTTAATCTGATGCAAAGAAACATATTACATTTCAACTATGCAGTTAAGGTTCTGCAGCTGTGGTGTGATAGTAAGAAGTGTTTAATAAAGTCCAGAACATACCATGGAGAAAAAACAAGTAATTTTTGCTCTCAAATTAAGAGTTTTTTGTTAAAAAATGATAAAACATGGTGAAAAGTAGTTGAAAAGTTGAAAAGTTAGTTTTTTTAACATGCACAATGTCGAAGAGATGCATTGATGTTTGACAAGCTACACAGTAATATGACTAAGAAGGTATATTCATCCAAAATCCAGTCACACTGCATTTATCTAAGTGATATTTGGATCAATAGTCCCACAACTGCCTTACTGGTCATTTTGCACAGCATTAAGCTACACAGTAATGCATGTGTAGAAAACAGATGCAAAATACTTGCCAAAAAATGGTGTGAGTAAGCTTAATTGATCTAAGCTGATAAAATAAGGGTAGGAATTCTGTATTTTCAGCACCTGGATATCAAAAGCTGCTAGCTGGCTGCTAACTGTCTTTCACACATGCTTGGAATACACACAACAACATTTAATTTTTATATTTTATTTATTTATTTATTTACATTAAGACACGCTTTAATGCATCAGTTTGTATACAGATATACTGTAATATGTCACTTTTTACCAATTGATCAATCATTGACATTTATGGTGTCAACACTGTGTTTATGCTAGCCTGTATGTTGTATTTGTGTAGAGACATAACATTTCAAGAGCACAAATTATTCATCCATGGGCTCAAATTATTCATTTGTGTGCACAAATTAGTTTTCTTCACCTTGACACAGTATTTAAATGACCTGCATTTGACCATCAACCTTTGCCCATTTGACAGTAGGTGTACCATCTGTGCCTGCAGAAACCATCTGTAGTGCTTAGTCAGACCCAAATATATTTGGTCATTGCTTTTTTTTTTCTTTTTTCTTTTTTCCTCAGCTCAACTGACTTCATCTTTAAGCCACACGTCTGAATACTTGGCTGGTGGTGTGTCTGATGCCTCTTCAAGTTGCCAAAAAGCACATAACCTTTATTTATTCAGGGAGTTTCACAGAGTCAAGCTCCCTTGAGCAGGAATGTCCTCTTCAGACTGACATGGTGAAGGAACAGAGCACACAAGGCTTCTTTGCTTCAGTCTTCAGTGTCCAGTTAAATGAGACCTTTTAGAAGCTTATGAGGATGTCTAAAACTGAAAATAAAAATCCATCAGAGCAACATTCCCCTTGACTGCCCTTTTTCACACTTGCCGGGCCATCTTCCTGTCCTGTTGTATATAGATAAAGTCGAGCAAAAAGTGGATTGTAATGATTTAATACACTGATCCAAAACAAATGATCAAGATAATCATTAAGAATGGATGCAGTCACAAACCTGAGTTCTCATAGAGTTTTCATATAACTATAGGATCTCCAGTAGTTGTTACCATGGCAACGATTACCTTTACTGTATAGGTGACAGGTTACACATATCTCCTCAGTAAATTGGCCAACACTTTGATGCATATAAGCTCCTGATTTAAAAGTCTATGATAACATTAAAGAGCATAATTAAGCCAACTATTATCATTTGTGGGATAAGAGCTTACTTGTTTGAGACAGTTCACGCATCCACAAACTGCTGTTTGTTTCAAAAAGTTTGCTACAGGGAATGGTAAGAACATAGACTATTTGTATAATGTCATTAGGTTGTGATGACTATAATAATAAAAAATTAAAGTGTACCTAACTCTTTGAGGAGGTTTTCCTGTGCCTTGCAAAGATCAAGATGCTTTAATATGTCAGTACCTCAGTAACTTGTGGGGATTTAGTGTCAGTTTTTTTAACCCACTTCAGATGGTTCATTTGCAAACAGACATGACCTTTAAACCAGACTGACTGTTTTTAAATTACAAGTCATTCAATCAAACCCCCAGTGTGTGCTGTATTAAAGACAGAGCCTACTCATATGTGAGTCACTTTCAGAGAGCCCTTGAGTTTTGATTAGTTATTTCAAAACACCCAAATGATAAAAATGGAAGTGATTTTATCCAAAATATAAAAAAACAACAACAAAAGTAATTATAAATTACAACCCTGTAGTTCACCATAAGGAAAATAGCTCTTTGTATAATAGTACCATGTTTTGTGTTTAGTTGCAACAAAAAAGATTATTTTTCATGAAGAAGCACTTAAAAAACGTCACTAATTAATTAACATGCATGACATTTTACCACTTTTTGATTCAATAGTCCTTGACAACAGAAGTTTCACATTCAAACTCTGCTGACAAAAAACACTATGCACATAAAAATGTAAGAAATCCCCCACCCTACCAGACGAACATGCATACAAACATGCACACACACACACACACACACACACAAGGATGTATAAGGACAAACTCACATCGTGTCATCTGTTCTCAACAGTAATTTAGCTGTCTGTGATGAGATCTGGCAGACCAACATGACAGGATAATGACTGGGCTGACAAGTAGGAGCAGAACAAGAAACAGAAACGGATAAAAAAGAAAAGAGGAAAAGGATTTTTGCTCTTTTCAGGGTCCATTTGTGCCTGTGTGTGTGTGTGCAAAGAAAGACAGAGGAGGCTGTTAATTACTGTGATGGAGAAAGTAAGAAGGCTTGTCACGTAGCCCCCAGGTGGCAATGACAATAAAAGGTGATTTACATGAAGGATATGATGGAAGGATATAAAGGGCTCATCAGGTAGAAAGAGATGATTATGTCTTGAAAAGATGTGTGTGCGTGTGTGTGTGTGTGTGTGTGACAGGGGAATACACATTCTCTATCACTGTCCCTTGATGCAAACCTATCTTTGTAACAGTGTCACACTCTGCACAAACTTCAACACTTCATTATGAAAAACGTGGAGGAATACTGCTTGAATTTTAATTTGAAATGTTATCAAGCAAAACCATGAGACAAAATTGAAATATACAGAGAGAGGAGCTCCTAGTTCTGAAGAATTTTAATGAGATGAGCGTTTTAAAACATTATGTAGCTGAAGTCTTTAATGTCTGGCTGAAAGTCTCCATGTAAAAATGTGACACAAAAAGATCAAATAAGATGGACATTTCCGTTGTTTGCTTAAGTATTTGAAGTGTATTATGGCATCCCAGGATTGAGTATTAAGCATTCAGGCCTTTGTTGATTTTTTTTTAGAATATATTGTTTTTGTTTGTTGTTTTGTTTTGTTTCTTTTAGCATAGTCTTATAGAATTTGACCCTCAAAGACCTAAACAGCAGCTAAAAATTTCTGTAACTTGTAATATTTAATAACTTTTGCATCACTCATGTAATCAGCATGCTTTAAAAGAATTGTGTAAACCACAGTTCCTCAGCTTTTCATTGATATTACATATGTCTTGTTTGCCTGGGTAAATGTTCTAAAAAATCACTGTAAATTGCTTAGGGTTAGGGTTAGGGTGAAGTTTATCCTTTCATCCATTCAAAAACAAAGCAAATGTAAAATTCAAACTTAAAAACAGACAATGCAAAAACTTTGGCATATCCTGAATCAAATTATGTATGATACCTGATACCGTCTGATAGAATAGGTAAAAAAAAACAAAATATATCATGGCAGTCAAATTTCCTCAGGTCTTAAATTAATATGAGATGAAACTGTATGGTACAAGATGAGAAAAGAGTAAAGAATGCTATGGCAAACAGATGATTTATCTATTAGGTTCAGTTGTGGTCTTGGTTTTCTTCCATAAATAAAGTAAGATTTGCAGATGCAAGGGGTCAAAAAAATTCTGAGATTAGACATTTCAAGGTAAGTCACAATGAGCAGAATTGGAACAGCTGACACAGCGGAAAGGACATATGTTGATATACATTCACCTGAGAGTCACTGGTCCCCTGATAAATTAATGACAAACCCATGAGATGCAGTTAGAATTGACTAAAATAAAACAAGATCAACAAAGGTAGGATGATGAAGCAAAGGAGACAATATGCTAAGAGAGTCTCGTCTGGCTGAGTCCTGACTGACTTAACTAAGTCTTTTCAGTTTTCTGATAACCTAACACAGTCTCCAAGAAGCAAGCAGATCCTTATCTGCAGACTGAGTCCTGTCCCCCTAATCACTGCAGATGTGATAACTAAATTATCCGTCTCCTCTGATCTTTTCATCTGATAGAATAAAATACGCTTCCTCCTCTTCAGGGCACAATTCAACTCCAGTGAACTGCCATCATTTCCCAGCTTTGCATCTGCACCCCAACTCAGATCATATCTCTGCAGTTCAGTGGGAGGAATGGGAGAGATCACACAGAGTCAATAGTCTGTCATGATACATCGGTTAGGAGCCTGCTCAATCTCAAATTACAAATAGAGGTTCATTCATTTGTGTTTTGTAATCAGTCAGAAATACAGACAGATAATCTGTTGTGCACCAAGATCATTGCCCAACAACAGGTGTTTGTTAGATCCTAACAAGCATTGGCTGACACAGCCTCAGAGGTTGTGCTATGCATTGTCTCACTCTCTGTGGTGACTAGTCCACTCTGTGCTGAAGATTTTAGGTTTCTTCCTGTGTTTAGCCTTTGAATTTTTGACGCAGCAATTCTAGCTCACTTGGGGTACATTTAACTCTCAGCTTATAGGGAAGTGTACAGACATCTTGCTCTTCAATAGAGGATTATGATAACTTCTTCATTGACCAACGCTGCACGCACAAAAGTCAGTGTAGTTAAGGTCAAACGTAAGAAATAAACATTTTTAAGTTACGAGTTTTTTTAAGTGAAAGGACATACAAAACAGTTTTTAACCTGGTTATGTGGGAGGAGAGCACACTATAGGATGATTATAAATTCTGATTAGACATTCTGTTTCCATCCACAATACATTTCACTCATTTTTGAGATCTGTGTCTCTATTTAGTCAATACGTGTATTTAATTTTTCTCCCACTAAATACTTCTATTCTTATGTAGAGGAATATTCCCTTACATTGTTTGACCTCTTCAGATGCCAGGTGTGTTACAGATGCAACTGACTTACTACTCTAAGTAAAATAATGAAAATGTGATATTTCTCTCCTAAAAAATACATCCAGAATAAAAATAAATTTTCCCTAGTCCTGAAACAGCACTAAAGCATTTGTGGACAAGGATGTGAGGCTTGGTGGTGGTTGACATTTTAATTGTTTCCTTCCAGCACCATAAAAATCTATAGTACTTCTTGGATAGGAGCTACAGCAAACCACTAAATAGACTTCAGTGCATACATCTAGGCCTATCAGGCAACTTTTTAAAACACTGGGACCTGCTGACATGCTTTTGGGTCCAAAAGTTTGCTTTGTTGAATGTTATTCTGCTCCGTTTACTAAAAATTGCTACTGTTGTGTTTCAGAAAATTGATTATGGCTACATAGCCCTCCACCTTTCTCATCCTCCTCAAAAAAGAGAGATGCAAAATGATAATAGATGGCCAGTTAATGAAGCATGAATGATTAAAGAGTCCTGCAGGGAGAGGTTGTCAAACACGGTAGACAATAAACCTTTTTTATTTGTGTCATCCTCTGTTCATTTTCAGCTTAGGGCAGGGGAAACACAAAGAGAAGACAGAAAGGGAGGGTGATGTTATGCCACAGGGCAAACTTGAAGTAGACTAGACAAATTTGCAAAAAAATAAAAAAAGGGGAAAAAAGGAATTGGAGACAGGATAAAGCAATGGTTTATGTCATCATGAAAGACCTCCAAAGCAGGAGATTGGAGCAAATTTCTATCCTTTCTAATTATACAAGCTTATAAGTGATCTGCTCTAATATGAATTCAGACTGGTGTGAAAAAGCAAAATATTACAGTCGTCCCTTCATAATACAGGCCATTAGACCTCCAGACACTTACACTATTAACCTCACAGCACAAGTCTGACACACACCTACACTGACTCAGCTCTGCAGTTCAATAACTTCCTTTTAATTTTCATATCCTCCCTGCGATTCTCGATCTCTTCATCCTTCCTTTGATCGGGAACTTTCCTGAATAAACAAAGAGGCAGGATTTACATCGGTGGAGGGAAGCTGCTCTCATTACTTAGCTGTGCCAAAACCTTTTCTATTTGCAGAGCATTTGAGGCGCTCAACATGGAGGAGAATTACATCAGCTCGTAGGGTGCAGCTCTCCTGTCAGCTAGACTGTGACTATGTCTCACAGCTTGTTAATAATACCTAAGTGCTCCTTATTTGACCTCAGATTGATTTGTTGGAAGTAAATCTCATTGCTGCATGTGTGAAAAGTAAAAGGCTATAATGAAAGCGTTAAAACAGTCTGTTATAAGTCCCTGTCTTATAACTATCCCTAGTCCTGAAACAGCACTAAAGCATTTGTGGACAAAGATCTGAAACAGAGAGAGAGTAAAAAGAAGAAAAAAACATGCAAAGCATAAACAGGAAACATGGAGCCAAGGCCTGCCCAAGCTTTTCCTTCCAGGGCTCAAAAATTAAGATAACACACAAATATCCAAAACTAAAATAACCACTTGAAGATGGCTCCAAGAGCTATTTGATACCCCTAGAGCCCCATTAAAAATTTCTAAAGTTTATAGCAAAAGTAAGCGTTTTTACAGCCTGTTCCAAAATTTTGTTTTTCTCTCTAATTAATGTCAACATTCATGACAAGTTTGCACTGGATGAAATTTTATATAACTCTCTTATTTTCATTGTATTTTGGCTAAAAGCTAGCCTGACTTTTCCGAAGGTTACATGATCCTGCCAGCACCTCCAAAAGTCTTTACTACATAACTTATCTAGTTTATTAATCCACGTAAGAACTAAAGTATAAAGATAAACTTGGTCAGGTTATGTATCTGAAAAGTTTGTAAGATTGCTAATTGAAATTAACAAGAGTCTTCCACTCTATGACACATAAGAACTCTGCAACCTTAGTCAATCATTTTACATGCCTTTCTGAGAGGGGAGAGAGTGGAAAGGTGCAGAAATAGTTAGATTTGGCTCTGACAATATTTCAAAATTACATTTTTTGTGTGAAACTAACATGACTGATTATGTCCATATAAACAGCACTAAATACAGAACTTTTAAATCCACTTAATAACATGGCAGATAAAAATTTAAACTTTAAAAAAAAGTTATGAACCATATAAACTATCACAGACAGTATATCCCAATAATCTTATATAAATATCCTTTGGGGAGGATTTTCATTTTTCATCGGCATGGCGGATAAAAATTAACTTTTAAACATATGTACCCCATTATTGTACAGTGTTTAGATGGACTAATAAATAATTGGGTTCTCCTATTAAAAATGCTGTATGTGAGTCACTAGTGCTATATAAAGAATGATCAGAATGTGTTCTCAGCAGAGCAGATGGCTCCAATTTTGCCAGCGCTAACTAGTGCCGAGCGATTACGTGTGATGATAAGTTGTTTCTCAGTTAAAAGCCTATCATTAGGACTTTAATTAAAGCAGTAGCCAGGGTGGGTGACACTCTGTCTGCAACAGATACCCCTTGGAAGAAAGGCGTCTCACACTCGCTCTCTTTCTATCAGAGCCACGTGGTGCACATGTGTGCAACATGAAACTCTTTTTCTTTCATGTAAGTAGCTCGGTGTACACACACAGACCAGATGGCAATGCTGAAGACTGAGGGCAACCATTTCGCCTTGTGTGGTCGAATGTCTAGACTAAGTGGATGTCTGATGGCATTTATAAAATGGGAAGCCTTCCACTGTCCGACATAAGAGCCTGTCAGTCTCTTTGTAAACTCATTATGTCCAAAAGTGCAAGCCTAAAGCTATATTAATATAATGTGTATTTTTACAGCAGAAACATTTAGCTACATCATGTGCATCCATGGCACCTTTTTCCCTACTCTCAAGACAGTTCTGTTTTTTTTTGTTTTTTCTTTTTACAAGAATGGACTAAGTACTTTTCTGTGCATAATAATAATAATAATAATAATTTTTCAATAGTTTTGCTTTAACTCTGGGACATTAAGATTAGCAAGGGCTTTATAATATCCAAGAGATTTGCAAGAAAGTAACATTCTTTTTCAGAAATGATAATAAATAATTGACATAACTGAAAGATAAATATATAATCTAAACAGTTTATTATATCAATATAATAATACATTTTCAATTTAACAATGACAACTCTTATGTACTCCAGTACAGAGCCAAATGCTAAAATTATGTCACAGTTAGTACACTGTGTTTGCCCAGCCAAGTTAAAAGCCAGTGTGTTTAAATAATTGCTTTAGACAAAGCACATCACTTAATTCTGACCTTCTTTGTGTCTTCCTCCCTCTCTCTTGTACTCACTGTCTCTTAAAGAACACTTTGGAAGCACCAGGCATCTGGCGGCACCCTTATTAAAAGAATATACAGTTAAATTGAATGCCATCAATATCACTAAGCTGCAGGCGCTGCATAAAATGTCAATCAGTGTCCTTGAGAGACTGGCCATGGACTGCCACTGGGACGAGCTGATTTGAATGCTGCTACACTTTGTTAGTGTCTCGGGATTTACAAAGGCAGGAAGGACAATTCAGTTCAGACAAAAAGCAAGAAATTAACAGTTTTACCAAAAAAAGGCTCATTTATCAAAATTTTTTTGAGAATGCATGGTGAGGACCTTTATACATTACATTAAAAGCAAGACAAATGTTATCTCTTTTTGAGTTTGGTGATCTCACATTAAAATTGTTTCAAAAAAGTCACAATGATATGTTTAAAATCACTTGACACATCAAACTGGTTTTCGTGACATCATACCTGAATGTGGCTTTGTGACATCACAATAGAATGTGTGATATCACTGAGAAAACCAAACTGCTTTTCTTGACATCATCATAGTGTGGCTTTGTGATATCACGTCTAAAATCACGATATAATGTGTGAAATTATTCTGAAAATCAAACTGGTTTCCTTAACATCATCATAGAATGTGGCTTTGTAACATCAGGTGTAACATCACAATGGTATGTTTGACATTACTTGAAACATCAAAATGGTTTCCTTGACAACATATTAGAATGTGTCTTCCTGACATCACAATGAAATGCATGACATCACTTGACACATTAAACTGGTTTCCATGACATCATCATATAAAGTGGCTTTGTAACATCACGTGACATCACAATGAAACATTTGACATCATTTTACACATCAAATTGTTTTCCATGACATCATAAAAAAATGGGGCTTTGTCAAAACACATGTGAAATTACAGTTGAATAGAATGTGTGATATCACTGAGAAAATCAAAGTTGTTTCCCTGACACCGTTTTAAGAATGGGGCTTTTTTACATCACTTGACACATCACAATGGAATCTTTGACATGACTTGACAAATCAAACTGGTTTCCATGACATCATGATAGAACATGGCTTTGTGACATCACAATGGAATGTTTGACATCACTTGACACATTTAACTGGTTGACATGACTTCATACTAGAATGTGGCTTTGTGACATAAGATGTTACACTATAACAAAATGTTATATCATTAAGAAAGTCAAAATGGTTTCCGTGACATCATATTGGAATGCGCCTTAGTGAAATCACATGTGAAATTACAATGGAATGTGTTATATCACCAAGAAAGTTAAACTGGTTTCCCTGACATTATAATAGAATGTGGTTTTGTGACATCACAATGTAATTTATGACATCAATTGACACATTAAAACTGTTTTCTGTGATTTTGTGACATCATAATGGAATGTGACATCACTTGACACATTAAACTGATTTCAATGACATCATATTAAAATGTTGCTTTCTAATATCACAATGGAATGTATGACATTACTTGACACGTTAAACTGGTTTCAATGACATCATATTAAAATATGGATTTGTGATATCACAATGGAATAGGTGACATCACTTGACACATTAAACTAATTTCCTTGACATCATATTAGAATGTGTCTTTTGTGACATCAAAATGGAATGTGTGACATCACTTGACATATCAAAGTGGTTTCCTTGACATCATATTGGATTGTGGCTTAAAGAGATCACTTGTGTGATCAATATAGAATGTATGACATCACTTGACACATCAAAGAAGTTTGACATCATATTAGAATGTGTCTTTGTGACATCAAAATGGAATGTGTGACATCACTTGACACATTAAACTGGTTTCCATGACATCATAGTAGGATGTGTCTTTGTGACATGATAATGGAATGTGTGACATCACTTGACACATTAAACTGGTTTCCATGACATCATATTAGAATGTGTCTTTATGACATCACATTGGAATGTGTGACATCACTTGACACATTAAACTGGTTTCCATGACATCATATTAGAATGTGTCTTTGTGACATCACAATGGAATGTGTGACATCACTTGACACATCAAAGCAGTTTCCTTGACATTATTTAAAATGTGTCTTTGTGACATCACAATGGAATGTGTGACATCACTTGACACATCAAAGATCAAAGTGGTTCCCTTGACATCATATTGGATTGTGGCTTTGAGAGATCAATTGTGTCATCAATATGCGACATCACTTGACACATTAAAGCAGTTTCCATGACATCATAGTAAAATGTGTCTTTGTGACATCACAATGGAATGTTTGACATCACTTGACACATCAAAGCAGTTTCCTTGACATCATATTGGAATGTGTCTTTGTGACATCACAATAGAATGTGTGACATCACGTGACACATTAAACTTGTTTCCATGACATCATATTAAAATGTGTCTTTGTTACATCACAATGGAATGGGTGACATCACTTGACACATGAAAGATCAAAGTGGTTTCCTTGACATCATATTGGATTTTGGCTATGAGAGAAAAATTGTGTCATCAATAAAGAATGTGTGATATCATTTGACACATCAAAGCAGTTTCTATGCCATCGTAGTAGAATGTGTCTTTGTGACATCACAATGGAATGTGTGACATCAAGTTTCACATCAAAGGTCAGAGTGGCTTTGTGAGATCATATTGGATTGTGGCTTTGAGAGATCAATTGTGTCATCAATAAAGAATGTGTGATATCACTTGACACATCAAAGCGGTTTCCATGACATCATAGTAGAATGTGTCTTTGTGATATCACAATGGAATGTGTGACATCACGTGACACATGAAAGATCAAAGTGGTTTCCTTGACATCATATTGGATTGTGGCTTTGAGAGATCAATTGTGTCTTAAATAAAGAATGTGTGATATTACTTGACACATCAAAGCAGTTTCCATGACATCATAGTAGGATGTGTCTTTGTGACATCACAATGGAATGTGTGACATCACTTGACACATTAAACTGGTTTCCATGACATCATATTAGAATGTGTCTTTGTGACATCACA